>BMAU01001374.1:75000-813949 GCA_019973935.1 Trichonephila clavipes | reverse complement strand
TTTAAATCTGAATAAAATTAAATTTTCTGAACAAAACTGGCTATTTTTAGCTAAGTTAGTATCAATATTATTTTGTACATAAATGTTTTGTGTTTCAAAATTTTTGTGAAAATATTAGGTTAAGATAAAGCTGAATAAACTGCCGTCTTAACACATGCTATCAATATTATCCAAAAATATATCTTGAATAAAAAATATTATTTCCAATCATATTTAATTAAGATTAGTTGGTACCCACTATACCGACAATGTTAAATTGTGCCATTTTAGGAACCGGTTTCTCAGAAACTGTTAAATATAAAATCTTCAAATTTTGTCTGTATATTAATTAGGATTTTTTTATTTAAATAATGGTAAAATATTTAAAACTGCATTTTTAATGTAAAAAGACACTTCATAAAAATAAATTAGAACATGTATTTGCCCTATTTTAATAAACATTAGTATCTTCTTAATTTTTAAAGCATAAAATAGGAAACAAAAAAAGTCTTAAAATGCTCAGAAAATACATATATAGTATTTATCAGTTTTTGTTCAACGAGATTTTTTTTAGCATTTTGCATCAATTTTCACAAATTCTGTAATAATCTGTGAAGAATTTTTAACTTTGATGCATTACAAGCGTCAAATTTCACCTTAAATCATCATAAATGTAATGTAAACATGTATCAATATGTAAAAGTAATGATTTGGGAATATGTGATTTTACGACATTGCGAAAGGTTTCATTATGGATTTGTATGTTCACATGCAAACACAATTTCTAAAAGTTTCAAGATTTTCTGTAAACTGTACAAGAGATTTCTAAAGAATTAAACAATAAAACTGTTTTTCTGTTTTTAAACATAAAATTTGTGTATTTTTATGCATGTAACAAGCTTCTCGCAACGACAAAAAACATTTCACATCTGAGTTATAGTTAGTTACCATTTATTATAATTACTTTGAATATTAAAGCTTAAAAACTTGTCTGAAAAATAAATAAACATTAATATTTGCACTGAATTGAAATATTTAAAATACATTGTTTAATTTTCTCAAAAATATGTAACATAAATATATCACTATGAATTTTAAAAAAATTGACATTTTTTGTCACGATATATGGATTTCAGTCAAATATTTTGGGAAAATCCCCAAAAAACTCACATGAATATATAGTTACACATCAGTAACATGAGGGGAAAAATTTCATTTGCAAAAATTCATTATATTCTGGAAATAGATGCATGCAGTTTTAGAAACATCATTCTTGAAAAAATTGAATTTTTACTACAAAGTGTGACTTCATCAGAAAAATAATGAAGTACAACATGTATTTGTAACATTTTATTACACATTAGCATCTTTGCAATTTATTTTGCTTAAAATAGTAAACAAAAAAAGTCTTAAATTGCCCATATTAGAATTTTTCCGTTTTTTTTTAACGAGATAATTTCTAGTATTACATCAATTTTCTCAATTCTGTATCAATTTTTGAAGAATTAGTAGCTTTCATGCTTTACAGATATCAAATTTGAAAATAAAGCATCATAAATATAATGTGAAAATGTATCAATATGGTTTGAGTATGAATTTGAGATGTTATATAAAAATACCTGATTATACGACATTTTGAAAGTTTTCGCTGGGTTTTGTAAAGTTATCATTAGGTTTTTTGTTAATATATACGGACAGTTTCTTAGTTTTAAACTTCAAAAATTACTCTAAAATAGGCAAATGATTTCTAAAACAGCGAAAATAAAACTGTTTTTATGTTTTTAAACATGAAATGTACGTATTTTTATGCATGTAACAAGCTTCTCACAACAAACATAACAGTGATGTGTATCCTCTCATACCTTTTCCTCAGAAACTATTAAACATAAGTACTCAAATTTTTATTCTATATCAATTAGACATTTATATTTATACTGAAGTGAATTTTTTTTAAATATATTAATTAGTTTTTTCAAAGACAAACTGTTAGTTCACCGAGCATTAATATTATGAATTTATTGAAAATTGTTACTTTTTATTATATCTGCTTTCTATTTGGATGTTTTAAGAATATATTTCAAAAATGTCACTTCAGTAAACACGATTGCATTTAAGAAACATAGAGTACATGCATACAAGAAATTTACACATTTTTAAAAATATAAAATTTAGAAAACAGAAATTTTTATTAAAAAATTTTACCTTATCAAAAAAAAATGTAGCCTAAAATTTATTTGGCATGGTAATGAAGGGTAAGATTTGTGACTCCCCTTCAATTTCTATTGATTTAATGCATGATATGAAATGTCTTTTACTATTGCTTGGATGAAAAGCATATGTTTTACGTATGCAATATTTTAACTATTTCCTTTCCTGTTCAATTTTAAAAATTGTTTGCAATAAGTGCATCGTCATTTCTGCTTTAATCTAATTTTTAAGCTATTGAAATAAATTTATAATTATCATTTTTTCAAAAAGCACGTTTTCAACTGAATAATCACAAACAAGTTGTTAAGTATTTAGAAGTATAAAAATTTTGCGAAAGGAGAGATTTCCCTATTTGTTTCTAATTACACTACAAAAAAATTTCGTCCATGTATTAAATTTCAAATTAAAAGTAAATATTTTCATCATTTTTACAAACTTGGCTCCAAAAGTACGTAAGCAAACCAACAGTTAAAATTGCAGCTAACTTTCATTTAATCTACATTTAATTCTGTATCATTAACTGAAATTTTGTGGAGGCCTTGCAAGCTCTCAGATTTAAAAAGTCAATATTTACACTTAATCTGAGAAAGTGGGCCTGTCCGTGGCAGCTGATTATTTATTTTTTAAAAGTCATTTTAAAATACTTCTAATTCATATAATGACTTGTATGTTATATCATTGGAAAGGTAATGAGTAGGAGATTTCTTTTTTTTTAGAAATATCCAAAACTCTTAATCAATTTTCAAAATGTTTTTACCCTACTGAGTTTTCTTAACAGTTTGGAGAAGCTTTATTTTTTGTTTACTACTCAGTTATACAAAACTACTTCCGGCGGCTCTCGCGAGCCCTCTTACGTTGAAAAATAAGAAGGCGTTACAACATGCCGCCCACCTTGAAACATTATTTCAATACACATATGAATATAAAGTTACATAAATGAAATTTGAAAATTTAAGAAAACATTCACAATAATGTAGTATGTATGCATATTTTAATGAACTACAAGTAATAAAACATAGATTTAAATCGGTAGAAGACATACTTTTGCTATATTTCTTTTAAATATGCCGTCTAATGTTTTGACATTACCAACCCTGACTATATTGTCTAGATTAGGATGTAAGTGAACAATTCTACCCATTTTCCATTTAGAAGGGGGTAAATTGTCATCTTTAAAAGGCACAAATCATTCACTTGAAAATTTTTAGTTTGCAGAAGCCCTTTTGATCTTTGTTGCAATCGTGTTAAATACCCCTTGTGTCACCGTTTCCAAAACTGTTGAACTAGTTTTTGAATTTGTTGCCCTCTAGATAGATAGGAATTATTTGAGTCAATATAATTAGGTTCAAGAATACTTGTAGATGGCCTTTCAATAATGAAATGGCCAGGCGTTAAGGCTGATAGGTCGTTTGGGTCATTAGATATGGGCGCTAATGGTCTGGAATTAAGACAAGCCTCTATTTGAGTTAGAAATGTTTCAAATTCTTCATATGTTAATTTCGTTTTTACAACAACGCGTTTTAAGTGATACTTAGTCGACTTTATTCCAGCTTCCCAGAGACCACCCATGTGTGGTGCACGTAGAACATTTTTATGCCATTTAATACCAGTATCAGTTAAAAATTTACTAACATTGTGATTATAATTGTCTGGTTTCGCAAGCTTTTCAAATTCCAGGAGTTTGTGTTTTGCGCCAACAAAGTTGGAACCGTAATCACTGTATATGTTACTGTATTTTCCTCTGCGGGAAATAAACCTCTTCAGAGCTGCAATAAATGCATCTGCTGAAAGATCAGTCACCAGTTCTAGATGAATAGCCCTAGTAGTGAAACAAACAGAGCTATGTATGCTTTAAAGCAGGAGTGTTCAACCCAAAGGACTTAAAGATCACTTTGAAAGAACTTAAAGATCCCGCGGGGCGCATATAAAAATATATATCTTTATATTAGATTTGGATCCATTAAAAACTTTTGTTGGAGTAAAAATTTAAAACAGACTGATATATTATTGTTGTTTTTCGTGTATACAAACATAGATAATATAATAATAATGCAATGATCAAAAAATGTTTAATTTATTTAATTAGTGAGATATCTGTTTCTCAACTCTTTCACTTAGTTTTTGCAAGTCAATTTCAATGCATGTGTATTTGCGTATCGTAATTGATGTTGTAGATTTTCGTGCGTTAAGTTTGAGCACACGATTTTTATGTTTGATAAATTTCAATTAAGAAAAAAAAAGATTCGCAGTAACAGAAGCAACGTGATAAAAAAATAACAGTTATGGGATTTATTTTTTACTAGGAAAAAAAAACTCTTTAAACAAAAAATATTGTACAAAATAGTCGAATTTTGTAAAGTTGTAAGGAATCTCGCGGGCCGCAAAATTACTCAAGGCGGACCACATGCAGCCCCCGGGCCGTGGATTGGACACCCTGCTTTAAAGAATTTGGAACCACTACCTTTAATAATTTTAATTTGAAAATGACCAACATATTCTACTCCACAGCGCATGAAGGCTGGAGCATAAGAAATACGAGAATATGACAAATCGCTCATCATTTGATTAGTAATATAGAAGCTCTTACTTTGCAACATTTCATACATTCTCTGATTAAGTGTCTGATGACATCTCTAGCACCTATTATCCAACATTGTTCTTGAATACAAGAATGCACAAGTTGTGCACCAGCATGTAAGAGAATTTTATTATAATGTCTAATAATGAGATCTGTTAGAAGATGCCTTTTTGGCAGTAAGATGGGATGTTTGTGGCCATATGCGAGATTTGCATGTCGCAAACGACCACCCACCCTGAGAATATTTAAATTAACTAAAAATGGATTTAGAGATAAAATTTTGCTTCTCTGCAAGATAGTGGTTGATTTCTTTTTAAAGCATTGATCTCATTATTAAACTCAACAACTTGTACTAATTTAATTAATATATACATAGCATTAGTTAATTCACTAGTTTTTAAAAACTCATTTATTTTATCATTTTGAATTTCCACAATTATAAGCAAATCTTAAACAATATGCAATTACACGTTTAAGTTTATAAAGAGAAGAGAATTTATAAAGTAAATTATTAGGATCCGGCAAGTGATTTGGTACAATAATTGATTGTAATGTGCGATATCTTTCTTCTAGCACAGCATCCTTCAATGAAGGAACAGAAGAGTCTGTCTGAATAGGAAAAGTTTCATGTAAAAACTTGGGACCACACAACCATATTGAAGTGAGTAAAGTTGAAGATGATACACCACAGGTTGCAAGATATGCAGGATTTGCACTTCCACTGATATGATGCCATTGGGTAGCAGAAGACAATGTCTAGATTTTTGCCACTCTGTTGGCTACGAAGATCTTCCATTGGCTGGCATGGGATC
The DNA here is from genome assembly GCA_019973935.1 of Trichonephila clavipes. NCBI lineage: Eukaryota > Metazoa > Arthropoda > Arachnida > Araneae > Nephilidae > Trichonephila > Trichonephila clavipes. The sequence goes on along the minus strand of BMAU01001374.1, from coordinate 808,372 downwards.
CTATACAAGCGAGTACGATTGTGGAATCCGAATAAAATTGGGTTTGTGATCTAGGGTAATTCAGAGCTTTACAAGTAAAGTCCATCAGTTAAACTAATAGAAGAGTTCCACATAATTCTAGTCAAGGAAGTGAAACAGGTTTCAGTGGGGCAACTCTTGTCTTGACTATTATTAGTTGAACGTTGATTTTTCCTGTATCTGATACAGAACTGCACTAAATTACAGCTGCATAAGCCTTTTCGGAAGCATCACTGAAGCCAAATAGATGAAACTGTATGAATCGACCAACAAGAATTGTGGAATTTTGATGTCTTTGACTAATTGCACATCCTTAGCAAGTTGTTCCCAAGTGTAATGATGGAGGATCCCTTTCGTCCCACTGCAACTGATGTTTCCACAGTCTTTGCGTGATTGTTTTATACTGAATTGTGATGGGTGAAAACCATCCAAGAGGATCGAAAGTCTTAACAATTTTAGAAAGTAACATTCTTTTGGTTAAGGTGCCTTCAAAAGATAAAGAAGTGATTTTGAATTAAAATAAATCTGAAGCTGGATGCCGCAGGGTACCTACTGTATCATCGTCTATATTCAAAGAAGCATTATATAAACGCATATTTGAATCGATTGAATTAAAGAGTTCGTTGCAATTGGAAGCCTATTTTCTCAATACAAGTCCAGCACTGGACAACATTTGAGACAATTGGTTTTGTAGTTCCAGGGCTTCAGAGAATGAATTGGCTATGAACATAAAATCATCAACGTAGAAGTCCTTGAGAGCTGCTTTAGAAGCATGAGGAAAATTATTCGATTCGCTTAATGCCAACTGCTGTAAGCAATTAGTTGCAAGGCTCGGTGCTGATGCAGCGCTATAAGCTATTCTTGTCAACTTAAAATCTTGAATAGGCTCAAAGAGGGAATTACGCCAAACGATTCTCTGAAAATCCGAATCTTGTAGTGTTATTTGTCTATACATTGTTTCTATGTCTGCCGTTATGACTATTTTTTCATCCTGAAGTGAAGGAGTAATATTGTTAAGTCAGTCTGTAGCTGTGGACCAACCATTAGTTTATCGTTGAGAGAAATCCTACTTAAGGACTTTGCAGATCCGTCACATACCACTCGAAATTTATCTCCATTTTTATTGGGCACTGGGTGATGCGGGAGATAAAAACTTGAACTAGCTGGAACTTCAATCTCGTTTTCGGGGATTAACTCCATGTGACCCAGTTTCAAGTAGTCATTCATGAATTTGTGATACTGATTGGAAAGGGATTTATTTTTACTGAATCGAGACGTTCAATTTTCTGTAGACGATACACGGCTCTGTCTCTATATGTCTTCTGTCTCTAGATGAACCAAGTTCATCACTAGAGTCTTGAAATGGAAAATTGACTGCGAATCTGCCTGTTGAGTCACGAGTATAAGTTCTTTTGAAATGATTCTCACAAGCAATTTCTTCATTCGTGAAAGGTTTTGTTTCAGAGAGTTTCTCTAATTGCCAAAATTTATCGAGTTGAAATGCTACTGCGTTGTAACTTGTATGATTTGACATGATTCTTTCGCAAGAAATTTTTATTTTTCCGAGAACAACCCAGCCAAAAATGGATTCTATTGCAGTTAAAGATTGTCCTGGGACATTTAAATGTCTATTGAGCATGATTTCTCCAAACACGTCAGCACCTAACAGAATGACTATTGGGCTTGGCTGAAGACAGGTGACATCCGCTAATTTTAAATGTTTAAATGTATTCAAAGCAAACGCATCGACTTGAAATTGAGGTAGGTCACAGGTAATTTTTGGTAAAATTGATACATCTACAGTAATACTTGTGTTTTTGTAAAACAGTGATGTTATTTCTAACTGAACTAAGCCTGCAACCGTTCCCACCTTTCGCAAACTTAAGCCATCTACATTTATGTTTACGCTAGGGCGTTTAAGTTGTAATAAATTTACACAACTCTCTCTGACAAATGAGCCTTGACTGGCTGAATCAACGAGTACTCTGCACTTTTGAAACAGCGCCATTAATATCTTTAACATAAACAATTTCAGTAGGCAATAAAACAGCTTGAACGGCAGGTACTGTTGTGCTATTGCTACTTATTGTGGAATATTCTGTGTGTATATACGATACCGTGTTGTCAATTAAATTTTTGTTACTTAAAATTTTGCTATTATTTGGATTTTTTGAACATAATAACGAATTATGTAATTTGGAACAGAATTTACGAGCAACTGCACGATATTTGGAAATGTGATGCGTTTTTTTTTTTACTTTTCCTAAGACAGTTAAAACACAATTTGTATTTTTTAACAACATCCCATTTTTCTGTAATAGGGAGCTCTAAGAAACTATCGCACATGAATAATACAAAATGTGTATCGCTATTGCAAAGTACGCAAGCATTTGAGACTATTTGTGAAGAGTAGGAAAATTTCTTATTTGTTTTGGTCATTTTACTTCCCCACGCTTCAAGGTATCTGATCACCTACGGAGCACTGTTTTTGAAATATATAAATTTTCAGCTGAATAAACACTTTTTCGTTTGAAGGGCATAAAACTAGGAATTCAAGTACAATTTCCTCAAAATTAAATATAATTTTGGATATATTGGGAATTTTGAGTGAAACTTTAATGAAAAATTGCAGTTTCAGTAAGGCTTGTATTGAAAATTCTAATTAATATATTTGAATAATATTTATACTTTACATAAATAATATTATCTGTACTGAGAGCTAAAACATTTGTAATACTTTCGGAAGTTTTTGTATTATGTCATTTTTGTATGAAAGAACGCAATTTTTTTTTTTACAAGAAACTAATGTTATTTTCTCACAAAAAGTGTAATAAAATACATAAATATATACACAGCGATTAGATAATAGTATAGACTGCAGATAAAATTAAATAAAACATTTTTTGAAAATTTCAATTCAATATCTTAAAAAGAACCTGTAGTGAACTTTACCATGAAGCAAAACAATTGGAAAACATAGCTTCGCAGAAAATGCATTTACACATTTAATACAGTATAAAAATTTTTCTACTCTAATTGTACATTTTTTAAATTCCCCACATTTATAGGTTTAGATCTCTTTAGCTTCATGTTTAACTAGTTCGTACTTTTTTTAACCCTTGGATGTTTTCTGGAGGGTTTTACAGACTAGAACAATTGTCGTTTTTAGGGAAGTTTTGGTGAAAAATTGCAGTTACACAAAATTCTAATAAATGTATTCAAATAATATTTATACAGTGCGTGAATAACGTCTTTATATGCGTTAGAAACTAAAAGATTTGTAACACTTTTGAAAGTTTTTTAAATATGCCACATTTTATGAAAAAACACGAATTTTTGAAAAATTAATGATTTTTTTTCATAAAAAAGCAGTAAAGTGCATAAATATATACACAGAGATTATATTTTGATTCAAAACACAGATAGAACTAAATGAAACATGTTTTGAAAATTTCAATTCAATATCTTAAAAATATCTTGTGCAGGGATCTACTTCCGGTTTTGTACACTCCATTTTTGGTTTACTAATCATGCTATAACTTTGTTTCTAAATATCGTAGAGAAAAAATACAGTGTTTTTGGATTCTTAAATTTATGGGCTATAAAATAATAGCATAAAAGAAATTTTGAAAATTTTCACCAAAACGGTGAATTTTGGATAATCACATACCTCAAAGGGAACGCATGTTTTTTCTTTCTGGCACTTGGCTAAAGACGCAATTGCACTCGACCTGCTTAAGATGAAAGACAAGCTCGGCGAAGGGAGGGATTCTTTTTGTTTGTTTGTTCAAGAGTCCCCCCCCACACACAAACGCGTAGTGTATCAAAGTCAAGGTTCCCCCTTAGAAAGAAAATTATGAGGGTGTCCCAATGTTCAACGGGCTTCTGTAGGGTTTGCAGAGTGCGAATGCACTTTTGGGTAGTGTCTATTATCTTTCGCAATCCTGATGCTGATTCTTGTTTTAAAGCAGACTGCGAAACTAATTTATTTAATACTGAATTTATAATTTCTGCTTTATTCTCATAGCGTTCAGTTAATGCATTCCACGCCTTTCGATAATTATTGCTTGTTATTTGAATTGATTGTAATAAAGTGGCTGCTTCGCCTTTCACAGAAAGTTTAAGATATTGCAGTTTTTGACTATCACTTAAAGTATTATTATTCACTACACTCGCAAGAAATAAATCGCGAAACGAAATCCAATCCATACAGTTTGAAGTGAATACTGTCAATTCTATGCCAGGAAATTTTAAATTGTTTACATTAGTGTTAACAATATTTTGGCATTCATTAGTATCATTATCATTCACAAGTTTTATGAGGACCCAATTTCTACATTATCTACGTGACCTGTTTCTGTGGGGAAGAACGAAGTACCATTCAAATCATTCATTTTTTAAAACCTGTTTATTAAGGTCTTAGCTTAAACACAATACACGACAATAATAATTAAGTAAGTTGATCTAGAATGAGAAGACGCAACACGTTTTACCAAATAGTCGCGTACTTGACCACTGAATCTAACTTTATATGTTAATTTCTCTATCACTAATACACGCCCTTTCCGTATAGCTTATATAAAACTGCTTACCACTGTATCCTAGGTAATCAGCTACGTTCTGTTTCTGTTCTGATGTGGCTTTAATCTGTCAGTATTCCTTATGTCCTCGAAACCCCCTTTGGTTCTGCAGTACCGGCACGGGTAGGCTATTTCACGGAGTTAGGCTTCTTCTAACTTAATCTCAAATCACTTTACAGTTAACTCTCCACTTAGTAACTTCACTTCTGCGCATAGACATAGATCCGGACATAGACCTCGCTCTACTGCTAACTTCCAATATATATATAATTCCTAATTTACATAAACACGTTTTTCTTCTTGAGTTGGATGGAAAGAATTGCCATTTCGGCCCCAAATAAACTTCAAGAGGACATTAATAGAAATCGCGATGAAAGCCCCATCACAATCCCCTCCAAGAAGGAAAACGTAATTTATTCGAGGGTCTTAATGGCCCGAAAGAAATTACGTTAACTAATTTTACCTTTAAATTTTCGTCCAAAACTTAAGCCTTCAAATAACCACAATAATTTTTCGCAAATAATTATACCGAAATTATCATTTACATGTTTTAATCATACTAGATCAACCTTTGCATAACTTATGAAGGTGTACCCCATTTGGGCAATGGACCTAGGGAAAAAAGTCTTTATATAACATTGCCATAAAAAAAGCCTCGGCCATACACAATCCGACCTTAAATGTTCTATACACTTTTACATTCTCAAACTTTTTGGACTCCAATACCATCTTCTAGATTCACCTGTCTACAGATACTACCTACAAAAAAACTGTCCTTTCTTCAAAACATCAGGGTCAGCCGCCCTGAAATAAGAATCTCTTTAAATATTATGTCAGAATAATTTTTCACATATTACTCTTACACTTTACATATATTTCACAATTTGTACACATATTTCAAATCACAAATATTTTTCATATATCACCCCATCTGGTTTTCTAAACAAAATTTTCCTCTCATCGAGCAAACGGTTAGTGTTATGGTTAATAATTTATCTACGCCGCGTTCCCCAAAACCAGATTACATTAATATCAATCAATACAGAAATATGTATATATATGTGTAGTATACAATTATAAATATTTTTACTATAATCACTTAAAACAAACAACCCAAGGAATTCTTGCATCTCAGCGAAGTCATAAACAGCAGTAAACTAATGTATACATACATTGTTTTCTGCAATTTTGGAAGAAATTTACAAATACAAAAGTTCATTTTTCATACCACTCAAAAAATGTACCTCAATGTAGTGTCAACTTTTGTAAATCATATAAAAATTTTTTACTAGACATTCACTTGTATATTGCAATAATTCTCCTGACTGCCTGTCATTAAAAAATATAATAAAACGATACAACCTGATTAATGTATCCTATTGTTGACGTCTCCTACTAGGACCTTTAAAGACTTCGGCATTTTGCTAGTCGACTTTCCTTCTCTTTCCTGGCGTTATTGTTGTGGTGCTCCTCTGCTTTTAGAATTCTGACAGCTTAACCGTTCTCTCTTGGTCTCCTGACGACTCAGGCTTGTTGACTGCTGCTTGCCTCCTTGCTCCTTATAGTAGGGTCTGTGGTGTTGATCTCTTCTTCCTCTGGACCGTACTAGTTCTCTTTGGACTTTAACCTATTCTCTGGATGGTCGGAACTCAGCTCTGTCTATTCACCTTGGCCGTAAATTGTACCTACATGTATCTTGTTCTGGCCTTGCCACTTCCTCTCTTCGGACTTTTTTTTCTACAATTAGGATTACTGTTAGCTGATGTTAATCTCCTCTTATTTCCCTGATTTATTGGCATCTTTTCGCGTTTTCTTTCAGGTCCCCCTGGTCTTGAATTTATACATATTTTGTACCCTATTACTTCCTTTCTACTCTTCTTTAACTACCTATTTACTTGTATCAAAGCTTCATTTGAGGACCCTTCAAGTGGTCTGCGCCTATTGGTAACTTTCGTGCGTCCCTCACTCTGATCCTCCTTAAGACCTGTCACTTTTCCCTTTACCTTTCATCTTTCACCTGACCCACTATTCTTACTATTTTGTGACTAATTTTTGTTCACACAATTGTTTATTTTGTTCGCACACCTTCAAAACTAATCGCTTGATATCTTGAACCACTGCTATCCGAATTTCCTACTCTTATCTCATTCTCGTCACTTTCCCTTTGATGATATAATCGGACTTGATCTATGTTGACCGTTAATCTTTTTCCCGATTTCCACACTACCAAATTATTATTGTGTGCATATCCAATACTCTATACGAACCTTCAAATTTTGGCTTAAACTTTGCCACAACCTTTTTTGCTGCTGAACTTAAGGGATGTATCTGAAGCAAAACCCAGTCCTTAACCTTAATCCGAACATCTCGCCCCCGTTTATTATAACATTTTGCCCACTTTTCATGTTTAGCTTTAGTATTCCGCCTAGCCTCCTCAAATAGTTTCTCAATATCTCCTACTGCAAACTCTGTTCCGTTCGATACCATCACTAATTTTTGAAATAGGGTAATCAATTTTCTACCTAAAAACAATTCTGCTGGGGTCTTTCCTGTAGTCTCATTCACTGCCGTTCGGATTGCTTACGTAAATTCCCTTAAGAACTGGTCCCAGTTTTCATGATTATCGTTAACATAACTGGCAATCATTTGCACAAGATCGCGATTAACGCACTCAGTTCTATTGGACTAAGGTTTATACATAACTGTCTTCACATGCTGTATGCCTAATCGATTACTCAAATGTTCAAAAATCTCGGATATAAATTGGGGACCGTTATCGCTTAACTTTTTTATTGGAGCTCCATAACGCGATATATAATTATCAAATAAACTATCTGCTATTACTTTAGCGGAGGCCGTTTTAAGGGGTATGATTTCCGTCCACTTTGAAAAGTGGTCCTTAATTACTAATACGTAGCGATTTCGTCAAACTGGTGACGCTGGGTAAGGGCCTAACTATCTCGTTCGGGTAATTTGTTACTATCGGAACTAAATGACCAACTAGTGACGCGTTTTTATAATTGGCAGTTTGACATACGTTACATGTGGATACATATTGTTGAATATACTTTCTCAAATAGGGGAAATAACAAACATCATGGATTTTCTTATACGTTTTATGTTGTTCTAAGTAACCTGCTATGGGCTTGTCATGAAATTCACGCATTATTTCTCCTCGCAATGATTTCGGAATATGTATTCTCATTTCGCCTAAAGTAGTAACGTATTTCGCATAAAACAACAAGCCCTCAACTAACCGAAAATCGGGAGTCCATTTCTCACATATTGTCGCATTAACTGAGCAATCCTCTGGGGTCTCAAGATATCGATATATATGACCTAAGGGTCTTTTCTCTGCTCTTCAATTAATTGCTCCCGAGTCGAAAGTACTAAATCTCTAATTATTGCACAAGCTACGTTTTCCCCTGCTGCACTTTCCCCTGGGTTCCTAGATAACACACTGCATTTGAGTTCCACATCGGTGTTGTCATTCAATATTAAATTCAGCTAATTTTAAAACCCACCTAATCATTCTACTTGACAAATTTTTATCATTTGTCAATTTTGTCAACGCTGCATGATCTGTTATTACTTTTACCGGCAGTGAACCTAAGTATGTCCTAAACTTATTTAGAGCTCAAATCACCGCTAAACATTATCTTTCTGTCACCGTGTAATTTCTCTCCGCACTACTAAGGGTGCGGGAGGCATACACTACTGGCCTCTGCTCCTGTTTGAGTACCGCGCCAATGCCTATTGAACTTGCATCCGTAAATAATTCGAATGGTTTTTAAAATCAGGCAATTTTAATACCGGTGTTTCCGTAATCACCGTTTTTAACGCGTCAAATGCCTTCTCTGTCTCCACTGACCAACAAAATTTTGTGTACTTCTTTTTAAGAGCAGTCAGTAGGGTAAAAACGTTTTTAAAATGGATTTTGAGTTTTTGATATTTCTAAAATCTCCAAATCTTTACCTTTCCAATGATATAACATACAAGCCATTATATGAAATAGAAGTATTTTAAAATGACTTTTAAAAAATAATCAACTGCCACAGGCCACGCCCACTCTGACAGATTAAGTGTAAGTATTGACTTTTTAAATTTGAGAACATGCAAAGCCTCCACAAAATTTCATTTAATTATGATTAAATGATTAATTTTGTATGCATACACAATTAACTGTAGATTAAATGAAACTTAACTGCAAGTTTAGCTGTTAGTTTGTTTACTTACTTTTAGAGCCAAGTTTGTAAATATGATGAAAATATTTGCTTTTAATTTAAAATTTAGTACCTGGGTGAAATTTTTTTTGTTGTGTACTAAGAATTTTTTGTTGTGTATTAGTAGTATTAGCATGATCATAACTGTATCAGACTCATTGATTTCACCATTTGTCGATTAAAAACTTTCAAAAATATCTAGGTGAAAATATTTTGATATACAATTATATGTTGTTCATTGAGAACGCTCACATCAAAGCGAGATAGCATTTTAGTATAGGTATGTTGTTCTCATTGAGAACTCTCACTTGTGACATCAAAGCGAGGAAACATTTTAGCACAGGTACGTTGTTTATTGGGAACTCTCACTTGTGACATCAAAGCGAGGAAAACATTTTAGCGCAGGTAAGTTGTTCATTGAGAACTCTCGCTTGTGGCATCAAAACGAGAAAACATTTTAGCACAGGTACGTTGTTTATTGGGAACTCTCACTTCTGACATTAAAGCGAGGAAAATATTTTAGCGCAGGTATGTTGTTCATTGAGAACTCTCCCTTGTGGCATCAAAGCGAAAAAACATTTTAGCACAGGTATGTTGTTCATTGAGAACTTTCTCTTATGACATCAACATGAAAAGAAACTTCGTAAAAGTTGTTCGAGAGTTTTTACTCGTGATATCAAAGGGAAAGATAGTCAAACGTATTTCTCAATCGTGACACTAGGTATAAGAAATGTAGGAAACAGCACAGTCTCTTATAGTAATGTGAATATTCATTTTCCCTTTGACATCAGAGTGAGAAAAAATAAGAATTAACGATGAAATATCTTACCAAGTTTGGTGAGGTTATGCGCATATGTAAATATGAAAATAACTCGCAGAGAGAGAGAGAGAGAGGTATACATCCTAAATAGGATCTTCGTCTCTCATATCAGCATGCTCAGATGAAGATATCTGTATCAAGTTCTCCATCACTCCGTCAATAACCTGCAGAAATATCTTCAGAAAGTTTCTGTTATATATATACGAAACTTACTGTAGAAAATTCTGTAGGCCTAATGGCCCTGTGTTTTATTGTCCATCACAAGTTACACTGAAATTGAACAGTTGTATAGAGAAATGATTTGCAGACATTGAAATGAATACAGACAATATTCCATAAGTAGAAATAGCCTATATTAAAAGCAATAACATTCATAAAACAATATATAAACACGTGTGACGAATCTATACGGAACTTTATCACTAACCTTCTGAACCGACCTTTTTAGGGAAATTTAATTCCCTACCTATTTCCAATCAACTCCAAAGAGCGGACAGGATTACTTGTTATGTAGATTAGATTCAGTATTTAAGTTAAACGAAATAGTAAAGTTAGAGCAATAGGAGATAGATATTGAAACATAGAGTTATAGTGATTTTAAATTGAAATATCGTAGTTGAAGATAAATTATTCTCATGAAGAATTGAGATTCCGAGTGGTAAATATAAAATTGTATTTAAAGTCTCATTAAAGTTTTAAGAGTGAGATTAAAGTTAAATGTTCATTAAGAACATTATTGAATATAATTCTGGGATCTTTTATCGTGGTAATTTCTGCGTGATCGTTATGTAATGAATTAATTAATTGGATTATTAATTAATTGAGTTAATTTAAAGAATAATAATTAAAACCTCATAGTATTCACATTGTTGTTGTTAATAAGTCTTTGATTCTATTTGAGAAAGATAATCAAATAAAGAAAGTTAATTATAATAATGGCTACTGGTTCTTTTATATCTCATAATTATTCTAGTTCCCAGGGACCATTACAATGGCGCCCAACGTATAAATCCCGAGAATAGAGTCGGATCCAGTTTTAGAATCATTCCGGAACAATATTTTTCGGGAATTGAGAACATAGATGATTTTTTGGAGAATATTGATCATAATCTCGCATATTATGAGATACCTGCACAACTGGCATGTGCTTACTTGAAAGGTCATCTCAAAGGTCGAGCACTCGACTGGTTCGAAGTTCTAGGTTATAGAGTCATTGAAGATAAGACAACAGACTACGCGCACTTAAAACAGGCATTGTCAGAACAATTTCCCGTGGTCAGAAACAGGTCGGAACTAGAAACGCGATTTTATTCCTCATCACAAAGACGAGATCAATAACCTTCGGACTTTATTTATGAATTGTTGAAAATTCATAAAATACTTAAACTAGAAATGTCGGAGGAAAAATTAATAGATCACGTCGTCAGTCGATTAGAACCTCAAATTTTGGATTATGTCGAAGTTAGACATCCACGAAATACTGCCAATCTCCTACAAATCGTTGATAAATACGAAGAACGTTTTATGCATAGACAAATCGGAGGTTCGAGTGAGGGATTTAGAAGTTCAGGCCCTCATGAAAACAATCATTTTAATACCAGGCATAGACAGGAAAATTGGAGGGAAAACAGAAATAATGAGAGATACGCCAATAATAGCCGACCACAAAGGGAATTTAATCGATTCGAAAACCAAGGTTTCGCAAATCGCAGATTCGAAGGTAGACGCCAAGGTGGACAATCGGATCAACCATTCCACAGTCAAGGCGGTCGACAAAGCGGGTCGAGAAATAGTTCATTTCGAGGTCAAAATGAACGAAGTAGAAATTTAAACCTTTAAGCGTTCGATGTGAATATGGGGGTAATCGATCGCGAGGTACGGAAAATCCTCCAGTTTGGGATCATCGACCTATCAAAGTATCCTCTATAAGAATGACCCCAGTCGAATTACCGTATGTCCCTATTCTATTAAATGAAACCTTTATTACCGCACTATGGGACACGGGAGCGGAGAAATCTTTTATTTTGGAGGAGGTATACCGCAATTATTTTTCATACCGACCTCGTCAAAGACGAAAGACAGAGTCGTGACAGCACAAGGAGCCCCGTGCAGTCATTTGGGTAGAGTCGAATTACAAATTAGAATCAGGGAATTTCAGAAACCCTGGGAATTCCATATACTTGATAACATGCAGTATCAGTGCATTCTGGGGATTGATTTTATGAAGGCGTCGCGATTAACATTAGATTTTGATCAGAAATCCTTAATCATTCCCGATCATCTGATCAAACAAACGCCTAAAGAGGAGAAACTCGTTGATATTGATCTCACAGAATCGAAACTTAATGACGAGCAACAGAGGCAATTAAAAGCCTTATTTAATAATTTTAAAGGGTTATTTTCCGATTAACCGGGATTAACGCATATTGTATATCATGAGATAGATACTGGAGATAAAGGACCGGTAGTGTCGAGACCATACAAGTACGACAGGGTCAAACAAGGCATTATTGATTATCACATAGATAAGATGTTACGGGATGGTACAATTTGTCCTATTAATTCGCCCTATGCATCTCCAGTCGTATTAACTCGAAAGAACAATGACCTTCCTCCAGATTCTCCCGAGGCGTATCGTTTCGCAATCGATTATCGGAAACTAAATGCAATTACCAAATATCCTCGATATCCATTACCGGTTATTGATGACTTACTCACCAATATCCCTCACACCAACGTTATGTCCACTCTAGATCTCAGAAGTGGCTATTTTCAGTTGGCGATTAGTCCAAAGGACATAGAAAAACAGCGTTTATCACTCGCAATGGCACTTTTGCATTCCTACGCATGCCTTTTGGTCTTTCTGGGGCGGCGCCTAATTTCCAAAGGGCTATCGATATAATCCTCCAACCTGTTATTGGGCGTTTCGTGTCCGTTTATATGGATGATGTTATTATTACATCACCATCGTTCAAAGACCATCTAGATCATTTAACTCAGGTTTTTACCTTATTACGAGACGCAGGGCTAACATTAAATAAAGAAAAATGTCACTTCGCTCGTGACAAACTCAAATATTTAGGCCTGATTATTAGCAAAGAAGGAATCGAAACTGACAATAAGAAAATTCGGGCAAATACGGAAATGAAACCTCCCAAAAATAATAGAGAAGTGTCAAAATTTTTAGGGATGACGGGTTGGTACCAAAAATTTATTCCGCGATACGCAGATATATGCGAACCATTGTACCAATTAAAGAAAAAAGGGGCGAAGTTTAACTGGTCGGGAGAAGCACAGGATTCTTTTGATCAGATCAAACGCACACTAACAGAGGCACCGATTTTGCAATTACCAAATTTTTCTGAACAGTTCAATTTATTCACTGATGCAAGTGGGGTCGGAATTGGTGCTGTGCTTCAACAAAATCAAAAACCTATTGCTTTCGCGTCTCGAACCCTTAATAAAGCAGAACGTAATTATACGGTTACCGAAAGAGAATGTTTGGCGGTAATTTGGGCTCTAAATAAGTTTAAAACTTATTTTGGACCCCTACCTGTGAAAGTGATTACAGATCACGCAGCGTTAACGAAGTTAACCAATGGTAAGAATTTATCAAGTAGGATGATCCGATGGGCATTGAAATTGTCAGAGTTTAACATAGAATGGGAGCACAGACCTGGTGTTCAAAACGTGGTCGCAGACCTTTTATCAAGAAATCCAGTAGACAGTGTCGAGGGATCGCAAATTTCGTGCGCAGCTCTTAGAGCCCTCGCAATAAATTCCCGTGAACAATTCATTAAGGAACAAAGGGAAGATCCTGAATTAGGACATATTTATCGATACTTAGAAAACCCTGATGACGGTTCTGTTAATGCGACGGTATGCGAGAGTTGGTCCCAGGACTTCAAGTTAATAAATGGTCTCCTCTTTTACGCGAAGTATTTTTCTAATCTAGGAGAACTAAGAGTTTATATTCCTGGTTCTCTTCGAAAAGATATAATGAAAGAATTTCATGATCTGCCATTGGCAGGACATCTCGGAAAGAGGAAGACATATCTTAAACTTCGTGACACGTGCTATTTTCCATTTATGAGAAAATATATATTTGAATATGTTTCAACCTGTGACCGGTGTCAAAAGTTTAATTATAAAAACGCGCTACCAGCTGGTCGTTTAATGCCTATAGTTTCGAAATATCCAAATGAAATTGTAACACTAGACTTAGTAGGCCCCTACCCCGCATCCCGACCCGAGAGATATAAATTCATATTAGTTATAACTGACCACTTCACTAAGTGGTGTGAGCTGATTCCTCTTCGTAAAGCTTCAGCCCAGACAATAGCTAATGCCTTTTTTAATAACTATATAGCGCGTTACGGAGCTCCGATTTCTTTGATAAGTGATAACGGCCCCCAATTTATTTCTGACGTGTTTGAACATCTCAGTCACAGGTTGGACATCAAACATATGAAAACGGTAACGTACAGACCACAGTCTAATCTCACGGAGAGAGTGAATAGAAATTTAGTTCAAATGATAGCTTCTTTTGTTAAAGAAAATCATGAAAACTGGGACCAATTTCTACACGAATTCGCTTTCGCATTGCGCACGGCAGTAAATGAGACGACAAATAAAACTCCGGCTGAGTTGTTTTTAGGAAGGAAAATCATAACTCCGTTTAGCAAGCTCATAAATGTTAAGGAGGATGCGAAATATGTTGGTAATAACATCGAAAGATTATTCGATGAGGCAAGACGAAATATGCAAAAACAGCATAAATCTTGGGAAAAACATTACAATCTCAGAAGGAGGGATGTTCACATCAAAGTGAACGATTTGGTTTTACTTCAAACACATTTCTTAAGTGCTGCGGGTAAGAAACAGGTGGGAAAATTTATGCCTAAGTTTGAAGGTCCCTATAAAGTTTTAGAAATAAAAGGAAATAATTTAGTTATTTGGAAAAACGGAAGAAATATAACTGTTAATATTGATCAGGTTCGAGTGTACCGACCTCGTCAGTCAGACACGATTAGTTCGGATAGTCCGATAGAAACTCTATATGACGAACAAGAAGTTAGTCATGGGTCAAATAGATCACATCAAGGACAGTTTAAAGAGCATAAGAAAAACCTCTAGTCAGGAAAGTGAGGGGTGTAGATCACGGCAGAGTAACACCACACGGGAGATCCCCAGAAATAAACGTAAAATTAATAGTACTGCGTCGAAGGACCCAGCTATAAAAAGATCCAAGATATGTAGGAAAAGATCCCGACAAGGATCTGATCATCAAGACCGGAAAAGACACGCTCCTGAACAAAGACAGGGAGTCAAGAGGTCGATCCCTTCCTCGTTCTCGTCCAAGAACAATAAGTTTCAAAGACATAATACCTCTTCACCAGGAGTAAAAGCCATTGCAGGTCCATCAAAGTTGCCTGATCGCAAAACTGCTACAACTACAGGTGGATCCCGAATGGAAGTTAGTGGACGTGATAACCAGACCCGTCAGACCAGAGCGACAACGAGAAGACACAACGAACAAGCGGAGAAAACAGTCCGGTCGAATCAAACCAATACAAGAAGACCTTGCCCATACTATTTACGGAGCCGTATACAAGAAAAAGACAGAATCCATGAGGACCTCAACAACATCGAAATCAACGGCATACCTGGCAGCATATTCCGCAGAAGAAGCCTCAGTATGGAAGCGATGAATGGAGATCCAGTGCATAGGATTTAACAGACAAAATCCAGGTTGTATTGTTTCATTATCTTCGCGATACGAACAAATGAAGAATTTTTGCAATTAAAGCAAGTCACGGGCGGACTCTAAAATTAAGAAGACTAACAAAAGTGGACACTACATTGTGTGTGTTTTTTTTTTCTATAACAGAAAAAAACGACTTTTGTGTTACTTTTTGTATTTTGGAGAAAACATCTGTAAATTTTGCATTTGTTTACTTCGATGTATGACTTCGCTAAGATGCGACAATTCATTTGGTTGTTTGTGTTATTTGTTTATTACAAAATGATTATTATTATATGCTATGTGTGTTTCTATGTATGTTTTGTTTCACATCTGGTGCCTTAGAGCGCGGCGAAGTTAGATAGGATTAACCATTAACACTAACTAGCGCAACAAGTTTTTCAAATGAGAAGGCAAAGGAACCAGATATTTATTGTATGACATTCATGTAACAAATGTATAAATTCATGTATACTTTTACCAACTTCTCAAATGGATGTCAATCTTTCAGGGTAGCAGACCCTGAAGTCTTCGATGTTCCAGTGCCACAGAAGATTGTATTGTATTTTTTTGTATAATATATAAGTCATACTCTATGGGGCTGGTTTTTTGCCACCACTAGGGTGGTTTTTCCCACGCCCCCTTGCCGAATGGATAGAGTGCAGGGATTAATTTAAACTTGTAAAATGTTATGAGGTTTGTCAATTAATTCTAAATCGTAATTTTATCCTTTTTCATTACGGAAGATGTTTCAATAATATACAGTTAGAAATTAATATCGTCGGTACTATAAGACAAAGATAGGATTTACGTAATTTATTTTCAGGACATTTGAGTCCTTCGAATAAATCCCGTTTTCTTTTTTGGAGGGGTTGTGACGAATCTATACGGAACTTTATCACTAACCTTCTGAACCGACCTTTTTAGGGAAATTTAATTCCCTACCTATTTCCAATCAACTCCAAAGAGCGGACAGGATTACTTGTTATGTAGATTAGATTCAGTATTTAAGTTAAACGAAATAGTAAAGTTAGAGCAATAGGAGATAGATATTGAAACATAGAGTTATAGTGATTTTGAATTGAAATATCGTAGTTGAAGATAAATTATTCTCATGAAGAATTGAGATTCCGAGTGGTAAATATAAAATTGTATTTAAAGTCTCATTAAAGTTTTAAGAGTGAGATTAAAGTTAAATGTTCATTAAGAACATTATTGAATATAATTCTGGGATCTTTTATCGTGGTAATTTCTGCGTGATCGTTATGTAATGAATTAATTAATTGGATTATTAATTAATTGAGTTAATTTAAAGAATAATAATTAAAACCTCATAGTATTCACATTGTTGTTGTTAATAAGTCTTTGATTCTATTTGAGAAAGATAATCAAATAAAGAAAGTTAATTATAATAATGGCTACTGGTTCTTTTATATCTCATAATTATTCTAGTTCTCAAAGTGAGGTCCCCAGGGACCATTACACACGTACATTCCTATATATATATATATATATATATATATATTATATGTAAAAATACAAAAACGAATAACATATATAAAGAATGGAAAAAATTTATCCACTTATGCTTTCATTGTCATCTATTAAAAAGTGCCCGTAGGCTAAGGAGCTTATACCATCGGTTTGAACAAATTTTTTATCATAATAGGCTGATAATTCAATTTTATTTTGTACAACAGTTTTTAATTCATGTTTTTTTGAAATTATAGCTGCTTGTTTTTTACTCAAAGTTTATCGAATAATACATTTCTATACATTTCAAGTTTGAAATGAGATACATTACTTTTTTTAATACCTTTAGCGGTTTTTTTATGGTGTTACCGTAACTGAATGCATACATTTTGCATTTTAACCCTATAAATTCTTTAATAGGCTGAATAGTTTCACTCTTCAAAAGTCCTAACTTTCCATTGTTTGAGTTATCAAACATAGGGTTGTTTCTTTCAAAATTGCTTAAATCTAAAATGCTTTTAAAACTCCTTCTTAAATCTTTGTAAACGTCTTCTGTTTGAATATTCATGTATAAAGAATCAGTGTCAGTGTATAAGAGTTCACATTTTGAACCATAATAAGATTTGAAGTGTGAATAGTACTGCTTATACATCTGTAGTTTTGAAAGCTCCAAAACACAAAGACCGATAAAAATAGGTTTATCTAAAACCAAGTTTGGTTTCTTCATTTTAAAAATAGTTAAATTATCATTGATAGGTTCAAAATAATCCAGTAGAGGACTGGAAAGATATTTTTTACACCACCCTTCAGATGTTAAACTGCCCTTGATAGAGATTTTGCGACGAACATTGATCATAGTTCGACCAAAAAGGAAATTGTTCATTTTTTTAAAAAATGATTTTCGAAAATCATTATCGGCTTTTATTCTCTTTTGATTATTGAAATCTATATAACTTTCAGCCAAGGTCTTTGTCTGAATGCTAGAATTCTGTGTATTTTAGTTAAAATCATGCCTTGTTCAATATAAAATTTTAAGTTCAAATAATGAGTTACATAATTTTTTTTGGAGAAAAAATTAGGAGTTAATTTTTTACTTGGAAGGGTACTTTTTAAACCAAATTCATCACAGAGCTCTTTAGAATAATTAGATAACATATATCTTATTAGAACATGTTCAGGGGCCAAAGATAGATCCTTATGCTTGTTATGAAGATGTTTCGGGTATAGAAGATCTACTTCTAATATGTAGCCAATATCAGAGTCTTCGTCGAGTTCCAAAACATTAAATTTGGATAGTTGCTCAGAATCGAGCCAGCGGAAATTTCCAACGGGAAGAAACTGGCTCATTGCAAAGCCGTGTAAGTTGTTAGCATCGAGTGCAAGAATGTAATTGGACGATAATTTTTTATTGTAGTTTTCCGTTATGTAAGGATTGTTTGCTATCGCATGTCTTCGTCCTAACAAGCAAACACCTCCTCTCATGCCCTTTTCAAACCACAAATACTCATTTACATCTCCTAGTAACTGTAATTCTACTTTGCTAATTATTAAACCTGCATTCCATGTTAATTGAGGACTTGTTATAAAATGAACGGGATCTAAATGATAAGACTGCAAAGAAGTTCGTCTAAGCAATAAGAATATTTCTGCTAACATTATAACATCAACATTTTGATACATTTCCAAATAGTCACTAAACGTCTGACATTCAAATGCATCAAATACAGTTAAAGCATGTTTATAATCGCTATCTGAGGTAGAAGAATTTGTTAAGAGGTTATGAAACATTTTTTTTATTAGGTAGGCATTCATCATTCAGCTTTTCTATCCGATCAAAATAAGAGTAAAGAAATACGCCCTTTCTCAGTAGTAAATATCGGTTTTTTTATTTTTAAAAAAAGCTGTTAAAATTTTAAAAGGGTGGTTTGAGTTTTTTAAATTTTGAACTAGAGTTTCAATAGAGACATCTAAAAATTGATATGAATCTAGGAACTTTAAGTAATCCAATGAAAACATAGTAAATTTTTCCATGTTTACTGGAATTACTTCAATACATTTAGCAATATTTGGGGGAATGTTCTTTAATATTAAATGATTGTCATAATTTCGGGAATTGTGGATTATTACGGGAATGAAGTAAGTAGCTCGATAGTTTAGATTACATACCTGATGTGCAAGACCATTTATTCGACCTGTACCCCAATGAGCATGATCTCGAACGCGTATTTCTCCAGGTAAAAATTTTTTTTTTTACTAATATGACAAACCAGAGGATCATAGCAATCATCTGGACGGGGGATGAGAGGCATTATGCGATGCATTTTTTTCATGAGCCTATCAGAAAGATATTTTAATGTTTCAAAAAAAAGTTCGCGATAGCATTTTCTCCTACGTAGAATCCATGAAATATTAATTTATCATCTGCATCGGATGCTATTATCGAATAACTAACAGCTTTGTGTCGTTCAAGGTTCACAGTAAAACTTGTGGTTTCAGACGGTAAAGGGCCACTGACTTTTTCAGTTAAAGATTCAAAATCAGCAAAAATACAAAAAGGATGATAGAATATTTTACTTAAATTGGTAAACTTTAGGCTAAGTTTTCGCGGCATTGAAACTTTTTGTGGTTTATTTTGAATACAGAAAATTTTGTGCTGTTCCAAAGTATCTAATCGTTGAAAACCACTTAAGCAATGTTTACAAAAGTGGTGAATGCCATTTTTATTATTCATCAAACGACTGAAATTTTTAATTAAAAACAAATGGTCATCATAAAAAAAATAAATCGATTTCAACGCGTTTAATTGCTTTAGAACAGATATATATAGGAAAAATTTCTTCCTCTGCATATCTAAATACATTTATTTTTAGCTTATTTAGTATTTCAAATTGTTTTATTTTTGAAAATTTAATTGGGAAACTCAAATTACAAATTTTTAAGTATTTCAGATATTTTTTTTATATTTTTGGGCTCTGTGTTTGAATTTATTTTAATGGGAAACAGTTTTGCCAATACGCAATACACGAAACACATTCCATCGTTGCATTTAATATTTAACAAAGCTTTTTTGTTCCTAAGTTTTATTGGTAATGTTACATGTCTACACCCTCCCCTCATTTCTCTATAGTTACCTATATGCAAGTCGACAAATTCGATTACTTTAATTGACCAACCACTGCCGTTTCTTATGAACGAATCAATAGATTTAAAGATTTTTTTAAAAGCTGAATCTATAGCAGGAAATATTAGATAATGGGATAATATTCGTTCAGAATTGCCACAGAAGTAAAAAGTTTGAATCGATTCTTCTTCATTGCTTATTTTCCAAATAATAATATTTAAACAAATTATGAGTCTAATTCTTAAAATATGATATGAACTAAAAATATCATTCAATTGCGGTCTTATGTCGTGATAAAGAACATTAGGATCTATATAATTTGTGCAAGCTCGAAGTGTTCTCGCAAAGCCTCTAAAAGAGGACCGGTGTTCAAAGAAATGTAGCATTGTAATGAATACAATACGTTTGAACTGAAATAAAGACTGATGCCTTTGGATGTGTTTTGTTTTGGATGATATTTCAACTAGATCTAGCTCTTAACTAGAAACTTTGTTTGAGACAAATAACAAAGTTAAAACAATCAAAAACACCCCAACATTGAAAACAGACACAATTCTTAAGTATGTATCGAGATATAAATGATGAAAATCCTTATTTAGTAAGTATAATCCACACATGTATTCACACATTAAAGTCTCTTAACTTTAAATCTATTTGTTAGAGAGCACAAAAATGCAGCACAAACATATGCATATATATATACATTGCTTTTTTTAACGTTGCACCATTTATTTAGTGGGAATCGATGTGATTTTCTATAGCTTCAATTGCTTTTTTCAAAACGGTCAGTTGGTCTATGGGTATATTGAAGCGGTTGCGAACTTCATTTCCATCTCCAAATTTCACGAAGCCTAAGTAATGGGCATTTCGGAACTCTTTGAGTTCCATAACAAGCCCACGGCCTGCTATAGGGCTGGTATTTTTTGTCATGTTCGCTTTCCGCTAGGTTAAGGTTAAATTTTCTTTGCTTTTTTTTTTTTTACTGTTTGTGGCTTTAGCAGGTGTTTTGCCGGTCATGGGAGGAAAGTCATCATCCTCGAGATCGTCTATAAATCGTTTTCTGTCTATGAAACAAAAAACGGATGCTTAAAGATTATGCATAAGATTGCATATACAACAGTGTTTCTCAAACTGTGGGGCGCGCCCCCCTGGGGGGGCGCGATGACCTTACAAGGGGGGCGCGAGCATATCGAAAATAAAAGATTTAAAAAATAATTAGTCTACCGGAATGAATTAAAACAAAATACTTTCAGACATAATAAAAAATGCACTTTTACTCTGATATAATTTATAGGCGATATTAAGCCATCTCAAAAATAAAAACTTCTTCAATACCTAATTAGCTATCTTTGATCCTATAACCAAATAAAAAAACTTTTATTTGATTTGCTGGCATCCCGTGATGAGAGATTTTTTTATTACGCTTTTTTTTAACCTAACATACTACTCTTTCAGAGAAAAAACAGATCCCGGACCCAGAATCGAAAAACTTTAGGAACATAAAAAATTCATCACTGTCATTATTTTTGAAATACTGCACATTATAGCTGTAATCTGTTTGACCTTCTAAGTTATGGGTACAGTTAGTTATGACCCCTCTCTTATGTGTTCTCTGTTGCGCTTTTTTTTCATGCAAAAGAGTTTTATGATATTTGGAAAACCACGGAGAGAGCACACACACACACTCACACACGCACAAGCACATGAAGGATTACTTGGCCAAGACATATTTTTATAAATATTCTCAATGTATAAAGCATAACGAAAAACGTTTCACACACAATTTTTTTAGCAGTAACATACATATTATCTTAATGAATATACTTTTTACCCGGAAGTGGTCGCGCGGGACACATAGATTACGAAATCGTTAATTCTGGCAAAACTGTTTATTTAGTACCAAAGAAAAATTGAAAAGTCCTTGAAAATAGGTAAATAAACTTTCTCTTAGTTAAATTATTCACTGGAATCATGATTTGTATCCTGTACAATAAAATAATTATTAAAAAAAAAGGATTGGGGTGACTCAATAACCGTATCGAGTACGCGCCTGCTCCCGGGTTAAAACATGTTAAAGTCTTTTCGCTCTAAATATTAAAAATAATACAATTATTCTTCATCGATGTTTTATATTATTGATCATTATTTAACATCAGTGGCGCACACAAGGGGGTCCGGACCCCCAAAAAAAAAGCTCTTGGTTTTTTTCCGATTGAATATAATTCTAAGTTTATAGTACGCAAAATTTAGTTAAGTATTTGTTATTAATGATTAATTTTATTAATTAATGCTAATTATTTATTCAAGAATTAGTTCTTTACTGTGTTTTGTTCCCGAAAATCGACAAAATCAAAAGGAACCTGATACAAGATTGGTGAACTTTCGACCCCGGATCCCCCCCTTGAAAAATTCCTGTTTAACATCAAATATAAATGCTAATTCTGTGAGGCTTAAAATTACAATTCGCTTAAAACTAATTATAATTTGAGCAATGATTTTAAAAAAATCATTTTACGTTTTTGTAAACATTTTCGAGCACTTGGCTTTGCTTCCCTTACAATTCAGCTATTATATGAATAATGTTTTATTTTCTTATAAATAAACTCGTGCAAAGAGCGGCACTTCAGCCGGTGTACTTTTAATGTATCAGTGCTGCACAGAATATTTTATAACTAATTAATTAATACTAAATTAAGAACAATTTTAATAAGTATTAATGACGTCCATGAGCTTGTCTTGGAAAGCAACGTTTTTATAAGGAATGCTTATTATTAGAAATTGACCCTCTGAGTTCTTTTTCTATATTTAGCAGATATCTATATTTTGTCTTCTAAGCAGCCACCGCATTTTGCAATACGTTCAATTTAAAAATTAGAGAAAGGAAAAATAACATAATAATTATCCTATTATTTTATTTATTTATTTTGTTTTGCTTAAAAGTAGTATACAAAATTTAATACTTATGTTACTAATTTGTATGGTTTATAATTAAGATCGCCTATTGTAACTTTAGCGACAAAGTGCATTATTATTGCATTCAGTACATTATTAATGTGTAAGGGGGGCGCGAAAAAATTTGTGATTAAAAAGGGGGGCGCCAGTATTGAAAGTTTGAGAAGCACTGATATACAATGCTACAATTAAAGAGTATTAACTCGTATTACATTTTTAAAGAAGCAAGTAAAACACTCCTTACACTGGCAAATGTATTGTGAAATTATGCTAATATTGTTAAATTTTTTATTTAAATCTGTAAAGGTTTACTTCAAAAAGTCTTTTAAAAAGTACTTTTGAATTATAAGACTAAAATTTTTAAATACATTGCAGAACTTTAGGGAAATATCCAAATAAAAGAAAACTTACTCACCAGAATTCATCTTCTAGCAGATGTGTACAACAGATTAAGTGTTGATACTAAGGAGCAAAGGTGCATTGTGTTCCATTTATACGCATCTTTTTAATTAAAAATATCCAGACTGTACCTTTTAAGGTCTCCTTTAAAGTGTTTCTAACCGCGAATAGCCTCTTTAGTTTAGATATATTGATGCGCTTATAAGGAATAACAAGTAGGTTTGATAAGTGGGTTGATACGAACGGTGACGCGAATTGATAGTATTACTGAGATCATTTTTAAACTCTCGGGATCGTCTTCCCACGAAAAAAACACCCCCAAAATATTTCCAAGCTTAGAGGTACGTAACCTTAAGCTATCAACCTCTTTATATCTGTCTCCCTTGCAAATAATTTCCATGTTTGAAAATAAGAATATAATTATGTACTCTTTTTTTTTGAATTTGTATTCTGTAATATTGAGCAGAAAATGATGATTAAACTAATACATTTCTATACTCGAGGCACAAGTTAATAATACTAAACAATAACAGACACAGAATCATTTGAACAAAAAAATAAAACTTATTTTTTATCATTAGACTACAAAATAATGTTATACCCAGCATAGAGGCAAAAAACCATTTATGTTACAATAAATTGCGCTTTGCAGAATATTCAGAAGTCGAACAAGCTCTTCATCTGTTAATAATATGAAATAACCAATTTGTAATGTAAATCTGGAGAAATCTGCTTCATATATATCGGAATCAATTCTTCTCGCTTCTAGAACATAGTGAAGTAGATTTGCGAATAGATTCTTGTTTGGAGAAAATACTCTAAATTTGTCACTTGGATTAGTTCGATGCAATTGACAAAAACCAAAAATATCTTCACTTGAATTTTTATGAATATATTGAACTACTTGACAGTTGTTCAAAATTTTTAAATAGACTATTCTTTTTGATTCGTCAAGGTTTGTTGTTAAACAACATTTTGTGCACATTCAACAATGTCGTTAAACAAGGAATGAGATGAATATAAAAATATTCTCCCGCTGAACAGTAATCGCAAATTATGTAACCAAATTTCTCCATGGTCTGTCTTCTTCTGAACTTGCACGGGGTACAGATCTGCTTTTATATATTTGACTGCAGAAATTGACAGTATTGAATGTATAATGGTCGCGGAATATTAACTAGCTTCAAATATCGCTGTGAAAAATATTGAACTATTCGTTCGTTCTCACATTCATTTGTTGGCTTTAATGGTTCGATTGATAGTCCCCGGCTAATATGCCATAGAAAATACAGACAGAAGAGACCACATGTTGTAGTGAGCGAATGCTGTAATGTATTCATGTTCCATTCGAAATGTGTTGAATTTTCATTTATAAATTTTTTAATATCATGCTTAGGTGGTGTTCCATAAGAACAGAAAAAAAAACAATTTCCATTATCATCAAAATACATAGCTTGCCAATGCTGACCCTTGCACTGGGCAGGGTTCGTATTTACAATAAAAGAGCGATAATGTTTCTTTTGTTGAGGAAGCATATCGCTGGAAAACACACCTCCGAACTTATATTTGATTTTATAATCGCTGAGGGCTAGTCTAGTCAAAGTGACCGTGTCCATATTTCATTTAATAATCTGTGAAAACGTTTCGACTTTTATCAATTTCTACAAGCGACTGCATTTCTATACAAGCAATTTTAATGTAACAGTTTCAGGAAGATCTGCATCAAATTTTAAGTCAATCGAAATATTACCACTGCGTGTTACATTTGTAAACGAGTCACTTGCCGAAAACTCCTGTGTGAGGTCAAACACATAAATACATGTATTTTCTTTGTAATCCTCAAATGTTACATTTGTTTTGTGCTGTGCTTAATCAGTAAATAAACTTAAATAATTTCTGGCATATAAATCTTTCCCATAGTTGGGTGTATATGCTGTAGTGGGTATCTGTATACCATTTTCACTGAGTGAAATATAATTTAAATTGTAGTTTTTAAAATTGAATGGGTTCTTTTTATATCACCATTAAAGGCTGAATTTGACACCAAGTTGAAGATGATTTGACTCGGCAGTGCACCATTGACAGCATTAGCAATGGTAACACTCTTCAGTCCTGAACTCAGAGTGAATGTCTTTATTTCAATGCGGGTAAAAGGCATCTGTATGAGTGACTGCTCAAGCGTCTTTTCATGTGCGACCAGAATAGAACTCGAAATTACGCCCTTTCTGACATATAGACTTATATTTTCAATTTGTAATCGATAATCCCCTGTGGCGGCTAATAAGGCAAATTCATTTTTGGCCTTTAACAATCGAATTCTGATTGACGTGCCATTTATTAACAGTTTAGATTGAGTTCCTATATCGGTATGAAGAGTCCCGCACATATAAAAAACTTTACCATTTTTTACACGCTCCCATCTCTTTTTCAAACCTTTATTTTGTCCCACATCTGTAAGGTTGACATCATTAAATTTTCCAGCATTGTCTTTTAAAAATAGTCCTGCACTCAATAAATTTTTTTGAGATGATTCAGAATGAAATAATATGCTTTGAATGTATGCTTTGTAAGCATAATTGTTTTCCGATGAAATTTGACGATCGTTGAGCGAAATGTAACATTCTGAAAACATTGTGTTTAACAGATAATTTATAGGTCCACATCTATCATCATTCTGAAATGCTTCCCCATTTGCTTTTAAAATTCTTGCTTGGACATGAAGAAAAAGACGTGATAGATCAAAATAAGACTCTCCTAAACCTGATATGAGGAATTCAATGCTATTGTTGTCAGAAATTGAAGCAACCGGATGCATTTCTACAAACGATGATCTGTCTATTGCCAATTGTATTGGGGAAGTTGTAAACAAATCTAATTCGCTTTTGGTGCAGTAACACTTTTCCATTTTCACAGATCCGTATACACGTCTTTCGCACACGATTTTTTTCTCTTAGTCTGTCTTTTTGAACTTTGTTTCTTCCTTTTAACACTTCCACCACCTCTCAATTTGCGAAGTATATCCTGCTTAATCTCTTCCCTCAATTGTCGTATTTGGCTTCGCCAAATGATTTTCCTCGTGACATATCTCTCTTCCAATACATTTTGACCCGTATTCAGCAAGTGTCTTCCAAAGTATTTACCAGCTTTTAACATGATCGGCATTGCATATATATATATATATATATCTCCTTAAATTACTAAATAGTCCATAACCTCTTTGTATGGGATAATTTGAAGCAAAATACGAACCACTTCCTACTTGTGGATTACAATAGTAATAAATACATTCACCCGGATCCAATATTTGCTCGTGTTTATCCATGGCTAACAGTTTTGTATGTAAACTAAAAACTCGTTACATGCTGTTTTACACAGTTTTCCTTCGAAATGACAATACAAGATTTGTTTTGCCTGATATAAATTTAATAGGTTCACCACTACTTGTTACTAATTGAATTTCAATTACATCAAAGTAATTCTTTTTTTACAGGAAAATACAGAGGAACTGTAAACTGTTTCACGATTTGTTCTTTATATTCGTTAGCAATTGGTATGATTTTTAATATCGGGGTGGATACGTCTCCCACCAGCGATGGAGATATGATGTCACAATATACATATATACCTTCGTAATTCCAACTCGTAATTCTAAAATATAATCCGATTTATAGTTTCCTTCTGTGAAAATATTTGTTCGAAATCCCAGCATATTCGAAAGCTTTTCTCTGAAGGTTACTTTGGTATTATGCGGTACAATCATTTCAACTTTAGAATCTGCTAGCTCTCTCAAAAGAATGTACTGAAATTCTTTAAAGAAATTTTCCGCCAGTTGATACATGCCACTTCTTATTTTTAAGTGGTAAGTTTTTTGTACTTTTCGAATAACAGGAAAATTTTCATATTCGATAAGTTCAAATTTTTCACCCTCTGTTTTATCTGCTACTTCTGAATAATCAAATCGAACGGAAAAGTTTTCATCTCGAATGATATATGATTCACTTTTTATGTTTAATGCATCCATCAGTTTGGGACAGAACTGACGATTCATTCTGATTTCTATATTAGACTTTAGAGTGATGATCACTCTATTCTTCTGCTTTTTAAAAAGGGCTAACACGTCCCCTGTTTTATAAATAATTTTTTCAGTAATTTGATCAAATATATCTCTATTTTCCATGTCGTGGAGTGAGATTTCATGTGTGTTCTTAGGTATTGGACTCTTAAGCCTAATTTGAATTTCCTGATCTTTGAAGAATTAAACGTTCGGAGCAATATAATTACGCGTAACAGACGCTCCCCCAAAAAAACCGGGTGTTACATCATCTTTGTATGGATTTAATTTTAAAAGGCGAACAAAATTATTTCCTTTTTCCGCTGTTATAGTCAATTCCCAAAAAGGTTTCAGACTTATATTTATTTTCTTTTCATTTTCTGTTAACGAAAATTTAATAGGAGGATCCTTCACGAGTTTTTTTAACATTAGCGTTTACCTCTTCAACAAAATCCGTGTAGTTTTCATTGTATAAAGGGATACTAAATTCAGGCAACAGTGTTGTACCTTCTACATTTTCGATTGTTTCAATTGAATAATAATCGTTGTAATCGGGGTGAATGGTAAAATATTTTCCTGGAATTGTTACTTCGGTCAAACAACATTCCCATTCTCCATTTAAAGTTATTGGATATGCCAGTTTCGTTTGAAAGTGATCTGAAGTGTTTTGAGGGAAATAGTTCATACTTGCATTGGAAGGTAGCAAAATATGAAAGTCATTCACGTTCTGATTCATTATGATGACTTTGTATGATCTGATCAGCTCTTATACAGGAATTTAGAGAATCTGGAAGTCCAACCCACTTTATGAGCAACTGACGAGATGAACCTCTACCTTTACTTCGAATAACTTTTTAGATTGCCCAATAAGAATCGGCTGACTTATCTATTTTTTGTAACTCCTCATTATAAAAAAGACCTTCAATTTCCCTTGAATTAAAATCCTGTAAGACATAAGTCGGTTGAGTTGTCGGATATCTTTTGTAAATGCGAAATGTTTCTTCAGTCCACCCCGGCATATAGCCTTTGCGAAAAATATCACGAATTCTTGTTGTCCTGACAGTATCATTGACTGCAAAGCGAAATTGTGGATTTGAACTCGAATGATACGAGCGTTTATATAGCTCAGGTTCATCAGCTGTTGTCACTTTGGCAGGTTCAAAACCATGTGCGCTATGAATGGAATGATTATATGAATCCACTAGCACCGGTAAGATATCGTAATATTTATAAGAATTACTATGAGTAAAAGCTCTGTATAATCGTTCTCGAAGAGTTCTGCGTACACGTTCTAAAATTGCACACTTAGTTTCACTTTTCGTAGAATAGTGATGAATTTTATGTTTCTTTAACAAATTGCGCACCTCTTTATTATAAAACTCTGTTCCCTTATCAGTCTGAAGATTTGTAGGTTTTACTTTTTTAAATAATTTTGCAAATACTTGTGGAATTGTTTTTGCCTTTTTATCTTTGATCGGAAAAGCTCTCAAATATCTGGACAACACATCGATAATGGTTAAAATATAACGGTATCCTTTGTTGTGACGAGATAGTTTTTGCATATCCAATAAATCCCTCTGCCATAATTCATTTTACTCCATAATTGCGTCTCTGAAACTTATAACGAAAGTGTGTACACATCCTGCTGTGAAAGCCATTTTTGAACATCCTGCCGGCGCGCTCCACTTGCCTTCGACAATCGCCTCCAAAAGAACTTGGCTCTTTCGGGTTAAAGTATAATTTTTTAATCTTTCCAAGGTTCCCATTTTAGAAGATGAAGGACTTGGCTTTACAAAGTCAGGATTTGCATCTGATAAAACCAATTCTTCCCCAAGTTTTTTATTACCAATTCATTGTAACGGTATGTTGCTCTAGAGAAAGGATTCAAAAAAATTAATCCTTTAGGAGTTACATTGGTTCGCTCGTTTTTCATTATATAACTGAAAAGATCTATTACATTGCTCCTATATTCTGAGGTTTACCATTGACTTCCAATTCACTCTGGTCATTGAATGTATAATTAGCATTTCTCAGTTTTTCTTGAATAGGTAAAATAAATTTCCACTGTGTTTTTGGTATAACATATCCAATATATTTTGCCATCATATTAAGTTTCGATGGCATTACAAGCGGTTTTTCGTCCGGCAATTCTGATTCCGCTAGCAATTCTGAAGGGATCTCAAATGGGGTTGTAGATTGGATAGGTTTCATCGCTCTTTGATATTTTGGAATTAAATCTGATAGCAATTTTGCTTTCACATCATCAGGCGTTTCCTTTTCCTTTAACATATTCGATATGTTATCTTCTAATCGGATTTCAGGTTTACTTAATTGGTAATACTCTGAAACCAGCTCCGGTGGTACTAAAGCCATCTTCTTCGCCCCTACTTTTTATATTCTTTTTCCTATTGCCTTACCTACTAATCCACCTATAAGACTTAAGACACCCGGTAGAACAAGGGGAAGAAATCCACCAACTTGTTTATTTGTGGTGAATAGTTTACGTTTGTGTGCGAGAAATAGGAATGCTTCTATTAGCCAATAACCGTATCACTCTTTTGTAACAACTCAATTTTTTGATTTTATTCGTCGGTATATTTCCAGAGAGTAAATTTTGACAGATTTCGCACAGAGTTTTTATTTGCTCATCTGAAGCTCTTTTTAATGTAGCTTTTCGCTGAGCTGGGCTTGCTGCAGCCAACACATGTAGCAAATGTACGTGTCTTCTGGTTCGGTTCATTTTTCTACTCTGGAACAAAAACCCAATTAATCATTCCATGATCAGGAAATAAAGACAGACGGAGCCTTTGTTCTTCCAGCGTTCTTGGATGAACGTCTACTAGCAAATAATTAAAAGGTTCTTCCATTGCTCTTTTATATGCATCCATGAAATACTTTTTCTGTCCTGGAAATGCTTGTCTGGCGAAGCACGATGCTTGTAACATGTATCGATTGTTGCGAAACAAAATTATATAATGCGTGTTCAAGCTAATATCTCTCATTGATTTTACTCTTGGAAAAAGGTTTTGTGTTATGAGAATTATACTACATTTTTTATGGTGAGAACCCGCTGTAAACATTTGAGAGATTTCGTTTGTTACGTTATTCATCATATCATCCAGTACAATTAAATCATAATTATCTTCTGGTGATGGTAGCCTTGAAACAAACTTAAAGTTTTTTTCATTCGGAAACCAAGATTGCCAGATTGTATAGCGCCACAAGACTTTTTTAACAGGAACCTCATATACTTGTTCAGAAATCATTTTCCGAGCGAGTTCTGTTTTCTCGCTTTGCTAGGGTCCCGTAATCATACAAGTAGAAGGATGTCTTAATTTTAACATTTTTATCACAAAAGTTTTGTATGTTGATAATTTCAAATGTTTGTATTTAGCACATTTTACAAATTCTTTGAAATTCGTTTTCTGTTAACTGGACACCGATAGTTTCCGGTTTTAAGTATTCACTTTCATTTGACCAAAAGTATCGTATATCATAAACGTTTTTCTCATCTTTATACCATACATGTAGAAATATTTTTCGACCAATGTGTTTGGATACAACACACGCGATGTATTAGTTATATTAACTTTATTTACTTCTTTTTTTCTTCTAAATATGAATAACTTATAAGTAATATGATTTGAATTATTTTGACAATAAACATTAATACATAATGAAAATAGTTATGTTTCGTTCGATTATGCATTTTTTAAGGATAAATGTTTGCACAATATTTTGAATAATTGTTCGTAAATAAATTCTTTCTTCTTTGCGTCTCTATTCAGAAGTTGTTGCGAAAACGATAACAGAAACCTATTTTTACTATATTCATATCATCATAGAAAAGAGATTTCGAAATTTCCGAAAATAACTCTTAGTTTATAGTCGCTATTTTAGCCAGCTCGACTAAATGAGTTCCACAAGCACGGCCTATCTCTTCTATTTTAATCCGAGGGGGATCATGAACTTACTTATATAACCACAAAAAAAGAAGAAAAATAAATAACCTCCACATTTTTACGTTTTTCATTGTCTACTAGGCTCGAACCTCATTGGCTGTCAGAAATAGAATCGATGGTCTGGAAATTTTCCCGTATTTATTTACCTCAAGACCATCAACTCCTAGCAAGTTACTTTTAAAATAGCATTTTATCTCTCGCTCAACAGTCATTTTTTTCTTATAATAACTTTAACATCGAAAGGTTTAATCAAATCAATGAGTCTCATACAGTTATATATATATATATATATATATATATATATATATATATATATATATATATATATATATATATATATATATATATGTATGTATATATATATATATATATATGTATGTATATATATATATATATATATATATATATATATATATATTTATGATCATGCTAATACTACTTGAATTATTTCACCTTTCGAAATTTTCATACTTTAAATACTTAATAACTATTGAAAACGTGCTTTTTGAAAAATTGATAGTTATAAAATAATTTCAATAGCTTAAAAATGAGAGGTATGGTAGAAATGAGAGTGCACTTATAGCGACCAATTTTGAAACTGGACAGGTAACAGTTGCTAAAATATTGCATATGTAAAATACCTGCTTTTCATCTAAACTATAGTAAAAGACATTTCACACCATCCATTAAATCGATAGAAATTGAAGGGGAATCAAGAATCTTACCCTTCATTACCATGCAAAATAAATTATAAGCTACATTTTTTTTTGATAAGGTAAGATTTTTTAATAAAAATTTCTGTATTCTAAATTTTACATTTTTAAAAATGTGTAAATTTCTTGTATGCATGTACTCTATGTTTCTTAAATGCAATAGTGTTTACTGAAGTGACATTTTTGAAATATTCTTAAAACATCCAAATAGAAAGCAGATATAATAAAAAGTAACAATTTTCAATAAATTCATAATATTAATGCTCGGTGAACTAACAGTTTGTCTTTGAAAAAACTAATTAATATATTTAAAAAAAATCACTTCAGTATAAATATAAATGTCTAATTGATATACAATAAAAATTTGAGTACTTATGTTTAATAGTTTCTGAGGAAAAGGTATGAGAGGAGACACATCAACTGTTATGTTTGTTGTGAGAAGCTTGTTACATACATAAAAATACGTACATTTCATGTTTAAAAACATAAAAACAGTTTTATTTTCGCTGTTTTAGAAATCATTTGTCTATTTTAGAGTAATTTTTGAAGTTTAAAACTTAGAAACTGTCCGTATATATTAACAAAAAACCTAATGATAACTTTACAAAACCCAGCGAAAACTTTCAAAATGTCGTGTAATCAGGTATTTTTTTTTATATAACATCTCAAATTCATACTCAAACCATATTGATACATTTTCACATTATATTTATGATGCTTTATTTTCAAATTTGATATCTGTAAAGCATGAAAGCTACTAATTGTTCAAAAATTGATACAGAATTGAGAAAATTGATGTAATACTAGAAATTATCTCGTTAAAAAAAACGGAAAAATTCTAATATGGGCAATTTAAGACTTTTTTTGTTTACTATTTTATGCAAAATAAATTACAAAGATGCTATTATTTAATAAAATGGGACAAATACATGTTGTAATTCATTATTTTTCTGAAGAAGTCACAAACTTTATAGTAAAAATTCAATTCTCTCAAAAATGATGTTTTAAAAACTGCATGCTACTTTTTCACAGAAAAGAATGAATTTTTGCAAATGAAATTTTTTCCCTCATGTTACTAATGTATAACTATATAAATTCATGTGAGTGTTTTTGGGATCTTCCGAAAATATTTGACAGAAATCCATATATCGTGACAAAAAATGTCAATTTTTTTAGAGCTCATAGTGATATTTTTATGTTACATGTTTTTGAGAAAACTAAAAAATATATTTTAAATATTTCAATTCATTGCAAATATTAATGTTTATTTATTGTTCAGACAAGTTTTTAAGCTTTAATATTCAAAGGAATTATAATAAATGCTAACTAATTATAACTCAGATGTGTAATGTTTTTTTCGTTGCGAGAAGCTTGTTACATGCATAAAAATACACAAATTTTATGTTTAAAAACATAAAAACAGTTTTATTGTTTAATTCTTTAGAAATCTCTTGTACAGTTTACAGAAAATCTTGAAACTTTTAGAAATTGTGTTTGCACACGTGAACATACAAATCCATAATGAAACCATTCGCAATGTCGTAAAATCACATATTTTCAAATCATTACTTTTACATATTGATACATGTTTACATTACATTTATGATGTTATAAGGTCAAATTTGATATTTGTAATGCATCGAAGTTAAAAATTCTTTACAGATTATTACAGAATTTGTGAAAATTGATGCAAAATGCTAAAAAAAATCTCGTTGGACAAAAACTGAAAAATATTATATATGTATTTTCTGAACATTTTAAGACTTTTTGTCTCCTATTTTATGCTTAAACAATTAAGAAGATACTTATGTTTAATAAAATAGGGCAATCACATGTTGTAATTCAATATTTTTGTGATGAAGTGCCTTTTTACACTAAAAATGCAATTTTCTCAAAATGATTGTTTTCAAATCACGTGTCCTTTTTTTCACAGAATCTACTGAGTGAATGTACTTGAAATTTTTACTGCACATTAATGATATGTAACTATATATAATGGAGCTACTTTTTTGGAGAGTTTCCCAAAGCATTTTGCTGAAAAGCAGTTATCGTAAGAAAATTGACAATTTTCAAAAAAGATTCAAAGCGATACTCTTAGGATGAATTTTTTTGAAAAAAGTAAACAATATATTTTACATATTTTACCGTTATTTAAATAAAAAGCCTATTTTATAAATTTGAAGGTTTTATATTTAACAGTTTCTGAGAAACAGGTTCCTAAAATGGCTCTATTTAATATTATCGGTATAGGGGGTACCGACTACCTTAAGATTATAAAGGGCTTCGCATAGATTGGTATAATTTTTAATAAACTTCACGTACCACTGGGACGCACCTAAACATTTGGAGATTTCTTTAGAATTTTTAGGGGGCCTAATCTCAACTATTTCTTTAACCTTAGCCTCGTTCGTTGTAATTCCCTCTTTACGAATCACTATACCTAAATACTTCAACTTGTCACAACCAAGCTTACACTCGTCTTTATTCAATGTTAATCCTTCTTCCTGCAACAATCGAAAAACTTCTCTTGAATGCTTAACGTTCTGAACAAACGATGGCAACGAAATTATGACGTCGTCCATGTATACATTCACAAACCACCCTATCACTGGTTTTAAGATAATATCTATCGCTTTTTGAAAATTGGGCGCAGCCTCCGACATCTCAAACGGCATGCGAGTGAACGCATAAGTGCCATTTTTCGTGATAAAGGCTGTCTTAACTACATCACCAGGGTTTACAGCAAGTTGAAAGTACCCCAAACAGAGATCGAGGGACGACATGATTGTGGGGTATGGGGTATACTCGTTATCAAATCTTCAATGAGCGGTAAGGGATACCTGGGGTATTTCGTAATGGCTTTAAGCTTTCTATAATCTACGACAAATCGATAAGCTTCGAGATTATCCGGCGGTAACCCATTATTCTTTCTACACAGCACAACCGGTGAGGCGTACCGGAACTGGATCGGTATTATGTTACCCGCTTCCAACATTTGTCCTACATGATAATCTAAAATGCCTTGTTTCACCCTATCGTATCTATACGCCCTTGAAACAACTGATGGCTTATCCCCGTTATAGTTTCTAATACTATTGTTCGTGAGAATAATGTAGGGGGTTTGGTCCATAGACGACAACGATGAGAAGAGAACATCAACAAGATATATTTTTAATCAAAACAGCACAGCAAAACACATTAAATTCTTTTCACCCATAACACTTTTCATCCATTACACTTTTCAAAACAAAAAACGTTTTTCTAACTGTTGCCACTCCCTCACAGAGAAACTTACCTCTCACGGATTTGGATAGGGGCGCAACGTACTCCGCACCTTGAGTTTGGGGATGCAAACTCAAAAACAAATAAACAAAGATAATATGTGCATACAATTTTAGATTACAAAAAAAAGTACATACAAATATTTCAAAATATTGGAATGAAATTAATTTCTTAAAGTTCTAATACGTAAAATAAAGTTCAAAGGTGTTTTTTTAAGTGTTTATAAATTTCTTAACTGGTTTGATGTTACTTCCAAAGGGTACAGTCGTTGGATTGGTCTTAACATGTCTCCCCTTTCAGTTCGCAATTTCACAAGCCTAATTATTCCATCTTTTCCTGGAAAGAGTTCCAGTACTCTTCCCAGCAGCCAATGCAGCCGTTTCTTATCATCTGTACCAATTAACACAATGTCACCTTCATTTATTTTATCTTCTCTTTTTTTGATAACTGAAGAACGAAGGAAACCCAGATACTCTCTTTTAAATCGTTGTTTTAGATTTTCGCGAACCTTTTGAATATATCTCCATCTCAAAACAATATTAGTCTTTTGAATTTGATCCAAATCAGGAACATCATTTAATGGAATGTCCTGAAGAAACATTGAGGGAGTCAAGGTTTTCAGCTCTTGTTCCTCGGATATGTAGGTTAATGGTCTGCTATTCATGACCGATTCGCACTTACAGACGAGAGTTTGCAATTCCTCGTAAGACAAACAGGAGCGCTCAAGATTTTTTCTTAAGAGATCCTTCAAAATTCCAATCAAGCGTTTCCAGAAGCCTCCCCACCATGGAGAAGAGGATGGATTAAACTTCCAACGTATTTCGTGGACTCTAAATTCACTTTCAATTGTAGTCCAATCTAATTGTCTCAAAGCGTTGTTTAGACCTGTGAAATTAGTACCATTGTCTGAATACATCACAGAAATTCGTCCTCTTCTGGCAATAAACCTACGCATAGCTTGGATGAAGTCAGTGGTACTAAGTGAAGTTATTAGTTCAGATGGACCGCTCTAAATACGGCGCAAGTAAAAAGTACTATCCACGCCTTTTTGCTTAGATTTAGTCAACAAAGGTCCAGCCAAGTCTACACCTGAAACTTGAAAAACTGCTGCTACTTCTGTTCGGTCTTTTGGAAGAGGAGGAAAAGGTACCTCACAAGATGTTTAATCTTTTGTCTTTTACATGTTAAGCATTCTTTGATAACACTTCGGACAGTTCTTTTTCCTTTCACTATCCAAAATCTTTCACGTAAAATAGTCAGAAGAGTTAATGTCCCAGCATGTTTGTTGACGAGATGTTTTTGCGCTATAAATCTTCTCACTGCCAGATGTTTCGATGGTAGAATTATTGGAGAAATAAAATCTTTCGATTCTTCTTCATTTATCAATCTGGACTTCAATCGTAATATTCCTTCTTCATCTTCAAATATTAGAAGACCTTTTAAACTTTTTCGTGTTTCTTCATTAGAGTAACATTCCTTTTGTATTAAACGGAAAATAGTCTTTTGTGCATTTAACAATTCTTCATTTTTAAGTTCAGCACATTTTCTTAAGTCTTTGGCCTTTGGTTGGAAACGTAGTATCCAAGCCATAACCCTAATCATCTTTGAAAATCTAGAAAATCTTCTGGCTAACTGTGATGAAATTGATTCTACCTCTGTGTTATTAGCAGAGATGACTGACTTTCATTTTTCGATCTCTACTTCTTTCTCGTTAATATTTACAGCTGATTTCGGTCACTGTTCCTTGGAATTTTTAAACCAATCTGGCCCTTGCCACCACTTGCGTTTCTGAAGTTGTTTAGGTCCACAACCTCTTGATAAAATGTCTGCTGGATTCTGGTCAGTTGAAATATATGGAACCAATCTTCCGAAGTTGTCAATTTTCTAATCTCACTTATTCTGTTGGCAACGAATACCGACCACTGTTCTCGACGAATTATCCACGTAAGAACTGTAGAAGAATCGGTCCAAAAGTAAGTCTTGATATTGGAAATTTTCAGGGCATGCTTCACAGAACTAAAAAGCCTGGCCCCGATGGTAGCGGCCATTAATTCAAGTCGTGGTATAGTAATAGTCTTCATGGGAGTTATTCGTAATCTGGCTTGAAGTAATTGAACGGTCACTGAGTCCGTATTGGATTCACTTCTTAAGAAAATGCATGCCGCATAAGCTTTTTTACTGGCATCGACAAAAGTATGGATACCCAAATTGGATTCCTCCATCACGCCTAACCATCTGGGAATTTTTATATTTTTGAAGTATTTCAGCTGCTATTTCCCCATTTTAAAAATGTCTTCCTTATTTCATCATTCACTTCATCATCCCATGCTTCTTTAGTTTTCCAAGTGGCTTGCAGCAAAATCTTAGGTTGAATCATAACAGGTGCCAAGAAACCTATGGGATCAAATACTCGACTAACCAGTGAAAGTATTTTCCTTTTAGTTATCTTTTCTTTTTCATCAAATTTCAAAGATTCTGAATCTATTTCTAAAGTATCAGAATTTTGTCCCAAATCAGTCCTAATACTAGTGATGTCGAACTTTCTGAAGGAATGGCGGAACTTTCCCATCCTCTGAGATCAAACATTCCTTCTTTCATTACATTAGTTGCAGATTCGACGAATATTCTAAGTTCGGCATTATTTTGTACACTAGTTACGCAATTATCGACATAAAAACTATCTTGTAATTTTTAAGAAATTCTTCAGAGTAACGTTCTTTTACTGATTCTTTTAATAAATGGTAATTAATAACCGCCATTAAGAGAAAAGGACTGCTGGTGACTCCAAAAGCAACTCGAGCATGCCTGTAAGTTCGTATATTACCCTCATTGTCATACCAAAGAAATCTTACGAAGTCTCGATCTTTTTCATGTAAAGATATTTGGAGAAAAGCTCTTCTGATGTCTGAAATTACACCGATCGGTTTCAGTCTAAATCTAGCCAAAATAGCAGGAACTGATTCAATTAAATTGTTTCCAGTCTCTAAACAGTCGTTTAATGACGGATGGTTATTGATCTTAGCAGAAGCGTCGAAGACCGGTCTTATCTTCATTGAAGATGTTGCGGATGTTTCCTTGATGACAGGTCGGTGTGGAAGGTAATGGGTACGAGCAGGTAACTCCTTTCCAGGAATTTCCTCAATAACTCCTTCCGCTAACCATTCTCTAAAGACTTCATGATATTTTTCTCTAAAACCGATCTTTTCCAACTTCCTGGTGGTAGATTCAAGTCTTTTTAAGCACAACTCATAATTGTCTGTTAGAAAGGCCCGATCCACTTTCCAAGGCATATGGATCTCGTATCTGCCATCTTCCTTTTGCCGGACTGTTTCTAGAAAGTGAGACATAACCGCCTTTTCCTTTTCCTCTCTTGAATTTTGCTCAATAGTATCCCGTATACCAAACATTTCTAGATCCCACAGTGAAGAGACAGGAATATCTTCTTGAGATAACATAGTTACAATATTCATACTTGTATCCTTTTTGTCGGTATATCGGGGTACT
Organism: Trichonephila clavipes; assembly: GCA_019973935.1. Classification (NCBI taxonomy): domain Eukaryota; kingdom Metazoa; phylum Arthropoda; class Arachnida; order Araneae; family Nephilidae; genus Trichonephila; species Trichonephila clavipes. Next base: position 769,531 of record BMAU01001374.1, on the reverse strand, counting down.
TAACCCATTAAAGTCCAACCTAACTTGGTTTCTAATGCTACTAAGCCTGTATTTAATTCTTCTCGTCGACCAGTAATTAATTTACCGGCTACGTCTGCACCCAAAAGTACCTCAATGGGACCTGTGTTTTCTTGAATATCTGTTAAGAATATGTTTTTAGTTTTCAATTCATGTATCCAAGAACCATTTTTTTGCACTAGAAATGTCATTACAGATGACATCATGATCTAAAGCATCCAATTTACAAATATAGTTACCATCAAGACTACTCAAGTAGATTTTATAACACTTGTGTTTATACATCCTTGTTTTAGTTCCGCCAAATAAGGAATGGCGAAATTCCTCTTCCCTCTGCAAATTAAAACCCAACTCTTCAGCTGTAGATCTCAAAATATACGATTTTTGTGATCCGGTATCGATGATAGCCCTAGCTTTACGCTCTCTCTTGATGTCATGTACATTTACAACAAGAGTTTGTAATATAACTTCATTCGTTGCACGAGAATGTAACGAATCAACTGTGTTTTCATTAATATTTTTATCATTCACATCTTGTTTGAGAGAATCAGACTTATTACATTCAATATTTGGGCACATGAACTTTACATGTCTTTTTAGAACACAACTGAAAAGTTATTTGAGATCGACATCTAGAAGCAAAATGACCTTTAGCCAAACAAATTCGGCATAATACTTTCCTTTTTATTATTGCAATCTTTTCTTCTAATGGAATAAAAAACGCCCTTTTACAAAAGCGAACCGGATGATTCTTTCAACATAACACACATATTTCGTTTGGTTCATTAATGAATAATTCATTAGCAGACGGGAGTGAGCGTTGGCTCTCTGCCAACTGCTTGCATTCGCGCTGATAGGTAAATATGTCCGATCTACTTAATTTTATTTTTTCTTCTGATTGCATTTCGCTCTTTAGAAACGAAACGATAGAATCAAGTGTTGCAGTCTCATTATTTTTTCTTTGTCTTTCAAATGAACGCAATATATGGGTCAGTAACGCACTTTCGACTAACGGATATAATATTATTCCACACTGATCCGTGGTTATACCTAAACTACTTAAAGCCCGAAGTTGAGTAGAAAGTTTTTATTATACAAACCACTTAAAGAATCTTGTTTCTTTTTAGTAGCGTTATTTAAAACAAGTTTTAACAACTCTCGTACATAAAAATCAATTAATAATTCATTTCGTCCATATCTTTCAACTAAGCTTTCTATCGCCAAAGGATAGTTTTCATTTGTTATAGGAAAAGATTCAATAAGCTCTCTGGCTTCCGATTTAATTTTTGTCGATTGAACTAAGTAATGAAATTTATCACAATTAGTTAAATTTTTATTTTCGTGTATGTTTTTAAACTGATTCCAAAAGGTTAACCAGTCTTTTAATTCACCTCCAAATTTATACAGTTCAACTTCAGGAAGTCGTGGGGTAATCGCTTTATACGGATTTTTGCAATCAGCCAAATGAGAATTATTACCGGAATTACTACCTTCGTTATTATTTTGTTTACTCTTAATATTCTCTAATACATGTTTAGACTTTAATTCTATTCTCAAAGCCTTTTCTGTATATTCTTCTATAATATTAAATTCAATTTTGAATTCTGTTTCATCTGTTAAAGCATCCAAATAATTATTATGTGTTAACTCTAACGAGTTCGTTTTTTGCTTAAGCAAATGTAAACACATATAAACTTCTTCCGCGTCAGCGTTTTCATTTATCAACACACTCTCTAACTTAGTGTATGCTTTCGTAAACGCAGTGCGCTGTGCTGTTTTATTTCGTTTAATAATTTCCATCTTTACTATCTTTTTAAATCATTAAATCAGTTCATACATTCAATAATAAATATATGTCTATGTTCAAGATATAATTATATCAATAACTTCAAAATGGAAATTCAATTCACTTACCGTTATCAAAATCCAAACCAAAACCCGCCCACCTGAGGGCGCCAGAATATAGTTTCTAATACTATTGTTCGTGAGAATAATGTAGAGGGTTTGGTCCATAGACGACAACGATAAGAAGAGAACATCAACAAGATATATTTTAAATCAAAACAGCACAGCAAAACACATTAAATTCTTTTCATCCATAACACTTTTCATCCATTACACTTTTCAAAACAAAAAACGTTTTTCTAACTGTTGCCACTCCCTCACAGAGAAACTTACCTCTCACGGATTTCGGATAGGGGCGCAACTCCCGTGTCAATCTTATGATACAAAACATGCGTGAGTCATGGTTTGTCTGAAAGCAATCCTTTAAAACTCTTAAACCAGCGTTTCTCAAAGTGTGGGTTGCTCCCCCCTGGGGGCACGATAACCCTACAAGCGGTGGGGCGCAAGCATATCGAAAATACAACGATTTAAAAAAAACAACTGGAATGAAGTAAGACAAAATACTTTTTCCATGATAAAAAATACATATTTACACAGATGTAATTTGAGTATATCAACTGGCAATATTACGTCAACAAATAGCTATCTTTGATCCCAAAATCAAATTAAAAAAAACGTTTTGTTTGATTTGCAGTAATCCTTCGATGAGAGATTTGTTTTATTACGTTTTCTTTTTAAACCTAAAATATTACTTTTTAAACCAAGACCCTGAGAAAAATTCTAGGAAGATAAAAATTTAATCACTGTTATTATTATTGTACATTAGCTGTAGAAAGAAAAGGAAGACTTGATTCACTTTTCAGCCAGGTAGCATAATATATTTGCTGATTGACCTTCCAACTTACTGGTATGGTTAGTTCTATATTAGTTCCATCCCATCTTTTATGTGTTTGTTTTTCGTTTAGAGAAATTGTAAATAAAGAGTTTTATGATATTTGGAAAAGGATTGATTGATTTGAAGGATTATTTGGTCAAGATTTATTTTTCTGAGTATTCTCAAACACTAAAGCATAGTGAAAAACATCATGATTCTTTTTAGAAAATCAATATTTTTATTCTGAATACGTTAACAAAGGGCAGAAGTCAATCAATTACAGTCACTCAAATACCTACTGATATGAGGTTGGAGCTCGAAAGAGCTGGATACTCAACGCCATGACTGGGAAACTTTATTATAATGTCTGCAGATGGTACCACGTGCATGCAGTCTGCGTACCAAAGTTTTAAAATATTACTTTAGAATATTACGGCACAAACTGCTTAAATACACATTAATAATACTATATTTTACGAAAAATAATATTTTGCTACACGAATAAAGACTAATCACTTCAGAAATACTAATTCTGCTTTTTTACGTGAAAAATAGGGGGGTTAAGGGACTAATGTAACCCTAGATTACGTCATGGGACCATTTCATTATATACGTGATCTGTCATACTTCCCATGACATTCTAACGATCGATCGTTTCGAAAGGCAATGGTCAAGTGACCTTGAGATCAGCTGACTTTTAGTTCCTGCTTAAATTTTGGATTGCCGAGGAGGGGAATCGTATGAACAGAACGGCTGTAGGGGGAGGGGATTGGAATCTATTTTGGACAGTGACAGTGAGGTTATTGTGGGTCAGTGGTCAATAGTGGCTTTTTCAACTCACAGAGCCTCTAGAACTAGGTGTTTTTGTGGAACCCTTAGAACTAGAAAATATTTTTGTGGAATTCTATTCCGCACACACTTAGAGGAATGTATCGTAAAATAATATTTAAATTAGATCAACATTTTATAGCTACTTTTTGTAAAGGCAATTAAAAAAATATTGCATCTATTATTACAAATTTTAATCTACTCTTTTGATATAATTTACTAATTAATAATATTAATCTGTGATCCAAGTGTCACCCACACATGCATTATGTTTGGTAACTAGAATATGTGTTGAATTTTTTCACACAAACCACCGAAGTCTAGGCCTATTGAAATTAACTGCAATCGCATTACATATTTCTGAGCTTAATTTATTTCTATACTTTGTTTTTGTGCCACTTATGCCAAGAAATATTTTTCACTTATACACATTGTTCTGAATGGCATTGAAATATTTAGAGAAATACTGCGTATTTTGCATGAATTTGCAACAACAGATTTAGGAGCTGTTCTTGCTTAAATTTAGAGGTTTGACACCGAATCTGTTAATAGGCAGAACAATGACAGGAATGAGCTTTATATTCTTGTGGGGATACAAACTTCATAGAGAACGTGAATCCATTTTGCATATACATTTATAATTTTCTTTCCAATTCGAAACAACGCGAATGTTTCAAAAATCTTAGTTGAGGCTCTGTAAAGAAATCCTAAATATATATAGAAAGAGAGACAGAAAAAAATATTTACAGAAAATCATTTTCTATAAGAGGAGAATGTTTTGAAAGTGTCTTTTTTTCTTCGTATTTTTGCTATAAAATTACATTTATATAAACAGTTTTTTTTAATTATAATAACATTTTTAAAACAATTTTATGTGCCTATTCTAATTGAATTGACCCTAAATATATAACAACATCATTTATTGTATGTTTTTTTAAAATCACTATTCCGAACGTAGTCAGTAATCTAAAATTACTATTTCAAAGAATATTGTAGATGTGATTCTATTTTCAGCGTTTTAACACGCTGGGATGAATTAGATAAAATTCATTCACCTCAAGGCTAAATACAGTTTATTTACTGTATATATAAACGGTTCTAGGATATACATATATAAAATTACAGGAACACGTGTGGAAGGATTTCCCGCTCGATGTGTACACCAGCAGATACACCGTCTTACTGATTCAACTCCCGGTTTCCCACCAGGGGGAAACTAAACTAGTCCTCTGTCTCGTGGCGCTATCTAGCGGTCATTACAATTAATAAATAATAAATATTACTATTTGTTACAGCATGTAAAAATCTTCCTCATCATGAAGCAATAGGTACGCCCATATAATAGAATTTTTTAAAAGTTTAATATATATATATATATATATAGGTATATACACTGGCCTCAAAAAGTTAAGGTACAACATGTTTTTCGAAGCTCACCATAAAAAAAATGGCAGTAACAATAAAATGCATAGTTTACATGAATGATAATAACGAACTTTAAAAACATTAATGCAAAAACGATTGCTACAACTTTTATTTTATAGAAAAGAACGTATATTTATGAGTGAGAGAAAAATATGCAAATATCAAGCTTTCGTACTTTTGTGTGTAAGTTGTGTTGATTTTCAACAGTTGTTGGCAGTTTCGGTGACAATAGTCAATAGAGTTTAGAAAATGTCTCAGAGACGTCGTTTACCCAATTCGTTAAGGTGGCGGACAGTTGGATGGAGGGAAAAGGGATTGTCGCAGGCTGATGTTGCTAGACGTCTCAATGTGTCTCGTAGTGTTGTTCAGCGACTTTGGGATCAATACCAATCCGAAGATTCTGTGTCCAGAAGACCTGTTCCAGGCCGACCACGAGCTACAACACCTGCAGAAGACCGTTTTCTAGCTCTTTCGGCACGAAGGAGAAGAACCACTACTGTGCCGCAGCTCGTTGCAGACCACTTTCAAGCATCAGGAAGAAGAATCTCCGCTACTACGGTGCGAAATCGTCTTCACAATGCAGGTCTGTATGCAAGAAGACCAGTTGTGTGCGTTCCCCTGAACGGACGACAGCGAAGGAACCGCTTATGCTGGGCAAGAGAACATGTTTCTTGGACGCAGCAACAATGGGCTTCTGTGCAGTTCACAGACGAGTCCAGATTTACAATGGAGAGTGATTCAGGGCGTCTACTGATCTGGAGGGAACAGCGCACTAGATACCATCAATCCAACACTGTTGAAAGACACAGTTATAGAGGTGGTGGAATCCTGGTTTGGGCAGGGATCTCGCTCGGTGGCCACACTGACCTGCATGTGTTCCATGGAGGAACCGTAACTGGTCTTAGATATCGGGATGAGATCCTTGATCCATATGTCCGCCCATATGCTGCTGCTATTGGTAACGACTTCATTCTGATGGATGATAATGCACGACCTCACCGAGCTGGGATTGTTGAGGAGTATCTGGAAGATCACGGTTTGGAATGAATGGAATAGCCAGCTAGATCTCCAGACCTGAATCCGATAGAACATCTTTGGGACTATCTTGGCAGAGAGGTTGCTGCTTTAAATCCTCCTCCAAGGTCGTTACATGAGCTGAAACAAGGCTTACTCTGTGTCTGGTCTTCGCTTCCTATTCCGGTGTCCGACAACTTAATAAACAGCATGGGAAATCGATGCCGCCAATGCATTCAAGTTAGGGGTGGACACATTCCTTATTAGAACCCATTTTTGTATTGTTTTTATGCCATTTTACCACATAACACTGTGATGTGCTGTTTTCTCCAAGAATGGACTTTTCCGCAGAGATTGCTTTTTTTGTTATAAATCGTTTTTGCAATACACTTATACAAATTTCTATGACGCATTCAATAGAAAACTATTTAATGCACATATCCTCCAAATTTTTTGTTTCTACATTCATTCATTTGCAAATTAGACACAAAAACCCGGTTGTACCTTAACTTTTTGAGGCCAGTGTATATATATATAATTATTTGGTAAATACTACTCTGTGCTAATGAATCACATAAACAGAACAAATAATTCGTAAAATAGAATTGTGTGTGTGTGCTCAGATTTCAGAAATAAATGATTTCTGTATTAGAAAAGGAAGTCCTTACCGAAATTAAAGGCTATATAAAAGCAGCCACGTAGAATAATACCAAAATGGACTTCACATTCTTTATATTTCTCATTAGAAACAAACTTAAATCTTTATTAGATATATAAATTTTTAAGAAAAAATATTAACTATATAAATGAATTTCTTACAGGGTTCATTAAATTTATTTATGTGACTGGAGCAGTACTAGCAAAATAGAGAGATTACCGTCGCTCTACATAGCAACAAGAGGGCGATTGATTACAAACCTCGTAATTTTGAACCTCAGTCGAGTGACGAGGATGACGCCTGAGCTGATACCTCTCTTTCCTAACTACCACATCAACGGGAGGAACGGCCTCATCTACACGGTAGGTCTTTAGTGGCAACAGGACTCGAGCTCATGACACTTAGCCACGAGCTCGAGAACATAACCACTAAGATACCACGGCCACCAGGAATAGCAAAAACTAGTGAAAAGGTTAAGGGAGTTTGAATTAGATATAAATTGTAGATGACATTTTGTCAATATGACAAAAGGGAGTAGCAGTATGAAACGGAAATATAAAAGTGCAATATCCAGAATAATTGCTCTAAGTATATCACCTTTCCTATCATCTTTTAATTTTTTAGTTTGTGATGTCACTTTCAATATTATGAATATACTATAAAAACTGTGAGTGGATATTCCAATGCTTATTTTCTGCATCTACAAAGATGGAAAATTCTACAAAAGTTAGACCCTCATGCGATACTCGTTGGGAAGCTAAAATGGATTCGATTAAAGCAGTGTATACACATTTCGAACAAACTTGTAATAACGTAGAAGAATTTATCAATGTAAATAATTATACAGCGGTATATCCGAAGCCAAAAGAGCCTATTGGATTCTATACAAGAAATGCCATTCATTGTATTTAATATTATGGTTAGCAATATTGTGTCCAAAACTGACGCTATCAATTAACTATTTCAAGCGAATGAAAAAATAATTAGATAAACAGTTTTCGTTATTAGAAAATTTTGCTGCTCGCTACCATCCTTTCGACTTAGCTCCTTTCATTTTAAGCAATTAATTTTTAACTTAACTTAGGGACGCAACAGCCCATAAGGGCCAAGACCTACTGTGCCACTATCAGTATACTAGACCTTGGTTCCTGAGGTGCATGAGCAGATGTTTCAGTCAGGTGGTCAGTCTGCAAAACCCCCAGTGTTAAATTCCCACAAGCAAGCTAGGTACTCATTTATCGACTCACGGACGGGATGAAAGGCTGAGTGAACCTTGCCAGGCCCAGGGTTTGAACCTCGGACTTGTGGTGTGGAAGCGCGATGCACTACCACTCAGCCACTGGACAATTAATTTTTAATTCTGTTGATAATGAATTGAGTAGACGCATTTTTTATAATAGCGTAATTAATTAATGTTTATCAAAATCAATAAACGAAGCAATTTTTTTGAAGAATCTGAATGCAAAAAAAATATTTTCAATTACAAATAAAAGCATATTTCTTATTTCAATTTTAAATTTAGCTGTTAATACCTTTTCTTCCCCTTCAAAATCACTAAAAAAAGGTATTTATAATTAAATACTTACAATAAAAAAAGCGTGAGTGTGTACTTATATACGCGCGTAAAAAAAAAAAAGTTATACTTTTTGGCGCAACAAGATTAAAATCTTTCTTAAACTCTTGAGCATGGAAAGCTGGGCCAAGGACGAAAAAGGCGGTCACGAGTAGAGTTGAACGATACTAACTTTAAGTCAATTGGATCAGCCAAACTCGAGATAATCACGATTTAAATAAATTTAAATACCCTCGCACAGGGACAATATGACCAATAATATGGGGGTGGGGGGTTCGGTAGACTGTATCTGGAGATGAGTCGAACTGAATGTGACACCTGAGACCTCATATTGAATGCCTCGGCGGGAAGAATCGTTCCTGAGAAAATTAAGACATCCGCGTAAAGAGTCCCCGAGTTATGGTAATTTTAAAATAATTAAAACATTTAAAACAATTAAATAAAATAGAAGCAGGGCACCCAGCAACTTGAAACTCGGTCTAGTGGTGAGGAAACACAAGAGGAATCCATTCAAACCAGTCCGGAGTCTGTAGTAGCAAATGGGGCGAAACTAGCTCGGGAAAGGAAAACGAAACTAACTCCCCGGGGGCAACTGTGACATAAATGGTCACCTACATCCCAACGATACACACAGTAGTAGGTGGTCCCAAAGTTTCATCCTTCTATCTCTGTAATATCGTGACTTCATCAAAAGATCGAGCCTAATAGGAATAAAATGGGGATTCTAATTTTAGTGATAATGCCCCCTTAGGTCCACTAACTACGCACGAATTATAACAGATGGAAGAGCTCAACGAAAAGAACTTATGTGGTCTGAGTTTCATTAACGAAGCTCAAAATTCCTCGGAGCTATGCGGGATTTAAAAAAAAATTAAAATATAATTTTAAAATGTTAGATGTAGGTGAAGAAATGGGGCCATGATCCTGAAAAAATATATCTAGGATGCTCATAGGGAAAAAAATCGAATCCAGTGGGTGCGGCCGACCAAGGTAGTATAGAATTTGAGTTATTACTGGGGATGCTCTGTAGGGAGGTGGGTGCACCGGAGTGGAACAATTCCACGTAAAGCTCGCGCTAATACGAAAAATGGCGGACGTCCAAAAAATCAAGTCTCGAGCTCAATTCCTTAGGGGGAGGAAATTTTTTCCAGTCCTTATAGGATTAACACGGGAGTATGATATTTTAGTACTTTAGCCCTCCCCATGCCTATACAATAGGAATGAAATAGATGACTGGATGGGCCTCGACGAGTGGAATAGTTGGTTCAAATCTCTAGTCCGAGACTCGAACAAGAGCCAAAATATTGTGAATTGAAACAAATTTAAAAAGTTTTAAAATTTTTAAACAATTAAAAACTATAGAAAAAATAGCCTTACGAGCATAAAATTATAATAACTCGAAGAGCAGATAGAGAGATATTGAATGTGCCAGGTCCGAATGGACTGTCAGGCTCGGGTGCCGAGATATTGACCAAAAAGCTGTAGAGGGGGAAATACATCGGGGGGGGGGATGCCTCCCAGCAGATATTGTTTTATTACAATAGTTATTACGATCCCACAAATATCAGTCCCCTAGCACCAAAAAAGTGGCATGTTAAAATATTAGACTACGGTGTGCGCGCTTATCCGTGACGGGTTTGTGCACGCATCGTAAAAATTTACCCTCATCTTTTTTCCAAAACGCGCCATAAGAAGTATAACTTCAAAAATTTAAGCTTGCTTATTCTCAGATTTTTTGGCGCGTATTCACAAACATATGAATAAAAGTACAAATCATTTAAGGTATCCGACTACATTCGGAACCGTGATTTCAAAATAGCGCATAAATGGGTAATTTTCATGATATTTAGTACCACTTAGATTAGAACACATGTATAAAATTGTTTTAAGGACATAATGATAAAAAAATTATTTAAATACAATATTTCGGCAAAAAATTAACTTGGAATAACCTTTTTCCAAAATGTTCTCTTTTTGTGAAAAATGCTTCTATTATTCTAATATTTTGGCTGTCTATAGCTCAGACCTCTGCACAGAGGCCCAACTATGATTTTTGAAAAATTCACATTATTTTCAGACTTACCACCAATTGAAATAATTATGGATGTTTTTTTCTTAAAATTTCTCCCCTCTTTTGTCGTAAAACATGGATAAACCCACTTCTAAGTTATATATTTCAAAAATTCTAGTTGAGCCTCTGTACAGAGGTCTGAGCTATATACAGGCAAAATATTATTATAATCGAAGCATTTTTCTTAAAGGGAGAATATTTTGAAAATAGGTCATTCTATGTTAATTTTTCTCTCTCTCTCGTCAAAATATTCTACTTAAATAATATTTTATTGTAATACTATTCTTAAAAAATTTTATATACATTTTCTAATCTAAGTGACATTAAATATTATCCATTTATACGCTTTTGCAAAATCCCAGTTCCGAAAGTAGTCGGATACCTTAAAAATGTGTTCTACTTTTTTACATAATTTTTATAGCAAGTTGAAAAGTTTTTGGTTATGCAAAGCGCAGTTAGGAGAATTTCTACAGAAATCGATATAATTAGAAAGCTTGACCCTTAATTTTGGATCTGATAACAACTTAGCTTTTAATACATTTGAAGTTTTCTGAGTGTTGACAATATCAATATTTGAGAATTGAGGGAGCGTGGTTAGTTCTGCTCTCTTTTTAAAGCATTTTTTCATTCTTAAAATTTAAATTAAAAACTAGTGTGAGGTACTCCCTGTTCGCCTAACAGCGGACCAACCACCATTGTACAAATTATGCAACTGTTCATACTTACGGCTTAAATTGTAAAAATAATTTCCATGTATGATGTAGTTCGTACGGATAAAAATTCATAAATGGCTGTAAAATTTGTAATACATCGTCACGTTTAACTATTTCTGCATGTTCACGCAAAGCCTCTCCATCATAAATGTAAAGTTGTCCAAACTGAGGTTTTGCTCCATTCTTTTGTAAATATGTAGATTCTTTTATTAGCTTCGCCTTAAGTAGAGATAAACTTTTTATAGCATTACAAAAAACTTTTTTTTGTTTATAAAGAAAGATATTTGTGAGAATTATTGGTTCTTTCAGTGAAATGGCTATTGACTCATACTTTTACTACTAAAATCATTTCTGTTCAGTTATGTTTCTAGGTGAATAATTTTTAAAGAGCTATATTTGTTTTTACATATAGTTCAAAACCTTAGAAGCTTTTTTTGTTTTCAATAATTTTTTTCCATTGATAAATTGCTGGGCTCAAAACATTCTTGTGTAGCTAAAAGACAATATCTGGAAAAGGTGGAATACTACTGAAAATTATAATATATAACTGGAAACCCGTCTTTTTTCCGCTGATACTACAATTCAAGCGAATTCTGAAGTGAGACTTCAGAATTCAAGTGTTCCGCATACAGGTATAGCAAATATCAATGAATTTATCTACGATATACCAAATTGCATGTGTGAAGGAATCGCCTGTTTTGTGAAGTAACTCTCGGGTAACTATCTCTTTGATTATCACTGTGAGCTAGAGGTGTAGGAATAAAGGAAGAACTAGGAGCCGTCATGATCTTAATATGACTTTATTAAGATCTTTAACTTAATCGTCTAACAAATTAGATTATAATAATATAAGTGAGAGAATCTACGGTGGCAAAACGCACAATATATATATAATACCGAAATTACTTAACCCGGAACACTATCAATAACTGACTCGCCTAAACTCAATTCCAATACAATCACAGATCCTAATATTAAATAATCAATCCTACCTTGATGTAGTCTGAAGTAGCGATCACAATAATCCTAGATGAAGTTGTGTATTTACTCGAGTGCAATGGTATGCACCTTGACTTAAAGGTTCTTTATCACGTATAACTTTTCATAGCTGTCACTTAATGTTTTCTTAAACCTCTTCACGCTTGAACCACGGATTATCTTTACATCCCTCAAATTGCCAACCCGCTTACTCTAACTTCTGATATTTAAAAGCTTCCTAATTTGCATCTTTCTTCCATGTTTCATTTCTTGGATTTGGTTGGAAAAGAGTTGCCATTAATTCTGGCCCCAAAGAACCCAAAGGACATGTTAAAGAAAAGACGCGTGAGCCTGTTACTCTCATTATATTACTACAGTAAAGTAATTGAAAGTCATGTACACACACACAAATAAAAATCAAAACTTGCTAAATTGCACCGACTTGAAACTGAGAAAAATTAAATGTTATATATACAAACCTGGGATTTTATAATTTCAGTTTGCATCATAATTATTCTTATAAGTGTTTCAAAACTTTTGTGAAAATATTATGTTAAGATTAAGCTAAATAATCTGTTGTCGTTACAAATGTAATCAATTTTATGTAAAACATGTTTTAAATATAAAAAAAAGCATATCTTCAAACATATTTAATTAAAGTAGGGTTTTGATACTGTACATCAGTGTTTCTCAAAGTGTGGGACGCGAACATATGGAGAACTTAAAGATTATTTTAAAAAAAATAACCGGAAAGAGAAGTAAAACAAAATACTTTCTTCCATAGTAAAAAAAAAATACACAACACTGATATAATTTATGTTTATCAACTGGCGTTTTTCCGTCATCAAATAGCTATCTTTGTGATCCCAAAACCAAATTAAAGAAAAAAACATTTTGTTTAATTTGCTGTATTTCCTCAATGAGAGATTTTTTTATTATGTTTTAACATAAAATATTACTCGTTAAAAGAAAAAACGAAACCCAGGCCCTGAGAAAAATTCTAAGATAAACAATTCATAACTGTAATTATTATTGAAATATTGTACATTAGTTGTATAAAAAGAAATAAAAGACATGATTCACTTTTCAGCCAGGCTGCATAATACATTTGCTGATCATTTGTTTGACCTTCAAATTTACTGGTATGGTTAGTTCTACATTAGTTCCATCCCATCTTTTATGTGTTTGTTTTTCGCGTAGGGAAATTGTAAATAATAAAGAATTTTATGATATTTGGAAAATAATTGATTGATTTTTGAAGGATTATTTGGCTAAGATTTATATTTTTATGAGTATTCTCACAAACATATAAAGCATAGTGAAAAACGTCATAATCCTTTTTAGATCATCCGTATTTTTTTCTGAATACACTTTTAACCAGGGAGCGGTGGCGTGGGACATCTGTTATCTCTATTGAAGGAAGTTGAAAGAATGCATATTATTCATGATTGAGAAACGCGATTAACATGAAACGAAAAGAAAATTTTTTTCAAATGTTTCCTAAAGAACTCCATCAACTTAAAAAATGAAGCCATAAGTGTACCACAATGCTCAGTTCACCTTGTCAAAAAGACACAAGAAAGAAAAAGTTCAACTTGCTATTTGTTGATCACCAAAGGTGTCATGAGTTCGAGCCCAGTACCTTTAAAGACCAGACGTGTAGGAGAGAGAGGCACGTTAAATCTGTCGAGAGCTCAAACGTCCTCTTGTTGGAGTGGTGAGGTAGTTAAAAGAGCCCAGCTCAAGTGTCGTCCTCGTCACTTGACCATGGTTCAAAATTACGAGGTCCGTCTCCCTCGTGTAGCTGAACACAGTGGAACGTTAATATTCACTCACTCGATCACGAAAGCACATTAAAACTACAATAATTTGAACAAAATATGACAGCTTTGCCAGCAAATAACATTTATGTAATAGTGAAAAGCGTCTCTGATTTGCGTTATTTTATTAAGGTCTTGCACTTTTGAATCATTTTAGTTCAGTTTTATAGGATTTTTACTCCAATCATCAAATAAAAATTGAATAATCCTTGAAAGCCGGTAAGTATACTTTCTCTTAATTAAATTATTTACTGGAATTTTTTTTCCGATTTGTATTGTGTACAGTAAAATAATTATAAACAAATGATTGGGGTGACTGAGTCCCCCCGCACTACCATTAGCGTTAGTATCGAGTGTGTGCCTGCTCCCGGGTTAAAACATTTTGAAGTCTTCTCGCTTTAAATATTAAAAAGTAACACAATTATTCTTCATCGGAATTTTATATTCTTTTTCATTATTTAATATTAATTCTAAATGCTAATTCGGTGTGGTTTAAAATTACAGCTCTTTTAAACAGTTATTTACAATTATAGCATTTATCTAAAAAAATCATTTTACATTTTTGTATACAATGTCGAGCTCGCAGTTTTACTCTCCTTACAGTTCAGCTTTGATATCAAGAATAATGTTTTATTTTTTAAAAAAATTAACTGGTGCGAAGAGACGGTGTTTCAGCCAGTGTACGTTTAATGTATCAGTACTGAAGAAGATATTTTATAAATAATTTCTTAACACTAAATTAAGAACAAGTTTAATAATTATTAGGGACTTCCACGGGCTTGTCTTGTAGAGCAAAGTTTTCAAAGGAAGGTTTAATATCAGAAATTGTCACTCTGAGTTATTTTTCTATATTTAGCTGAGATTTACATTTTGTCTTCAAAACAGCCAATGCAGAAAATCCGGTTTAACAACGGTAAGATGTTGAAAATGGTAATAGTATACGAAGTTCTTTTGTTTTCAGTACAGAAAATTTATCATCATCCTCTACCCAAAGTTCAAAGAGCGATTTATTACAAAATTGCCTTTTAGTTTTTCACCGGATGTGAAATCTATGAAGATTTCTTCGGAAGTTGAGAGCACTTCTGGAGTGTCTTGAAATAGATCTCTCTAATCCAATCGTAACTTGCTACCAAGTTGTCCTCATCCAGAAAATACTTTTTAAAATTCTTTGCCAACATTGGTAAATGATTTTACATGGTTTTAAAAACAACTTTCACATGTTGTTCTTCAGATTTGTAAGTTTTAACACAAATGGAGCTGGGGCTTTTTTCCACATCATTTACTTCTGTAGTGGTAAATCCAAAATTTAAGTATTTTTGAGAATATTGCCTTGATTTAATTTTCGGAACCATGCTCGTCTGTGTACTTGTTGATCCTTCATTATAGTCGAATGTTTGCTTACGACTTAAAAATGTATGTATGATTTTGTTTTAATCTACTGCCATAAATACTTAATTACCGTGAATTACAATTAACGTGCAAATTAAAAAAAATGTACATTCAAGCTAGATTCGGTAGCTATAAAAGTATCGAGTAGACCAAAACTGACTGGAATTGTACGAGAAGCATTTTTTTACATGTTTTGGTCAGACGTCCAATAGGTAGCCCAGACTCACGCAAACGTACCCGATAATGCCAGATGTGATGGATATGATAGCGAGCAACATAGACTAGACTATTTTTCTAATGACATTTGTACTTTAAGAAATGGATGCTGAAGGAAATAAATCTTTAATCAAATATATCATTTTGCGATCTGTTTCAATTTAAAAATTAGAGAAAGAAAAATAACATAATAATAATTAAGTAATATATATTTTAAGTAATTTTCTTAAAATATATATTACTTAAAAGTTACATAAACAAAATTTAATATACTTATCGTATTAATTTGTACGGTTTATAATTAAGATCGTATTGTAACTTTAGCGTCTCTCTCTCTCAAAGTGCATTTTTATTGCAGTAAATACATTATTGTTGTACAGGGGGGGGGGCGACAAAAATTATGATTGAAAATTGGGTCGTCGGTTTTGAAATTTTGAGAAACATTGCTGTACATAATTTTGAAAATAGCATTTTTAAAATTAAATCTTTAGAGGCATTATTAGTTATTGTTTTATGCCTTTACATATTTTAACTGTGTTTTTCTCAGACTTTTCATAGGGCTGCGATAGCCCAGTGGTCAAGGTATCGGATCATGGCAGGCATGTCATGATTTGGAGCCCAGTACCACTAAAGACTATCTCCCCCCGTGAAGGGCAGCGATGCACTTTAAATCTGTCGAGAGCTCAAAAGTCCTCCCGTTGGTGTGGTGTGGTAGAAAGGAGAAGGATTTACAGCTCAGGTGTCGTCCATGTCACTTGACCATGATACAAAATTATGTGCTCCGTCTCCAGAAGCCCTCGTGTAGCTTAACAGTGCGACGTTAATTTTCACTCATTCAGACTTTTCACTTTTGAGGATATGTTTCTGCCTAAGGAATTTTTCTGTGTTCAATATAATCTTGAAAAATTTTTTGAAGATTTTTTATAAATATGTTCTTTAAAAGTATGAATTTAGATCTGAGAACATTAGTTATTTTTTAAAAAAATGTTAAAGTTAATTTATTTCTCAAAACAATTGATGTTTTTTTTTCAGGTTTAGATATAAAAATAATTAAAATTCAGCAAGAGAGAGAGGAATTTTTAGTATGGAAAATTATATATTTATATATATATATATATATATATATATATATATATATATATATATATATATATATATTTATATATATAATTGTATATATATATAAAATTCCAAAAACTATATATATATATATATAGTTTTTGGAATTTTCACACACACACACACAATTCTCTCTCTCTCTCTCCTCTCTCTCTCTCTCTCTCTCACCATACTAATTTTTTCTCTCAATAATCTAAGAAACAGAAATCACTAAAAATATAACTAAGAAACTTTAAAAATGGAGTATTTTATAAGAAATATTTTTAATTTTTAAAATAAAGATTGGTCAAATTGATTTTTTATTTATTGAATCAATTTATTAATATAATCTGAAAAGAAAACACAAATTACTTTTAATATTACTGTCCTTAAAAAAGCACTGTGTAGTCTTAACAGCTCTACTCAAACTAGTAACCCAATTAAAGCAATTGATTTTTTCTTAGCCCCATGGACTTAATTTATGATATCCAAGACAACAAACATAAACATGCTTGTGAATTCATTGAAGAACCCTTCCTCTGTAAATCATGAAACTAATTTTATCAAAAAATTGATAGGAATATCAGATTTCTAAGCCACATTACTGTTCTCCCCATTGCTCCTCTGAGGAATTTAAACACCGTGATTAGAAAAGGTCAAAACAGTAAAAATTCAAAAGAAAAGAGCTGACTGCAAAAATTTACCGATTTTATTCTACACTTATAATACAATAAGTATACAATTCCAACTATATGCAATAAATATACTGAAAACGTTGCACGTGCCTGTTTTTACCGAAATGTTACTAATACAAATTAGGAAATAAAAAGAAAGCTTAATTTGGAAATTAATTCGATGAATATAATTATTTAATTGAAGGCAGTGAAATTTGTGTCGAATTTTCATGAGTATTGGAAACACTGGCGTAGCTAATTCTGAGTGGGCCATGTATCAAAGTTCCTTGGGGCCCTTTCTAGGGCATTACACTTTTTGGGGCCCCGTATAATTGATACGATGGTAACTATGCCACTAACTGGAAATATTAATTAGTAAAACAAGAAATGCAATGTTGTTAAAAAGTACTACTGACAAAATAGTACTGTAGTGAATATTTTCTTAGAAAAATTACATTTCCTTCTTAAAGATTCAAATCAATACTGATTATTTCCATGACAAGCATCCTTTTATGACAGTTTCAATTTGTATCTAAGAGATATGAGCAGACATAAATTTATTACAATTTCGCATATTTCTTTCAAACAAAGAAAATTAGAAAGAAAAATAAAATAAAAAATATACATCCCTTGAAACTCAATATATATATATATATATATATATATATAAACTTTTTAAATTTTAGCTGAACCAAATCTTTCGTCAAAAAATTAAAATCTACTAGAACAGCTTTTAAAAAAATGCCTCTGCACCCGATTTTGTGCGGCAGTAATAGAAGCTTATTTAAAACGAGAAACCTCTTATATCTTTTCCTGTAAGATCACCTTCATTCCTCACAGCTTGCGGTTTTGAGTAGTTTGCTTATTACACTAAAACTGCGCATGTGTTCTGAAACTGAATATATCTGTCAATCATTTCTTAACCACACCCTGTTGCTATAGTAACGAAGGCTTACCTTTTTACAAACATTATCGCTTTGACATTATTCGAGGTTCGAGCCCAGTACCACTAAAGACCCGCCGTGTAGGGCAGCGATGCACGTTAAATCTGTCGAGAGCTGAAACGTCCTCCCGTTGGTGTGGTGTGGTAGTTAGGAGAGGGGGGTGCCAGCTCAGGTGTCGTCCACGTCACTTGACCATGGTTCAAAATTACGTGGTCCGTCGCCAAAAGCCCTCGTGTAGCTGAACAGTGCGACGTTAATATTCAATCAATCAATTGACATTATTCGAGTTGCAAACAACGCCATCTGTTGGATATGGAAGTTTTTGAAATATGGACGTCCCTCTTAACAGTTTGAAGAAGCTTTGTTTTGTTTACTACTCAGT
Organism: Trichonephila clavipes; assembly: GCA_019973935.1. Classification (NCBI taxonomy): domain Eukaryota; kingdom Metazoa; phylum Arthropoda; class Arachnida; order Araneae; family Nephilidae; genus Trichonephila; species Trichonephila clavipes. Next base: position 751,011 of record BMAU01001374.1, on the reverse strand, counting down.
TACACAAAAATACATCTCGCGCACCCTCTTGCATTGAAAACAATAGAAAGCGTTACAACACTTTCATTCTATTAGATTTGTATTATTGTCAGCATATCATTGATCCATTTGTAGTACATATTGAAAAATGCACTTCTCATGAACAGAAAAAAAAGCGTATTATAAGAAATAATTGCTGGATCGTAACGAAACTTGGCATGAAGGTACATGGCGGGCAGATATGCAAATGATTAGAAATGCAGCGTGGTTATGCATTACGTATAGCCGGTAAAAGGCTAACGTCGTTCTCCATGGAGTATAAAACAGGTAACCAAAGCTTGTTTGAGTGTGCTGAACCGTTTACAAAAGAAGAAATGAGGTAGACATGCCATTGCGCCCTTTTCGAAAACAATATGAGCTGCATGTCGCAATATGAGCTGCTGTTTGAGAGGGAGAGAATCATCGGCATGATGGAAGCTGGATGGTCAGCTAGGTGAGTAGCTTGTCAATTAGGCCACTCTGATTGTGTTGTGAGGAGGTGTTGAAACCAATGGATCCGAGAGATGTCATTTACACAAAAACCAGGCGCAAGACACCCTCTATAGACCAGTCATCGAGAAGACCGCCACATCGTAAGAAATGCACACGGACAGCCAAATGCTGAAGTGGCCGCCATCCAGGCACATGTAGCACCTTCACTAGGGCGCCCCGTGTCTTCCCGAGCCATACGAAGGCACCTGGCTGAAGGACATTTGGGATCGCAGGCCCCATTACGTGTGCTGCCCTTGACGCCCACCCATCGACGCCTGCGTTTGAAGTGGTGCCGCGCATGAGGAAACTGGACTGCAGCGGAATGGAAGAAGGTCGTTTTTAGCGACGAATCCAGATTCAATCTCAGCACTGATGACAATCGTATTCGTGTGTGGAGACCCCGTGGTGAGCGCCTCAATCCTGCTTTTGCTTTACAGCAACACATCACTCCCCACAGCTGGTGTGATGCTATGGGGTGTCATTGCCTAAAATACACGGTCAACCCTTGTATTGATCCGTGGCGCAATGGCAGCCCAGCTGTATATCCATGACATCCTGCAACCACATGTGTTGCCACTCATGCAACGGCTCCCAGGAGCCATTTCTCAACAAGAAAATGCTCGGCCTCACACGACAAGGGTGTCACAAGACTGTCTTCGCAATGTTACTGCCCTTCTTTTGCCTGCCCGATCCCCAGATTTGTCTTCAACCAAGCACATCTCGGATCATTTGGGACGGCAAGTAGGGTATCCTATGGTTTGAATAAACTAGAGGCAAGGTTACAGCAAATATGGAACAAAATGTCTCAAGACATCATACAAAACTTGTATTCCTCAATGCCCGATCGTATCGCATCGTGCATTTGCGCTAAAGGGGGTTCAAGAAGGTATTAAATCCTCCATTCTTTTGCTTTTTTCTCTGAAATAAATGACTCTTTTTCTTTGATTTTTTAATCCTTTACTTTTATCAAAGTAGTCATTACGTATGTAAAATTTCTTTTCATTTTGACAACTCCTTCTTGGTGCGCTAATTTTTTTTTGCCCATGAGTGTATTATTTTATCAGACAATAACAAAATTGAGAGAAAAATATATGATATCATACAAATACTAAGACAATAAACGTGTATAAAATATACTCTGGTGCCATCCTAATAAAATATAACATTGTTACATAAAATTTTGCATAGGTGAAATACACTGTGAAAAACATTAAAATACTGACACTAATAAAATGAAAGGACTAATAATATTAAAAAAGGAATACAACAATTTATACACAATTCAAAACAACAAACAATATTCTACTTTATACGCGCTATACGAGCTCTTATATTATACTTGAGTCGGAAAGATTAACTCATTTCCAGAAAAAAATCTAATATTATTTCTAGTATCAACCGCAAATAAAACTTGATGTAATAAAAAATGACAAAATTCATATTTACTTACAAATATCATATAGAAATATTTTGAATCTCTCTTAAGCTTCTTTTCATTCGTTTCATAGACAAATTCTTCTCTTTCTCTTAAATCTTACAGTCACTGTGTGTGTGTGATACAAACTGCATCATACTATTTCTTTTCAAACATATCTCTCTGAGAAATCTGCGTGATCAAATCACAGATGTTCAGGGATGCTAATATGAAGAGAATAAGATGTGCACAAAACTAAGAAAACAAGTTTGCTCTTAACGATTCCAGACATCTACAAAAATCATAATGATTGAATTTTCTTCTATCCGTTGTATAAATTCCAAAAATAAACATCAAGTTGGTAAATTAATTTAAATTTAGGCAAGAAAAATTTCGAGAAACAGTTAATCCGGATTTGTGGCCATCATATCAAAACCGACGATCTCAAAATGAAAAAAAAAACTTTAAATATAATACATTTACTGATGAATGTGAGATATAATTAACAAAAATTATAAAATTCAGAGGAGAAGAAATAATGCAATGTGTGTGTGACTTTTCTCTTGTTTCTCATCAAAATCAATATCATTTGTATCAGTACATTTGATTCATTTCTCTAGTAACTAAAATTACATTTTTCAGCTTTAAAACACAAATAACTACAAAAATTGTAAATTCGTTTAACATTTCAACATAAAAGAATGAAGAACATTATAAATTCTCAAAAATTGTAATAACTCTACTTTCTCTTTCATAATATAAACAATATCACTTAATGCAACATATACCATATACTCTATAAAAGTTTAATGCATCATATCACTCCTCTTCACCGAAAAGTTTTGTTAAGCAAAACTCAATCACTTCTGTATTACGTAAAGGGTTTTTTCTTTAGTTTCTTTTTCTCTTTCTTGTGGGTATTTTGATTGAAAATTTTCAGATGGATGGAAATGCCTTAAGCTGAATAAATGAACCAATTCCGTCTGAATTTTATTAAGGGCATTGGGTCTATCTAAAGGGTGTTTTTTTAGAGGTATAGAACTTTAAATTGCAATAAAACAACGATGTATTATTCGATTGACATGAATTTTTTTTATTCGAAAGATAATATTGTGGCATTACATTTTAAATATAATTTCTGGCATAGGACTGCAACGGCTGGCTCGGATGTAGTCCAATTTTCGATTACTTTTTCCAACATTTGTGGCCGTATATCGGCAATAACACGGCGAATGTTGTCTTCCAAATGGTCAAGCGTTTGTGGCTTATCCGCATGGACCGATGACTTTACATAGCCCCACAGAAAATAGTCTAGCGGAGTTAAATTACAAGATCTTGGAGGCCAATTCACAGGTCCAAAACGTGAAATTAGGCGGTGACCAAACGTGTCTTTCAATAAATCGATTGTGGCACGAGCTGTGTGACATGTTGCGCCGTCTTGTTGGAACCACAGCTCCTGGGCATCATGATTGTTCAATTCAGGAATGAAAAAGTTAGTAATCATGGCTCTATACCGATCACCATTGACTGTAACGTTGTGGCCTTCATCGTTTTTGAAGAAGGATTCCACCAGCCCATAAAGCGCACCAAACAGTCAGTTTTTCTGGACGTAACGGTGTTTCGACATACACTTGTGGATTAGCTTCACTCCAAATGCGGCAGTTTTGTTTGTTGACGTAGCCATTCAACCAGAAGTGCGCTTCATGAAAATCGGGAACAACGGTAATCTCGTTTTGGGCCCATTCGACGAATCTACGCCTTGCTTGATGATCGTTTTGATGAATTGCCAAACCAAACTGAAAATAAATCACTTGACAGCTGTTAAATCGGTCACCATTTTGGAAAGTAATGCCAACCTAAACTTCTATACCTGGAAAAAAAACACTCTTTATATAAGTTGTGATATTCCCCACCTTGGGAGAATATCTCTCGGAGTATCAGCGTAAGCTAGAGGCGTAAGATTAAAGAAAGAACTAGAAGGAGACATAATCTTAATATATTTTTATTAAGATTCTCAACCTAAACTTCTAAGAAATTAAATTATAATAATTTATGTGAGAGAGAATATACGATGGCAAAATACGCAACACACAATACATAAAGATAATAACGACTTAACCTAACTCGGACCCCGATCAATAACTGAATCGCCTAAATTCAATTCTAATACAATCACTGATTCTAATATTAAATAGTCAATCCTACCTTGTTGCAGTTTGAAGAATCAATCATTAATATTCTTAAGACAATCTTGTATTTACTTGTGTGCACTGGTATACACCTTGGCTCTCTATAACTTTATCAATTATAACTTCTAATCACCTCCCCTTAACGATATCCAAACTTGAACCACGAACTATATTAACATTTCTCTACTTGCCATCAACTGCCACAAATTGCAATCTCGTTTAATCTAAGTTCTGATATTTAAAAGCTTGTTAATTTGCATCTTTCATTCACACTTCACTTCTTGGATTTGGTTGGAAAAGAGTTTCCATTAATTCTGGCCCAAAGAACCCAAGGGACATGTTAAAGAAAAGACGCGTGTGCCCGTCACAAAGTTCTGGGTAATTAGAGGTAGGATTTTGTTTGTTTTGTACATCCAAAACTTCCGTTTTTCTTTCAGTTCCTGCATATCTTGGGAACTTTGCATCTCTAATGCTCGATATTTCTTCAATCCCTTTTTGATATGAATTTTACAGCTTCTTCCTTTACTTTTATTCGGGACGCGATTTCTTGCATCCTGTAGCAGTATTCTGTATATGTCTTTTTAGAAATTTTCACAGTTCTTGATAGCTGAAGATGTGTGAATCTCCATTAAGTTTACTTGAGTTCTGAATTCGTGTACCTGGTTGCCTTTCAATTTGCAGAAGGTTTTTGGTATTGTGTTGGACTTGATGAACGTTTGAACGGCTCCACATACTTAGTTAAAAATATGATTTTTGGTTTCACGGTTACTATGAAAGAATCACGTGCTTCTTCAAAGTTGTCCTGAAAATTCTCGATTAGCCTTTCCAGCTTATAACTGTCAATAAAAGTTTGTACATCCTCAAACTGTACATCGGTTTTTATTATTATAACAATTTTAGGTTTTTTTTGTTCCAGTATATGTTCTGTTCAATCCTACGGGATCTTTCCATATTGAAATTGAAAATTTAAATATTCCAAGGTGAAAAAGGGACTTTTTATTAAAGAACCGTTTTCCCTTATCGCCGTCGGCGCGATTTTTTCACTACCGCCACAGAAGCTGAGGCAACCCTTGTCAGAGAGAAACATCGTTCGGTAAAGTCTTATAATTGTCCTCTACAGCCCTTTTTACAATAGTGGGCATACTTGGCATTGTTTTTCTTAAGAATTATTTTGCTTTTGAAAACAAATTTAATATATATATATATATATATATATATATATATATATATATATATATATATATATAATATTATATATATATATATATATATACAGACGGAAGAAAATTCCCTAACACCAAAAATAAATTATTATAGAGTTATGAAATTCGGACAATGCAAATGTCTAGTTAACTTGTTTAATTGATAAAACTTTTAAGAGGTTACAGGTTAATTTAAACTCAATATAAAATGCATTCAAAATGTGAAATGCTGTTATATTAGTAGCCGGTGTAACCTCCAGAATTTTGAATGTAAGCCTGCAAGCGTGCATGCATTGTGTCATACAGGATCCGAATATCCCTTTGTGGTACGGAATTGTTCCCTACTTGCTGTTCTTGTTGTGTCAATACTAGGGCGGTCAGTGTTGACTGGGGATGATGCTGGAGTTGTCATCCAATGATATCCCATATGTGCTCAATTGGAGACAGATCTGGTGATCTCGAAGCGAAGAGGTTACATGTTAACACTCTGTAGAGCACGTTGCGTTACAACATTGGTGTGAGGGTGAGTTTTATATATATCTTGTTGGAAAACTCCCCTTAAATGATGTTCATGAATGGCAGTATTATAGGTTGCATTACCAGACCGACGTACAAATTTGCAGGCAGCGTGTTTGGAATAAACACAAGAATGCCTCTGTGGTCATAGGAAGTTGCTTTCCAGACCATGAATCCAGATGTAGATCCAGTGTGTGTATTCCACAGACAATTTGGTTGCATTGCAGGTGTCCCACTGGACTTTTTTTGACCAACACAGAGCCATCGCCGGTACCAAGGAAGAACCTTCTTTCAGCAGATAACACAATGGATATAAACTTCGTTCTACAATGGGCTCTGGCTTTAAGCATCGCAAATGGCAATGGCTTGGATTCAGTGGAATACAATTTACAGTACTTGAAGTAACCGATTTCTAACAGTTCGTTGTGTCACCAACTGCAGCTCGAATTTCTGCCGCAGACATAGTACGATGCACCAGTCATACACCGAATACGGCGTTCTTTCTCTCAGTAGTGCCACGTGGCCACCTAGAACCCGGTCTTCTTGAGGCGATACCTTTCCTTGACCACTGCTCTCAATATTCATGCACAGTGGATATATCCCGGCCAAGATTTCTTGCAATATGGTGGAAAGAAAATCCTCCTTTTCGTAGTCCAATTACACGACCTCGTGTAAACTTGGTAAGCTGTTGATAATTGCCCCTTCGTCTTCTTAAAGCAGCGTTTCTGAAACTATGGGGGCATGCCTTCGTAGGGGTGTATAATAATCCTACCAGGGAGGCGCAAGCATATCGAAAGTCGAAAATAAAGGATTTAAAAGATTATTAATTTACTGAAAGGTATCAAAACAAAATACATTTTGAGATAATAAAAATACACATTTACACTGATATAATATACTTATAAATGTATCAGTACTGCACAATATATTTGATCATTAATTCATCAATATTAAGTTAATAACAATTTTATTAGTTATTAGTGATCCCTGGGACTTATCCTAAGCAAAATTATATGCAAAATTTTATCCTTATCTTGATAATTTGTACAGTTTATAATTAAAGACGTACTGTAGCTTTAGCGTCAGAGTACATTATTATTGTTTGTACTGGTGACAAATCTTTACGGAACCTTTCCACTAATATCCTTAGGCGTCTTTGGGGATTGTAAATTCGTGTATATTTCCAATCAACTCTAAAAGGAGAAAACGGGATATGTAAAGAAGATAGGGTATTTAAGTAGAGCGTTGTAAGTTAGCGGAGATGAAGGCAATTGAGCCAGCAGCAGTAATGACAGAGTTTATAGGATTCAATTGGATTAAGATAGTGAAACATTGCTGTTGGTACTCAGCGAAGGAACCTTAGGAAGTTAATATACCTGTGAAGAGATTAAAGTACTGCAAGGTGATATATTCTAGTTTAATACCGCTTACCACAAGCGTTATAGTTTAATAAAATTAGTTTAAGTTAATGAAAGCTAATAATTCAAGTTGAGTGAATTTCTCAAACCTCCTATTCCGGTAAACATTATTGATATTGCGCGTAGTTATTGATTAATTTCCTATTTAATAATTTAAGTTAATACTAAAGGCAAATCCCTTTTTGACGTAGACATAAAGTCTACTATTTGTTATTAGATTTTTGATATTTGAACCAAGTGAATAAATATAAGTTATTATTATACAAATGGTGTCTGGTCATTCTTTGCCTCAAATTAATCTTAGTGTCCAGGGTGGAACCCGGGGGGGGGGTTCCCACATACCTTGTACACCCCTTCTATTGTCGCTTGTCGCGCCTCCTACAACTCGTCACTTCTACGAGTTTCTCATCCCGAGTGGACGTACTCTCCCAGTCGTCCCGTCGTAGAATGTGTTTCTTGCATGTAAGTACCTCTTTGTTTAATTTTACTTATTTTAAATTCATTGTTAATTTGTTATTGTTATTTGCCTATGTTAATCATAAAAAATATTTGTTTGTTATGGATTAAGGTTTTATTTCCCTCTCTTGAGTATTATCGACGTTAATTTTACTGTCGGCATCCCGCCGCATTTAGGCCTACCGCCCCCTATTTTCATTGGCCCGTCTTAAACGGAGAGACAGAGTTTAAAATGTCGCTAGTTTCCCTTAATAGACAACGAGGCACTTTGAAAAAAAATATCGTGAAATGTGTAAATTTCTTAAATATGCTCCAGTTGTCCAATGACGAAAACGCGGACTTTTTAATTTTGAATAATAAATTAAGTACCGTTAGAGAGATTATAGAAGAACTAAGTCAACTGTAACATTTCTACTTTACCCTTCCTGATGACACAGACCTCAAAGATACCCTGGACATATTAATTGACCTCCAAGCAGAAACTCAAGAACTGGAGGTAAGAATTCAAAAGTTATCCTACCTCAATTTTTAAAAAGACAAATTCTACATATAATAATGAAATAATTAAAAACAAGATCAAATTACCGGATCTACCTCTGCCCTCCTTCAGTAGAAAATTTAAAGAGTTCGAACTGCTTAAAAGTCAATTTATGAATGTAATTGGAAATAATTAATTCTTCTTTAAACAACACTCAGAAATTATGTTACTTAAAAAGTGCGCTAAAAATTATGATTCACTTATTCAAAGTAATCAAGGTTCCTTCGAGTCACTTATGGTAGCATTAATAAATCGCTATGAAAACAGAAGGCCACTTGTGGATATTCAAATAACCGAAATGCTTTCGGGGCTCAAAATACAAAGTCAAATTCTGCTCAATTACAATTTCTTATTGATACGGTGCGTAGTCACTTGCGTACCTTTAAAAACCTAAGGATGGATTCAAATGTTCTCTCGGATGCTATTTTATTGCATATAGTAAAGTTTGCATCATTCGAGTAAGCAAGCCTTGATTTTGGCCAAACAAATTTATTAGTTTTAACAATTATTTATACATATACACGCTACATCACAAAAAAGGACACACTTTACATAAGTCTAAACGAGTTCTGATCCGCCGCGCAGCCTGTTTTGCGCGGGTGACGGATTTCCCTTTGAAATAATCCCTAAGGGATTATTACACGGTCGATCTGGCATGATGATTCAGAGGAGTCTTATTCCTTGCCCCATTGGAATAGCATCTGTCTGAAGACGATGCGCCTGAAAATAGACTAAAAAAAACAAAACAAAAAATACATGGATACAATTCAGAGAGAAATAATTGAAAATTGGTTAGTGTGCAGAGCCCCAGATAATATAACTCTTCGGAGACACAAAAATGTACATACATTACAAAAGATGAAAACCCTCGAGAATACATATAATGAATACTCTACATGTATGTTAATTTTATTATTACTATTTCTTTATTTATACTTCTAAAAAAACTTTTAGTGAATATGTATAACAATGATGCAAAAAAAAAAAAAATAAATAAATAAAACCTACTCAGAAATTCTAAGTCTAGAATTTCTGATAGGGTCTCGGCATTGCCGTGAGCGCTACCCCTTCTATAGGAAACTTTAACATTGTATCTTTGTAAGGCCAATTTCCATCTGGTCAATTTGGCACCGTGAGGAGCACTATTGTTAATATATGTCAAAGGGTCATGATCTGAAATGACCTGGATTTGTGACCCAAAGATCCAAGTGTCAAATTTTCGAAGCGCCTCTAACACGCTAAATGCTTCACGCTCGATCGTGGACCACTGCATTTGGGACCAAGTCAGTTTTTTCTTGAAGAAAGCAATTGGCATTTCCTCCATATGGTCATTGTGCTGAGCTAAACAAGCACCGATGGCAGTAGCGGAAGCATCTGTGAATAGTAGAAAAGGGGTGGGACAAATCTGGTGTATGCAGAGAAGGCCTTTTTACAAGTTCCTCCTTAAATTTAACGAAAAAAACCCTTCAGCTGACGATTCCCAAGGAATGTCCTTCACAGAGTTCTTTTTAGTCAAATTAGTTAAGGGCAATACTAACTGTGAGAAGTTCGGGATATAATCTCGATAATAGCTCGTGAGACCCAAAAAACTTCTGACTTCATTTTTTGTGGTAGGTCGATCAGTTTTCGAATCGTTTCTACCTTTTCAGGATCCGGAGAAATCTTTCCTGAACCAACTATATGACCTAAAAACTTGACAGATTTTTTGCCAAAGGCACACTTTTTCAGGTTCACCTTTAGTCTAACTCTTGCAAAGACTTAAACACCTTGGCGATATGATCGAGTGATCAACCCAAATTGTCGAATAGATAGCGACATCATCGATGTATGAGCGGCAGTATTTCCGATGAAAGAGCAGAGTATCGTCCATGGACTTCTGAAAGGTGATCCCAGCATTTTTCATGCCGAAGAGCATAACCTTCCATTGATAATGACCCGAATGAGTCACAAATGCTATCAGAGGCTTAGCCTCATCCTTCATAAGGATTTGCCAATGACCTTTTGTAAAGTCTAGTACACTTATATGAATCTGGCTTGGCCAATTTCAAAAAGAAGGTCTCTTGCGTTCTGCATTGGATATGCATCAGTAATTGTGACAATATTTAGAAGTCTATAATCTAGACAGCGTTTTACGCTTCCGTCCTTTTTAGAGACACATACAATAGAGTGAGCCCATTCACTTTCACTAGGCTCAAACAGTCCTAATTGAAGTAAATCGTTAATTTGTTTATTTACTCTTGTTGCAGGGCTATCGGTATGCGATAAAGTTTCAGTTTCTTTGGAACGAAATCGGGCATTAAACCTGTGACAACTTGCGCGTCTTTTCTTTAACAAGTCCTTTGGGTTCTTTGGGCCAGAATTAATGGCAACTCTTTTCCAACCAAATCCAGGAAACGAGAAGTGAAGAGATGCAAATAATATAGGATAAATATAGGATTTTAGAGAATGTGTGAGGGCAATGATGGCAATGTAATGGTAGTGTAAAGGAATGTTCGACAATTAAAGTGCGTTGTGGTATTGGATGAGTATTGAAGTTCGTCGTTCAAGATTCAAGTTCTACGTGTCGTGGATAAACATATTGGTGATCGATTAGAAGTAAAATGTACAGCTGCATACCACTGTAGATAAAGACAAGTTTATTACAGAATAATATAAGGTAGGATTGATTACTTACTATAATTATATTTGAAGATTAGGCGGTTCAATTATTGATATATGTCTGTATTATATTGTGTGTTGCGCATTGTGTCATCGTAGATTCTTTCATTCATTAATAAGATTATATTTGTTCAAATTTTAAGTTGAACATCTTAATAAAGTCACATTAAGATAATGTTTCATTCTAGTTCTTACGTTAACCCTACACCTCTAGCTCACGCTGATACTTCGAGAGATGTACTTCCAAGGGGAGGGACATCACAATGGCGCCCAACTAGGTTTAATATATATGACCCCGAGATGAGAAACGCGAGAGGGTTTAATGTTTGGCCAGAAGTATATTTTTCTGGGTCGGAGAACGACACCGAATTTTTAGAGGGATAACCAAATTAAATTACTTGAAATACTCAGTGACTTATCGTGTGCGTATTTAAAAGGTCATCTCATGGGTAGATCCCTGGATTGGTATCAAATATTCGGATCGACGTTAGTGCAAAATACCGCCACGGACTTCGCACAGCTGAAAGCAGCATTGTCGAAAGCATTCTCTGCCATCCAAAATAAAAAGGAGTTGGAGACCCGGTTTTACGCGTCTCAGCAAAGACAGAACCAGGAGCCGACAGATTTTGTTTACGATTTGCTTAAAACACATAAGAAGTTAGAACTGGGGATGTCTGAGAAAGCCCTTGTAGATCATATTTTCGTTAGACTTGAGCCGCAAGTTCAAGACTGGGTCCGTAATCCACAAACCGCGATCCAATTATTAGAAGTATTCGATAAGTTTGAGGAAAGATATTCGTGCAAGGCAACATTGGGTTCGAGAAATAGTAATAACGTGGAAGGACGAGGTCGAAATGAGCGTAGGATGTCTAATATTGGTAATAATTGAGGAAATTGGAGAAATTCTGAAGTGGTACATAGACCAAATAATGGTAGAAATGATTATAGGCGTAGCAATCAGAACAACCGTCAAGGAAATCAGTGGTTCGAGAGCAGGAATAAGTTTCAAAACGATGATCGCAGATTTAACGATAGGGGATATCAATTTAGAAATCGAGGTCAAAATAACGATTTTAGTAGAGGGGACCAAAGAAATAGGGGTTCGAGTGAAAATTTTAGTCGAGGCAGTAGAAAACAAATGGGACGTTTAAATGTTTTGAAAGTGAATGATATTAAAGGTGATCAGATGCAGTCGATAAATCAGTCACCGATTAAACTTTCAGCAATATGTATGTCTCCGGTAGAACTTCCGTATGTTCCTATTTTATTAGACGAAACTTTTACGAAAGCGTTATGGGACACTGGAGCGGAGAAGTCATTTATATCGGAAGAGACGTACCAAAAATATTTTTTTTTATAAACCAGTAAAGAAATCGCGTACTCAGGTGATCACGGCACAATGTCAGAACATTGGGGTTGTGGAATTGAACATCCGAATAAGGTAGTTTAAAAAACCTTGGTTGTTTCAGGTGTTGGCAAACTTGGAATACCCATGTATTCTTGAGATAGATTTCATAGGTGGATCAAAGATTATTTTGGACTTTGATCGGAAATCGTTGGCGATTCTAGATTCACAGGTTGAAGATATTAAGGTAGATGAAGGTAATTTGCGCGTTGATGTGAAAGAAACGAAGTTAAATGTTGTGGCTAATGTTTCAGATAAAGATCCAGTTGAAAGTATAATAGGAGAGAAAGCTAATTGCGCAATAAACAGGGATTTGGTACTTTCGTCATTAGAGCAGTTAATAGAAGAGCAAAGAGCAGACCCAGAATTGGGTCATATCTATAGATATCTGGAAAACCCAGAAGATAGCTCAGTTATTGCGACAATATGTGAGAGTTGGTCCCGCGATTTCCGTTTAATAGAAGGCTTGTTGTTTTATGCAAAATATGCATCGTCATTAGGAGAAATGCGAGTGTATATTCTAAAATCTTTAAGGAATGAAATTATGAGAGAATTTCATGACAAGCCATTAGGTTGGTCATTTCGGACGTTTTAAAACTTATCGTAAAATAAGGGATGTTTGTTATTTCCCGTATATGAGAAAATTTATTGATCAATATGTCTCTACATGCCATATGTGCCAAATTAATAATTAAAAAAACGCGTTACCAGCTGGTCGGTTAATACCAATTGTATCAAATTATCCAAATGAAATAGTTACGTTAGATTTGTTAGGTCCCTATCCCGTGTCGAGAGTAAGACGCAACCGATATGTATTAGTAATTACGGATCATTTCAGCAAGTGGGCTGAAATCATACCCCTTAAAAAAGCCTCTGCTCGAGTTATAGTAGATATTTATTTGATAATTATATATCGCGTTTTGGAGCTCCAATAAAATTAATTAGTGATAACGGTCCCCAATTTGTTTCCGATATTTTTGAGAATTTAAGTGAAAGATTAGGCATAAGAGGCATGTGAAGACTGTTGTTTATAGACCTCAAGCAAATAGAACAGAACGCGTAAATCGCGATCTGGTGCAAATGATTGCAAATTATGTCAATGAGCAACATGACACAATTGACCAATTCTTACGTGAGTTTGCTTATGCTATTCGTACGGCTGTAAACCAAACAACGAGGAAAACCCCTGCGGAATTATTTTTAGGTAGAAAGTTAATTACGCCTTTTCAGAAATTAGTGATGGTATCAGACGGAACGGAATTTGCAGTAGGAGATATTGAGAAATTGTTTGAGGTGGCTAGACGAAACACAGAAACTAAACATGAAATTTGGAAGAAATATTATAATAGACGCAGGCGTGATGTGCAAATTAAGGTGAATGATTGGGTTTTGGTGGCAACATATCCTTTAAGTTCAGCAACAAGAAAAGTACCAAAATTTGAAGGTCCGTATAGAGTATTAGATGTTAAGAATAACAACGTAGTGATATGGAAAGCGGGAAAAAGGTTAACGATTAATGTAGATCAGGTTTGAATATATCGTCATAGGAAATGTGACGAGACGGAGATAGGAACTAGTAATTCGGATAACGGTAGTTTGCACGATGAATCAAGTGGTTTTGACAGAGGACAACGGAGATCAAATGACTCGCGAGATGGTAAAAAGAAAGGGTCAGAAGTAAAACGTGAGTTGGAGGAAAAAGGGTTAAGTTTTAGAAATAATCAGGGAGAGAAACACACAAATAAGACCAATAAGCTCGGACCACTTATCAGATCAATACCTAGTTCTTGGTCTGAGAAAGGTAGAATGATTAAAAAAGGGGTAAAAATCAAAAGTTAGGATATAAAAGAGCAAATGAATCTAGGTCAGGAGGGCCAGAAAGGAAAGTTCGGAAGGGTTCAGAACATAGAGTTCCTAAAAGAAATTTATCGTCAAATGATACTAATAGTGTTTTTCCAAATATAAGAAAGAAAAACCGAAGGGAAGAGACAGTAGCGCCCACAACAAGCGGTTACAACCTTAGACCACTAATTGGAAAAAGAGAAGAGTCCACAGACCGACCATAGAGAGGAAGGCACAACAAGGAGGTCCAGTTCGTTCCAGAAAAGGCAGAGAAAGGAACGATAGTCCATACATCGAGGAGCGAACAAGATCAAGCAACAAGAATGCCAGACGTGGAGGTGATCAACAACGGCAAGACCAGGAAAGGAGAGGAACGTGGACAAAGAAATCCTTGTCAATGGAGGTCTTGGTAGGAAACGCCAACTACAAGTTATAAGAACCAGGTTGTATCGTTTCTTATTATATTGCAATAAAGCCAAGAATTTTTGCAATAAAACCAAGTCACGGTCGGATAATTAAAATTTTAGAAGCCAAGCAAAAGTGAACACTACAATGAGTGTTTTCTAAAAAAGGAAAAAGCTTTTGTCTTGTAAAAGTTTTTGTATAAATCTGGAGAAAACAACTATAAAAATGCATTTGTTTACTTCTGTTATGACTTCGCTGGAATGCGACAATTCCTTTGGTTGTTTGTTTTGTTAATTGAAAAATGTTTGTAATTGTATAATGTATACATATGTGTTGTTATATTGTTTCATATTAAGGAACATCTGGTTTTGGGAAACGCGGCGTAGATAGCATACTAACATAACGTTTAACCAGCGCTACGCGATTTGAGGGGAAGTTTTTGAAAGAACCAGATGGAAAATATGCATAGAAATTAGTTACAATTTAAAAGTGATATTTACTGTTTAAAAATTGTGAAATGTAATTATGTGTAAAAATTTTTTTTCAAAGTACTCAAGAAATTTTTGTTTCCGGGTAACAGACCCTGAGAAGTCTATAAGAAATTAACCTATACAAAGAACGGAGCTAGAGAGAAGATGTAAAGAAGAAAAATTGTTAAAATTTAAGTAAACATTTAGGTAGAATTAAGTTAGTTAAGAGACGTGTGGGCCTCGTTTTTTTCTACCATTTAAGTCATATATAGTTTTTCCCCGGCTCTGTTACCCAGATGGGACACATCTATTTATTCTGTACATGTGAGAATCTACCGTGATTAAAATGCATGACTTTGAATGTTAGTCTATTTAATTAAGTAAAATTATTGAAGCTGTGGAAATTCAGATTAAGGAGAAATATTAAATTTAAACTTAAGATGAATAGTAAAAATTAAAATTTAAGTGAAGCATTAGAAATTAACGGTTAGAATAAAATTTAAGCACGTAATTTTTTAAGGGCCATTAAGACCCTCGAATAAATCATGTTTTGTTTCTTGGAGAGGATTGTGATGACTTACGCGTCTTTTCTTTAACAAGTCCTTTGGGTTCTTTGGGCCAGAATTAATGGCAACTCTTTTCCAACCAAATCCAGGAAACGAGAAGTGAAGAGATGCAAATAATATAGGATAAATATAGGATCTTAGGGTAAGCGCGAGGGAAATTATGGCAATGTAATGGTAGTGTAAAGGAATGTTCGACAATTAAAGTGCGTTGTGGTATTGGATGAGTATTGAAGTTCGTCGTTCAAGATTCAAGTTCTACGTGTCGTGGATAAACATATTGGTGATCGATTAGAAGTAAAATGTACAGCTGCATACCACTGTAGATATAGACAAGTTTATTACAGAATAATATAAGGTAGGATTGATTACTTACTATAATTATATTTGAAGATTAGGCGGTTCAATTATTGATATAGGTCTGTATTATATTGTGTGTTGCGCATTGTGTCATCGTAGATTCTTTCATTCATTAATAAGATTATATTTGTTCAAAGTTTAAGTTGAAATATCTTAATAAAGTCATATTAAGATGTTTCATTCTAGTTCTTACGTTAACCCTACACCTCTAGCTCACGCTGATACTTCGAGAGATGTACTTCCAAAGGGAGGTACATCACAAACCCACTGAATGTCCTTTTACCTTAGCAGAGCTAAATACGTATGAAAGTTTAGAGAGGAGGTCCGCAAGCTGATGTTTTTGAGAATTTTCTAGACCAGCTGAGCTATCCATTACATGTTTGTAAAGGTCATTAACGTCCAATTCTACGGTATCAGTAGGGGCATAGTGAAGATCACAAAGTTCATTGTCTTGGTCAAATATTAGACCTATTTGCTCAATTCTGGCTACGTACGGTAGTAATTTATTGAAGTGGAGTTCCTTTTCACTTCCATCCTCCATTTTTACTCTCGCTGTATGTGTGTGTGGTCTTGGTAGTTCTATGATAGATGTGGGACCCATCCATTTTTTCAGAAGCTTGTGAGACGAAGATGGGATAAGTACCAAAACTTGGTCACCAACTGCCAAACGTTTTTCTCTAGAACTAAGGTTGTATCTACTTGCATATTCGGGTTGCGCTTTTTCAGAGTTTCCTCTTGCCAGGTTAGGAGCCTGTTTCAATTTTTCAGTTAGGTCTCTCAAATATTCCTCAATCGTATTTCGTGGGCCACTCTCATGACCAGTGGGAATTTCCTTGTCACCAGTCCAAACCTCTTTTAATAGATTCAATGGGCCGTTTGGTAGTCGACCATAAACAAGTTGGTATGGCGAGACGCCTGTTGTGCTATGTGGCACTTCACAATAAGCAAACATGAGATACGGAAGGTGAGAATCCCAATTATTTCCATTTTCTTGAATATTTTTATTCAGCATTTCTTTTAGAGTGCGGTTCCAACGCTCTACGCCCCCATGCTCTCCGGATGTCATGGAATAGCGAATCTTGGAGCTATTACCAAAACGTCCTTGAAGGTTTCAGTCAATTCAACGGTGAAATTCGTTCCCTGATCAGTGCAAATAATTTTTGGGAACCCAGTTTGGGTGAATATCTTCATTAAAACTTCACATGTTGTTTTTGCCTTGATATTCCTAACCAGAACAGCTTCTGTCCATCTCGAGCAAATATCGACAGCACAGATAATATACTTATGACCTCTGCGAGAGGATGGCTCCAAAGGGCCAATACAGTCGACACTCCATACTTCAAATGGGTTTTCCGGTCGAACTATAAGTGTTATGGGAATTCTATCCCAGTAAGTGAGCCCTCTTCTAAGCTGACAGGTTTTGCAGCTTTGACAAAATGACCTTACATCTTGTTTGAGTTTAGGCCAGAAGAAGGAATATTTGAAGCGCTGTTTAGTTTTACTCTCGCCTAAATGTCCAGCTAAGGGTATTTCGTGGGCCACTCTCATAACTTCTTCCCTTTTGAAGGTGGGAAGGACCACTTGTTTTACATTTTCACCGCATATTGACTTAGTGTGTACCAAAACTCCATCATCAATATCGTACGCATTTTGTTTGTTCTCGGCCTGGCTCCATACTGATCTCAATGACTCGTCCATTCTCTGAAGTTTAAGAAAAGATGATTTCGCCACATTTGTTTCCGATGTATCAGTCTCTTAGGACAAGGCTAAAGCAGATAGCTCTTCCTCCCTTTCTAATTGTATATATTTATCTTTGGTTCCTTCCAAATCTCTCTGAATTTCAAAGTCAAATAATTGACTATTTCTAACAGAATCTCATAAGCGGTGGCGCTAATCAACACGTCGTTGATAAGTTTCTTGGACACAGCGCACATTATTGGAACCGATCCATGCTTTCCATCGTCTATTTTTAAGTTAAATGGTTTAAGAGTAGCTATTTTCTTTTCCCCAAATGCCGAAATGATTTGGATAGTTCCCTCACCTTCTCCACAACCTTTACCGATCAAATCTTCTCGTAAGACTGATATTTGTGCTCCTGTAACGATTGCCGCTTTTATGGACGTTTGTCCACATTTGATATCAACTAATTGAAGATCATCAATTCCATTCCTTGTGTTGATGGGAACGGAGACTGGTATTGATACTCTAGCAGTTACCACTTCTTTGGTAAATTCTAGTTCAGTTCCCTTAGCAGTAATTATGTTACTTCTGGCATTGCAAGGCGGCGTCTTTCTTGTATTTTTCGGGCATTCTCGAGCCAAATGTCCTACATTTTCACAAATAAAACATTTAGGCTTAAACCCTCTACTTGTTCCAGTGTTTGTGACTCTATCGGTAATTTAGCTTTCCTAAAAAATGGTGCACCTTTTGGTTGCAGATTAGAGACCTTATTATTTGTCGGCCTGCACCTGGTATCATTCGAGTGGGCTTCCTTTACATTAACCCTCATGCTTTCGTATTCCTCTAGCTTTGTCAGCTAGGTCGCCTGGAACACTTGATTTAACCCAGTTGTCGACAAACTGTTCTCTTACGTCACCAGGGACACGCCATTTCAGCTGATCTGTAGTCATGAGGTTCTTCAACCCCTCAAAATCATTTACGCCAAGACCTCCAATCCACTCTTCAAAATAGCTGGTTATTTCGAAAACAAAATCATGCCAAGATTGAGCTGGATCCCGCTGGTTTTTACAAAATTCTGCCGAAAAATCTCTGCACTAAGTTTGAAACGTTTCAGCAATAGACCGTTAATATAATCATAGTCGTCAAATTTTTCTTCTGATTCACGAGCCCTTAATTGGTTAATTTCACTTGGCATAAGAGCCAAAAGAGCCCATACCCAGTGTCTTTTTTCGATGCCAACTCTCCTTGTCAGTCGCTCGAGTAAGATAAAAAACAAGACTATGTCCCCATCTTTCATTTCAAATTTGGTACAACTTTCGTTAACTCATAGATGCTAACTTTAGCCTCAGGTGTACTAGTTAACCTCTTAAGCCTTTCATTCTCTAATCGTAATTTTTCTAACTGAAAAAAATTCGCGAACTAGCCTTTCCTTCTCTTTCTCAAATTCCTGTTGCTCTGGAAGTTGTTTTCGAACCACTTCCTGTTGTTCTCGAAGTCTTCTATCCTCTACTATAATCGTGAGTAGATTTTTGCTAAACTCCTCCTCATAATTTGGGTGTGTGTGGTAATTAGTTTACTCAAATCTGTCATTTTCATATTATCTCTTACATTAAGATTTAGCTCCTCTGCCAATAGCCTAAGATCCTCCTTTCGTGCGTTACCTAAATAGGCCATTTTTACTACTTGTTTACCTATCTACTCAAAAATAAAATCCCGAAAATGAGAAAGAAAGAAAAAAAATCAACTTTTGTTACAACTACTCCTCTCAATTATGTAACTAAACTAAACTTCACATTTATGTCATATGATATTAATGCTATTTTAAGCACCCAACTACGAAATCAAATATCGTTTAGTATAAACATATGCAAGTATTATATCGTAATTAATTAAATCACAGATAAAATAGAGTAAAATAAGACAATAAAAAATAAATAATCACAATTTATACACTATCTCAATCTTAAGTAAAGATAATTTTTTTTCGAATGACATTTATGACATGAGAGCCAATCAAAGTCTCACAAAGTTAGAAAACATTACTTTTCCGAAACAATTCAACAAAAATTTTTATTAAAGAAATGTTTTGCAATATACTTCGATAAATCAAAAAGAAACTGTTTCACAATAACATAAAAAAGGATTTACGGTGTAGAGGTTATTAATGATTCATCGCTACAACGGTTTGCATGTATCATATAATTTCACAGTATTGCTACTGAAACCCAATAACTATCTGAACTGATGTTCAATTGAAATACCTATATCTAATATTTCATAACGTTTCTGGTGAAACCCAATAAATATCTGATGCTCAATAGAATAATATATGTCTACTATTCAATAATATTTCTGATGAAACCCAAATAATACTTTTAAACTCTTGGAATAGATGATGTCATTAATTAATTCTCAATTTAAATCAAAAGAAAAATGTTTTCTATGACAGAAAACGAAATATTTTCACAGTGACCATTTAATGATTATAATGAGTCACACCGACCAATGTTTTCTCTGACAGAAAACTAAAATATTTCTCGCGGAAAAAATTTAACTCTAAGTATGAATAAACTGGAACCGAGTATTCAAACAAGTTTACCATTTATATTACTGATATGGCAAAACTAAAGTGAGCACTGGCGTGCAAAAAAATTTTTCTTTACATATTCATTTCGAGATCTCGTCGACATAAATTAATATTTTAATTCTCTCTGATCCCAAATTGAGGAGTCATATAAAAATGAGGCTCTTACCTTATTTTTTTATTCCAAAGGTGACTTCCGTTTTTGGGAAGACGAGCGCATTACTTTTTTTTTAAATTTTACGTTAATTTAATATGTTTGCAGAATCTTGCCGATTGCGCCAGTAAAGTTTGCATCATTCGAGTAAGCAAGCCTTGATTTTGGCCAAACAAATTTATTAGTTTTAACAATTATTTAAACATATACACGCTACATCACAAAAAAAGGACACGCTTTACATAAGTCTAAGCGAATTCTGATCCTCCGCGCAGCCTGTTTTGCGCGGGTGACTGATTTCCCTTTGAAATAATCCCCAAGGGATTATTACACGACTGATCAGCCATGATAGTTCAGAGGAGTCTTACTTATATGTTAAACTCCAAAATAGATAGGGAATCGCAAAGACTATTCCAACTAAATCTAAAAACAACAGAAGTTCCAAGTTTGCAAGATTTCTTTTCATTTTTATAAACTAGATGCATCCAATTAGAATCTATTCGTAAAATCGATTTCGATACAAAAAATATCCTAGTAAATTATAAAAATACTTACTTTCCAAGTATGAAAAATTCCACCAAGTCAAAAACATTTCTTACAAAGCATGAAAAAATAAAGCGTGTTTATTTCCTGAGTGCAATTCCTCTCACCCGTTGTACAAATGCATTAGATTTAAAAATCTTTCCATGCAAGAAAGAAAAGAATTTCTAAGAAATAACCACATCTGTAAACGTTGCTTATCACCTTATCATATAAATAACTGTCCCAGTTCTTACAGCTGTATTACATGTAGAGGGAACAATAAAAACGCAATGCAGAATGTTTTGCTGCGTGAAACGAAATTAGCTCCCCCAAAGGAGAAAATTTTTTTTCCACCCTGGGAAGCGAAAAGGTCCTTCAACCTTCATCAGAAGAGTTGACTTTTGAACCCAACAGCCGCGCAATAGCCTTAGCTACAACGAAAAAAGGTGTGTCATCGGGGTCGGAAAAGGGGTTACTTCCGATGGCTGTTATTTACGTTAACGGATTATTAGGGAAATTGTAACTTAGATGTGTTTTCGACTCTGCCTCGGAAAGCTCGTTTCTAACGTTACACGCAGCTGAGCGTTTGTGTTTAGACAAAATAAAAACGGAATTTACTGTTCAAGGTTTAAATAATTCCTCAGCAAAAATAAATTATCTAGCAAGGGCATCTGTTTCAAATTCAGATGGAACATTTAATTTAAATGTTAATATGTTTCTTACTACAGAAATAATAAAAATGCATCCATAGAAAAAAATAAATATTTCAGATTTAGTCATTCCCCAAGGAATTGTTCTGGCTAATGAAGGATTTAACCAGCCCCCTGAAATCTCGTGCCTGATTGGCAGTGAACACTTTTTCGAATATCTTTGGAACAAAGTAAATTCGAGTTTCAAACAGTAATTTTAGATTATTTGATTCCAAATTTGGTTATGTTGTCACGGGATCGTACATCGAGGAACCGTGTTATTTTAAACATTGTTTTCTTTCTAAAGGTTGGAACATTTTAAATGAAACTTCACGCTCTTTCTCTCTGGGAAACAGAAAATATTTCTGAAGAGCAACCTATAATTAGTAATGAACTGTCTTACTGCAAAAAACACATTTTAGAAAACCTTGTGGCAGTTATTCTGTTTCTCTACCATTCAAGGAAAATAACCAGGAGAATGTTAATGTAGGGGATTCCAGATCAATTGCTTCTAAACGCCTTGATCAATTATGGAGATGCCTAGATCACGATTTTAAATTAAATAATCTTTATACAAAATTCATCGAAGAATATCTCAGTTTAGATCACAAACTTAGATGATATAACATCAGAAGAAGGATTCTTTCTTCGTCATCACGGTGTTATTAGAGCAGGGAACAGCTCTCGTCCCTTAAGAGGACTTGGCACATTTCAAAAGTCGAAAATCGATGAAAATATCGATTTTTGAATTTTTATTTTAAAATGTAGTTTGATATCTCTGGTATAACTGTGCAAAATTTCGAAATGATCTGATTTTTTAAATGTATTTTAAATATTTTGGCAGCTCTCTGTCAGCTGTTTAAATGCCACGCCCACCTCAATGTTCACACTTTTTTACTTGAGAATAACTCTAATATTTTACATAAAAAATTACACAGAAGAAGAGGAATCCGTTACGCTGTGACTGTGATTGCCAGCAAAGTTGTTTATTTACTTTAGCTTTTTGTAAAGTACCAGAAACTAGTGAACATTTTATATTAAACTGTATCAAATACAAATCGCAGCGTGAAATTTTGAAAACTTTTATCTCCAACCGCGGAGAATGGTCTTATTCCTCAATAGCGAAATGTAAAACAATAGAGCATGTTCAAAAAGTTGAAAAATTTCTGTCATCATCCAATAGATTCTAAAATTCCAGTTACTCTATACTCTACTTTCATCAATCTCAGTTGAAACACAACGCGATAATTCAAATTACTGATGAACAGTGCAATCACGAACTGTGTGTTACAACTTGGATTAAAAACTAATCAATATTTTATCGAAGCATAAGGCGTTAGCCAAGTCTCCACTATTTCAGTGATTTCACTGAACTGAACTTTAGCTTTGCCAATTTCGCTTGCTGTGTGCTTTTTAATTTCATAGAAACCTAAAACAGCATTTTTTAATGCTACTTTAATCACAATTCATTTTATTAGTTGTTATTATCGCTAATATGCCTCTTAGGAAACGTTCAGTTAGTGCTTTGCAAATGAATGTAAAGCGATGGCGTAAAGAGAATGCTGAATGTGTGAAGTGATCAAAAATTCCAATGTACAAAATGTACGCCTGGAAAAATTGAACACTCTGGTAAAAAAGGATACGTCTGCTGTTGGAAATTTCATATTGGTGGACTTTAACCAAGTTAATAATCTACTTCGAAGTGCATAGTGCCAATATTGAGAAAAACAAACTTTGAAACTGGAACTTGGAGACAAGTTAGGATTTTCATATAATTTGAAACTATTGTGTAGCAATTGTGATGAAAACAAAACTGTTGTGAATACTTCTCTAAAGTCTAGTCCTATCAGCTATGATGTGAACTTGAGAATAACTCAACCTTTTTCACACATTGGGAAAGGTTATTCAGCCATAGAAAAATGTTGTGTGGTGATGAATACAGATCCTTTTCATCAACTACATATGGGAAGTATGCAAGACGGATGGATAACGCATATATTCTGGCATCTGAAAATATATTTGCGGAAATCCACCGAGAGATACACAAGAACGCGGAGCTGAAATCACAGACCTAAGCGTTAGTTTTGATGGAACGTGGCTAATTCGTGGTCACACCTCACTCATCGGTGTAGGACAGTGTTTCTCAAACTAGGGGGTGCTATAACCCTGCTAGTATATTGAAAATGAAAGGTTTAAAAAATTAATTTTTTGGAATGAAGTAAAACAAAATGCTTTCTGATATAATGAAAAACACATATTTACACTGATATAATTTATATATCATTTGGGGATCATCAAAAATAACAGACTCCACTTCAAACACTCATTAGCTATCTTTGATCCTATAACCAAATAAAAGACATTTTGTTTGCTTTGCTGTAATTCCACGATGAGATATTTTTTTATTGCGTTTCTTTTAACCCCTAAAATACTACTTTTGATTACCATTTATTTGACCTTCAAACTTACTGGTATGTTTCACTCCGTCTCCTTTTCTTTTAGGTAAGTTGTAAAATATTTTTCTGTTTCTTTTTTCCCATGTGAATGAGTTTTAGGATATATGGATAAGCATATTGAACACTTTGAAGGATTATTTGGCCAAGATGTATTTTTATGCGTATTCTGAAACATATTTGATTGCTGTGTTGTACGACTTCTTATGGTTTATAAATGTAAATGAGCAGAATATAAAATATGGGCATCTGTGATCTCTATTGAAGGAAATTAAAATTGACCAAGCAATTGAAGAACCTGTTGAAATAATGCATATTAATCAAGATGGCGAAAGTAAATATTAGAAAAGCGATAGACATGAAACGTTTGAGTTGAATTGAAATTTTCAAATTCTGCCTAAAGTCTTCGAAAAAAACCATCAAGCCATAAATGTAGCACTTCGCCTTATCAAAAAGACACAAGAAAGAAAAAGTTCAAAATGCTATTTGTAGATCATCAAACGACAGCAAAACTACATTAACGTGAACAAAATATGACAGTTTTGCTGGAAAATAACGTTTCTGTATTGTTAGCGAAAAGTGTCTGTGATTTATGTCCTTTATTAAGGTCACGCGCATTTGGAACATCTTTAGTTTGATTGGATTTTTTCTCAAATTATCAAAGAAAAATTGAAAAGTCCTTGAAAGCAGGTAAGTATATTTTCTCTTAGTTAAATTATT
Organism: Trichonephila clavipes; assembly: GCA_019973935.1. Taxonomy (NCBI): domain Eukaryota; kingdom Metazoa; phylum Arthropoda; class Arachnida; order Araneae; family Nephilidae; genus Trichonephila; species Trichonephila clavipes. Next base: position 726,263 of record BMAU01001374.1, on the reverse strand, counting down.
CACTGTATAATTGCGGTTTTTATCGCGTATAGTAAAAATATAATTATACGATAAACTATAGTTTAAAAACAAACTAAAAAACACGCTTTTATATTGAATCGAATTAAAAAGTAAAAAAATAAATATATATATTACTTAAAAATAACATCTATATACAAAAATTTAATACTCATCTTGTTAATTTATATGGTTTTTTAATTATGATCGTATTTAATTATAACGCCAAAGTGCATTATTATTGCATTCAATACATTATTTTTTTTGGCGTGGGCGCGATAAAAATTTTGATTGAAAATATGGTCGCCAGTAGTGAAAGTTTGAGAATCACTTGTGTAGGATGTATTATAGATAGGCTGAGACCGGATATGTCGTGGACTTTGAAGTGATGGGTAAGGTGTGTTGTCATTGCTCCGTTCTCAAAAAACAAGCTAGGCGAGTCAAGTGCTGAATTCAGCATATGGTATGAAGGACATAAAAACTAATGTGATATAAGCCACTTGGGCTCATCTACATAAAGGGAAATGGAAGCATCATTTACCTTATGGAAAAGATCCACTTCACTCGGATTTCGTTACATCACAGTTTTATCCGATGGTAATTGTAAAACGTTCAGCTACTTGTGTCAGAAAAAAGTGTACAGACCCGACATTGTCATAAAAAAGGAAGAATGTATCAATCATGTCCGTAAGCGGTTCGGAACAGCTTTGAGATCTACTTTAAAAGACTGTCGTGCCCAAGGTATTTCTTTAAGTGGTAAAGCTCAGGGTAGCTTGAAAGAAGCAACGATTAAAAATTTAACTACTTACTACCAAAAGGCTATCTTGAGAAATAAAGGGGATGTGAGTGCTATGATAAAAGCAATATGTGCTACATTGTTGCATAGCATTTCTACAGATGCTAAACCACAACATTCAAAGTGTCCGCGCAGGAGAAAACTCATGGTATTTCTACCAATCTGCATTTACTAATGGTGAAAAACCTGGCAATCATAAAATAAATGTACGAACACCAATAAATGAAAGGTTTCTGCCAAAAATTCTCCCAATTTATCAAAGACTTGCATCTAATGAATTGTTAGAAAGATGCATTCGATATGGAATGCAAAATGCAAACGAAAGATTTCATAGCATGATTTGAATAAGTGCCCAAAAGAAATTTTTGTGAACAAAAGACGTGTTAAGCGGGCAGTAACAGAAGCTGTCTGCGAATACAATAAGGGTACAGTACGTACCCTAGTAGACACACAGAAAGCATTAGGTGTAGCTACTGGAGGTTCTACCAAACAACTTGCTACTATCTTGGATTGTCGAAAACAACAATTTAGAAAACGTCGTAAAATGCCAGTAATAAACTGGCTCCTAAGCTTATTAAAAAAGCAATACATAGAAAAGAGTTATTAGCTAAGAGGAGAAAAGGAACGACTTAAAGCGCAGGCCAATTTTAAAATAAAACTGTTTTTAAAAAATAGTGCATTGTAGATTTTAAACTTGTTTTACTTTATTTTATATTAGATATTGATTTAAGTAGCAAATTAATTTTATAAAAGCTTTTAAATTTTCTGTTGTACACATTTCATGTACTTTCACTTTATTTATTTTATGTATTTCCTTCATTTTTGAATGTATTTTATACATGTTTCTTGCAAAAATAAGTCAGATAATGATATTTCTCATTTTTCGTAATTTTGGGTCCGCAGACATGCATTTTATAAAAAGTTTATATTTTTGTTAAATGTTTTGAAATTGAATTGTGTATTATGCTTTATTTTAAAGGTATATATCTACACAATATATTGAAAAAAATTATTGCAAAATTTAGATATTGTTCTGATATTTATTTACTAATTGGTATTCTTAAAACTGCGTTTTCTCAGTTTAAGTTTTTTCATGAAATCATGGTCTTTAACAGTACAAAACTTCTACAGATATTTATCAAACAACTTGACATTTGGTGTGTATGTTTATTACGATGTGCTTAGTAAAATTAGGGATACACATATTTTTCAATACCTTGAAAAAAATTTATGAAAGAAAATGTAGCAGACATGTTTTTTTAGCCTTTTTTTCATTGATATATACATTTTAATATTTTTTCCAAAACTAATTTGTTTATTGCAAAATCGATCCCTAAAGTTATTACTCATAGTCTTATAAGCATAATAAAAAATTTTGGTGTCAAAATAATGATAATTGGAAAAGAAGAAAATTTGAAAATCCTTAAAATTTTTTAAAAATTTTTAATTTTTAAGATTTTTGTTAAATTTATCCATTTTTTTTCATGGTAAAATTTCTTAGTTTAATAGTACTTGTTAGTAATATACACAAAACATATTTCAAAACCCTTAAATAAAAAAAAATGGAAAAAAGGTGCCGAGTTTCTTTAAGAGTGGCTTATAACGGCTCGCAAAAAATTAACCTTGATATCTCTCTTAATGATGTGTTGTGTAAAGGCGGGGTTATTCAAGATGATCTATTTTCTATAATGCTTCGAGCCAGAAATCATGCCTATTTTTTCAGCTGTGACATTAGTCATATTTTTAGGCAAATAGAGATTCATCCCCATTAGAGACATTTTCAAAAAATTCTTTGGAATAAAGGTCTGAATGAACCTGTCCGAATTTTTATATAAATTAAAAACTGTAACTTACGGAACTACTCCTGCATATTACCTTTCCACACGAGTGATAAAGAAATTTTTGCTTGATGAAAGGGAACACTTTCCCAAAGCAGCTGACGTCGTTCAACATGACGTTTATTTGGATGCCATCTTAAGTGGGTGCTCCATTTTAAATGAACTGCAATCACTAAAGACTGAACTCACTCAGCTATTTAAAAGTGCTGGAATGTCCCTGCACAAATGGTGTTTTTCACATTCCACTAATAATTTCCCTGATATACACTTCGATCAATCATCTGAAGAAAGTATCACAAAAACTTTGGGTGTTTTGTGGAATAGTTCATCTGATACCTTTTGCTTTAAAGTTTCTCCTTCGATCAATCATATCTTTACGAAGAGAGATGTGCTCTCCCAGATCGCAACGTATTTTCGACCCCCTTGGTTTCCTAGGACCTGTAATCAGCAAAGCCAAATTTTCTCATGCAGCAATTATGGCTCTTAAAATTGGAATGACATGAGAAACTTCCTGTTCCTGTTGCCGCAGAGTGGGCTTCTTTTGTGCAATCTTTACCTGTTTTAGAAAAGCTAAAAATTCGAAGATTTTTCTATCAGAAAATCTAGAAAGCATAATTCTCTATGGATTTAGTGATGTGTGGGAGAAGAGATTTGGTGCTGTTACTTATGTTTCTGTGATTAAAAACTACGATGACCGTCATAGTCAACATCTGTGCAGCAAATCAAGAGTAGCACCTCTCAAGACTTTAACCATTCCCATGTTAGAGCTATCAGCATGCCTTCTACTACTTTCCAAGCTAGTAAGAAAGGTTATAAACGCCTTAAGAATGAACCTCTCTCAAGTAATTCTGTTTTCAGATTCTTCTATTGCATTAAGCTGGATTAAGATTCCCCCTCACCTGCTTAAAACCTTTGTAGCTAATAGAGTTGCAAAAATACAAGAGTTAACTGTGAACTTTTCATGGCATCATATTTCTTCTGAAAATAGTCCTGCAGACCTCATGTCCAGAGGTTTAAATGTTTCATATTTAATAAAATTCCCTTTGTGGTGGAAGGGTCCCGGTCCTTTTATTTTTACAAATGAAGAACTTTTAGAGAACATTAATGACTGTGAAGTGAAAAAAGAATTTAAAATTCCTCCATCCAAAAACTTATTGCTCTCCAGTGAATTTGATTTCTGTAACCATATAATTTCCATTACCAATAACTATTGTAAATTAACCCGTGTAATTAGTTTTATTTTCAGATTCCTGCTGAACGCCAGATCTTAAAAAATGATTCGGGTCTTTTGTCTCTTAAAGAGATCAATCAAGCCGAACTTTGGCCGAACTGCTTTTGCAAAAGCAGAATTTAGTAATGAAATAAAAAACCTCCTGAAAGGTGAGCCAGTTCATCGTAGCAGCAAGTTATCTGCATTAAACTGCTTTGTTGATGAAAATAATATTATTAGAGTAGGTGGAAGACAACAAAATTCACCTTTGTCAAAAAAATCAAAAATATCCTATTGTATTACCTACTGAAGCTGGGGTTATTGGGAAACTTGGTTTTTAAGAAACCTTCCGTCCCATATCATAAATGTATCGGAGTCCTTATATGTTGTTACTGTGGATAATAAGTCCTTGGAAGTATTTCAGAGTCCGTGGAGTTTAATCCAGGAGAATCGGCTGACGAAATCATCTTTTAAAACACTGAAGTGGTTGTAGCTGTCACTGATGATAGATTGTGGATCCAGTCCTGTTGCTAACGACTGGTAGGAGCCGCGTACCTTGCCTGTCTTCTTGATCTGTCAGGGATGATGAAGCGTTCTGGAAGCAGAGAGGAAGCACTGCCATTGGATCTTAAAGCAGAGTGAGAAACCTCTCAATTGGTTGGGCAGGGATTGGGTTAATTAGGAGTGGAAGGTGGTGTTTTGCGTGACAGGTAGTGATGGAAAAGAAAGAGTGTTGAAGTCAAAGATAAAAAATGAAAAGTGCGGGGAATTTTTAGAGTGGCGTTTCATTCGCCGGGTGGCGAAAGAATTGGCAAATAAATTAGTCTTCCTCATCGTTGAGGTATTCATCGAAAAGTGCTAGGATTGCCTTCGTTTTATTTGATTTACTTTTACTGGTAGTGGAGGGTGGGGTTGGGATTTGAAATATTCAAGGAACTGATTTGTTTAACTAATAGGGAGAGGGCCTGTATCGTTTGTTGGAGGGTTTGAGTAATGAGGTTGAAACATTCGTTTTTGTTAATATTTCCAGGTAGGTGGGTGGGAATCGGGGTAATGATTTCTTGTGCAGTTGGTTGTGTGGTAGCAGGTATGTGTGTAATGTGTCGTGCCCTCTTTTGGGGTGCCGTGGAGTATGAAGCTGTTTGTGTTATTTGTGCATAGGAAGTGTTAGGCCTTACGATACTATTAACAATGTTGGAGTAGTTAGTTTTAATTGTGGTGCCTTTGCGGGGCTTGGGGAAAAGGGGGCATTTGGAGTAGTTGGCCATGTGGCCGTATGTCTGGCAATTAATGCAGAAAAAGAATCGACCCCTTTGATCTGGCATTCACGTGTCTGGTGAGTATCTCCACATTTAAGATATCTTGGTGTGAGATGGCAGTTGTCTGCCTTGTGATTAAACTGGTTGCATTGAAAGCATTGGGTTGTCCCTTTGCTTTCAAAGCCTTCGACTATTATAGAAAGGTAACTTAGAGTTTTTAGATCAAATATTTTTGCGTTTACGAGGTTCCTAGGTAGTGATACTGTAAAAACGGGAAATAGTTGCTTTGTAATGTTTCCTGTGAGTTGCGTCACCTTATCGACGGTGAATCCCAGATCAATGAGGTCGTTTAAGGTGTCAGTTGTTTTTGTGTCGCAAGGTAGCCCTTTAATGATTACTTTTATTGGCCTTTGTGTTTGTAGGTGTGATCGTGTAGTGAGGGTATTTTAATTTTTCGAGTAGATTATTTAGGTATCCAACTACGTTCGGAACCGTGTTTTTGAAAAAGCGAATAAATGGATAATATTTATGATATTTAATGTCACTTAGATTAGAAAATGTATATAAAATAGTTTTAAGAATAGTATTACAATAAAAAAATTATTTAAGTACAATATTTTGGCAAAAAAAACCAACATAGAATGACCCATTTTCAAAATATTCTCCTTTTGTGAAAAATGCTTCTACACTGCTGGAAAATTGCTAAGGACGGATCACAAATTGCTATGTAGCATAACATTAAGCGAGACATGAGGCCTAGTAGGATAAAATATAGTTGCCAAACTGTTCAGACATTAGAATAAAGAATATTTATTGTTCTGGAAAGTACAAAAGCTGTGAAACATCTGAAAGAAAAAAAAAAAAACGTTCTTTTGATCTGCGTACGGAGAAATGGAACAATGCATCTAAAAGTCAGCAGGCACCTTAAAGAAAGGTATCAGTACGGGATATGTCCACCGTGGAGTGTGATGCAACATTCCACACGTCGTACCATACTTTGCACAACATTATCCAGCAGCTGTAGAGGCAATTTATCCCATTCCTCTGTGAGTGCACGGATGAGGGTGTTCTTGTTTGTCGGAGGATAGTTTCGACCAGCAACTTGCCTCCCCAAAGCATCCCACACATTTTCAATGGAGTTAAGATCTGGAGAACGTGCTGGTCATACGAGACGTTGAATACCCTCGCTGTCTAGACAATCCTGAACAGCGAGTGTTCGATGACATGTTGCGTTGTCGTCCATAAAAACAAATTTATCACCGACAGCACCACGGAAAAGACGAACATGAGGAAGTAGAACTTCATCAATGTATCGTTGGCCCGTCATAGTCCCATTCGCAACCACATGTAGGCGCGTGCGGCCATTGATCATGATGCCGGCCTACACCATGATACTGCATGTCGGATATCGGTCCTTTTTCTGGATATTTTCTGGACGATAAGCAGTACCACTCTCGCGCCAGATCAGTTGGCGTCTACAATCCGATGATAGACTGAACCTACTCTCATCTGAGAATAGTACGCAAGCCCAGTCCTGTTCAGTCCAATTGTGATGCTCACGACACCATTGCAAACGGGCAGTACGGTGCTGTCTGGTCACTGGGACACACACAACAGGTGTGCGTGCGTATAGTCCTCCTCCCCTCAAACGTCTGGCAACAGTTTTTCGGGAGATCTGCTTTCCTGAGGCAGCAAGAAACTGATTTGCCACCTGCTGAGCTGTGGTGCGCCTGTTCCTTTTTGCTGATAGGACGATATATCTGTCTTCTGCAGGCATCGTACCTCTAACAAGACCTCCCCCGTGCCGTCTACAACACATTCCAGTAGTTTTAAATGACTTCCACAGCCGTGAAACAACGCTGTGAGCGATGTCGAACTCCCTGGCAACATCTGTTATTTTTCGCCCTTCTTCGATCTTTCCAATAATTCGGCCACGCATAAGATCATGTATGTGATGTCGGGAAGACATGCCAAAAATTGTAAGTTCGTCTATTACATCTTTTCTGTAAAACTTTGACTTGAAACAACAACTGTCCACACGCGTCAAAACCTTTAAAGCTCTTATGAACGCTATTTCGTGATGAACAGACGTGGAAAAAAATTTGCATACTCATACTTCTTACTAATATCCCGCACTTATTGTAATTTTCCACATTTTGCTTCCTTTCATTTTGTGGTTGCTATGGATGATAGTGTTATCCGTCCTTAGCAATTGTCCAGCAGTGTATTATAGTATTATTTTGACTGTATATAGCTCAGATCTCTGTACAGAGTCTCGTCTAGAATTTTTGAAATATATAACTTAGAAGTGGGTTTGTCTATGTTTTATGACAACAGAGGGGAGAAAGTTTAAGAAAAAAAACGCCGATAATTATTTCAAATGGTTGCAACTGAGAAAATAATGTGAACTTTTCAAAAGTTATAATTGAGACTCTGTACAGAGGTCTGAGCTATATACAGGCACAAAATATTATTATAATAAAAGCATTTTTCACAAAGGGAGAACATTTAGAAAAAAGGTTATTCTAAGTTAGTTTTTTTTTTTTGCTGAAATATTGTATTTAAATAAATTTTTTTTTTGCCAGTATGGCCTTAAAACAATTTTATGCATGTATTTTGATCTAAATGACACTAAATATCATGAAAATGATCCATTTATGCGCCTTTTTAAAATCTCGGTTCCGAACGTAGTCGGATACCTTAAGCTTGTGAAGTGTCTGTGTAGAGTTTAATGTACTGACCAGAGTCATTTTACTTCTTACGTGTGGCATTATGTTTGTGAGTGTTTGCATCCGTGTTCTGAATTCGTCGATTATTTTTAACATGGTTAAGGGAAGAAGATTTACAGTGGTGGGGTTAGAATTATGAGTGTTTTTACTGGGTGAGTTGTTGGCGCCGTGTGTAACTGCTACCTGTTGCGTTTGGGGAGTTAACTTTTCTATTGCGTTAAATTTTTTTGTAAGTTCTATATTAAAGTTTAGTTCGGGGTTCGAGTTTGTTTTGATATTTTTGGATAACTTTCTTAGTGGGGGGGGAGGTGAAACCGTCAATACTTTCTTTTCTTTTAACTGATGGTTTAGGGAGAGGGGAAAAATCATGAGTGTTATAAATTTTAATGGGCGAGTTGATTGGGGTGGGGCATGAAATGTACAGTGAGGTGTATCACGGGGTGGGTGGGTGAGAGGAAAACTCACCACTTTATGATGCCGCTGTGTGCAGTACTCCTCGTCCTGATATTTGCCCTGATATTTGTGCTTTATATCTGGGTCATTAGGTAGGTGAATCCATTTTCTATCAGCACGTTGATGGCGTTCTTGGACTGTTCAGTGAGGACTTCATTTTGGCGGATGTAGTAGGCAATGGATTGTAGTTTCAAGCAGCCGGGGTCGACAGTTGCTCGGTCCGTGAGGTCAACGGGAGATTTCGGCCGACATGGAACAATTATTGCGGGTAAAGTCAATTCTATAAGTTCTTCAGTATTGTCCTTTGGCATTAAACCGGGTTCCTTGGAGGCAGGCTGATAGTAATCCAGATGTGCGAGTTGCGATCCTTCCTGGTTAGCGGTTCGGTTAGGAGAAGTATAATTTTCTCGTCCTTTTCGTTGAGAATTATGTTGTAACTTTTTCGGGCCATGTCCAAAACAGTAGAGTAGGAAGGAATGTCCAGCCTCAAACTCAAAAATAAACTTTTCAGTTGGCAAAAGTTGTATCGGTGTATTCCTGAACAACAAAAATCGTATGTCCGGAGCGTGATAGAAACACGTCCTCACGCTATCGTGTCACAGGCCGTCTTTTTCCCACTAACCTATTGTATTAGCTAGTAAACATGTTGTAACTTTAATGATCATTAAATATTATCATGTAAAATACCTTCATGTTGGTTTAAATAATTTACTATATCATGTTCGTCAAAAATATTGGTCTCTTAATGGCAGAAATCTGACACGCCAAGCTGTGCATAATTGTGTCATTTGTTTTAAAAAAACACACACACACAAACCCATTTTATCCAATCAAATAATGGGCGATTTGCCCAAGGAAAGGGTTACTCCCTCATATCCATTTAATAACTGTAGAGTCGATTTTTGTGGTCCATTTATGGTTAAATTTAAAAATCAACGTAAAGGAGTTCTAAATAAAGTATATATTTCAATATTTGTATGCTTATCAACTAATGAAAATATGTATTTATAACTTTTGTCATTCATATATTACTACCATTATTTTTTTTGCATTTATATTTGATTTGCTTAACTCTCTCTCTCTCTGATAAATGTATTTTCTTTCATTATTTATTATTATCATGTGCTGTGTTTTACATTTTTTATTTAACCGTAATTATTCATTGATATTGTGTAATACCTCATGTTTGTATGTAAATTTGAGTGAATATGCCTGCATATATTAATTTTTTGTAATCATATTTCTTATACTAAAATTTGTTTGTATACATGTAAATGTTGAAATAAGTATTTCAACGGGGGCCGGGATGTTTGTACATTGTACACCCCCACTATTGTCGCTTGTCGCGCCCCCTACAACTCATCACTTCTACGAGTTTCTCATCTCGAGCGGACGTACTCTCCCAGTCGTCCCGTCGTAGAATGTGTTTCTTGCATTTAAGTGCCTCTTTGTCTAATTTTACTTACTTTAAATTCATTGTTAATTTGTTATTGTTATTTGCCTATGTTAATCATAATAAATATTTGTTTGTTATGGATTAAGGTTTTATTTCTCTCTCTTGAGTATTATTGACGTTAATTTTATTGTCGGCATCCCACCGCATTTAGGCCTACCACCCCCTACATTTTCAATTATTGTTTTCAATACGTTATTATAGTACGGATGGGGGTGCCATAAAAATTGTGATTGAATATTGGGTCACAAATACTGAAAGTTTAAGAAGCACTGTCTTAAAAGCATTCTAGGCTAACATCAAATCAATACGTCAAATTTCACAGACAATTAACGCTTACGAACTTTACAGCACGCATTTAAAGCAACCCTTATTTGCATGTTCTGTGTGGCGCTACTAGCGCCATACTTAAATGCAAAGTGCGAAATTTGAATTCATGACATCTGTCAGATGTATAAATATGCCTACCAAATTTAGTTTATCCAACACAAGTCTTTCTTGGTGTTGGGATGTTTTTTCAAACATTGTGTACACACACACACACACACACACACACACACACACACACACACACACACACACACACACACACGGTCCTAAGTCAACAATGATTATAATACTGTAGCATCCATGTTTTGATATATATATTTTAAATTCTATTATTTTTATAATTTCTAATATATCCTTTCTAAAATCTTATGTCTAGTTTATGTTGTAATGCCACGCATGTTCTATGAGATTTAAATCAGGGGAGAACGCTAGTCAATCCAATCGAGTGATATTTTCAGTTTCTAGTCGCTGTTGAACATCAACAGTCTGGTATGGCCATGCAATTTTATCCATAAACACGAAGTTTCGTTCAAAACCATTTTCGAAACAGACGCGCATGGGGAAGGATCACCTTCTTACTATAGCGATCTCCAGTTACAGAGCCTCAATCGAAAACGTAGTGCTCAATCTACACACCCAGCATAACGCCTCCCCTGACGACAACTGCAGGACCACCGTAACAGTCACTTTCAGTGATGTTACTTGGATGAAACCATGCCCCGACCTTTCTCCAAATCAACTGGTGTTGAGAATCACTTGTGGCATTGAAACAACTTTCATATGTAAAGAGGGTACGACTCCATTGGAGAGATGTCCTGTTTTTGTGCTCCTTACACCACTCTAACCGGGGCCATGACTGGTATCAGGCTCTCTTCGTCTACAGGCAATATGTAGGGCATCCACTGCGGGTTTTTTCTTGGAGCTGCCACCACCAACCTTTCTAATAGCTGTACCTATGGTTTGGAAGGCTTTCCAAGTGCGTGAAACGACACTTTTGTTGATTCCGAGTTCTTCAGCTACACTGGTCAAACTACGCCACTTCTTCCGTTTCCCGATCACTCTTCCATGTATGAAGTAGTCCAGGTGATATTTTCTAGCCATATTTCACAAAAGAACACATCTGCACTTGCAGCGAATGTCGTTAATTGCACCTCCGTTCTTCCTTTTATTGTAGTCTCCAGCTACGAGCGCCGACCACACGCATTTTGCGTACACCCACGTCGCTTATGACGTTTTGTTTTAGACATTTGCATATGTATCACTTTTCTAATGAATTATGTGTTCATTGCAATATCCCCCCCCTTTTCTGCAATTTCTTGGCCATCTGCAAAAAAAGTGCAATGTTGCTTATGTTTTGCACACTAGTGTATACATAAATATATACTCCTGTTTGTGAAAATTGCAACACCACGAAGGACCTACGCGAGTGAGCTGAAATTTTCAGGAAATGTGTGTGTAAAGTAGGGCATGATATGCAAATGATTAGAATTGCAGACCGGTAGCGCATGCGTATGCTGAGCAGCGCCCTCTGAAGAGTAGATCAAACCGAATATAAATAGACAGCTGTAGCGAGGCGTGTATTATTGTATGGGTCCCCCATTTGGGGGGCTGCGGCCCCGACCCACACAAAACGCATTCAAATTATTCAAAACAAAATTCTTAGAATCATTGCTAACGCACCTTGGTACGTTAGAAATAGTGTCATTCATTACGATTTACACATGGAGCCGATAGATAATTACATCACTAGAACTTCTAGAAATGTTTTTACTTCTATTCAAAATCATAACAACCCAGTAATTAAAGCACAAACACTATTCACGTATCCTCACGCTAAAATAAATTTTGCTTATAAAACGACAAAATGGAATCTGCCCTTAAAACCGCCGTAATTACAACAATAATACTTAATTGCTACACTTAAACAACATTTAAATGCATTTGCCTACATCAGAATTGGGATCAGTGATTAAAGCTGGCTCCTGCTTCAATTCCACACTTGTTCCGGCTGCAAGTTCTGTCTTGTAGTCTCCACTTTCTTTTTCATTCCAGCTGCAAAAAAAAAAAAAAAAAAAAAATCCCGCAGCTTCTCTATTCCGATTGCGTTTTGGTGCTCCTCGAACGCGTTTTTGGGGCTGTTAAGCCCCCCCTTCCTTGCGCTCCACCATTCCTGCCCGCGTAACGTACATTTGTCTCGTTTTCGTCTGGCCGCTTCTTCCTCCATCCTCCCCCCCCTGCGGGGGAGTGTATTCAGATATTGATTTTCATTGCTACTTTCTCTCCGCGAATTTGGGTATAAGCGATTCATTTCGCTGGCACCCGTTAAATCTAATTTTCGTTTTTCGCGTGTATTATTATCGGTGGTTATATGCTAGTGTAAACGTTAACTGAATCTTTGCTATGCCTCGTCGATGAAAGAGAGTGAAATTTGAGCAAATTTCGGTGTTTGAACGGGGCAGAATCGTCGGCCTTCGTGAAGCTGGATTGTCTTATCGTGCAGTAGCCGCTCGTGTGCAGCGTAACAGCAGCACAATCATGCGTGTTTCGAAGCATTGGACGGACGAGGGTCGGACAGCTCGGAAATCCGTGAGTGGACCCCGAAATGTGACGTCAGCTCGCGAAGACAACACCTGGTACGAATGGCTCAGACGGACCGCACAGCTTTTTCTAGACAACTGGCTGCACAGTGGTCAACAGCTACACGTGTTTCATTGTGTGCTTCATCAATTCGGAGACGTCTGCTGCAGCGTGGGCTGCGCGCAAGGATTCCTTTATGCAGGATTCCTCTCACGCAAAACCATCGCCGCCTGCGACTACACTGGGCCAATGTGCATAAGAGCTGGCGTGCTGATTGGCAGCAGGTCGTCTTTTCTGACAAATCCCGCTTCAATTTGTGGCACCATGATGGCCGAATTCGAGTCAGGCTCTATGCCGGTGAACGGCGCATTCCGGAGTGCATTATCGAACGCCACAGTGGACGAACACCCGGAGTTATGGTCTGGGGTGCCATAGCATATCATGGATGATCACAATTGCTACGAATTGTGGGAAATTTGAACAGTACTCGATACATAAACGAAGTTTTACAGCCCTAAGATATTCCTTTCCTGCAAGGATTGCCAGGGGCTGTATTCCAGCAGGATAATACACGTCCACATGTCACCAAGACTGTCAAATCTATCTTGATTCGCAGCAGGTACAGCTTCTTCCTTGGCCTGCGTATTCGCCGGATATGTCACCGATTGAACATGAGTGGGATATCGTTGGGCGGCGTATCGCTCGTGATCTTCGTCCTGTTGCTTCGACAGACGAACTTTTGGTTGCGCATACAAACAATATGGAATACTCTTCCGCAGACAGATATTAAAAATTTGTTTAACTCCATGCCGCGTCGTGTAGCAGCTCTTATTGCGGCGCGTGGTGGCCGCACAAAATACTAATTTCTGTCTCTTTTAATTGTTTGGCTTGAAAATGTAATCATTTATTTGTACCATTACCACTCAACTGTGTATTAAATTTCATTCAACTATGATGCTTCCTTCATGGTGTTGCAATTTTCACAAACAGGAGTTTATTTATGTAATTAATATTCAGGTACATATAGTAAGGCTTTGAAAAATAAATATAAAGCTATTTGTCCCTTTCATTCACTCCTATGTATTTTTGCTTTTAACATTAGCTTTCGCGCATATCTGCTTGATCAAAAGTGATAAAGTAATTGTTTCATTAGAATAAAGTTCCAGTCAAATCAGTGGTTGAAATAATAAATAAAACTACTCAGAATTATAATTCAATAATTATAAAAAAACATCGAAAATTTAGTGATCATAAAGTACTTATCATATTCTGTTGATACCATCTATAAGTGTGGCCGCGATAGCCGAGTGGTATAGGTATCGGATCGTGGCTGGATTTGTCACGATTTCGAGTCCAGTACCACTAAGGACCCGCCGTGTAGGGCAGCGATGCACGCTAAATATGTCGAGAGCTGAAACGTCCTTCCGTTGGTGTGGTGTGGTAGTTATGGGAAGGGGTGCCAACTCAGGTGTCGTCCACGGCACTTGACCATGGTTCAAAATTACGTGGTCCGTCGCCAAAAAACCTCGAGTAGCTGAACAGTCCGACGTTAATATTCACTCATTCACCATCTATAAGTAGTCGTAATTAGTACAGATGTTAATAATCATTTATAAGAAATAAACTATTTCTCTTATCTTCGGTTCTCTTTATATTGCTCTGCGTTTTATACAGAATACAAGCTAATAATTTTTACTTAAGAATGTTTTTATATTGTACCTATAAAATACTTTTTTTATAAACAAAATCTTTCTGAAGCCATCATTTAAAGTTATGAACGAGATATTCATAAAGCAGTATAAGAATTCTTTAAAATGTCTTTTTCAAAATTCCGAGCAAATATTTGTGGGTCTCTCTTTCCTAGAAATAATTATCTTAAATAGAAATTTTATTGCAACTCCCCTAATGTTAATTATTTGTAACATAAATTATACCTATAGTAAAAAATTACCATTAAAAATTCATACAAATATTTTTTTTTCTTTAGAGAAAGATGGATTTTAGGTATCAAATTCCAATGATAAATTGAATGCATAATTGAGACAAGAAGAACATTCTCTAGTTATATATTTACTTTTTGGGGATGCACCTCGTCTTACAAAGATGTGAACGAATACATTTTACTATATGTTTAAATTATTTCTGAAGAAAGGCTTAAAGAAATTTACTTTTATTCTTCTCTCTCTCTGATAAACAGGTATGGGACAAAATATTAAGAACAGCCATTTAAAAACGAGTGGTCATTCGGCCATCTAATAAACGTCCGCCACGTGTCACACCAGTGTGCCATGTAGTGGTGGCGAAAGAAAAGGTATCAGTCAAGAATTTGGTACTATGAGAGTTGCATGAGAAGATTCTCTCTCTCTCTCTGTTTCTAGCAAAGCCTTATTATATCCAACATCTCTGTCGTGAAAAAAGACAGAAAAATTGAAGTTTGCATTGCCGAAGGGCAGTTCTGTGTCCAGAACTGCCCTTCGAGGGTGTTTCAAGGACTACTGTGTCAAGGGTTATAACAGCCTACACAAACCTAGGTAGGGTGTCTTTTGCGAAACACAACAGTGGGCGATTGTAGAAGTTGAAAGACCATGATAGACGAGTGTTGAAGAGAATATCTGCCCGAAAACGCAAGACGCAGATAACGTCCGAGATGAATACCCACCTTCAGAACCCCGTATCCATGAAAACTATTCAAAGGGAGTTGCATACTGCGAACTTATGGCAGAGTAGCTATTCCAAAACCGTTAGCTTATGTGTGGATTGCTATGAAGATACTACATTGATGCCGGGACCAACTAAACTGGGCACAACTGCAATGGGAACAAGTCATCTGGTCTGATGAATCCTAATTTATACTATTCCAGATCACCTGGCGAAAACTGGTAGAAGCATTTCATGTTGACTGCTTGATTTCAACCATGAAACATGGAGGGGGTTCTATGAAGATGTGGGTAGTAATATCTTCCCGTGGATAGAGGCCTCTCGTTGTCTTGAGGGGGAGGATTACAGGCGGCCATTATCGAAACAATCTCACCGATCATCTTCAACCTATGCTTCAGACTGTCTTTCTACGAGAACGTCCTGGGTTCAAAGATGACAATACCCCTATTCACATGTCTCACTCTGTTCAAATATAGTTATATGAGCATGATGATGAAGTGGAATATCCAACGTGGTTCCACCAGTCACCTGATCTGAACATCATTGAGTGTTTATGGTATTTTTTAGAGAACGTACTTGATTTCCTCCTCCACGCACACTATTTCAACTCGAGACGACCCTGCACGAGAAATGGATGCATATATATTCCGATGAACTTTGTTCAAGACTTATTTGTCAATCCCAAATCGAACGCAAGCTGTCATTCAGGCAAAAGGTGGACGAATACCTTAGTAATAAAAAAAAAATACATTTTTTCACAGGCGTTCCTACTTTGTACTATATACCTTAATATCTTTTAATGTTTCTAAATCAATTTCAGCAATTTTGTGACCTAGAGGGGGAAGTTAAATCCTTTTAAGCACTTATAGTTTACTGTATATATATATTATAATACTTAGACTTTTTTTATATGAAATTTAATTCCGAGTTCATTTTGTTTTATTACTTAAATGTATATAATCCTGACTTACTTTTCTAAATTTAATACGCAAGTTCTGATATAGTTTATTATAATAACAAATTAAAAAAAAATTATACGACAGTTATGCATATCTGTGGAATGCTACCTAACACAATGTCTGTGATCATTTTTTAAATAATAACTTTCAATAAAGTATTATTACGTTCAAGTTAGTTCCAGTTAAACAACTTTTAAGTTAAATCCTGAGATCTTCAGACAGGTATTTTTAAACAAAATGTAAATTACTTGTTTATTTTGCAATTAATAAATAACTTTCCTCACATAACTTTTTTTTTGCTGATACACTTTTTATTTTATACATATTTGTTTGAAAACTCAGGAATTTCTTAAAGAATACATTTATAAATAAATATCGGAAAATACTACGGTTTTCAACAAATCAGGTTATTATTTTTTTCTAGAACTTATAGACCTTGAACTGTTATGATATGCTTTAAACTCTTGTCTGTGCTTTACCTTAGCCTTATACAACTGTCTTATTAAGTGTAGGGAAACAAGATGTTAGATAACTTTTAATGAGATTTTCCAAATTTAATAAAAGGACTAATATGTAGTTACATTAGTTTAAACGGAAAAAAATGTATTACTTTTTTGATGATTTTGATAGATAAAAGGGTGTATAAAAGTAAATCGTTGAGAACTATTATAAGGAAAATAAATAGTTGAGCTCACTTTTAAAATAGCAGCACTTTAAAATGATCTTAAGCCAATCTTCACATATATTGAATTTACACAGTTAAAAAACCTCAATACAAATAATACCCATATAAGACACCATTACAGATAATACTTAAATAAGCATATTTATTTGAATAAATTGAATAATGATAGGGCTATAAATTAAGGAGCTAATTTATTATTTAAAAAATATTTTTGTGATAAAGATTCCAAGAAAAAAATTAATGCAAAAGTATAATTATTTAATAATTTAATTAAAATTTTTTTACAAGGAAGAAATTCGAAATAAAACTTACACTTAACAGCTCTTTTTTATTTTAATTTAAATATCCGGTATATCTTTTTCATACACTGTGTGGATAGAGTAAAGGTATTTTTAAATAAATCTTTTATTATTATTTATGAGCCGAAATACTGTTCGGAGAAAAACTAGTGTACTAACTTCATACTTACATATAAAATGGTATAATTTTTATATATACCGTATTTACTCGAATCTAAGCCGCACTATTTTTCCAATGTTAATGCTACTGAAAATCGGATGTGGCTTAGAATCGAAGTCAAAACATTTGTTGGATGGAGGAAATTGCATTTCCACCCCTTTCAAAAGGAAAAATATAACCGTTCATTCTGATCACTTGCATCGACCACTCTTATCCCATTCCGCAGTTTATCTCTAGTATTCAGTTTATCCTATACATCTTTGTTTGTTTGTATTTCGAACTTTTTTTCTGTATGTTTCTTTCTTTTAATCACCTAAATATCAAAGATACCCGTCATAGAATCAAAACGATTTCACTAGGACGCAAGAATGAAAATGGTGTCGAATTTATATTCAGAAAAAAAAACAGAAACAGCCACTGAAAATTTGACACGGATGAAACAAATATATCGTAAAAAACCCATATAATCGATGGTGTAAGCAATATGATATAATTTTTGCTTATGTGAGTGCTCAACAGTCTTAAATAATTCTCTTACATTCTTTTTTATAATACATTCTTTAAGGTATCCGACTACGTTCGGAACGGTGATTTTAAAAAAGCGCATAAATGGATAATTTTCATGATATTTAGTGTCACTTAGATTAGAATACATGTATAAAATTGTTTTAAGGACATTGTGACAAAAAATTATTTAAATGCAATATTTTGGCAAAAAATTAAACTTAAAATAACTTTTTTTCAAAATGCGTGCGTGTTCTCCTTTTATAAAAAATTCTTCTATTATAATAATATTTTGCCTGTATGTAGCTCAGACCATTGTACAGAGGCTCAAGTATGATTTTTGAAAAATTCACATTATTTTCAGAGTAAACACCAATTGAAATAATTATCGGCATTTTTTTTTCTTAAAATTTCTCTCTGTTGTCGTAAAACATGGATAAACCCACTTCTAAGTTATGCATTTCAAAAATTCTAGTTGAGCCTCTGTACAGAGGTCTGAGCTATATACATGCAAAATATTATTATAATAGAACTATTTTTCGCAAAAGGAGAATATTTTGAAAATGGGTCGTTCTATGTTCATTTTTTGTCAAAATATTGTACTTAAATAATTTTTTATTGTAATACTATTCTTAAAACAATTTTATTTACATTTTCTAATCTAAGTGACGCTAAATATCATAAATATTATCCTTTTATACGCTTTTGCAGAATCACGGTTCCGAACGTAGTAGCATACCTTAAAATGAATTGTTGCGTAACAAATACATTGGATAACACCGCAGACGACAACGTGTGAGAAAATGACGACACCGGCACCAATTCCGAAGTCAGCTGTGACAATGGAAGGGACGAATCATTTTTGAAACCTGATGCTGACGATTAGAGTAATTAAAAGTTTAAGTGCGCATTTGAAAGTTTTTAATACTGTAAAACAAATTAATTATTAACTTTTCATTATTTCTCATTAAGGTATCCGATTACTTTCGGAACAAAGATTTTGAAAAAGCGCATAAATGGATAATTTTTTTGATATTTAGTGTCACTTAGATTAGAATACATGTATAAAATTGTTTTAAGGACATTTTGACAAAAAATTATTTAAATACAATATTTGGGCGAAAAATTAACTTAGAACATTTTGAAGAAATATTATTCTCCTTTTGTGAAAAAGGCTTCTCTTATAATAGTATTTTGCCTGTATATAGCTCAGACCTCTCTACAGAGGCTCAACTAGAATTTTTGAAATATATAACTTGGAAGCGGGTTTATCCATATTTTACGACAACAGAGGGAAGCAATTTTAAGAAAAAAATGCCAATAATTATTTCAATTGGTGGTAACTCTGAAAAAATGTGAACTTTTCAAGTCGGATACCTTAAAGTTTTTAAAAAATTTCTTACGTATCAGGTAATGATGAATTTTTACAACTTTTTTTCTTTTTCCTCAAAAACGTGTAGAGAATTAAGGATTCAGCTTAGAATCGACGACGATATTTTTCACAAAAACGTTCAGAGAATTTGGGGTGCGAGTAAATACGGTATATACAATTCACAGTATTACTTTAAAAAGACACAGTAGAGAGAATGACATGAAATAAAGTAGGTTAAGGTATCCGACTACGTTCGGAACCGTGTTTTTTAAAAAGAGCATAAATGGACAATTTTCATAATATTTAGTGTCACTTAGATTAGAATACATGTATAAAATTGTTTTAAGGACATTTTGACAAAAATATTACTTAAATACAATATTTTGGCAAAAAATTAACTTAGAATAAACCTTTTTTCAAAATGTTTTCCTTTTATAAAAAAATATTTCTAAAATAATAAAATATTTTGCTTATATAAAGTAAAGACTTCTACAAAGAGTCTGAACTATTTTTTAAAAAAAAAATTCACATTATTTTCAGAGTTACAACCAATTGAAATAATTATCGGCATTTTTTTCTTAAAATTTCTCCCTGTGTTGTCGTAAAACATGGATAAACCCACTTCCAAGTTCTATATTTCAGAAATTCTAGTTACGACTCAGTACAGAGGTTTGAGGTATATACAGGCAAAATATTGTTATAATAGAAGCATTTTTCACAAAAGTAGAATATTTTGAAAATTGTTCATTTTATGTTAATTTTTTGTCAAAATATTGTACTTAAATAATTTTTTATTGTAATAATATTCTTAATACAATTTTATATACATTTTCTATTCTAAGTGACACTAAATATCATAAATATTATTCATTTATATGCTTTTGCAAAATCACTGTTCCGAACGTTGTCAGATACCTTAAGAAATCTAACCGTTGCAAATGAGTACTGATAAAGGATAACAGCACAGATTTCAACATCGCAATTTAAAATTTATTGCGCGAATAAATTGGAGAGAAAACTAAAATCATATGAATTTACGAAAAAACTATCAAGTGGTTAGTATTTGAAATGTGAAATGTTTTAAATGTGGTTTGAAATTTGTAAAAAACCCCTCAAATTTTAGGTGATAAAATACTAAACCCATAAGAAACATTTCAACAGTGGGGAAACGGTCATTACTCATTTGGGAATAATATCTGTATTCATCAAATTCTACCATTATGTGCGTGTTAGAAAACATACGAATTGCGTGACTATAAGAATAAGCATTTGGGCAGGCTCTCATTCTTCACTTACATTTCCTTTTCAATCTTGCATTGATATCACGCAACGACTATTACCTACGTACATATTCTGTATATCTAGAAATGTTTCAACACAATTCCGTTAAAATAATATTTCCGGCAAAAAATCACAATTCCTAATATTTCTAAAACATGTTTGATATAAACTAATTTCAAATACATCGTTTAAAGTATGCTGCGCTAATTTTCATTTCTTTTACTTGCTTCTGAGTTAGTATTATCGTATGCACGAAGGAATGTATCATGTTTAGGTGATAAATTCCCTTTGAATATTACTTTTTTTTTGTGGGATTCAAGTAGAGAGAATTCTAAAACATAAATTCGCGCGCGCGAGCGTATTGATAGTTTTCTTTTAAAACTGAAACTCTTCTATAAAGTTGTTAATTATTATAAAATAATCGAAGAACATCACTAATTAAAATACACAGAAATAATGAGAGCAAACTAAATTTTTGACTTTGTATAACACTAGAATCTGATTCACTGATCCTTAATTGACTTCTAAAATAATACTCCTTTATTTCGCAGAGTATCAGAATGTTTCTCGTAGCTAAGGTTTAAATTCTTGTTTTGTTAAAATCTTATAAAAAATGACAAAAGTTCTGTTACCTTCTGTATCGAATAAAAAGGAAGAAAACTTCCTAAAAATAAGTTAAATTTTAATCCATCATTTCTTGATGTTTTAAAATAAAATTAAGGAGATATAGTACGATTCAGTTGGTAAAAATTGGTCAAAAATTTAAATGAATTTTTTTAGCCTAGATTATTTTTTATATAAATTTCTTTAATCTCACAAAATGTGAAAGCCCTATGTCAGTGCCTCTCAAACTTTCAATACTGGTGACCCACTTTTCAATCATAATTTTTATCGTGCCCCCCTTATACAATAATAATGTATTGACTGCAATAATAATGCACTTTGACGCTAAAGCAACAATATGATCTTAATTATAAACCGTATAAATTAATAAGATAAGTATATTAAACTTTATATATGTTATACTTTTAAGTAATATATATTTTATTTTTCTTTCCCGAATTTTTAAATAAGAACAACTGCAAAATGTGGTGGCTGCTTTGAAGACAAAATATAGATCTCAGCCAAATATTAAAAAGTACTCGGAATTTCAATTTCTAATCGTAAAGCTTCCTTTGAAAACTTTCCTCTGCAAGACAAGCCCATGTAAGTCGCTAATACTTATTAAACTTGCTCTTAACTTAGTATTAATAAATTAGTTATAAATACCTTGTGCAGCACTGGTACATTAAAGTATGAAGTACCCACTCTTCGCACGAGTTCATTTTTTGAAAAAAAACTAAAACATTCTTGATATAATAGCTGAATTGTCAGGAGTAAACCCAAATGCGCGGCAATGTTTTACGAAAATGTGAAATGATATTTTAAAATGAATGCTCATATTATTAGTTTTAAGCGAGCTGTAATTTTAAGCCTCACAGAATGAGCATTTAGAATTAATATTAAATAATGAAAAATATATGTATAATATAAAATTCCGATGAAGAATAATTGTGTTACTTTTTAATATTTAAAGTGAAAAGACTTCAAAATGTTTAATCCCGGGAGCAGGCACACACTCGATACTAACGTCAATGGTCTCGCGGGGTGATTGAGTCAGCCCCAACCCATTTTTATGTATAATTGTTTTTATTGTACACGATGCAAATCGTAATTCCAGTGAATAATTTAATTAAGAGAAAGTATACTTACTTACTTTCAAGGACTTTTCAATTTTTCTTTAGTAGCAAATAAATAGTTTTGCCTGAATTAACGATTTCATGATCTGTGCGCCCCGCGCGACCACTTCCAGGTTAAAAGTGTGTTCAATATATAATATGGATGTTACTGCTAAAAAATTGTGCAAAACGATTTTCATTATGCTTCATATGTTTGAGAGTACTCATAAAAATAAATCTTGCCCAAGTAATCCTTCAAAGTGCTCTCTGTGGTTTTCCAAATGTCAAACGCTTTTACATGGAACCCCCCACACAGAAATACATTCTTTACAACTTCACTAAATGAGAAACAAACACGTAAAAGAGGAGTCACAACTAACTGTACCAATAACTTAGAAGGTCAAACAGATGTTGAGCAACTATATTCTGCCGCCTTCAGCTTTATGTACAGTATTTCATAACAGTGATGAATTTATCTTCCTAAATTTTTTCGATTCTGGGTTTTGTTTTTTCTTTAAAAGAGTAGTATTTTAGGTTTAAAAAGAAAACGTAATAAAAAAATCTCTCATCATGGGATTACAGCAAATTAAATAAAAAGTTTTTTATTTGGTATAGGATCAAATAAGTAATTAGGTATTGAAGAAGCTTTTATTTTTGATGACGCTATTTCGCTAGATGATATATATAAATTATATCAGAGTACAAGTGCATTTTTTATTATGTCTGAAAGTATTTTGTTTTTATTCATTCCAGTAAATTAATTTTTTAAAATCTTTTATTTGCGATATGCTAAAAAAATTCTAAGTTATCATAACTTTTATGTTCGTTTTCATTAACATCCTTCACGGATTGATCTCAGAAAGAAAAAAACAACTAATTTATCTTCATTTAAAATGCTAAGGCTTCTTTTTGTATTGTGTCTAAGGTTTTTAAATTTGTTTTACTTATTACTAATAATAAATATAACAAAAATTGGTATGCATTTTTGAATCAAAATTTTTTTTATTTTTTAAGAAAAGTTTAATTTAAAATTTATATATTTTTCAATGAATTTTTAATTTGTATTCAGAAAAAAATGTATTTTACGTGTATCAATCATGCTAACAGTAAACCTATACTAACTTTTGTTATACATAGATTGACGTATTTGTATAAATCAGATTTCACGTGTGCACATCAATTATTGTAGAAAAAGTAGAATTTTAAAAATCTTTCATAAACTTTAAAATTTTTCTCTAAAAAATAAAATGGTAAGTATTTTGAGAACAAAATTGGTTTTGCATAATCCATATACATTGCTTGAAAGCAAAAAAATTTGTAAAAACCATTAAATCAAATATTTTCGTATAAATCGTACCATATCCCCTTGAAATTTCATTACATAAAAAATACATCGGCTCCATCAACATCAGTAGCCGCCCAAACATGCAATTTGCTCACAGAATCAGAAATCCTCAGTTTTTATTACATCAAAATTTCCTCACAATTAGAGTTGGTGAAATAATCTAAAAAAGTCCATGACAATATACACTCTTATTTATGCAGTTAGACGTTTTAATTTGCGTTTGGAACAACAGATGCATGGATAAGGATGTAAAAATTTTCATAACAAGCAATATAGTGCTTAGGAAACAATAATGCGTCCTTTAAATTTTTTGCTTTAAGAATTAATTATAGATATATAACTAATGTTATCAACCTGAATAAAATAACATATTTAATTAACGAATAAATATATGCAACACAAACATTTTAACATTCGTTCTCTTCAAATGATGTGACGGGTCCTGTTCATGCCCTTCTTCTAATCCTCTTGGAAAAAAAATAATTCTTTAACTGTTATTTGAGTTTAAAACCATCTTCCGTAGTAAGAACTTGATTTTATGCTAATTTGAGCACAATTTAAATCTTAGAAAAGTGTGTGTTAGAGTTAATAGTTAGGCTACGATAATAGTGAGATTTACGAAGTGACTATCGGAAGCCTTGTTGCTGTAGTTTAGAAGCTTTAGACCGGAATCAAAGTGACGCGGGCGAGACCTATGTCATCCGATAATTCCGTTAAATGCTTAATTATTTGTCTTTGGAATTTAAGAGCCAGTTTATTTGACTGTTCCCTTGATTTTAATCTTTATTGATAGTAAATTGATTGATCCAAATAAATTTTGTTATTTTCATAGCAATGTCTGTTCATTCAGTGTTCCAAACTTCACCTGTGACCTTAGAGTCGTGACAATGACATCAATTACCTTCCCCATAACTGAATAAGTTACGCTCAAGATATTTGATCGATACAACATTTAACAAACAATATTAACAGTATGGAAGTTGGTCAGAAAACATAACTCCATTTCAAGAAAATGAAAACAAATAAAAACTAATAGCCCTAAGGAACTCAATTGATATATTTTCAAGGAATTGCACTAGTAAACTTGTCTCTTGGTCTTTTGTACTATGCTATACTAAGTTCTCTGTATTTCTTTGAAGTATATCGTATTAACTGATCAGGCAAGCGAGTCGATTTCGAAACAACTTGCTCCAAGCGAGGGTTACTCTACTGCGGAACTTCTTTTCACCTATGTCAGCAGAATACTTTTTTTTCTTCTCGAAGCAAGTCTCAGAAGCAAGTATCATTATTTCTGTCCATTGATCTTCAAAATATTTTCAGGAAAGTTAAATAGACCGTTAATGACATCCGTACCAGGAAATTTCTAGATTGTTAAAACAAGGTAGTTTGTAATAGATGAGAATGCAGTTTCAGAGTAAAACTCTCCAAGCACATAAAATAAATGTCCTTATTTATCTAAAGAAATATTTTTCCAAGAAAATATGTCAATGTCTTCTTTACTGGAATTTTAGGTTTCAGTGACAGATAAATATACAATCTAAATGGGAAGTTGTTAAGTGGTGCGAAATTTTCTTTCTCTTCACACTGCCTTTGAAATGATATACTAAACATTGAAATAATTAATTTCCTAAGCAGTGTGATAGAAATTTTAAAATATGAATGCTTTTTATTCAATTTAAGTAGATTTGTAGTTTTTAAGAAGGTTTTGAGTCATTTAATTGAACAGTAAACTATTAGGATGAAATTGTTGAGAATGATAGGAAATGAAAAACATATAAAATATTGAGAGTTAAAAAACAAAGGTTATAAAATAGTTAATTAATGTAAGCTTATACAAAAGCAATTTTTAAATACTTTTTAACTTTTAAATGATGAATATCTTCCATCCCTGAATATCTTCTATAACCTTGTACATTGAAAAATTCTTAATCGATGCGTTGTTGATGGTTTGATGAAAAACAAATCGATAAATTTCTTAAGTCTTATATTAAGAAAGATGGGAAACTAAGATCAGTAAAGAAACTTAATTTATGTTCTTGGAATTTAAATCTAAAATTATGTATTCTTACAAGCATACACACATCTACCGACGGTACTTACAAGTACCACTCACTTTCAAATTACATAGAATAATCCTTTTTATGAATATTCTGATAATATTTAGCAGGAACACTCTTTTAAGTTCACTCTTCCAGGATACATGGCGGGCTGCGGTAGCCCAGTGGTTAAGGTATCCAACCATGGCAGGCATGTCATGAGTTGGATCCCAGTACCACTAAAGACCCGCCGTGTAGGGCAGCGATGCACGTTAAATCTGTCGAGAGCTGAAACGTCCTCCCGTTGGTGTGGTGTGGTAGTTAGGAGAGGGGGGTGCCAGCTCAGGTGTCGTCCACGTCACTTGACCATGGTTCAAA
The DNA here is from genome assembly GCA_019973935.1 of Trichonephila clavipes. Taxonomy (NCBI): domain Eukaryota; kingdom Metazoa; phylum Arthropoda; class Arachnida; order Araneae; family Nephilidae; genus Trichonephila; species Trichonephila clavipes. Next base: position 700,226 of record BMAU01001374.1, on the reverse strand, counting down.
ATTACGTGGTCCGTCGCCAAAAGCCCTCGTGTAGCTGAACAGTGCGACGTTAATATTAACTAAACTAAACTAATCCAGGATACATGGCAGCACAGGTTCTATGATGAGTATTTTGGCAGGGCAAGCGAATAGTTTTAAAACAGAAGTTGCGTTTTCAGCTAACATTTTGATCAGATTGCGAAGATTGTCATTTTTGTTTCGAAAAAATATTTAATGTCAAAAGGTAAGTGCCTTATTTTTTTGTATGTTAGTTAAGACCTTAGAAAACGAATTATTTATTTTAAGGTGACTGCCTACCTTAAAAAAATATCGTTTTTCGTCTACATAAGGCATTTTTTATGTCAAAATCTTATAGCTTGAACATTTTTCTTTCCAAAACAGTTTTTCTTTATCCTTTATGCGAAATAGAAATAAAAAGTTATAGTTAATGAGTTTAAATGAGTTTTTCTCAAAATTATGTTTTCGAAAGAACCTCTTTACCTTAAGTACCAAACCAGATAACGTTTCGAAATTTTGTGGGACTCTTTATTATACTATTTTTCATAAAGTGGATCATAAGTTTTGTTGTAGTTTAAATATTTTTTTTTTCTTTTAGGGTAGTTTTTATAAAGTAAAAACTTAAAAAATATCAAGATTTTCACATATTATTATGTATAATTGTCTGTAATTTTTTTTGTATTTTAATATTTCTCTTAGATTTTGTTCATTTTGAAGAGCACCGTAATTATGTATGTTGCATATAAAGAAAATTAGGATAATTGTATTAGAACATTTTATACACTGTTACCCGTTATTGGTGAGCTTGGCATCGTTGAGAGCGCCAATATGCCAAAAAGGTTACTGCAAAAGCCTCGCCAGGCGCAGTCCACTTATTGTTGTGTAGCAGAGAGTGTCGCTTTTTCTTCGTAAACAGCGGGGTCAACGTCCCCCATAATAAACATAGGATTGGAAATGCATCTATTTGTCTTGCTTGAATTTTAGGTTTCGTACATCTCCCTCCTCTCGCCACACCCTTTTTAGCTAAAATTTGTTAAAATTTCCTTGAAAACAACCAATTTTTCTAAAAGTACAATATTTATTTAAAATTTTTTATGTCTTTACATATTTTTTTTATTTTTCCTCCTAAAAACACTTAATTTGTTTCAAAAATTTGTTTTTATAAAAAAATTGGGTCCGAAAGTAGGCAGTCACCTTAAGTGATCAATGTATATAATTAATTTGACATTTGAATAACTTTGTGATACTTGTAAGTACCGGCAGCACATTGAGTGTTGGAGTAGAACCGTGTTTTTTATCCCTGTAGCTTATTGTTGTTTTTCGTTATTGTTTGTTGTTTGTCACTATACTGCAATAGAGCTATGTTTTTTTAGCATTCCTTTTTGCTTAACTTATTTATTTGCTTTTTTATTCTTTTATTTTAACGTTTTCAAAAAATTTTGAACTTTGAATTTGAGCTTGTTCTTTTTTTTACCACACAATTGAATGAGAGAGAGAGACATCTATAATTTTTTTATACATATACCGGGTGGGCAAAAAGTCCGTAAAAACTTTAAAAATTCATAAAATCCGGAGAAATGAATGAAAAAAAAACTGTTTGCAGGATCAGCATTAGTATGTCACGGGATTTTTTTTAAGCTAGAAAAAAAAATAATTCGAAAATCATCCGGTAGGTGGCGCTGTTGCAAGCGTCAGTGGTGGAAATATGCAAGTTAAACGGCTATAAAAACCTTTGCTCTCAATGAATCCACATTCATTTCACCATTACAAACAGTGAATGTGAACAAGAATGCTCAGTGCGCCGGATAAAGCTTTGTTGGTGAAGTTATTTTACATGAACGAGGAATCAGCGACCATTGCCTTGCGTAAATTCCGAGTTCAGAAAAATGTGAAGAGTGGAAAAGGCCCCTTAACACCTGCAGGTCTCTTAAAGCTTGTTAAAAGTTTTGAGGAAACTGGAAAGTTGGAGGATCGAGCACGAGCCGGTCGACCATGCTTGAAAGAAGCACGTGCACCCTGCATTGCTGTCGAAATGGATGCGATTGCATTCGAAGCAGCTTCAGGGACCAGCAGTGCTCGTGAAGCTGCCAGACGCTTGGGCTTACCACCATCATCTGTCCGCAATATTCTTCGTCGAATCCTCCAGCTGTACCCATACAAATGGCAATCATGCCATGAACTTTTGCCAGCAGATACCGCACAGAGGGAAGCATTTGCGAAGTGGGCCTTCTCTAAAATGGAACAGGATCTCACCTGGGTTTTTAACATCTTGTGGACATATGAAGCTTATTTCTCGCTTCATGGTGACGTTAACAACCATAACTGTCGCATTTGGGCGACCTCTAATCCACTTGAGTACACACAGGAGCCATTGCATTCCCCAAAAGTGACAGCATGGTGGGGTTTTACGGGTTCATTTATCATAGGACCCTTCTTTGAAACGCAGTGCCCAGTAAATGGATGGATAACGGAAATGGTAAATGCTCAGCGTTATCTAACGCTTCTGTGGGAGACTGCCGTGCCATGTTTAATTCAACGAGGTCAGATTTCGAATGTCACGTTCATGCAGGATGGAGCAACCAGTGACACTGCTAACCCGGTTAAGGCATTCCTGATACAGACGTTCGGGGAAGACAGAATCGTTAGCAGGCGCTGCAGGTACCCATGGCCTCCTCGGTCTCCAGATTTAACACCGGCAGACTTCTGGTTGTGGTAAAATTTGAAATCTCGCGTGTATCTATCCGGTCCATCAAGTCTGTCGGAACTGAAAGATGCGATCCGCAGAGAAGTATCCTCCATGCATCCGGACATGTTTCACTCTGCCGTTGCTGGATTTATCACTCGTCTGGAATGTCTTCTCCCCTGTGGTAGTGGTCATGTGGAACATATTCTGGTGTAATAAAGTTGTGAAAGTTTTCTGTTCATTATTTATGCATTGTTTCTTTGATTTGCGTACGTCAGCGCCACCTACCGGATGATTTTCGAATTATTTTTTTTTCTAGCTTAAAATAAATCCCGTGACATACTAATGCTGATCCTGCAGTTTTTTTTCGTTCATTTCACCGGATTTTATGAATTTTTAAAATTTTTACGGACTTTTTGCCCACCCGGTATATATATATACATATATATTCAAAAATCAGCAACATTTTAATTTTCTTATTTGTAACTGAGATTTAACAATAATAGAAGGTTTCCGAGGTGCTATTATAAGTATTTTCCTTTTCTTAGAGCGTGTAGAAAAAAGTTCTGTCTTCAAGAGACTTTGTTATAAATCCAAAACCTACCATCTGTGAAAGTTGTGATGTACTAAGCGGTAATTCTTCAGATGAAGACGTCCCAGCAAATTATCTTCTGGAATTTTTGTTAAATTCTTAAGATAGCGATCAAGAGACTGAACAAGACTCAAGGTGCAGTAGTTCATGCTCAGAAAATCCAGTATTTCCTACCCCAGGATGCAGTACTTTAAAACACATTCAATCGAAACCTCACTTAAAATGCACAACGTGTAATGTACTATGTTCGATTTCCGCAGGTTGTTTTCAGTGATGTAATTGTATTTAGCTCCTCCAAATGATGCTGCTGACTGCGAGAATTCAGTAGTGACAATAGATGAGCCATGCGCTGCTGTAATTTGGTTTAAATTGTTGTAAGGAAGATGAGCTCTAAGGACGTGTAGGATGAGAAGATGACCCGGGAGTAGGGATGGAAAGCATTACTTCATCAAATTTTGGTACTGCCCATATTTGTTCTAGTGCAGTGCTTCTCAAACTTTCTATAGTTGTGACCCAACATTCAATAATAACTTTCATCGCTCCCTGTACAATAAAAATGTTTTGAATTCAATAATATTATACTTTAACGCTAAAACTACAATACGACTTTATCCTCTTAAACGCCACCGGCGTATATAAACGTCTTGCTCTGCCAAAGCGTTAATTTCCCCGGACGTATATATACGTCTTTTCGAAGTATGATCTTTTCTTTGCACTGCATCCATAAAATTATTTCGAAGGCTTTGCAATGCAATAAAAGGACCTTGACAGTATTTTCGAAGGATTTATTTATTTCAGGGGAATTGCTTTTATGCATTCCTTTTCTTCCCTCACCCAGAACATCACATATGAGTGCCTACGCGGAAAATGGTGGCTTTGGGGAGTGAATCACGCACATTTTAATCGACAATTAAGGGGTTTATTATAAACGTACAGATTATCAAAATAAGTGTTAGTATTTGTATGTAATTTTATATGTGACAAGCCCCTGGGGTCCTAATAATTATTAGAGTTGTTCTTAATGCTACATAAAAGGAAAAATATTACATGCTACTCTAAGAAAATTATTTCAAAAGATGACCCATTTAGAGACAATTCCAAAATGGTATAACACTTGCTACATTTCTATTCATAACAATCACTGCCTTTCTGTTCTTTTACAAAATGACACTACTTCCAAAAATTGAATCTTAGGAAAGAATATTTTAACTTACACAACTTTCACCAGTGGTTCCCCAATCTTTTCTTACCCATGGACCCATTTTTATAGTCAAAACTTGCCCACGGACCCCCAATTGAAAAAGCTATAGAAATGCATAGTATAAAAATTACGAATTAAAAAAAGCACAATTTTGTTGAAGAAGTATTTATTGAAATTATAATTTTTGTTTAAAATAAAATTAAAAACAAACAAAGCTAATGACTTGGATGAACTTGATGAGATGCTTTTAGTGTATTTATATACGGTTCATAGTGTTTGTGAGTAGCAACCACAATTCCTCACGAGCTCTAATATTTATAGCCGGTTTCTTTTCCTTCTTTTTTTTTGTGATGAGGTTTATAACGGCACTGAATTCACGTTCTACCAATTAGGAAGAATGAAAAGCAGTCAACAACTTTTGTACAATAACTTATAAAGCAGGGTATAAAATTTGGATCTGTATTTGTAACCAGAATTTGAGGTATACTTTTTCATACATTGTTATAAGCTGCTTCTGTATTAGTATGGATTCATCTGTGTTTGGGATCTGAGTTTGTCTACGCCTAGCACCCAATCGGGAATATCAAAGTGAAGAATGTCTTCAAATCTTTGGTTCAGGTCTGCATGAAGAGCCATTAGGTCTTGACAGCAATGAAGTAAATCTTCATCTTCACACACACACACACATTCTCCTCTTCCTAATTTTTGTTTGTATATTTAGTTTTGATTTGATTTAATTGCTGAACTTGGAGTTTTAAATATGTTTCATTAAACTTAACAAGTCATTCATATAGACTATGTCATTTTTGAGTTAATTAATTTGTGTCGGAAATCACTGTCTTTTTTTTCCAGGAATTCCATCCCTGAAAATTAAAGAACAAATAAAAATCGATTTAAAGATGCATTTTTAGGTAACCAACGTACACTTCTGTGTGAAGTAGTTAACGATTATAGTTTTCGTCATTTTCGTAACAAAGTTGAGCAAATAATTTTTTAATGAAGGTATTCTTTTTTCACATTTTACTAACTGTTCTAATGCCATAATCTAGTGATTCATGCAATTGTTCCCTAAGAATTTTTGCGACTAAATAATGTTGATGAATGACACAATGTACTGAAAATACATTTGATACAGTTTGTTTTAAATATGCCAGAAAACCTCGTTGTCCTCCTACCATTGCAGTAGTAACGTAGTCCATAGCAACGGAAATATTAGTCAAGGGTATACTCTTGACAAATATTTTACATTGAGAAATCTTTTTAACTCATTGCTTTTCGTATCGTTTTCCAAACATTTAGCAACTAACAATTTTTGCCAAATTTTTCCTCTTTTACAATTCTTACATAAATTCTTCAAACTGTACAGAAAAAATTCAGATGCTTTAAGTACTCACATAAAGAACTTTCTGCACACTGAGCCATTTCGTCAATCCTTTTTTATACTTTTATACTGTATTATTACTCAGTAGAATTCTTTTGATAATGTCGAAAGCTGGTTTGTACAACACGGTGCGCATTACCTCATTTACAGCTGGTACACAGTAAGTTCTTCGCCAATAGTGTACGCCTTTCTAGACTTTTCAATCAATAAAGAAATGTTGCAAGAAGAAGGCAGTCCATCGTCATCTCGCCTAGATGCTGTCCGTACAAGTTGCTGCAGTGACTGGTGTTTTCAAATAGTTTTGACTGTTCGGAGAAACGTTAAATCTTTATCTTTTTTGTCACTATGGATTTCTATTAAATTTTCCTTAAGCTTGAAAGGTTTCATTGAAACATTGGACGAAGTTTTATTACATAGAATATGCATAGGTGAAGTACTTTTTCCTGGTGATGAAATAAAGCCATACTTCAAATATTCAACACTATATTTTTGTCATTTTTGCTTCAGTTCACTCATACTGGCATACTCACTCAAGGGATAACATTGTTCTGAAAAATGTGATACTTAATTTTTTTTTTTTAAAAAAGGGTCAATTTTATTCAAAAGTACTCTATTTGATTAACAATTCAAAAACATGCAACTATACCCAAATTTCCAATTAACAATATAAAACTTCTTTTTGTCCAAGACTGGGAAAATTTGTGTACACATTTCGCATCAGCATAATATAGAACTAAATTGTTGATTAGATGTACGATATAAGCAGAAACGTAGCCGTATCAATGATATGGGGCCCGCAAGCTGCAGGAGCCCCAACATTTGTCCCACTAACAGGGTTCTCATTTCTGAAAAAGGTCCCCGAAGGAATTTTGATACAGGGCCCACTCAGCACTATCTAGGCCAGTGGATGTAACACTTTTATAGTTTATGTTTATATTGTAGACAAATTAGTGCATGTAGAGGTTATGTTCATGCTTTCCTGTATAAATCTGCTTTTGGCCGTCAGTTTCACACCACGCTATGTTTGTTATTAACTTAAGTAGCTGATGAATTCAAGAATTCTTTAATCATAAGCGTGTGTCAGTAGATCTTTTTTATTTTCGTTTTTGAGGGGTTAGCTCATTTTTTTTATTGTTGTTACGATATGGTTTTTTTTGTTTTGTTATTTTGTTTTTAGCGTGTTGATGGAAATTGAAAGCTTAAACTTATTGAAGTAAATTGAACAATAACTAAGTTTTAGAGTAATAACATTAAAACAAGTTATACACACCACTGTTACTACAAGTGACGAATCAGTTTAAATAAGTTTTGCCAATGTTCATTCACAAAATGTATTACATATAACGCTCAGAATTTTGATATATATTATATTTTAAGCACCCACCTATATTTATATTTTACTTTATTTGTTGTTATTATTTAAATTTCCGTAATAATAAAAATAGGTCACAATTTTATTACAGAATTTTAGTACACTCCACAGCTTAAAGGTTGTCGATCCCTGCTCTAAAACGATGTTACTTCACAGCTAGAAAATCAACAAAACTAGCTATATCGTAAGTACATTTAAAGAGTTTCATGATTAATTTTCTAAATTTAAGACAAAAACATGTATGCATATGTGATAATTTTAGAACATAAGTTAAAAAGTTTTTGATATATATACTTGATCACTTTAAAATTATCATGTGTGTGTGATCTAATCACTCCTAAAAATTATTTGAAAATAACTTTTATTTTTGAAATGAATAGAAAAGAACATGGTTCGGCAACCTTTTAGCTCTGGCGTGCCAAACAAGTCTACCAATAGGATTCAAAGTGCCATGTAGTAGGACATTTTTGAAGGAATTCAATTCCCACGATAATGCGTGTAGAGTTAGAGAATTGAAGTCAAATATACACTGGTGGGCAAAAATTAAGGACGAAGTCGAAAAATTAGCATATCAGCTGAACGAAGAGGCAGAGAGGACAGAAACACCAATCAGGAGATTAAGTAAAGTGGTGTACGGTAGCACATGCGCAGATATGCAGGTAGACGTAATGGGGAAATGTCTGAGTAGTATAAAGCATGTTGTCGGTGTAAGATCAGTATTTCTGGCAAAGAGATTTCACGCCGTATAGCAGTTAAAAATCACACCGAGTTGCTGCCTCAGCGAGAAATGGCAAATAATCAATCTGTTAGACGACATCTGGATGCTTTTACGCGAGGTCAAATCATTGGGAAGTTGGAGGAAGGCCGCAGTGTGACAAGTGTGGCTGCAGAGTTCGGAATTGCTCACGGCATCGTTTCACGACTTTGGAGACAATTTCAAACTACAGGAACGGCTATCCGGGGTTCAGTAGTGGTCGTCCACGAGGAACCACACCCGCAGATGACCGGTACATTGTCCTACAGGCCAGAAGAAACAGGCGTCAGACAGCGGGAGAAATCGCTAGACACACGTCACAGGCGACTGGACGACCGATATCGCGTTTTACCGTGGCCAGAAGACTGCACGGTGGTAGTCTGTTTCCACGACGCCCTGTACGGTCTGTACCTTTAACGCCTGCCCATCGGAGAAGGCGTTCTCTGTGGTGCCGGGAACACCGGAATTGGAGAGACAATGAATGGAGACGAGTGCTCTTTACAGATGAGAGCAGATTCAGTTTGAGTAGCGATTCTCATCGCATACTCATCTGGAGAGAGCGGGGAAGCCGCAATCATCCCTCGAACATCATTGAAAGGGACAGGTATGGAGGTCGCGGTGTTCTCGTTTGGGGAGGCATCATGCTTGGTAGTGGTACAGACCTTCACATCTTCGAGGCAGGTTCAGTCAAAGGGACCCGTTATTGTAACGAGATTCTTCTTCCATATGTGCGTCTTTTTAGAGGCGCTATGGGTCTGCAGTTCCTTTTCATGGACGACAATGCACCATGTCATCGCACAGTAGCTGCCGAACAGCTCTTAGAGAGTGAGGATATTGAACGGATGGATTGGCCGGCACGATTTCCGGATCTCAATCCCATCGAGCATGTATGGGATTTTCTAGGCAGACGCTTGGAAGCTCGTACCTTACCACCAGTAACGATTCGGGAGCTTCGATTGGTGTTGCAAGACGAATGGGCAGCAATGCCTCAACAACTCATTGACACCCTCATTCTCAGCATGGGCAGACGCTGTGAAACCTGCCTAGCAGTCAGGGGAGATCATATCCACTACTAAAGACCGGATGTTTCTTCCTGGACACCCATCACAGGGATGTTTCGGCCTTCAGTCGCATTGCGCTCCATGCTACTTTTTCAACCAAGTTTCTTTTTATCCCTCTGATTTCTCTTTTAGTAAGTGTTGCTTACATTACACATGTCCTTACATATTGGGAATCTTACGGTATTAAATGTGTTGATTTGGAAAGCTTTTGTACAAAGTTATATTGAAAAAACCGTCTCGACCTTAATTTTTGCACACCAGTGTATATATATATATACATATATATATATATATATATATATGGGAAAATGACTACAATTCTATGGATGATAAATGCTTTGTTTGATAAGATGAAGGATGAAATATCTAAATTATACTAAACAGCAAAGGAGAACGTCTTTCTCCTACGTCTAAAGCTTAGCGTTCCCAACGTCCGTCTACGTATTTTCCCGTGTGTCCTTTAGTCAGACATTCCTGACGGGGTGTGACGTCAGTGTGGACTGCTCCACCCTAAGTACAGGGGGAGGGGTTGTCCATTGCACATATCCAACCCTACATCGGCCATCATGACCGGGAAGGCGACCTCGCCTGATTATTTATAATGATAAAATGTACAGATACATAGTAATGAAATATTAAAAATTTACACAGTTACACAGTAGATGAATAATTATACACAACACAAAATATCATCAAAGAAAAAGTACAAAAATACTGAAAAATAAACAAATTTAAAGTAATATTTCATAAATAGAAAAAATTTCATACATTTCCACTGGGGTAAAACAAATTATGTTAACGATACAAATAAGATCAAGGCTAAAATAAGAATCTGGAATAAGGAACAGGAACATATTGAAGTAAGATGCTCCTACTTCTAAACACTTAAATTTATACTAAAATGAAATAAGAAAATGTTAGAGTCATTCAATAAAAATGGTATCAAAAATAAATAAATAGATAAAAAGTCTGTTGGTTATGTCCATAACGAAAGTCTTTCACAGGAAGAAAAATTGTGAACAGTTTTTAATGGAGAAATCAAGTAGAGTTAGTTTGGCTTGGCCAGAGTTTCATGAATTCTGCACAAGTAGACGTTTTTGATGGTCCGTCGACAAAATCACACTTTTCTACGTCATAAGTGTCATTGTGCTTGACTTTTGTAACTTTGTATGGTTCGAGGTATTTTTGCTTAAGTTTCAAGCCTGGACCAAACTTAGTGCGTTTAATTGCTACTAGGTCATGTAGTTGATATTTATGAGCTTGTCTGCGCCGGAGATTGTACGTGCGGCGATTATCATCTTCAACTTTGTAGATTTGCTTTTGGGCATCTTGACGGAGAGCATCACGTTGTTCTTGGAATTGAGCTGTAATCTCATCGTTAAGAAGTTCGACAATCTCAATGTCCTGGCAAGACTTCATCTTGGTGCCGAAAAGGAGCTCAAATGGAGTCATCTTGATGCTTCTTTGAAAAGTTGAGTAGAGGATTTCTTGCAGGTGGGGTACGTGAGAGTACCATTTCTCAGGATCGTCGACAGAAAGTTTTGACAGCACAGCAATGATGGTGGAATTTTGTTTTTCAATTTGGCCATTAGATCTTGGGAGACCAGTTGTAATGGAGATATGAAGGATGTTTTGCTTTTTACAGTAATATCTTCAAATGCGGAGGAAGTAAATGCGGATCCTTTATCAGTGATAATCCTAGAGGGGTTTCCGAAGACGTGTCTTTGGTTTTCTAATCGATTTATGACTTCTGCAGCGTCCGTAGATGTAGTGGGATAAATTTACTGAATGCGTCAATCACTGCAAAAACATGCTTATATTTCTTAGAAGTTGTCGCTAGGGGACCCAAATCATCTAGATGAAATGTATGGAGTGGTAAATCGTTTTTTTCTATCGGGTTAAGCGTGCCATCTTGTTTACCACGTTTCCGGTTTGTGAGAATGCATGTAACACAGTTTTGAATGCATTTTTCAACTTTTTCTTTAAGTCATGGGATGTAAAACTCTTTGCTAACTAAATCTTGTGTGCGTAGAACAGCAAAATGGCTACGTTCATGTGCAGTTTTAATGATGTTAGCCTGCATTTCGTCAGGTACCACTAGTAAATCGGCGCCATTGACTGTTTTGTAAAGAAGTTTGTTTTTTACGATATAGTTGTCATGCGGCGTTGTTTCTAGAAGCGTCTTTATTGTTGCTATTTGGCCATCAGCCTGTTGTGCTTTGAGAAATTGAAGATGAACACTATTTTGGATTAGCATACAATGTGGAGGTCGACTGAGAGCATCCACATGAGCGATCTTTGAGCCTGTACGGTGTTCTATTGTATAATTAAATTCTTGGAGATAAAGTGCCCATCTGGCTATCCTGGGGTTAAGCTCTTTTTTACTTAGTGTTTTGACGAGGGCGTCACAGTCAGTAATAATTTTGAATGATGTTCCTAGTACATAGATGCGAAACTTTTTAAGTGCTTCGACCACTGCAAGGACTTCTAGTTCAAAACTAGTGTACTTTCTTTCATGGTCTGATGTCTTTTTTGACATGTAGAATACAGGGTGAAACTGGTTGTCATGTATGGATTTTTGGAGTAGGACTGCACCCAAACCATCGATTGACGCGTCAGTGTGAATCTCAGTGGGAGAATTTTGGTTAAAAATACTTAAAACGGGTTGTTGGGAAAGTAAGTATTTTAATTTTTGAAATGATGTCTGTTGTTCAGCATAAAATTAGAAAAGGGAGTCTTTACGAAGGAGGTCTCTCAAAGGTTTTGCTATGGTCGAATATGAAGGCAAAAACTTTCTAAAATAGCCAGTAAGACCAAGAAATCGGCGAATGTCTTTAATATTTTTAAGATCAGGATAATTAATAACAGCTTTAGTTTTTGAAGGGGAAGGAAACAATCTACCGTTTTCTATAATATGGCAAAGAAACTCAATTGTATTATGTAAATTTGACATTTTTAAAAATTTATTTCAAGTCCGTAATCACAAGCTACCTGTAGAACAATTTTTAGATATTCAAGGGCTTGGGACTCATTAGCAGCGGGAATAACGATATCATCCATATATGGGAGAACAATACTTTTCGAAATCAAATGTCGGAAAATGGCATTTATGTACCGCATAAAGTTGGAAGGACAAGTACTCAGTCCAAAAGGCATTCGTCTAAATTGATACTGACCATTGTGAGTAACAAAACTAGTAAATTGACGGCTCCTTTCATTTACCGCGACATGAAAAAATCAATTTTTTAGATCTAGAGTAGTAAATATTTTAGCATTTTGGAGACAATCTAAAATATCGTCAATTAAAGGAATAGGATAGTTATCTTTAATAAGTTTGCGATATAAGCGTCTATAATCAATGCAAACTCTTGATTTCCCGTCTTTTTCTTTACTACCACAACTTGACTAGCGTAAGGGGATGAACACGGCTCAACAATTCCATTTTTAACCCATTCATCAACTTGAGCGTCCACTATATCTCGTTCAGCAAATGGCAAACGTCGGGGCTTATGAAATATCGGTTCGTCGTCGGTGAGAGCGATATCAAGCTCAATGTTTACAGTTTTTGTTTTTTTTTTTTTTAGCGTGTATATCGATAGCAGTTGTTCGACTTCAGCTCGATTATGTTGAGAAACATTTGGACCGATATCAAATGTGGGTGAACCGTCAGAAATCGTCATTATAAAATTTTCATTTGCATTATCAGAAGGCCTTAAAATTTGTGCAAATTTTACGCCTGTAGGCGATATATTTAGATGTGCTTGTTTAATTACGTCACAACCGATTATAAGGTCATAATTTGTACAAGAATTTGGTGCAACAGAAATAGTAACAGGAAAAATTTGATCATCGATAGTAATTTCAGAATCAAAAGTTCCTATCACATTAATTCGTGAAAAACCAAAACCCGTTAATAATGTGTGTTGGTTTGTTTCAGTGGCGGTGCATCTATATTTATGTAAGTAGAATTTTTTAATAGTGTTAAATTGCTGCCTATGTCTACTAACCCGTTAAGTTTACGCCCAAAAATTGTTACGTCTTTACACATATTAATAGGAGAAGGCAATTCATGCACAGCATTTACACCAGAAGGTGGTGTAGAAGTGTTATTTAAATTAGCTCGTCGGCATTCAAATGATTTGTGACCATAAAGATTACATGAGAGGCATCTGGGGCCACGTGAATGATTAGGAAAAGATTTTGATAGATGACCTATATCATTACAATTAAAACAACGTTGGGGATTTTTAGCTGCGTCGGAAACGTTAAATCTTGTGGGTTTTCGTTGGAAGCTTTGTTGAGATTAAATTCGCGTCCTCAGCTTTCATATGAATGACGAAAATTCGGTGAATTAGAGTTATGTATTCCCATGTTTTTAATGACAGTTTCATAGGTACGTAATTTCTGCTTAAATTCGGAAAATGTGGTTGCACCATAGAGGATTATTTTATATGAACGAGGCCCATCAATTCCATTAATGACGTACTGGATAATTGATGCTTCGTCAATTTTTTAATCACATCTATTTGCTAATTCACGCATGGAATTAAAATATTGCATTAAAGTCTCGGTTTTATACATTTTCCTTTTTTATAATTCGCGGTGAATTTCTATTGAAGTAACTGAATCCGAAAATTCTTCAATTAAAGCTTTTTTGAATGACTCGTATGTATTTAAATTTCTTTGTGAAAAAAGAAATGATTTAGCAGCTCCACATACTAGACGTTTCGCGAAAATTAATTTTTGAGAAGAACTGATAGCTGGGAATAAATCAAAATTTTCTTCAATATCGCGAAAGAAACTATTTACAGAATAAAAATCTTCCCCGGTAAATTTTCTACTAGTCGCCGAAATATCCCGCAATAAAGTCCAAAACTGGGTATTCATCTCTGTAAGGGAAGCATCGTTTGAATAGGGAGGAAAAGTATTTTGTGTACAAAGAGATGAAACGTTTTGATGTGCCGGCATGAAAGAATAACCTTGAACGCTGGGTACGGGAGAATTACTAACCGGATGTTGAAAAGGGGAGTGCTGGTCTGTCCCTTCCAATGAAAAATTCCTGTCTAACGTGATTCGTTTTTGAAACGTGGTTTTTGAAACTACGTTTTCGCCTTCGGAAAAGGATGCCTCTGAATTATTTAATGTTAGTTGGAAATCATCTAAGTTCGTCAAAGCTTTAAATATACTATTGCATAAATTTTGCTCATTTGTTTCTACGTCTAAATGCAATAAATTAGCGACTGAGATAAATCAGGCAATGAGAATTCGGTTAAAATTTTTTTCTTTGTGTTCTTCAACTCTAAACTCTTTAGGGAATGTAGAAAAATTTCTTATTTTATTTCGTGAAGAACGGTCAAATTCGGTGAATCCTAATATAGAATTTAATGTTTTTACAGCACGAGTTGTACCACATTTCAACGAATTAGCAATTATAGGAATATCGCCTAATTTAATATTTTTACAGGACATCTTAATATACAAAATTAATCACTTTGAAAATTTATAGACGGTGCAAGGTTATAATCAAAATTTCCCTATCACACTCTGAGTTAAAACTACTAAATACAGTAATTTTAATGCCAAAATAAACAAAAAAATACGTTTAATTAAATTTTGCCTACCTGGGGTTGGGGAGCAGTCCGTAGAATAAATCCAAAACCAGTTGAGGCACTAAATGAATCCAAGAAAAAGAAATTCCAACAGCAACACGTTTTTACGCTTTTGCAATGTAGCGTCCACTGAAGAAAAATATTAACGCGTCTTAAAAATTTTCTCTCGTCTAGAGGAGATTTTCCTTAATATGCAAGAGAAAGGTCGAGCCCCCAAAATATGGGGAAATGACTACAACCTAAGGATGATAAATGCTTTATTTGATAAGATGAAGGATGAAATATCTAAATTATACTAAACAGCAAAAGAGAACGTCTTTTCTCCTACGTCTAAAGCTTAGCGTTCCTAACGTCCGTCTACGTATTTTCCCGTGTGTCCTTTAGTCGGACATTCCTGACGGGATGTGACGTCAGTGTGGACTGCTCCACCCTAAGTACAGGGGGAGGGGTTGTCCATTGCACATATCCAACCCTACATATATATATATATATATATATACATATATATATATATATATATATATATATATATACATATATATATATACATATATATATATATATATCTACATATATATATATGCAGTTTTATAATATTTTAATTTTTGCACCATTTGAAGATATTTTTTAACATAAAAATACACAACATAAAACATAATTATTTCTTCAATAAAAATTTAAAAAAATTTAAATTGTAATTATACCATAAATTTTTAAACATATTTATTAAAATAAGAGATAGACTACATAAAATATAAGTATTTCCCTTCATTATAGTTAAATAATAAAATAAATAAAAATTTTAATGAGAACCTAGTGCTTTCACCACTCTAATTTCATATCGCAGAATCAGGGATATAATTTGGGACTCAATTTGACACGATTCTAAGCATTCAGTTGTTAAACAATTTTCTTACGGTCTCGAAAAATTTTCCATATGTGGAAAGATTTTTTACTTAGATATGTAGAAACAAAAGCGGAAGGCAGAGAACATGCAATTTCCTCTCTTAAAACAATTAAATCTCTCCAGCAATGACATTCAATAATTTACGAAATAGTTGTAAGTTTAATTTTAGTTATCTTTCAGATTTTTTAGTAATTCCGTAAATGTGTCCATAATTCTGGAGGTGTTTGTTAAATAAGGAAATTTATATCAACTTCTATCTACTCAAAAATTGACAAATTTGTAGAGTAATGCAGAGTGCCACTGAGAACTGTACCGCGTGCCATAGGAGGCAGACCCCTGGAAAAGAACACTTAAACATATGCAAAGGTGAATACTCTCTCTCTCTCTAATATAAGTTCTCTGTTTAATATAATTCCTCTTACGAATCTCGAAAGAATTGCAATCAAGGTTAAAGGAATGAGTTTAGAGATTAGTTTAGAAAAGATAATCATACAAAAATAGATATAAACTATTAACAGACTACAAGATTACTTCTTGGCTGCTAGAAAGAATTAAAAAAAAATAAAAAAGAAGGCATTATAGCTGATACAGGCACAGAAAATAGAATACTAGAAGAAATAAATGATAGGAAGTTCGGTGGAAGCCTTTCTTATGTGTTATTGTTTTATTTTATTGTTTAGGAGTTTGTTCTCAGTGAGTTCTTCTAGAACAGGAGAAATTCTAAGAAACTTATTTTCTGTTTCCGTTTCCCGATTCTTTCGAAAAAGATTTGATTATTCTCTTTGTTTCTTGTGTCTCTCTATAAAACAGGAGAGTTTTAGTTTGTTTGGAATTGATTTTTTGAAGTTTTTATGATAAAAATGTTTTGGGGGAAACTTGTTACAGTACACACAAAAATCCTCTAGTTTGACAGAAATACAATTGACCGCTACCGAATCTGATTTTCCATAAGGAAATGTTGTGAAAAGGTTTATTGGAAAATGAAGTTTTTATTTGTCTATTTTAAGAATGGAGATGGGAGGTGGGTTATAATAACTCTCATTTTAACTTTTTATTCAAGTAATCGTCAGCAAATATTTGTTAACGCAACTTAAATTTTGATACTATGCATTCTATCAATTGTCTATTCTACTTATAGTGAATGATAATTAGCATCAAGTGCATCAGATAACGTTAATTTTAATGATGAATTTTTTTCAAATTCGGAAGAATATTTAGATGAATGACGGATTGTTTATTAACGTCGCATTTTGAAGCAACACGAGAATTATTGGTGACATATAACTCGTATATATATATATATATATATATATATATATATATATATATATATATATATAATCTTGAACCTTGATTAAGTTACGAGGAGGTTTCCTGAGCTTTCTCTCTCTCTGGCACCCTTTCTCCAAACTTTCACACCGCGTGAGGACTTTGAGCCTCGCGACGTATTTAACACGCATCGGTAACCCTAGAAGATGAGTATTAAGGTATACGTATACGTTTGGAACCCCCTTCTTTTAAAAAAATTCACTTGGGAAGAACTTTATACCATTTTTACTTGTTTATGCGTAAATAAGCTATGCTTATCTGATATTTGCAATAAATTATTTAAACTTGAGAAAATTGGTTAAATTTTAAGGAACTTTAAAGAAATTTTTGTAACATTCAGAAAAATTTCTACGTGAAAATCCCAGTTGGAATAAATTTAGAATTAAAATAATCATTATGTATGCATCTAGAGCTAATTAAACTAAAATATGAACTAAAATATTTTGGTTACATAAGTAAATAAAAATTTCAGAGCTCTTTCAAGAGTTAATACAGGCAATTTACAACGCTTTCATTCGAATACTAAAACATAATTTAAAAAATATTCTTGTTACAATCACTCTTTGAATTCACGGCATAAAAAAATTATGAGAAAAAATGGGACTAAGCTTCAAGAATATTTATAGGTAAAATATTGAGTTATCAGCCTTGAAATTTTCAAAATACACGAAAAATTGATTCTGAGAAAAATGCATTTTTAGCACTATTATGATCACATATGTTTTATACTTACGCAATTACTTACTTAAAATTCATCCATTTTATGGCTTATACTTCTGTTTGCTTATTTTTAATTACTTTTAGCTCATCTATTTTTTTCTGGCAACTTTTGCCATTGCAGAGAATATATGACATGTTTTTTGAAGTCACACTCAGACTTAATTTTTTAAAAATGGATCTTTATTCGAGGAAATCTGTACAAGCTCTGACGCTGAGCGGAGAGAGAAAAAGAACGCCACGGAATGTTTTAAGTGGGTAACACTTAAAACAGATGCGGTAAGTATCGTGGAATTTATGATTGTACTTGAAAGTTAATGCTGACATAAGGGGGCTATTAAATCTAACGATCTGGAATTAGACATGTTTATTGGCTAGGCCATATGTTCGGAAGAAATAAATGGGTGATTAGTTTGATACTTGAAAATGAACTGAGAAAGATGAGTTAAGTGCTAGAAAGGAAATTTAATTTTTAATCTAATTTAATTATCCTTACATTTGCCCCCCAATTTTAAAACGGAGTCATGGCGTGGTTTTTCTCTCTTTACAAACTTAATCCATTTTCAACGCATACAAAACAATACATAAAATCATTTAGAAAGACATATTACACACAGTAGAAATATTTAAACAATAGGAATACTAAAATCAAAATGCAATACAATAAACGAACTTATAACAACAAACACAGCAATGACACTTCCAAAATATTAATTGATAAAAACGAATTTCCGTACATATAACTGAAAATTAGCTTGTTCAAATCTATTCGACATCCAGAATAAGAGCTCGCGTTTTCTCCTATTCCTTCATAATAATAGATTCGTATTATAACTAGCAGATGTTTTCAAAAAAAATTATATTGGAAAATAATATCATATCAAAGAAAAAAATAATAGATATAAAAAAGACATGATATCATACAAATGTTAAAATAATAATTTTGTATTAAAATCTACTCTGGTGCCATCGTAGTAATACCTAATATTGTTACACAAATTTTGCATATATGAAATACATTTTTTAAAAAGATAAAAAAATATACACTAATAAAATGAAATTATTAATAATGTGGAAACAGTGTACACACAACTTATATGCAGTATTCAACACAATAAACAATATTTTATTTCATATGCGTAATATATAAGAATATAAAAATATAAAAATTATAAGAATATAGGAAAATAAAAGAATTTAAGAGTAAAAGAGCGCTTTAAATAATTGTGAGTCGGAAATGTGGACTCTCTTCTATCATCACCTTTAGTATTTATGTAAAATTTTCACAACAACATTTTAACAATATTGCATACAATATTTTGAATCTCTCTCCGTAACCTTCTAAGTATTCGTTTCCTAGACAAAATTCATGAGTTTCTCTTACATCACACATTCATTAATATAAACTGTATCACATTATTCAGTGGAGAAAAAAGAATGCAACGTGTCTTTACTTTTGTTTCTTATCAAAATCAATATCACTAGTATTAGTACATTATTCATTTTTCTAAAAACTTAATTTATATCTTTCAACTTAAAAACACCAATTTCTATCATAACTGTTAACTGATTCGATATCTTAAGATAAAATTATGAGAAGTATATTAAAATTTCTCAAAATTTTGTATGACAAAACCTATACAATTTGTTTTCACAATTAAAATATAAAGAAAATATATCATTTAACACAACTTTTTTATAAAAATTAAATATATCATATCATACATTATTCTTTTTCGTAAAGTTCTGTTCAGCAAAACTCAGTTATTTCAATGTTACTAAAATTGGAAATATATACTTTAACTGACCTCCACTTCGCAACGGCAGAAGCCCCTGGTGAACGGCAATCCATATGTTGTTATCACTTTATTTCACCAATAAAATTTTATCCATTTATTTCCCCCAATGTTGGCACCTCACTATTATTCGATGGTGGTCAAATTCACAGTATTACCGTGCAGACTTTCTGGCGAAGAAGATTTTTTCCTTTTCTTTATTTCTCTGGTTGCAGGAGGTACGTCTTTCATCACGAGGATATAGGGAATCCACGCTTCTCTCTTTTTTTTTCGCCATTAGAACTTTTCTTCCACTTACGGCAAACTTGCTGGCCTCTTCAGCAAAGACAGAAATATCGTTCAGCGGTAAAACGGTTTCTTCTCGGGGTTAAACTCGCGTTTCTTCTTTTTACGTACCATAGAGCAGTGTTCCTTTTAATTCCGGTAACCCGATGTCTTCAGCAAAGAGGCATACGGCGCAGTCGAAGTTCCATCAAATTCTCCATATCAATTATTACGGTTACTGGCGTTAGTTTTTATTTTAAAATTATTTTATAAAAAAGATTAGTTTTTTACGTTAAGATTTGAAATCCCTTCGCAAATAAAAATCCTGTAGGATTAATTCTGACATGTTTTTTTGAAGTCAGAATCAGACTTAATTTTTAAAAAATGGATCTTTATTCGATGAAATCTGTACAAGCTCTGACGCTGAGCGGAGAGAGAAAAAGAACGCCACTGAATGTTTTAAGTGGGTAACACTTAAAACACAGATGCACTAAGTATCGCGGGTTTTATGATTGTACTTGAAAGTTAATGCTGACATATGGGGCTATTATATCTAACTATCTGGAATTAGACATGTTTATTGGCTAAGCCATATGTTCGAAATAGATAAATGGGTGATTAGTTTGATACTTGAAAATGAACTGAGAAAGATGAGTTAAGTGCTAGATAGGGAATTTAATTTTTAATCTAATTTAATTATCCATACATCTATATATATATATACATTCATGACTAACCCAAACATAGTCTTGCACAACACTAACTTTACTTTCAAAACGCACAAACACACACATCACAACATAATAACGAAATTATATATTACTTAAAATTCCTAAGTTAAAAATAATTTTTTTCATTGTTTTCTGGAACATCTTTAGGTTTTAAAGAATTGAATAGCCTTGATTCACTCATAGTTGGAATATTTACATCGGTACTAAGTTTTTCGGTCTTGGAAACTGAAACTTTATTACGGAACCTATTTTTGTTGTACTGAAGTTTACGGGAATAACTTTTATTTTTGTTATTTCCCATAATTATAGAAAAATAATACGAGCTAATAATTCATTGAAATTCTATCAAATAAAAGCTGACAACTTTTGTTTTCCAACTAAACAAGCAGAGTTTCTATCAAATAAAGTTGAATGTATACAAAAATATTGCCAGATTTACTTTTCAAATACTCCCAAAATGCGTAATTATTTTCTCTGTTAAATCAAAAGTTTGTTAAAATTATATTTTTAAAAAAAAATTATGGTATTAAATACTGTTTGACGTGTTTAAGAGAATTTAAACGCCGACTTCCAGTTATCTAAGTGACCGCGGTAGCCGAGTGGTCAAGGTATCGGATCATGGCTGGCCTTGTCTCGAGTTCGATCCCAGTACCACTAAAGACCCGAGGCATAAGGGTCGAGAATTCAAACGTCCTCCGGTTGGTGTGGTAGTTAGGAGAGGGGGTGCCAGCTCAGGTGTCGTCTACGTCATTTGACCTTGGTTCAAAATTACGTGGTCCGTCGCCAAAAGCCTTCGTGTAGCTGAACACAGTGCGACGTTAATATTCATTCACTCTCTCCGGTTGCCTATATATATACACTGGTGTGCAAAACTTAAGCAACAGGTGGGTTTATTACCATAACTTCACGAAAAATCATCTGAGAGACATGAAATTCAGAAATGAGGGAGAATATTATGTACGTAAAAGATGACGAAAGCATCGGCGATGAAAAAGGAATACGATGCATACGGTATGGAATCAAACAAAAACAAGCTTTATTGAGCGCATAGTATCGTAACTCATGATGGTCTATCCAACAGGAAGAACAACACAAGCAGATTTTCCTTAATATGGTATATGCCCTCCCCTCACTGCAATGGTTGCTTCGCACCGTCTCCGCATACTCAGAACCAGCTGGTGCAATATTTCTTGCGGTAGGAGTGCCCATTCTTCAATCAGCATCTGTTTGAGTTGTTGAGTGTTCTCCGGATGATGTAAACGTGCTGCAATACGTCTCCCCAAAGCATCCTACACATGTTCGATGGGATTTAAATCTGGGGAGTACGCTGGCCAAATCCTTCGAGTGATATCTTCACTTTCCAGCAGCTCCTCAACAGCAAGAGTCCGATGTGACCGTGCATTGTCATCCATAAAAATGAAGTCTGGGCCAATGGCATCTCGGAACAGACGCATATGGGGAAGAAGTACCTCCTCACAATAGCGATCCCCGGTTACAGACCCTCTATCGAAATTAGGAGCTCAGTTCACCCGTTCAGCATAATGCCTCCCCAGACAAGAACTCCAGGACCACCGTAATGGTGTCTTTCCTTGATGTTACTGGTATAAAACCGTGTCCCGATCTCTCTCCAAATCAAAACGCGTTGCGAATCGCTTCTGGTACTGAATCGACTCTCATCCGTAAAGAGGATACGACTCCATTGACAGTTGTCCAGTTTTTGTGCTCTCTGCACCACTGTAAACGGTGGCGTCGGTGGTCAACTTTCAACGGGAGGCAGCGTTCAGGACGGCGGGCGAATAGGCCCCCTTTGTGAAGGCGTCTGGCCACAGTAAACCGCGACACTTGTCGCCCCGTTGCTGTAGAGAGTTGCTGAGCAATGACACTTGCTGACTGCCGTAGGCCTCTTTTCGCCTGCAGGATGATATATCGGTCATCCCTTGCGGTTGTCGTCCTCAGGCGGCCACTACCAACCTTTCTAACAGCTGTACCTGTGGTTTGGAACGCTTTCCAAGCGCGCGAAACGACACTTTTGTTGATTCCGAACTCTTCAGCTACACTGGTGACGGTACGCCCCTGCTCCAGCTTTCCGATCATTCTTCCACGTGTGAAGTCGTCCAGGCGATTTCTTCTAGCCATATTTCACGAAATTGGCACTTGCAGCGAATATGTTGAATTGCGTCTGCGTCCTTCATTTTATTTTACTGTCAAACAGCACGCGCCGACATCACGCGTTTTGCGTACGCTGACGTCGTTTCTGACGTTTCGTTCCTGATATTTGCATACGCATGACGTTTCTACTGACTTACGTGTTCACTGTACTTATCTCCAGACCTCCTTTTCTGCAATTTCATGGTTATTTTTTGCTTAATTTTTACATTGTTACTTAAGTTTTGCACACCAGTGTATATGTAAATATGCACTTCCATTTTTTTGAGATTTACTGATTCTTTTATATGTTGGCTTGTAAGCGACCTAGAAACAAAATAACAGTTTTATGAAGCTAAATAAATGCTTTATTTTATAAAATTAGAAACTCAAAATGTGATTTTTTGCAAAATTTGGCCATTTTAACGTTTTCGTATACCTTCAGTGACACCAATTCTAACACGCATGGCTCGATAAAAACAACACCAGCCACAAGATTCCGACCATAACCATTGAGCTACAATAACCACATGAATATCTTAGAAGATGAGAACGTATTTGATACAGGAAAATTTCTCACGCCTTAAGAAAATTTTGGTAAAAGACTGTAGGGATCTTAACTATTCCGGTACACTAACTAACAGTAGAATTTTATAGAGAAGAGTCGAGTATTATGGAATAACATTTACATATCTAAAAATAACTCTTAACTGGTTTTTGATAAAAATCTGCAAAATCATCCCGAATATATACTATACACTATTGCAAGGAGCTATCATTCGATAAAATAAATACTTATTTCGTTGTAATAAAAGAATTATTTTAAAGAAAAATGATGAAGGGAAGATATTATGGAATTGTCGGGTAATAAGGAACATGTAGCTTTTAAACCATCGGAAAACTAGTTAAGACTTCATAAAATGTAGTCATTTTTAATTATGAAAGCCATATTTTTAAAAATACGTGAAAGTCACCTGTTTTGAGTCTATTTAAAAAAGTTACAAGTATAGTCTTTCCCTGCTCCGTTGCAATCAAGGTGAGCCCGCAGAAAACAGTTGAAACATTGAATCCAAATTTCTCCACGTTGGTCTTCGGAGAAAATTTTCCGTTAGAGAAGATTCATTCAGCGTCTTTATTTTCTGGTTCTTTAGCTGATGGCATGAATACTATTACAAACTATACATCAGAACAGAACGATTAACTGCTGCACGTCGGGTATTATGGAATACCTAGTATTTCATAATACTCGACACGTCATCTTGGAAAATGAACTTTAAAAATGAAGTACAAAACATTGGGGGCTAAGAAACGACTACAGTATTACAAACTACAATTGTTTAAGTGTACATTATGTTTAACTTCAAAGTTCAAGTCACACATGTTAAATGTTTGAAAATTTACCTGCAAAAACTTTCGAAAATCACGAAACACACTTTGTTCTGTAGTAAATGATATGGCAACAATAAGTGGTCAACTCTCATGGTCTTTCGTTAGTAGTTTAAGGTTCTTCCTCACATTAGTAGCTACAAAGAGCTAAAACCTTGGTATTCCATAATATCTGACTCTCATCTCTATATCAGTATGTAAAGTTATTTTGTCAATGCTATCTTTTGTAATTTTTATGGGATTGAATTCAACTGTGGGACACATATTTTGCTTTTGATTATCTGAAACGAATAATTCTGAGCAATTTAAAATAATTGTACTTCAAAACTATAAAAACTGTAAATTGTTATATTTGTAATGGAGTTTATGACATGTTTAGCATTTCATGATTTGTAATTTTTGAATATGCATTAAATTTTAGAAATTAATTTTATTTCTCAGTTTCAGAATTTCAAATTTGTATTAACTTAAAAGTTCTATTTAAACAATTTTATAGAAGGAATTGAGTTTCTAATGATAGATTTTTACTACAATGTTAGTTCAGCCAAATCTAATTAATTATACAAAATTTGTTGAAGGACTTCTACTGCCTTAGCTTTTAATAAATGAAATTTCTTTGCTCTTGAATTTATTTTATAAGATAGAAATCTTAATCCTGCTTTTTTGCCCAAAATGTTCTAAAAAAAACGCACTTTTTATTGCATATAACAAAGCATAATACTTAACATAATGCGAAAATAGAAAATTTTTATTTTTATTTTCAAATTTTAAAGTTTTCACATTATTTTTTATATTATTATTGCAGAACACTAAACACACCCCAGAAACGCTTCATTTTTATAAGTACGAACTGCATGCTTTGAAGAAATTTCATATAACTTAAAATATTTTTTTTTCATTTCATGCTCGCACCTCTTTTCCAATCGGTTGAGGATTTTGTGTGTATACATTTATATATGAACACACAATTTGAAGAATGGTGTAATACTAAATGTTACATTGCAATGGGGATAGAAATAATATCGGCTTTTTTCAGTTATCTTTCTATTTTCATTTCTTTTCAAGCAACAAATTGCATATTGCCTAGCCAATCCCTGTTCTTTATCGAATATTTCATTCGAAAATTCCTACCTTCACAGTAAAAAGAAAATCCCTAATGAGAAGTATTTCAGTACCATGGCTAAACTGCATCTATTAAAAACACTAGGACTAATAATCTCTCCATAAAAATTGAAATTATGGGCAAAATAAAGGTAGAAAGAAGAAAATATCAGTGCTCGTACAGTGTACGGGCGAACTGATTGTAGCTAGCTTTGAGTAGCCCGTACGGTGTATGGACAATCCAGTTAAGGGGTTAATATCTGGAGCTAATACAATAAATAAGAAATAACGTAGAATAATATAGGTATTCGGCAGCTTATAAGAAAACAATAAAAACAAGATTATCCAACAGAGTTCTTATGTTCAAAGTTAACGATTAAAGAAAGTGACTCTCAAAAATATGACAACTAAAAAGAATTACTTCATTTTTATCCATGTCTTAATAAGAAAGTAATCTATAGAAAAAAGTATGTGAAAAGGATTTCAAGCAATAAGGATTCGGATAACGTTTTCAGTATAAAAGATAAAGTGCTTGTTCAATAAACGTCTTTAGAAACACTTGTATTAGAAATTCAGAAAAAAAATCTTAA
Source organism: Trichonephila clavipes (assembly GCA_019973935.1). Classification (NCBI taxonomy): domain Eukaryota; kingdom Metazoa; phylum Arthropoda; class Arachnida; order Araneae; family Nephilidae; genus Trichonephila; species Trichonephila clavipes. The sequence continues at coordinate 674,610 of BMAU01001374.1, read as the reverse complement.
TTTTTTAATGTGCTGATTTAATAGAAGTACTTATCGCAAAAACTGACGTACAGTAAGAGAAATTTCTATGTTTAGTAAAGTCAGAAAGTCTCACGATGTTTATGGCATATACTTCACTGGATTAAAATGATTATTTTTGCATGAAAAATGTTTTTCAGTACTGATCACTGTAATAAAGTGTTTAAATGAAGGAAACAAATTAAGGAAATATTAACTAAAACTGAATGACAATCTTCAATTCATTTAGAAAATTTATTAAATTATTTTTTTTCAGCAGTTTTCGTCAAAAAATTATGCTGCAATCACAATGCATGTATGGAAACCAATTACAAATGTCATATTTTTAGCTGACGGGTGATATCTTACGAATAACAGTCTTATATACCTTTAATTACTTTTATTTAAATAAGAGTAAAATATTTTCTAAAAACAATGTTGAAGCTGGATAAAAAACTGCCTGTGAAGAAACTCTTGCTCTCAAGAGGTTAAAGCTACTATATATGTCTTCATGCGATGTATTTACAAATACTTTCTGACTTTGAAGACTAACTAAGTATCTCAAAATGTAATATTTATATTTTTAAAACTCAGGACTATTTTGTAACTATTTGTGATAACATATCAGTTTTTCCCCTACTTTATTCGCAGCCAACATTGGAAGTACTATACTTTTAAAGCATTTTGGATTAAATTTGTTCCCCACGCAAAACACGCAATATTTTAATTAAATACCTACGTCAACCGTGATGACGAATTTCAAGATTAAATCATTGAGAGCAGGGGAAATGGTGCTTGAAAAGGTCTAATGCTCCAAAAAACCCCGAAGAGTTTTTCTTTTCACCCGATCTCGCGTCGTTAATTAAATTTCCTCTTAAAACAATATAACTGTTCAAACTTCTTTTATAAAAAAACTTTTACTAACTATCTTCCCGAAAGAATTTATAATTAGAGAAAAGAGCGGACGGATAAGAGAGAATAATAATCTCATATGCTAAGCGTGTTACTTTATCACAACAGGAAAAAAATATTTCCGATTTTTTCTCATCTTCTTTATTAAATGTAGATTTATAACGGTGATTAAATATTACTATATTTGGTATACTAACGGTGATAGAAATGACTATATATATATATATATATATATATATATATATATATACATTAGAAATCTACGTATGCCACAAGATGCCTCTAAAATAAGTTGTTGGAATTTATTTAATTAAAAATGGCCAAAAGTTGTTGAATTATTAAATGCATCTACGCGTTTTTAATTTAGCAGTGTTTCTAATTTCTTAGCTTTAATATGTTAGTAACAGATTTTAAATGGAAGAATTTGTTTGAAAAGAAAAAAAAAGAAAGAAATTTTATAAAAATATTACAATTATTTTACATATGAAAAGTGTAAGGAAAATGGGATTTTTTAAAAGTTTTCATATATATTAGTTCAACAGCAAGAGGACTATAATTTTAAAGAAAAGCATCCCGCTTTTGAAATTAAATTTCGGTATAATTGCTAGAAAATGCTGGTTTTACACAAGCAAAGGTAAAAAAACCCTAGGTCGATTCAATATCTTATATATTTTCAAAGTTAAAATATTTTTTTAAAATGATAGAGTTTCTTTAATGCTGCCTTCAGTTAGTATTATATATATATATATATATATATATATATATATATATATATATATATAAATAAATAAACACAAACTCTCTCTCTCTCTCGAGAAGATATTTTTTTTTCATCGTGAAAAATGATCTAATATTAAAATTACATACTGACTTCATTATACTTCAGAGAGTAGAATGTCTTATCGTGCTTATTATTTTTATAAAAATGAATTAATTTTCTCCAACGTGTGTAAAATATGCTTTATTCTTCATCTCTTATAATTTAACTCTAAACTGATTTTTAACTTTACTGCTAAAAAAAAAGGATGTATATTTACAAAGTACTTCGAAATTGTAAGCACGCAGTAAAATAATTATATATACGAGGTGTGGCAGAAAAGTAATGAAACTGATTTTTTATTTACCAAAGTTTTTATTTTTTCTAAAGACCAATGTTATCCCCTTCAAAATAGCTCCCTTAGGTAGCTATACACCGATGGAGACGTTGTTCCCATTGTTGGTAGAAGCAATGGAAGTCTTCAACCCCGGTATGGTCTTCAGCATGTCCATCACACTCTTTTGGATGTTTTCTAAAGTACCGAAATGATGTCTTTTGAGGACATTTTTCAGTTTTTATGTGTGAGGGAGCACCATCCTGCAAGGATACTGTGGTTGTATCATATTGCTCACATTGCATGGAATAACGGATTGCTCTAATAATGAAATGTTTCGTTCCCTTGTGACAGTGCATGTCACAGGCCCTGCGGCGCTGTGCCGTTCGAAGAAAAAACGGGCCCACAATGAAGGTTTTGTAGTAAAGCTGCACCAAACCACTGCGTGGGAAGAGTGTAATGGAATTTGTAGGAGTTGCTGTGGGGGTTTGTACCAACCAAAATGCGGCAATTGTGAGTGTTAACCGCATTTTCCAGATAAAAGTGGGCCTCGTTGGTCCTCAAAATGTCCCATAGACATTCATCCCGGAGTTCAACTCGTTGGAGAAACCGCATCGCAAAAATTTGTCGACTATCTAGATTATCTGGTAAAAAGTGCTGCACTATCGACTTATAGGGATTGTAACGTAAGACCTTTCGAAGAATCTTATGAACCGTGGAACGAGGTTGGTCATTAGATGCTGCAGTACGCCCTACACTAATGCTACCTATGATTTGCGATATGTCTTCTTCCACTTGCGTCGCTACAAACACTACCTGTGCTGCAACTGATAGATCATAAAGTAGTAAAATTGCAGTAGTTATCCCACTCAAGCCAGGAATCTTTGAATCTTATAGAACTTAGACTATTGTTGACTGGAATAAAAAGCATTTTCTTTTAAATTCGAAAATGAGATAAAATTTTCTTAAAAAAATAAGAATTTATTCAATGAATATACTCTGAAATGTTTAGATGAAAATATGTATTTATTTTTATAGAATAATATAGTTATAATTTTCGTTCTAGACTAGGTAATACAATAATTTTTTTTAAATAGTAGTGTGATCTACCGAAGGTGATTAGCTCATTTCAAACCAAAATCATTATGTTTGGCAGGAATAGATTATTCCTCTTTAATTATGTAGTGCAGTTTGCTAAACTTTCCATTAGATAACTGCTTTAGTGAGAGAGATAAAGAACACACACGTTTAAGTGGAATAAAACTCCAACGCCCAAGCTACATTGAAAATCTACTTTAGTGCTACGAAATGACCAATGATAAGTCTAGTTAAGGGGAACTGATTCCAAACAAAGATAAGCCCTATTGAAAATCAATTGATGACCTCATAAACCCATATCGGTGAGATCATTAAGAAGGCAAGTGAGAATTCTGTCCTCTGTAGATGCCGGTGATTAAGTTTAACAACCTTATAATAAACCCGTGTCAAAGGAGCAATAAGAATGGCAAAAGGACTTAAAGTAACAAGGAGATGTTTATGTGTGTGTAAGGGATTTGAGAGTTAAAGGATCCGTGTGCTGTCAATAGCAATCACTTGTACTTGACTGCTTTAAAAGCTTTCAAGTTCAAGGGTTTTTAAAAGCTCCATGAACACGCTAGTATAAATGATCGTATCGGACTAATTAGGACAAAGAGTATTGCAATTTAATGTTATATGATATTTATTTTAATCCGATAGTCAAATACTGAGAAAAGGAATTAAAAGCTTTACAGATTTTAAAATTTGAAGATTGAAAGCAGTTTATTTCTTTTTATTTGTAATTTAGCTTAAAATACACTCTGTCGCAAAAAAATATATGCACCCAGAAGAAATTGAGCTACATTCACGAAATTTGGTATGCATGTAGTGTATATGAAAATAAACAAATGATTAAAAATTCAGAACAAAATATCATTTTATTAAGCGGTTACAGCTTGCAAAAGGTTAAAAATCAGTAAGTAGTAAAGTCACCTCTGGCAGCTATACAAGCCGAAATTCGGCGTGGCATCGATTCAATTAGATCACTTATGACCCCCTGTGGAAGATCCTGCCATAGTCTTTGCATCTGCGCAGTTAATTCTCCTGTATCTCGGGACGGCTGCAGTTGCCTTCCCAGCGCGTCCAGACATGCTCTATTGGCGAAAGATCTGGTGACCTGGCAGGCCATGGTAGGACGTCATATCCTTGAAGACATTGTTGGGAGAGTCGCGCAGTATGTGGACGAGCATTATCCTGTTGATAAATGGCACCTGGGCGACTTGATAGCATGGGTAGCACAATCGGCGTTAAAATATCGTCCACGTATCTGCGAGCTGTCAAAGTGCCTTGAAGGACCACTAAAGATGATCGTGTGTCCCAAGAAATTGCTCCCCACACTGTCACACCTTGTGAAATTGCTGTATGCCGCTCGACAATAAATGCCGGATCGGACCGCTGGCCGGTGCGCCTCCAGACACGTGTGCGGAGGTCATCAGCACTGAGACTGAATCGGGATTCATCACTGAAGATGACACGTCTCCAGTCTGTCACACTCCAAGTTGCCCGAGGTCGGCAAAAATCCAGTCGACACTGCCTATGATGTGGGGTCAGTGGTAAGCGTCTTAGCGGACGTCGGCTCCTCAAGCCAACTTCGGTCAGTCGTCTCCTTATGGTTTCTCTTGATGGCACTGGATGTCTGGAAGGAGGTAAGTGGCGTTGAATCGATGCTAGCGACGTTGTTGGTGCCGAAGTAGCCACTCTTCTGATTGCACGATCCTCGCGATCATTTGTGTTCCTGGGACGTCCTGACCCTCCGCGATGGTACACTCTACCTTCTGTGATCCACTGTTGCCAACACCGAGCAACTACCTTATCGCTCCGACCGAGGTGGCGGCCGATACGTCTATTCGACCAACCTGCTTCTCTGAGGCCTATTATACGGCCCCTATCAAAGTCCGTCAGCTGCTCGTACTGTCGCCGGTTACGTCTTAGAGGCATCCTAAGTCTCAATATCGTCTATCAAAGTCATCAGATTCGTTTGGATAGCCGTACGGCGCTCGTACTCATGCTTTTAAACTCTCCCAGTTGCGCAACTAATATGCGCATAGCACACTTAGCCTTGTCTCATTGGCTTCGAAATTTTAATCATTTGCATATCTCTTACCAGACTACATTCTTGCCGAGTTTCGTGATTGTAGCTTGATTTCTTCTGGGTGCATATATTTTTTTGCGACAGAGTGTATAATGAATATTTTAAATTTTTTTAAAAAATGATTGATAAAAATCGCTTGAAATTACTCAATAGGTTTTTATGGAATTCATTTTTTTAAACCATCTGTTTTCTTAGATTAAATATGAAAATAATTTGAATAAGAAAAAACTTATGGCAAAAAGTGTTTAAAAAATTGTCCACGCACGTTAAAATGTATAAGATATATCGTGGTTTTATGATTTGATTGGGATAGATTAAATACTTATTAACATTAAAATATAATCCTTAAACTGTGATTTCTGTTCAAAAATCGTAACAGTTCTTGTTTTAGAAAGAGTTAATATTTTCTGTGAAAATTCCTCAATAGTAAAAATACTATACCTATTATCATTACTACAGGATAACATTATAACCTTATAATTATTTTTATAAAATGCGTAGTATTACATTATTTTAAGAGGTTATTTTAATTCTTCTTTATAAAGTTAGATTTTCAGATAGAGAAAGAAATGAGATTTGATGTTTTTTTTGTGGAAAAATTTTCCTTCATCTGTTTTTTTTACTTGAGGTTCATTCCAATGCTCCTTACGAGCAGCAAGGAGTGTCAACATTAAAATAAACGAATTCAAATTTATGAATTCAAGAATGACATTTCCTTTTACACCCTTATTAGGGAAGTTATTGTTCTTTTAGTCTCATGGCTTAGAAGTATTCAGAAACACACATACACATATATGTATATGTGTATAAGGAAGCCCAAGGAAACGGAATGGAGTAGACGATCTGGGTGGCAGCAATTTCATGAAGAGAAGCAGGTCCAGGACAGGAAGACCAGGCCATAGCCATTTGGATGACCACCGAAGGAAGATGCAAGCGTCAGAATAAAGCTGATAGTAAGCCAGGTGGGGCAACAAAAAAGCAAAAAGCACCAGGAGATGAGCAGCAAAGAGTCCAGAACTACAAGCAAGGCTGGAAACAAACAATAACGTCGAGATAAGGCCGGGAGAAACACAACTCGGGAAGAAGATAAAATATATCCATGGAGAGTTCAGGGTGACATTCATGGTTGGAAGACTCAGCAAAACACAGCAGGAACGCCGTGACCAGGGGAGGTCGGATGAGGAACCTGAAAAACAGAAACTAAAGACTTTTGGTAGTAAAGAGGTCAAATAAAGGAATAAAAAGAATAACTCCGTAGGAGTTGTCGCAAAAGGCACTAAAAACAGAAAAGGTTAAAGAGTGCAATGTAAAAAAATGAAAAAAATGTAAGAAAAAAATTGCGGAAGAGGGAACTGCAGCGAGACTGAGACAAAGCTATTACTGACGCTTGCCCGTCAGATGCTCGATGTAAATATCTCTCGACCACCGAATGGTGTCCGAGCATATGAGCTTTCGCATTAAAGTGGCATATTTCCTGGATATACCTAAGCGATGAAGGGCATTGTCATTTGCGGGATCCCAGGTGCCGAGTGAGCCCACGACTAAGGCGTCTTGATAGGAGGACTTGCCCCTATATAAACCAATTGCTTAGGGCCATTTTTCAACTCATCATTTCCCGATAGATGGCGGCAATTTTCTACTTGCTGACATATAACACCTCTAAAACATTTTTTTCTAGTTAATTAGATTTAAACTTTCTGTTCCATTTTTTTGTTTGCTCTTTGCTTTTTCCCTATGGTATCCGAACACGTGTTCGGAGTACTTTTTTTAAAAATAGCATATTAAAACATTATAAATGCTTTTTTAGGGATGAATACCAATACATACTAGCATTTAACTAACATTATATTTTTTAAAATATCTTAATTTCACAAAAATCCCAATTATAAGTAAAATTTTAGCAATATTTTTGAAAAACTTCAAAGTAATTAGAGAAAAAGTAGTTAACTTATATCAGTAAAAGTATTACTAAAACAAATTAGATGCATTTATCTAGAGTATGTACTAAAATGTTTATGTTTTATTAAAATTTAAAAAATTTTAAAGCTGTGATCGAGTAAATATTAGAGGAAATGTGTCATTTTTATGAGACCGTTATTTAAATAACTGGCCATAAATCAAAAATTATTCATACAATAAGAAATATTTTAGTACATTCTGTAGAAAACAATATAAGTATCATATTCAAAAAGTTTTATAGAAATATATTCATAATATTTTGAGTTATTTGACTCACCGTGAATACATTATGCATAAAAAACAATTGGGAGAAAAAAGGATTTAAAGTTTAAACTCTTGTTGTTTTAATATAAATTATACATATAGAAAGCTAAAATTCCCCACATTTGTAAGTTATGCCCTCTTGTATATCATCTTTGGCTAATTTTCTTTTCTTTTGTGACCTATTTTTTTTCTGGAAGTTTTTACTTCAGATAATGAATGGCGCTTTTATTCACTAACGCGCTCTTCATCGAGTTGGGCAAAACCTTTTTCAGTATTGGCACCAACTTGTACTTGAGCTTGGTTCAACACATCTAACAATCCTCGAAAACCTTTGTTAAATTATATGACAGCCATGTGAGCTCCTAATCTCAGAGTTTGTAACTCCACAAAAATATCTTTCGGGATAAATTTCCACAGAATACCATTAAAACTTTCATTTTCATTCTGTGTTTTCCCATGTAAGCATTTATTAGTAAATGCTTGTCACATAGCTTCATATAATGAGGCTTAATACTGTATTTGGTTTTCTTCGAACATAATCTGCACATTTTCGACAAGACTTCCACGTCTAAAACCTTACCAGTATCTATGGAAATGACACTAACACATCCATTTAAAGACAAGTGTCCTCTACGTTGCCAAGTTCCATCGGCTGACACCGCATTGAATAACTTCATCAAAATTATTCTTTTTGTGAACCTCAGCTGCACAGTCTCATTCATAGTTTTACATGCAGCTTTATTAGAAACATGCACTAATTTTTTCTCAAGGCACCTGAAAGCTGTCTTAGAAGGAAAGTTCACATTGATAGAGCTGAACACAGCTTCCTTGTAGCAGAGTGTCTCTTTCCAATGGTTCTTAAGCCAAAAACAAAGGAAATATTAATATTGTGCATTTTAATGACTTTCATGGAGGTACAAAAGGAGCTGAAAAATTTACAGTTTTTACATTTTAGTATCATATTAGATGCTAAGCCAAACGCAGATTCTTGAAAAAGTTGTATCTTATTTTTGAAACATTCAGGGCAGCATAATAAGGAAATCACATTACTCTTAAAATTTTCAAATTAAAAATTACGTTCTTATCTTCATTTTCAACAGTACGTGGCATTTTTGAATCATTTTGAAGTTTTGTTTCACTTGCAGTAGGTCCAGAATTGACATTTTTATTGATCTCATTTGTGTTGTTCTTACTAGTGTATCTATTGCCTTTAAACTTATATTTACTAGTAGAATTTCTATTCTTGCGATTACCCGTAACTTAAGAGACTACAAAATTTAAATAATAAAATTAAAAGTTCACAAAAAAAAAAAGAATGACAATGTTAGCAAAATAAATCAAAACACTCGAGCTAAAAGCTAGTGAAAAGCGGTTGAAAATTTTGTAAACAAAATTTCTTATTGCCAAACTATTGAAAGAAATGTAGTGTTGCCACTAAATTTTAAGACAAGAAATTATTTGTATTGTTTCTTTAAAAGAATTTTGAAACTGTATTTCCAAAAAACTGCTCCTAAAACTAATACGAGGCATATCCAGAAACTAGGTTCCGTTTCTATTTATATCCGCTCCAGCGCAGCGATCGCAGTTCCGCGCATGCCCGACAGACGCTCAGTATCAAGGAGAAGAAGCACATGCGTCATTTTTAGATCACTGTCAGCCACGTACGCTTTGTTGTGCTTGTTTACAATGTCGGTGTTGATTGAAAATCCCGCTGCGTGCGAAATCAGATGTGTAATTCGTTTTCTGAATGCTAAGAAAGTGAAACCAGTGTAATTCGTTTTCTGAATGCTAAGAAAGTGAAACCAGTGTAATTCGTTTTCTGAATGCTAAGAAAATGAAACCAATCGAAATTTATCGGCAAATTTGTGAATTTACGGACAAACCCTCCTACGAGGATTTGGCTGGGACGTGTTTGGTCATCCTTCGTATAGCCCTGACCTCACTCCTAGCGATTTTCATCTTTTCTTACATCACAAGTCTTTCCTTGCCGGTAAACACTTCAACAATGACAAAGAGCTGAAAGAAAATGTTTCCAACTGATTGAAGACACAGGCGGCAACCTTCTATGAAGAAGGCATAGAAAAACTTGTGCCACGACATGACACATGCCTGCAAAATTTCGGCAGTTATGTGGAAAGGTAGTTTAAGAGTTTTACATTTTTGTCCAATAAATGTTTTTTCTGTATCTGTATACAATTTATTTTTATTACCAAACGGAACTTAGTTTCTGGATATACCTCGTATTTTACAGATTTTAAGCCATTTAAATGCCTACATCCGGTAGATGACAGGCTCACTTCCAGTTTTATTAATTTTATAAAATTGATTATAACTTGACCTCTAGGTAACGAAGAAGAAAAACAAAGGATGTTTTGGAAAGCCAAAAGATAGCTCTATTCAATAAAATAAAAAACAAAAAAAAAATTTTTTTTTGACAGAATTTGGCCATTTCAACGTGTTCGGATACTTTATCCACTTAGCGTAATGAATAACGTTTTCTAAAATGAACCATTTCGCAACTAAGAAGTCGGATACGAGAGTGAAAAATTTTGGATACGCATTTTTAGTTTCTTTTATTTATATGTACTTAGTAGTTGAAATATATGCTGATCTTTCATTTTCATTAAATGAAAAATCAGCACCGCATACTAAAATTGCTTTAGGTCAATACGAAATTAAAAAAAAGAGTAAGTTGCTTGTTAACAAATTATACAAGCAAAAAGTACTTAAATTAAAAAATTTAAGAGTTTCTCTTTTAAGCTTACTGCTAACTGTGAATAAAAATAAACATATAATAGAAGAATGCGTTATAAATACTTTTCTATGAAATAACGGAATAAAAATTAATAGACATTGAATTATACGTCAGACATGTTTTGATTGCAGAATTCTTTTTTACATAATACTTTTGGGCTATTCTTTTAACTTGTATATCTTTTTTAATTATATCTGTTGGAAAAAAACATACTTATATAATTATATATTTGATTTTGTGCACAAATAAAGGTTAATACATTTTTTATGTCATCAATTCTTGTGAATGCGGTAATTGAGTTGCCACGGTCGTGAATTCGTGGTGTTAATTCTTTCACGTTATGGATTCGAGACTAGGGCGCTGCTAAAGACTCTCTGTCTAGAGTGAATATTAATGTCACACTATTCAGCTACTCGAAGGCTTTTGACGAAGAACCTCGTAATTTTGAAACATGGTCAAGTGATAAGAAGAATGCCTGAGCTGGCACTCTCACTCTTAACCTCCACGCCACACCAACAAGAGGACACGTTTGAGCATCGACAGATTTAACGTGCATTGAGTGACGTGCAAAACGAGATTTAACGTGCAAAGGCATCCCAACCCAAAGGAAGACTTAGGTTAGATAAACGAAATTTGGTAGGCATGTTTATACATCTGTAAGTTGACATCGATTCAAATTTTTACTTTGCGTCAACAGTGGTGCTAGTAGCACCACTCAGAACTTACAAAACAGGATTGATTTAAAAGCATGTTGTAAAGTTTGTGAGCGTTATTTGTCTGTGAAATTTTACGCTTTGAGTTAATGTTACCCAAAAATGCCTTTAAGAAGACAAAGAAGCTATTATAAACAGCTCACCGAATTTGAACGAGGTCGAGTAATACTACAAGAATTCGTCAAGAATACGAGAAGGTGGATTTTCTTTCCCCAACATTGCAGAAAAACTTGGCTGAAATGTATCTACAGTGCATGATTGTTGGAAACAGTGGTCAAGGGATGATACTGCCTCAAGAAAATAGGGTTCCAGGTGGCCACGTGGCACTACTGAGACGGAAGACAATCGTATTCGACGTACGGCTGTGACACATCGCACTTCGTCTGTGGCAGAAATTAGAGCTACAGTTGATACCACAGTGACACAACGATCAAAGCCATTGCCATTTGCAATGCCAGTGGTGTCAAGCTAGAGCTCTTTGGAGGATGGAGTGGAGATTTGATGGGTTTTCTGATGAAAACAGGTCCTGTCTTGGGCACATTAATGATCATGTGTTGGTCAGAAGGCCAAAGAGGCCTGCAACCAAACACTCTGTGGCATAGATAGAGTGGTCCTACACCTCAAGTCATGGTCTGGGGAACAATTTGCTAGGACATCGGGGGCATTATCGTGGTTATCCCAAACCCACTGACTGCAAATTTGTACTTCAGTCTGGTAATTTAACCCATAGTACTGCCATTCATGAACATAATTCAAGGGGGAGTTTTATAATAGGGTCATGCTCGTCTTCATACCACTGTTGTTGCGCAACGTACTGTACAGAATGTGGCATATTACCTTGGAGTGTGAGATCGCCATATCTATCTATATGTTTTCTACATGGGATATCATTGGACGACAACTCCGGCATCATCCCCAATCAGTACTGACCATTACAGCGTTGACACAACTGTGAGAACCCCCCTGGATTCCACCCTGGACACTAAGATTAACTTGAGACAAAGAATGACCAGGCGCCATTAGTATAATAACAAATTATATCTATTCACTTAGTTCAAATATCAACCTTCTAATTACGAATATTCAACTATATGTCTACGTCAAAGGGATTTACCTTTGCTATTAAACTAAATTACGAAATATGAAATAAATTAAGAACTAAGCTCAATATCGAACGAGTTTACCGGAATAGGAGGTCCGAGAAATATACGCAACTTGAATTATAAACATTCATTAAGGTTTAACTAACTTTATTATCTATTAACGCTTGTGGTCAGATAGATTAAGTTAGAATATATCACCTGGCTGTAATGTAGTTCTCTACAGGTAGATTAATCTTTCTAAGGCTACTTCGCTGAATAATAACAGCAATACTCTAATCTCTTAATCCATTTGAATCTTCCTCGTCACTACTGCTCCTGGCTCAATCGCCTTCTCAAAGCTAACTTACAACGCTCTCCTTAAATATCTTATTTGAATTGCATATCCCATTTTCTTCTTTTAGAGCTGATTGGAAATATAAGCGAATTTACAATACCTAAAGACGCCTAAGAGTATTAGTGGAAAAGTGCCGTAAAGATTCGTCACACAACATGTGCACCAAGTATGGAACTCCATACCACAGACTGATATTCGGCACCTGTATGACACAATGCATTCCAGTTTTCATTAAAAAAATCTGGAGGTTACATTTGTTATAAATTTAAAATCATTTCACAATTGAAATGCATTTTTTTTAACTTAAATTAACCTGCATCTTGAAAATTTAATCAATTAAACATGTTAAAAACACTATTGCATTGCCCAAATTTTTCTTGGCTTTGGGATTTTTTTCCATCTGTATATATATAATATATATATATATATATATATATATATATATATACATATATAAAATTAGCGCACCAAGGAGTCATCAAAATGAAACGAAATTCTACATACGTAATGATTACTTTGATACAAGTAAATGATTAGAAAATCAAAGAAAAAGGATCATTTTCTTCAGAGAAAAAGGCAAAAGAACGAAGGATTTAATACCCTGTTGAACCCCCTCTAGCGCGAATGCACGATGCGATACGATCGGGCATTGAGACATACAAGTTCTGTATGATGTCTTCAGACGTTTTGTTCTATATGTGCTGTAACCTTGTGTCTAGTTCATTGAAACTCATGAAATGCCCAACTTGTTGTCCCAATTTATCCCAGATATGATCGATGGGAGACAAATCTGAAAATGGGCAGGCCAAGGAAGGGTAGTGACATTACGTAGAAAGTCTTTTGACACCCTTGTCGTGGGAGGCCGAGCATTGTATTTTGAAAAATGGCTCCTGGGAGCCGTTGCATGAGGGGCAATACATGTGGTTGCAGAATGTCATGGACATACCGCTGGGCTGTCATGGTGCCACGGATCAATACTTGGGGTGACCGTGTATTGTAGGGAATGACACCCCATACCATCACACCAGCTGTGGAAGTGGTGCGTCGCTCTAAAGCAAAGGTAGGATTGAAGCGTTCATAACGGAGTCTCCACACACGCACACGACTGTCATCACTGCTGAGATTGAATCTGGATTCGTCGCTTAAGATGACCTTGCTCCATTCCGCTGCTGTCCAGTTTCCTCGAAGTGGCACCAATCCAAATGGAGGCGTCGATGGGTAGGCATCAATGGCAGCACACGTAATGGGTACCGCGATCCCAAATGTCTTTCAGCCAGGTGCCTTCGTATGGTTCGAGAAGAAAAAGGGGGTTCTATATATTGAAGGTGCTACCAGTGCCTGGATGGCGGCCGATGAAGCAGTTGGCTGTAAGCGTGCATTTATTACGATGTGGCGGCCTTCTCGATTACTGGTCTGTGACTGCGTCCTGAACATGGTCTTTGTGTAAATGAAATCTCTCGGATCCACTAGTCCCAAAACCTCCTCACAGCACAATCAAAACAGCCTAATTGATGAGCTACTCTCCTAGCTGACCACCCAGCTTCCTTCATGCCGATGATTCTCCCCTTCTCAAACTGCGACAGCTGCTCATCTTGTTTTCGAAAACGGCGTAATGACATGTCTATCTCAGCTCTTTCTTTGTAGACGATTCAGCACTCTCAAACAAGCTTTGGTTACCTGTTTTATACTTCACGGAATACAACGTTAAACGCCATCTACCGACTATGCGTAATGTGCAATCACGCTTCATTTTTAATCATTTGCATAGCTCCCCACCATGTACCTTCATGCCAACTTTTGTTACGATCCTGCAATTATTTCTTGTTGCTCTAATTTCTTGTCCATGAGTGCATATATATATATATATATATATATATATATATGTGTGTGTGTGTGTGTGTGTGTGTGCGTAGACAAGTTAATAATAATCTCTGTAACTGGTCTATCCGCGAACCTTCTAATCCTCTTGGGGTTAATTATTTGTTTTTAACTGTAAGTTCTATTGAAAACTTTCTCCCGAAGAAGAAAATAAAAAATGATTGTTATATTTAAGAGTGAACATTTAGGTACGCGAGTTAAGTCGAGGTTATTCGATGGATACTTTCTGAATGGTCAATTATTGATAATTGGAGAATAAGTTATAAGATTGAGGTTAAGAATTATGACTCTAAGTCGTGCAATTAAGACATTTTTCCGTGAAACCTAGTTTAGAAGTTCAAAGTGCTTCAATAGTAAGTGGAGTAGGTCATACTCGTATATTAAGTATCTTTAAGACGTGCGAATTGCTCTTCTAATTAGTGGCTCAATGCGTTTCCTTTAATGTTTGTTTTAAGCGAGATAATAAATCTTACTTTGAACTAGTTAACTTTACTGGAATCCCCAAGCATCAACAAACGCTAACCGGTTATTACATATCTTTTTTTAAGAAGCAAATTAAAAGTCATATACATGTTTGGAATACTTAAATAGCAAATACAAATGAATGGTAACGAACACAAAAAGTAAATTTATTGCTTGATTTATGGAAATGACACGAAAGTATGATATTCATCTTTCATTTCTAGAAAAATATACTTATTAAAGCTGGTTTGTTGAGAGTATGGTAACCTCTTGCTGCAACACAAGTATCACAACGATGCATCATGCTATGAAAGATAGTTTGTTTCTTGGGACAGGCTCTGCTTCTTTTGAAACATAATGTTCTTGATCACAGCAATGTCCCTTGATAAAAGACAACAAGCTGAAACATAACTTTCAAATACTTCGCAAACGGATAAAATATTGGGGATGTCGATGCCCATGACGTGCGTTTGAATGCTATCATTTTCAACATCTTCTTCTGGGAGTTGAGAACTGTATAATGTGTTATTTTGTTCGTGAATAAGAGTTATGGACCATTAGTAACTCAAAAATGATGATCATGAGGTTCCATTAACACAACCTGTTCAGTAGTTGTGAAAGTTCACACGTCCGACAAACATTAAGTCCCACCATAACAAAACTTCACAGCAGTGCTATTCACGTTCTGTGGTGTTATATCTGTGGAAACTCGTTTTACTTATTCTCCAAATTATGTAGCTATTATAATCATTCTGTACATTGAATCGTAATTCACTGAAAAGCATGACGTTAATCCATTGATTATTTGTCCAGTTTCGATATTCTCTTGTCCTCATCTTAAGCATACTCTTCTTTGCGCACAAATCAAAGACACACAAGCGGCAGGACGTCTGGCTCATGCATGTCACTAATCCTGGATCCTGAGTAATCTGTTTATCTGGCTTGTAAACCTGGCATATATCGTCTGGTACAACGTCTATGTGCGTTTCCTATGGTCGGCACTGCGTCTATAATTTGCAAATTACGCATTGTGTAAAACTTCCGACACTAGATATTTTTATCCATAAATGGGCCTTTTCTAACATTGCAATGATTCGCATTTTTAAAGAAAGTTTCCTTTTTTTTTCTATGAACTTGGAACTTTTCTTTGATAAATAATTTTGAACAGTTGAAATAGGCACGAGCTCATTGGTTACATAAAGAATCAGAATCTAGATGCACATTCACATCACTGAACTTGTACCATACCCAATAGCCTCTCCCATCGTCTTATTACGTTACGTTTAACAAAAAGTTTGAATGTATTGAATCACATTGGTTACCTTTAATAAATGCATGTAAAGGCAGTTTCAAGTTATTCTGTTTCATTTAACCCTTGCATTCATAAGATTTCCAAAATCTGCTTAACTTTTGGACACCAATGTTTATATAGTACCTATAAAGCGGCTAATGATGCACAAAAAGGAGCATGTGATCTTCAGAGATATCCCAGAAATGCTAATATATGAGGGGCAATATTACCGCTACAAGAGGTCAATTTAAGTTTACGCACGCGGTTCGTACACACGAATACCATGCCATCCGAGCTTGAAGGGTTGGATATGAAACCATCGGTCCAAGCAATATTTTCCTTCATTAATGTAAAATGGCGATGCTAATAAGAACCTGGTAATATTTGTGACCAGTGGTGTGTGGTTGTCAGAAGTTCCTTCGTGAGATGACGATTTCTGTACTTGTCGAAGATGTGATCCGGGATGGTGTAGCAGTAAACACTTTTTTGAGCATTAACATTATGCCCACGATACAGCGCTCTTCCAGTGCTTTTGCTATTATTCTGTGAAATACAGAACCCATTAACCGGCTCCAGTCATATGTCTATTAACAAATACGATTAGATCATTCGTCTTACCCATACTGCTTCCAACTACAATAAATTCTTAGTGTATCCCTCTTGATAATGTCGGATAAATGCTTAGAGCATTTGCTTCCTATTACAAGTTGCCCATAGTGCACAATTTTTTGGAAAACAACTATCTTTCATGTAATAGCCCCTTACATCTGTAAGCCTCATGTTATGCAATGTGGAGCATGAGGAGTTATGCATATAAATTAATTTTAAAAAATTAAAACAGACAAAAAATATACTATATAGAGCTAAGTAACATGTACTTTAGGACAGTAATTTAATAACTTTTACGGAGTAATTTAAATATAAATCTGTAAAGCTTATAGAGAAAACTGAAAGGGACAAAACATTTTTATATATATTTTTTATTTTTACAAATCTGAATAAATCACTCTTACTTAGACTTCAAGTATGGCTTGGATCTGGAGATATGGGGAACTGAATTTTTAGGTTTTATACCAAAAAATACGTAGCAGCAATTATATGTAAGTCAAGAAGCATTTTGTTTTTCACAAAACAAGTATCTGTATCTAATTAATGATAAACTTTAGTACAAATGAAATTTATGTAAAATATTTAAAATATATTTTGTACACCATTTTTCCCTAAATATTTCTCTAGTAGGGTAATGATTTCGAGTTTAATTTACTTCCATAAATATCTATAGCTAATATTTGACGGAAAAGTCTTTGTAATTGTCATGACTTACTAGAATAAATTCACGGTAGGTAATGACCTTAGAATAAAAACGTAAAAATAAGAATCAAACTTAAATAAAGCATTCCTTCACTTGTTATACAGAATGTCCCAAGATTATAGGGACAAACTTTAAGGTGAAATAGGGAACATCAGAAGAATTCAGATCTATATAGCAACCCATGGTCGGAAACGTCTTCGTTCGGCGTTCACAAGAGCATTGGAGGAAACAAACCTGCATTACCACAGTCATTTGAGCTGTTATTGTTCGCAGAGGTGTATGGCATGTTTTATAGACACCGAGCAAGCAGATATGCACATGACTTTCGTATTGGCAGAAGGAAATGGATGGGCAGCAGAAAGATTGTATCGCGAAAGGTACACTCAGATAGATTCACCGGATCTTCAAATCTTTAGTAATTTACATCCTAATTTGTGACGGTGCTCTTTGAAGATGGTACGAGAGTAATGGTTTGCTTTCACGTAGCAAAACACGAGGAACACTACTCCGAAACACTCGTACGCTGGTACTCGGATTCCTTCGAACGTAATCCTACACATTTTGTTCTGTGCTGAAAGTTCGAGTCACTCGTGGCCCAACCTCACTGCGCCTATTACCTTGTAATGATTCATAATCACACAAACTGTGATACAAATTAGTAATCATTTGGCTGTCCGGTGTATCTCTCTGTGGGTACCTTTCGCAATACAATTTTTCTTCTGCTCGTGTATTTCCTTCTGCCAATCCATAAATGAGGTGCATATCTTCAAGCTAGGTGTTGGTAAAACTGTTTCATACCCCTCTGCGAGCGATGAAGCTCTGATGACTGCAGTTGTGCAGATTTGTTTCTTCCAATGCTCCTGTGAACAACGCCACATAGCACCAAAAGAAGACATTTCCGACCATGGGTTGCTATGTCAATCTGAATCCATGTGATGACCCCTACCTCACCATAAAGTTTGTCCCAATAACCCTGCGACACCCTGTTTAAACGTAAAATGTGCAGTTAATGAGCAGAAATGCAACAGAAAGGACCGACGAGAAAAATGAGTGGATCACGGGAGAAATATGTATCTTTACTCATGTAACATAAGTTTTTTTATACTAAATACCAACTTCTCTCCTCTCTTTCCTCTTTCTATCACCTCTCCTGTGTCCCCTTTTTCTCTTATTATTAATACAGGGTCACAGAAATCCTCTAATTTGCAGCATGAATGATTGGGAAGGGGTTTCTCTATTTTTTGCATGGATGACGGGGGAAATCTACTAAACTTTTTTTACTAGAATTTTAGTAATTTTATTTCACATATCTTTTAGTATACGATAGGCGATAATAGTCTAAGGGTGTACTTCAAAATATTATCTTGAAAGATGATTTATTTCAACTAACCCTTTAATCAGTAAATTTTTTAGTCGCAAATGGAAGAATTTTTTTGAAATTTTCAATTATAAAGTTTTCACACAATTTTTTGTGTTACAATTGTACTGCACAAAAAACCCTAAATGTTTGCTTTTTATATGTACATTTTGCATGCTTTGAAGAATACTTCATCTATCTTAAGAGAATTTCTCTTATACTTCAAAAAAAATGTTCGATTCTCTTTTTCCAACGTTTGAAGGTTTTGAGTGCGTGGAAATATATATATGCTCACACAATTTGAAGCATGATACAATACAAAGTCTTACATTGCAATCGGGACAGAAATATTTAGGCTTTTTTATTATCTTTCCATTTTCATTTACTTTCAAGAAACAAACTGCTCATTGTCTTACCAATCCCATTTCCTTGTCAAAAATTTTCAAGAATCTAAATTCCTGCCTTCAAAAAATATTCTCCCTTTAAGCAAGAGGAAAATCCCGGATGAGATACTCATCACTGCGAATGACTCCCGTAGAACTGCTGTATGTTCCCATTCTTTTGAATGAAACATTCATTACAGCCCTGTGGGACACGGGGGCGGGGAGATTCTTTATATCCGAAGAAGTTTACCGCAGATATTTTTAATATCGACCGTATCAAAAGACTAAAGATAGAGTAGTGACGGCCCAAGGAGCCCCGTGTTGTTACTTAGGTCAGGCCGAATTGCAGATTCGGATCCGAGATTTCCAAAAAACCAGGGAATTTTATATTCTTAACAATATGCAGTGCCAATGCATTTTAGGCATTGATTTTATGAGGGGGTCCAAATTAACTTTAGATTTCGATAAGAAATCTTTGGTCATTCCAGATGACCAAATTAAACAGTTGCCAATAGTGGAAAAACCAGTCGAGATTGATCTATCCGATACAAAGCTAGGTGAATGGCAAAAGCAAAAATTAAAGGATTTATTTAATAATTTTAAGGGTCTATTTTCAGACCAGTCTGGGTTAACTCATGTATTATACCATGAAATCGATACTGGGGACCAGGGGCCAGTAGTGTCAAGACCCTATAGCTAGGATAGAGTCAAACAGGGAATAATTGACTATCACATGGATAAAATGTTACAGGAGGGTTCAATTCAGCCTATTCAAACATCATACACGTCGCTGGTAATATTAACGCTCAAAAATAATGGCCTTCCTCCAGATTCTCCAGAGGCGTATCGATTCGCGATTGATTATCACAAACTCAACGGCATCACTAAGTATCCGCGATATCCATTACCGGTGATAGAGAATCTGATCACAAATATTCCACACACCACTATCATGTCGACTCTAGATCTAAAATCAGGTTACTTTCAATTGGCCATAAATCCTAAAAAAATATCGAGAAAACCACGTTTATAACAAGAAATGGCATTTTCGCATTTCTCAGAATGGCATTCGGCCTTTCAGGGGCAGCGCCAAATTTTCAAAAGGCAATCGACATAATGCTAAAACCGGTTCTTGGACGCTTTGTTAACTGTTACAGAGATGATGTTTTAATTACATCTCCATCATTTAATGAACACTTAGATCATTTGAATCAGGTAGTTACATAGTTGCGAGATGCAGCTCTAACACTAAATAAAGATAAGTGTCATTTCGCACGCGACGAAAAGAAGTATTTAGGACTCATAACTAGTAAAGACGGAATTGAAACTGATAATAGCAAGGTCAAGGCGATCACGGAAATGAAGCCACCTAAAACAATAAGGAAGTGTCGAAATTTTTAGGGATGGCTGGTTGGTACCAAAAATTTATTCCACATTATGCAGATATGAGTGAACGATTATATAGGTTAAAGAAAAAGGGGAAAAATTTAATTGGTCGACGGAAGCACAGGATTCTTTTAATAAAGTAAAATGAGCATTAACAGAGGCGCCAGTTTTACAATTGCCGAATTTTCAAGAACAGTTTAACTTATTTACGGATGCTAGTGGGGTCGGAATTGGTGCTGTGTTGAATCAAAATCACAGACCTATTGCATTCGCGTATAGAACCCTGAACAAGGCCGAAAGAAACTACACAGTTACGGAACGCGAGTTTTGGCTTTGATATTAGCATTGAATAAGTTTAGGACTTATTTTGGAACACTGCCGGTGAAGGTAATAATAGATTATGCGACGTTAACAAAACTCACGAATGAGAAAAATTTATCTAATCGGATGATTAGATGGGCGTTCAAGCTATCAGAGTTTAACATTGAATGGGAACATCGATTTGGTGTTCAGAATGTTGTCGCGAACGTATTGTCTAGGAATCCGGTAGACAATGTGGATGGATCACAAATTCCGTGCGTGGCTCTTTGATCCTTAGCTTTGAACTCCAGGGAACAACTAATTCGACAACAACGGGAAGATCCTGAGTTAGGGTACATCTATTGTTATTTGGAAAACCCAGACGATGGTTCCGTTAATGCAACAATATGTGAGGGTTGGTCCCAGGATTTTAAATTAATTGATGGTTCACTCTTTTACGCGAGAAGTATTGTACAACTCTTGGAGAACTCAGAGTATACAGTCCTCAATCTTTTCGCGAAGCAATAATGCAAGAATTTCATGATCTGCCATTAGCAGTCCATTTAGGAAAGAGAAAGACGTATTTAAAATTACGTGATACGTGTTATTTTCCGTATATGAGGAAATATATATTTAAATATTGTTAGTTCTGTTAATGAACAGCGCCCTCTAGCGGCTTGTAAAGAAAAACGTCAGTGTAAGTGTAACACTCACTCCGAGAGGTTGTGTACGGAGTAGAGAGAGAGATTAAAAATATTACAGTCCACTGCGTGTGTTTACTGTGTGTGTGTGTTGAGTCAATTCATGGTCCACCTCACCGGAGGAAAACGACCTTATGGATATGAGAATTTGTGAAACCGTGGATTATCAAAATTCACAGTGAAAAAAAATATATAAGTGATTGCCAAAGTGTGAATAGAGAACGATTGACTTTAGCGAGCAGCGTGAAACAGCGATCTGAGGAGGTAGGTGCAATTAATTGATCCTTCTATTAGTGTCCTTAATTCATAAATATGTCTTTAAATAAATTAGGGAAAGACGAGTTAAAAATCGTTGCGGAAGAGTTAAATTTAACTGTACCAGAAGGAGCAAAAATCGCTGGCTTAAAAAACTTAATTGTAAATAGTGACGTTTACAAAAACGATAAAGAGTTAGTTCAATCTGCAATCGATTATGCTTTGGCGGAAATTAAAAATAAGAGATTGGATAGTGAAATTAAGTTAGAATTTGAACGAATTAAATTAGCGCAATTGCAAAAACAATTAGAGCTTGCAAATATCCAGAAGAATTTACCTCAAAATTCCGATATTCGAAATCCGAGTGTTTTTGAAACTGCCGACAATAATAATGTTGAGACTTTGTTAAAGTCCGTGAAAACTTTAACAATACCCGTACCTTCAAGAGTGGAGTCATATAATTTATTTTTCCAGTCGCTTGAAAAAG
Organism: Trichonephila clavipes; assembly: GCA_019973935.1. Classification (NCBI taxonomy): domain Eukaryota; kingdom Metazoa; phylum Arthropoda; class Arachnida; order Araneae; family Nephilidae; genus Trichonephila; species Trichonephila clavipes. Next base: position 652,501 of record BMAU01001374.1, on the reverse strand, counting down.
CATTCAAAATAAAAGAGGTTCCCGAACAATTTAAATGCGAAATTCTTTTAAATATTCTAGGTGAAAGAGTGAATAATTTACTTGTTCATGTTTCGAAGAAGAGTTAAATAATTATAGTAAGCTTAAAGATTTAGTATTAAAAGAATTTTCTCCCACACCACAAGAATGCTATAATAGATTTCAGAAAGCGCAAAAATTAAGTTCAGAGAGTTATGTGCAATTTGCATCACGATTATGCGCGACATTTGAGTATTATTGTCAGCTGCGCAATGTGAATGATTTTAAATCATTGTGTGAGTTAATTGTATCGGATAAAATAATGAACACACTCGACAGAGAATTAATGTCTTACATGAATATAAAACAGGGAGAGAAATATTTTAAACCACAAGAGTTAGGGCGTGAGTGCGATATATATTTGTCATCGAAAGGCAAAATTAAGAATGAGATATTTTCTAAGCCCTTTTGTGAAAATTCCAAGCGTTTTAATTATAATAAACAAAACAAATTTAATGCTAAAATACCGCGAGATGCATCGAATGTATTTTTTCCGAGTTAAAAAATGATAAATGTGTATTGTGTAAAAATAATGTGGTTCATGCTTTACAATTTTGCCCACAATTTAAAATGTTTTCTGTAAACGAAAGAGTAGAATTTGTTAAAAATAATAGACTTTGTTTTAAATGTTTTTCACCTCAATGCAGCGTTAGTAGATGTAGATCAAAAAATTGTTTCTGCTCGAAACCGCATAACAATTATTACATTACCCCAGAGAAAGGAAAGGGAATTCCTTCTTCCCCCTTGAGACGATGACAGACGTTAACCAGGAACCCCGATTCGCCTTGAGTTCTTTCGTTCCGAAAGAAGACGAAACACAGATCGTGGCAACGGCGTGTTTTAAAAACAAATGCCTTTTGAGTACTGCTTTAATTCTAGTGAAAGATAAATATTCAGAATGGCAGACATTTAGAGCCTTGTTAGACTCGGGAAGTGAAACTTGTCTAATTTCAAATGAGTGCGCGAATAAATTACGACTTAAGACCGAAAGAATAAATACATTAATCTCGTGTTTAAATGATGCTTCTATGGTAGTAAATGGGTGTGTTAAAGTGGCGATTTCTAATCAAAATAAATCTTTCGAAATGGAATTGGCTATGCTCGTAGTTAAAAAAATCACTGATTTTATTCCGCAGAAAGCGTTAGAAATAAATTCTGATTTTTATAAATTTGTGGAATTAGCGGATTCTAAATTTAATGTTCCCGGCAAAATTGATTTATTATTAGGTGCAAATATATTTTATGAGTTATTGAAACCGGAAAGAATTAAATAAAAGATTCGCAATTACTGTTAGTCAACAGCGTATTTGGTTATATAGTAACTGGTAATTTAGATTCAATAAATGAAACTAAGGTTCACTGCGGTTTGATTCGTGATGAGGATTTGAATAAAAATTTAGAAAAATTTTGGAAATTAGAGGAGATTGAGCAACCGATAGTTAAAAATAAAGAAAGGCTAATTTGTGAGGAACATTACGCAAATACTCATTTTAGAAATAAAGAAGGTAAATATGTAGTATCTATGCCCTTAAAAGGAACCCTCGTGTTTGGGTAATTCGAAAGACATAGCCCTCAAACGACTTGGATCGCTGTGGAATCGCTTAGCTAGAGATAAAAAATTATTTAAATTTATATCGTGAATTTTTAAGAGATTATGAAAGACTGGGTCACATGAAGGAAGTGACTAACGAAACTGATCCAGATATAACATATTACGCTACCCATCATGGAATTTATCGTCCAGAAAAGTCCACAACAAAACTTAGAGTTGTCTTTAACTGTTCTTCGTTAACTGATGATGGAATATCTTTAAATGACATTCAATATAATGGAGGAGTGATACAAGAGGACTTATATGCGCAAATGCTCAGGTTCAGAACTTACACGTATGCATTTACAGCAGACATTAAAATGATGTATCGAACTATATTAATTAACCCTAAACAGCGTAATCTGCAGAGAATCGTTTGGTGTGAAAGTGAACATGAATCACCCAAAATTTACGAACTTTCGACTGTTACCTATGGCACTGTAAGTGCTCCTACTTAGCACAGAGAACTTTAACCCAATTGTCGATGGATGAAGAGGCTAACTTCCCTATAGCAGCTTCCGTTTTACGGAACAACTTGTATATGGACGATGTCCTTTGTGGTGCTGCAACGTTAGAGGAGGCAATTGTTCTCAGACAACAATTAAAAGGAATTTTGAAAAGTGCTGGAATGGAGTTGCATAAACTTTGCGCCAATCACGAGAAATTGTCACCGGATCCCGAACAGAATTACAATTTTGCAACTTTAACAGAGACGAAAACGTTAGGAGTGTCGTGGAAACCGAACCTAGATTGCCTTTTGATTAAAGTGAAAGTCTGTTTGGACAGTTCTTATACTAAAAGAGACGTCTTGTCTACTATTGCCAAGATCTTTGATCCTGTTGGACTGATGGCACCAGTAATTTCCAAAGCAAAGATTTTCCTCCAGCGTTTGTGGAGAAGCAAATTGGAATGGAATGACCTTCTGCCAGCTGAAGAATATCGAGAATGGCAACAATTCCTAGAATCTTTAGAGAATATCTACAATATAGAGATACCAAGGCGTATTCTTGTCGCTTTTCCAGAAGTTATTGAGATCCATGGCTTTGCTGATGCCTCAGAGCGGTGCTACGGTGCAGCAGTTTACTGCAAATCTAAAAATTTGAAGAGTGAAACTTTAGTTCGGTTAATCACAAGCAAATCGAGAGTAGCGCCTATTAAAAGCCTGACAATTCCCAGACTTGAATTGTGTGCTGCAGTGCTATTGGCAAAACTGGTGAAAAGAGTTGTAGCTGCTTTACAACTAGAAACTGCTGAATTATATCTTTGGTCGGATTCGATGATCGTCTTGGCGTGGCTTCGAAAGGAACCGATGGACTTAAAGACCTTTGTTCAAAATAGAGTTGCCAAGATACAAGAACTCTATCCTAATCAGTTATGGAGACACGTACCATCTGATCAAAATCCCGCAGACTTAGTCTCCCGAGGAGTCGATCCTGAGAAACTTTTGCAACAAAACTTATGGTTTAATGGACCAACATTTCTTTCAGGTGATGACTATCCAAATCGAACTATAAACTGTAGAGAGAAGCTAGATGAATATAATTCAGAACTGAAAAACTGTGTTAATGAACAAATTGAAAACTTTCAATCGGTGCTTAATATTCATGTTAATGATTTTTTAAACGACCTTCTTAATCTAAGCAATAATTATATAACTATTTTACGTGTATTAAGTTTTATTTTCAGGTTCGTGGAAAATTTAAAGGGAATAAATAAAGTGGCTGGTCCACTCACAACAAAAGAATTGGTGAAAGCTGAAACATATCTTATAAAAAAGGTGCAAGAGCAAGAATTTTCCAGTGATATTAACCATCTTAAAAGTAAGGGAAGTGTGCTACCAAACAGTAAGTTAAAGACATTGAATCCCTTTTAGATGACAACGGTGTCTTAAGAGTAGGAGGACGATTGTGTAACTTAGAGTTAAGTTTCGATAAAAAGCACCAGATAATTTTACCAAAAAATAATAGATTAACTTTAATAATAATAGAATATTTTCATAAGAAATATTTACATGTGGCAACTGTATCTTTACTGAATCATATTCGGGAAAAATTTTGGCCGTTGAATGGTAGGTCAATGTGCAGAAAAATTGTATATAAATGTATTGTATGTTTTAAAGCGAAACCAATTGTGTCAACTCAAATTATGGGTAATTTGCCAAAAGAGAGACTTATTACTGATTATCCATTTAATTGTTCAGGAGTAGATTTCTGTGGTCCTTTTTTCATTAAAAATAAAGGACAACGTAAAGGAAATTTGTTTAAAGTGTATATTTGTATTTTTGTGTGTTTTGTGTTTAAAGCGGTACATATTGAGTTAGTATCAGATTTAACATCGCAAGCATTCATTGCCGCGTTGAAAAGGTTTATGGCTCGAAGAGGCAAATGTGCAAAACTGTTTTCGGACAATGGTAAAAATTTCGTCGGAGCTAGCAATGAAATTAAAAAACTCCTTGAAATAGTCAGAAAACCAGACGAAAAATTAGCTAATTACTTAGCAGCAGAAGGAATAGAGTGGAAATTTATTCCTGCGAGGTCGCCCAATTTTGGAGGTCTTTGGGAAGCGGCCATAAAGTCATGTAAATATCACTTAAAAAGAGTTGTGATTGGAATTAATTTAACGTACGAGGAACTACTTACGGTCACTGTACAAATTGAGGGAATTTTAAATTCTCGACCGCTTTGCCCCCTATCAAACAATGATGATGATTTCCAAGTGCTTACACCAGCTCATTTTTTAATTAATAGGTCTTTAAATTCGCTAGAAGAGCCTAATTTGACAAAATGTCAAGAGAGTAATCTCAAAAAGTGGCAAAAAATAACTAAGATAGTTCAATTAATGTGGAAATTTTGGAGTCGTAATTACTTGAATCAATTACAACAGAGAGGAAAATGGATGTTTGAGAAGAATAACGTTAAAATTGGAGACTTGGTTTTAATAATTGAAAAAAATTTACCAACATATAAATGGGCATTAGGTAGAATCGTAGAATTGTATTATGGCGAAGATAAAAAAGTGCGTGTAGTGAAAATTAAAACTCAGTATAGTACATGTAAAAGAGCCATATCAAAAATTTGTGTTTTACCAATGGAAGATCCTTAAATATAATTTGAATTTTTCATTTAGTGTAACCATTGGTGGTGTGTAAATTTACTCATTGTTAGTAAAGTGATTTTGTATTTGTATAAAAAAAATATTGTTGTTTGTGAAATCTTGAATTTATATAATGATTTATGTAATTGTATTTCTTGAGAATTGTCAAGTGTTGAATGTGTAAAGTGTTCTAGATGTAACCAATATGAATGTTAATTTAGTAACAATGATTGCATGGTTAAACCAGTGCAATGTGGGGCGGTATGTTAGTTCTGTTAATGAACAGCGCCCTCTAGCGGCTTGTAAAGAAAAACGTCAGTGTAAGTGTAACACTCACTCCGAGAGGTTGTGTACGGAGTAGAGAGAGAGAGATTAAAAATATTATAGTCCACTGCGTGTGTTTACTGTGTGTGTGTTGAGTCAATTCAAATATGTATCACCCTGTGACGGGTGTCAAAAATTTAATTATAAAAACGCGCTACCAGCTGGTCGATTAATTCCGATATAGTATTGAATTACCCCAATAAAATCGTGACGTCAGACTTATTAGGCCCCTACCCAGCATCCCGACCCTAAAGATATAGATTTATATTGGTAATAACTGACCACTTCACTAAGTGGAGTGAGCTTATACCTTTACGAAAAGCTTCGGCCCAGGCCATAGCTAACGCCCTTTTTGAAATTATATTTCACGATATGGAGCTCCTATTTCTTTGATTAGTGATAATGATCCCCAATTTATATCCGATGTCTTTGAACACTTAAGTCACAGATTGAACATAAAACATATTAAAACGGTAACATATCCGCCGCAGGTGAATTTAACGGAAAGAGTTAATCGCACTTTAGTGCAGATGATAGCTTGTTTTGTAAAAGACAATCACTATAACTGGGACCGATTTCTTCATGACTTCTCTTTCGCGCTAAGTACAGCAGTTAATGAAACGACAGGTAAATCTCCAGCTGAGTTATTCTTAGGTAGAAAAAATATAACAACTTTTCGTAAATTAATAAATGTAATTGATGATGATGAATATGTGGGAGGAAATATAGAGAAATTATTTGATGAGGCGAGGCAGAATATGAGAAAACAACATGCTATAACCGAAAAAGGAGAGAGTTTAACATCAAAGTTAATGATTTGGTGTGGATGCAAACTCATTCTATTAGTGCCGCGGGGAGGAGAGTGGTCGGAAAGTTTATGATTAAGTTTGAAAGGCCATACAGAGTGTTGGAAGTTCGGAATATCAATTTGACCATTTGGAAAAAGGGAAGAAGGGTCACAGTTAATATTGACCAAGTGCGGGTGTATCATACAAGCCATTCCGACACAAACAGTTTTGATAGTACTAATGAAACATTATATGAAGGAAAGGGATATAGTAATGAGTCGAGTAGGTCGCATCCGGGAAAATCTAGACGTTCTAGAAAACCCTCGGGGGATGAAAGTAAGAGTCGTAAATCAAATAAAGGAACTGCCGGATTGGAAGATCTGAGTTTGAAGTTAAAGAACGTAGGGTCAAACGGGACAGCGGAGAGGAACGATAGAAAGCGGTCCAAAATATGCAGGAAGCGATCTCTTCAAGGGTCCGAACATAGAGATCCTAAAAGACAAGCGCCTGTACTGTCACAGGGGCTAAAGAGAACAGTTTCATCATCTGTATTTTCTAGAACCCATAAATATAGGCGGAATAACTTTAACCCTTCACAGGGACCAGAGTCACTTTCAGGTTCATCACATCAACAACCGATGAGGCAGTTAAGTTCACCTTAAGAAGAGAGCAGGCCAGGAGCAAGAGTACAGTCTGACAAGATCTGAGAGACCAGGGCAACAGGTAGCAAAGATCACAGTGCAGCTGAGGGGAGATCAGTCCGGTCGAGAAAGACGACAACAGTGAGACCTTGCCCGTATTACCTCAGGAGCCACTTCAAGAAGCCCGAAGGAATATCAGAAGAGCAGAGGAGCACTGGGATAGATAGCCTAACGCAGAACAGCCTCAGCATGGAAAGCCTTAGACGGAGGTCCGGCTGGTAGGAGCACATAGATGACAAAGAAAAATCAGGTTGTATGGTCCTTTTTTTCGTTTTCTTGCTGACAAGCAGTCAGGTGTTTTTGCACAACCAAGTCAAGATTTTTAAAAAATATTTGTTGTACAAGAGTTGTCACTAAGTTGTGTGCATTTTCAAGTAAGAAAATTGAACTCTGTATATTAATTTCTTTTTCAAAATGTGGAAACAATTGTTTTTGGACATTTGTTTGCAATTTCTGACTTGAAGGTTCTGCATGAATATCCAGCATTGTTTGTTATGTATATTGTAAATTGCATATATATATATATATATATATATATATATATATATATATATATATATATTTAATTCACATCTGGTGGCTTGGTACGTGGCGTAGTTAGGCAATGCTAACAATAGCACTAACAAGCGCAGCACGCATGGTATGGGAATTTTAAGGAGCCAGATGTATTAATTGATATATTAGAAAATGATGTGTAAAATGTGAAAATGTATTTGTGCATACAGTATATGATATTTTCTTCAATATATTTAAAGAGTTCTCGTTTCAGGGAAGCTGACCCTGGTCATTGTATAGAAAGCAACGATTCGTCTGTAAATGAAGCAAGAATAAGTATGTTAGAATTTAAGTAGTTAAGTAGTTAAGTAAAGCACATGGTCAGGTTTTTCCACTCCGGTGGTTTTTTCCTCGACCCTCCGCCGGAATTGGGGGTGTGCTGTAGGAATTCTAAACCTGTAAATGTCTACGTCATATACTAACCAAATTTAAAACGGAGCTTGTGGTCGTCATTCTTTTCTTCCCCTTAGAGTAGGAGAATTCTTAAAGTATCAGATAGTTAGATGTATTAAAGTCGCACAGACTACGAATTAAATTTTTTAGAGTACGTAATTTATTTCAGGCCACTTTAGATCTTCGAATAAATCTCGTTTTCTTCTTGGAGGGGGTTGTGACGAGACGCGCCCCACAGTTTGAGAAACCATGACATAAGGGGTCGGCAACCTATGGCATGCGTGCCACATGTGGCATACGTTACAATTCTCATTGGCGCTCTGCACTACTCAACAAATTTGTCACTTTTGAGTGGATAGAAGTTGATAAATTTTTAATGGACCTTATTTGATAAGCATCTGCACGGATATTACAGAATTACGAAAAAATCTGAAAGATAACTGAAGAGATAAATTTACAGCTATTTTGTAAGTTATTGGATGTCATTGCTGGTGAGATTAAATTGTTTTGATGATAGAAAATGGCATGTATTCTGCTTTCCGCTTTTAGTTTTATAAATCTTAGTAAAAATTCTTTCCTCATATGAAAAGTATTTTTAATCCGCAAAGAAATTGTTTAGCAATTGAATGCTTAAAATTATGTCCAACTGATTGTCACAAACTATATCCCAGATTTTGCGATATGAAAGTAGAACGATACAAGCACTAGGTTCGTATTAAATTTTTTTTATTCATCTTTTTATTTAACTATAATGAAGGGAAATACTTATATTTTATGCTGTCTATTTCTTATTTTAATAGACATGTTTAAAAGTATACAATATATGGACAATTTTAATTTTTTCAAATTTTTGTTGAAGAAATTGTTATATTTTAAGCTGTTTGTGTTTTTTTCGTTAAGAAATATCTTTAACACTAGAAAGACTGAAACTTATAGTATATACCTATATTGCCCAAAAGCAGTCAAAAGGACTGCATTGTGAAAGAAGGATTTATGTGCAAATAATTTTTTTTAAAATTAACTTTTAATATTTTTTATATTACTTACAGTTATATAACAAGTTATAAGTAATATTATCAATAAAATAAATTTTACTTCACTAGGAAAAAAATACACACATTCTAAAAAATTCTAAGAAATTGTGCATTATATGTGTTATTGTTTTTCTGATTGAAATTAAAAAGCACTCAAAATGACTTCTTTGGGCAATATAGTGTTAAATGATGCAAAATTCATATATAATAAAACTGTAAATATCTATGTTATTGACCTCTATTCCCTAACTCTGTATGCATTATCATGAAAATCGAATAGTTTAAGAAATGTTCTACGATGTGGCACACTGAATCATATTGGTAGATTGTTCTGTTTATTTTACCATTATTACTTATTTTTAGAACTTTATTTTAATCATTTGGAAGTTGAGTTTTTAAAATTTTTTCTCTGACTCGTGTAAACCCAAGAATGTTATGTAAGATCTTCTATCAAAATGTTTTTTAAAGCCTAAGGAAGTCACATCTTTTAAAAGTTGTATTAATAAAAGTGGTAGTGATATGAAGCATCATTTTTCCCATTTCATTTTTTCTATTAATCATTTTTTATACTATCAATATTTTTCAGTTAATTTTCATAAAAATGTTTCAATATTTTTATTTAAGAGTTTTATGTCTACATAACATCAAAAGGAGGAAACTATATAAGAATATTCTACAATCCAGATGATAATCTCACGGGGATATTGCAAAATGTAATTGTTCAAATGAATAAAATAGCAACTGTGAACAATGAATTTTCCTCAGATCTCTTTCCAGTGATCTGCTTCTTCTCTATTCTTTTCCAATTTTAATTTAAATAACGTTATTTGTAAGTGAAATCATTTTTATACGAGTAAAATCTCTTTTATGTAGTAATAAGACAGTTATTTTTCAGATTACGAGTAAGAACTTAAACGAAACGTTTTGAATTTGTTTAACTAAAAAAATTCCTTTCCATAAGTTTTATTCATTTTTTTAAGGTTTAAAATTTTTGTTGGAACCATGAACTCGTTTCAGATTATAGGATTACTGCAAGGCACATGATTTGAGTACGGTAATAAATCAAATATATCTTTCAATAAAAGAACCGAATTTTTACAGAAATTGAAAAAAAAGACAAATTCTGTACAACATAAAGATTGACAATCAATTTAATCAATAACAACGAGCCTTCTAAGAAAAGAAGGAAGTTTTGGAGGAAATAGAGCTTCAGAGATAGTTGAAATTGTTAAATAACTTAAAAAAGAGATGTGTTTTACTTTGAAATGAGGACCTTAGAGTTTTGTAATCTTTTCGACACACAAAAAATGGGAATCTAAGAAAAATTCACGCTAAAAAAATCCTAATCAGGATTTTATATTTTCTGCTTATCGCTCAATGAAGTACCTAAAGAAATTGATAACAAACAACTATTCAAAAAACTCGAATATTTCACCGAATGGACCTAAAAACTTAACAAAGCAAGTATCTGTCACAGTTCAAATATTCAAAAAAACTACAAAGCTCTCTCTATCTCACATTTGCCAGGATTTATTCAACAGCACTTAGCCTTAATTTATTCTTATTTGTACGGTCAAATGAAGACACAGAAGGAGAGCTCTATAAATAATCAAACACATTCCTTTCCCCTTGAAAGTGAATAATCTTGAATTCTTTTTAACAAGACGAATATTTTCTTCAATTATGTTCGCTTTGAAGATAAAGGAATGACGTTAGAAAAAAAAGGAAACATTTCGCGTAATTACATTCTAAAGATACTTATCCAAACAATTAGTGTTTGTGTATTGACAGCTAGTCTTCTGAGAGAATTTTATCGTTAACAATCTTATTAAAAGTTGAAAAAGGTAGCGCATTTTTTCCAAGGCACATGTTGACTTTCTAATGAGTGAATTAACTAGTAAAGATCATGGTTCGTCGAGGCAACTTTTTTAAACTTTGAAATCTTTGAAAATGAAAACAAATTAGAATAACTTCTTGAATTTAAGATTTTTTTTTAAATTATAAAAGGAACATTTTCTTCTAATTGGTAAGGTAACGAAATGTCATTTAAATGGTTATGAACGAAACAACGATTTGTTCTTTTTGTACTTTTTATATTTGATTCAATATATTAATTAGTAAAGGAGACACATGGTTTAAGGACAGGAGACAGGTATAATTTATAAAGTATTGGGGAAATGTTAAATTAAAGCACTTTTTTGTTTTTTACAATAATTATTACTTTTCTTTTTTAACTAAAACGTGAGGGTTGTTTCCTTTCTGCCACGCGCTGTTCCAGAAATCGTAAACAATTTTAGAAGCCTATTATGTTATTCTTAACCCTTTATCTGCTGCATTATGTTTCACCGCAATTCACTAAATTGAAAATTAAGGGATATACATAAATGTAATACTCAACTTCTTGAAATTTAATCCATTAGAGCTGATTAATTAAATTGGTTCTTTAAAGTACCATCAGAACATGGAGGGCTAAGATATTCTCGTAATACTAAAAGAGATCGTAAGACATTTTTAAGGTAGTTTTAATTCTTAAAATGCTTAACAACCAGAGAACACTAATATTTTACAGAACAAAAAACATATTTTTGAAAATTATAAAATTCTTAAAATTTATTTTTTTAACACATAAAAACAGGTTTTACACTTAAATTTAATTTGATGATATTCAAAGAAACAGTTTTTTTTCATTAATTCTCAAAAATACATTACACATTGTGCATTTTAAGTGAGGTTTCGATTGAATATTTTTAAAGTACTGCATCCTGCGGTGTAGGAAATACTGTATTTTCTGAACTACTGCACCCTGGGTTTTGTTCAGAATCTTGATCGTCTTCTTCAGGATCTGACCAAAATTTCGGCGTATTATTTGCTGGAACTCCTTCAACTGAAGTAGCATCTGTTAGTGCATCACTGCTTTCAAATTTTAAGTTCTGTAAGAAATCCAAATCCTCTTGAAGCTTAAGCTTCTTTTTCCCAAGCATTCTAAGAGGAAAATTTATAGCACCTTGAAAACCTCCTATTACTGTTACATCTAAGTTACATACAAATAAATTAAAATTTTAATATTTGAATAAAGCGTAGGAATTTCATTTAATTACGTGGGGAAAAAGCAAGCTCAGATTCAAAATTCAAAATTATTTTAAAATGCTAAAAAAAATAGCAAAATAAATAAGATAAACTAAAATGCAATTCCAAAAAAGCCTAAAATAATAATAGACTACACGGATGAAAAGTAAACACGAAGTGTGCTTCCTCTAACATTGTGTACTAGTGGTACTCGTATTTATAAGAACCACATATTCAACTATTAAATCAGCTATGTGTACATAATTTATTTAAAATAAATAATCAAATCATCTTTTAATGTCTTAATTATTGTATAAAGAATGAGACACATATACAGTTTGACTTGAACTACTTTTGCGGAATAAAAATCTTGGCAATCCGAACAGAATGGCAGCCGAAAATGCAACTTCAGTTTTAAAGTTATTCACTTTTCCTGCTAAAGCAATCATCATAGAACCCGTGTTGCCATATAATCAGGAAGAATGGAATTAAAAAGAGTTTTCCTGCTACACTTAACGTCAGAATATTTTTAAAAATGGTTATTCTACGTAATTTTAAAGTGGGTGATTCTTATAAGTACCGTCAGTAGATAAAGGGTTAAATCTATATCTTACCTGCTCCCTTTTTGAAAATAAAATGAGATATAATAAATATAAACACCATTGTAAACAATTAATTTATCAAGATTGGGTTGCAACGCACACAAGAGAACCACCCCTCTCTATCATATTTTTAAAAATTATACCATGAAAAGAATTCAAATTTTTTTTCTTGGAGTTTTGAGTGCAAAGTGCTCTTTTGTGACAGTTTCCTATTTTGTATCTCAAAATACACAACAGTAACAGCTTAATATTCTAAAAAAATACTTCCGTGTTTTACGACTGCTCGCAATTGGAAAAGAGAGAAAAAAAATCTAAACAATCCCCGAGCTCGTTAAGCGAACCTGATCAATCGTGATGGGCAGATGATAAATTCCCAACCAGCACGCTACTGAATGAAGAGGGGGAAGAGATTGTTCAAAACTTCAGTATCTCATTCTATAAAGCCGATCTATCATCTACTACGTTATGATCACAAGACATGAAAAATAAGATGTGTTTTTCTTTTTCTCCCTTTTTCTTCTACAAAACAACAGAAGCTGGTCACAAACAATGATTACTTATTGAAAATGCATCTGTTGTTTCGTAAGATATCTTTAGATTCTCTCGAACAATTCTGAGTTTTACTGATTTTTTTCCACTTCTTTTGCGCTCCTGGATCACGAGACAATCCCTACTCTGCACGCACTTGTCAGAGCAAGGGAAGGGAGGATAAATAAAACAACCTTAAGAGTATTGAGCCCAAACCTCTTATGAGACCAACCGTCCTCAATATATTTTTTCCACTTATTTTTGTCCGAACAGAGAGTGTATAATTTATTAAGGCTCTGTTGACGAGAACTGAGAATCTTCAAACAACTTCTTCTCTCACTCGCTCTCAGAGCTCGAAGAGTTTGTTTACCTTTTTTTTCTTTGTTCACGCTTCCTATTTTATGCTAATCCGTAATTGATTTCTTCTTTTAGGGTGTGATGCAGAAATTTTAGAGGCGATGTTTTTGTATAACAACTAAAACCTTCTCTGTGGAGCTAATTTATAGAAAGGAATTTTGAGAACCTTTTTTTTTCTCCTTTCAAATAAAAAACTGAGTATTATAACAATTTTATCGTTAGAAATTTTATAGCGTTTTTTATCATGTCACTAAAAATGAAACATTATATTATTAAAATAACTTACTTAAAGATTATTATTGTTTCTCTCATAATATTTTTTTAGTTATAGATATGAAGCAACTTTGAATCAAAAACATAAGCTTTTATCGTTTGTATTCTTTACAATGAAGTTACTCAATATCATTGCAAAATACTAGAAATATATGTTAATATCTATATATGCTATATTTATGTCTATCTATCTATATGTTATATTTAAAATATACTTTAAATTAATACTAGTTTTAAACTCTTAGAAATTAGAATTATTTTTGAAAAACATACTCTAAAGCTAAGGAGTGCTAATCAATTGTACACCAAAAAAAAAGAAAAAAAGCTCCTATATTTCTAAGGAGTGACACTAAACTGGACAGTAACACCATGGTTTGAAAATGTGAGATTAAGATAGATTATATAAATAGGAAATTCAGAGAATGAGACGTAACTCATCATCAAATATTTATAAATGAAGTTCCCGACTTGTTCTCAATCATGCCACTTTAGTGGATAAATATTCATGGTACGAGAATTTAAATAAAAAGTAATAAATATTTACAAGTATTGAGATAGATTTTAAAATTTTTGTACCTTTGATAAGATCCCGGTATCTACAAATTCAGTTTCCTATAATTGATTGTGACCAATAAAGTATAGGAGAAATTTTGCAGATATAAATAATCCCCTTTGTTTTTTAACTACAAAAAACTTTATTTCAAAATTGTATTTTTGGACTATTAACCCCTTAAGTGTCGCTTGCGTATACGTTTACTACGTATATATACGTCTCGCTTCACGAGTGTAATTTCTCAAGACGTATATGTACGTCTTTCCGAAGTACGATAGTTTCTTTACTCTACTGGCAGTAAAATTATCCCAGAGGTTTTGCAATGCAATAAAATGACCTCGACGTAGTATTTGCGAATGACTTACTTATATGTATTTCAGATAATGATTTTCTTTTCTTTTCCCCCATATTAAACCACTTACGTGCGTCTGTGTGAAAAACGGTGGCACTGGGGAGAAAATCGCGTAACTTTAAATCGGCAGTTAAAGAAATATTATTAATTTTATCTCAGTGACTTTTTGTGTGCGTGCATTTTCTCTCTCTCTCTCTCTCTCTCTCTCTATATATATATATATCTTACCTTTTTAACCTAAAAAAATCTTCTAAAATATTTTGAAAACTTTGAGGTATTTAAATAGAGTTTAAATAAAAAAGGAAACTTAATGAGATTTAGGCAGAATATTTTACTGTGTAGGAATTGATAAGATAATTACGGTTTTTATGAATGATATGTCGGTAAAATTGTAATAAATCAAAATATGCAATGGAATTTTTTTTTTGTAAAAATGCACTTTAATTGGTTGAAAACTTTAGAGAAAGATGCTTGTAAAAAGACAATAAGTGCGTTTAGTTACATAGATTTCTTTACTAAATCAAACATTTTAATAGTGAAATTATTGTGTAATTGTTTTTTTCTCTCGTAATTTAGCTTTAACTGATTTTCACATTAATATGCACTGACTGTGAACAATGCTTATATGCATTGACTGTGAAATAATTTCGACTCGAAGCCTACATAATTTATTATCTTACAGATGTTAACATAAACTATCATTGCTCTATTACAAATATATTGCATTATAATTAATTAAGTACTTTATTTTTGATTGATTTCAATAGTAAATCAAAATTTTTAAAACGTGATTTATTATTCTAAAAATGTAAGCATACCCTATAAAAATGCAATCACACTGATATAATCAGTAGCAAACAAACCATTGAAGAGGAATTAAAAAAATAAGTATTATCAGTTTTTTTTGTTGATGTTGAAAGGCTTTTCTTGTCAAATGGAAAAAATAAGACAAACTCAATCATAGAAATATAATTGAGAGTTTCTGATTATAACACATAACTTAGTCTTTAGTAGAATAGTAATTTTCGAATATTGAAACAAAAAAAAATTAATTTTCATGTATTTATTAATGCGTAAATGTAAGACATCAATCAATTTTAATCAAATGTATCTAAACAATTATTTTTCATACATTGGTGCAAAAACTAAATTGAATAACACAATCTAAGGGAAAAAAATAGTAGTTGTGCACCACTGAGTTCAAGTTGCTAGAGAAATTTAGTTATGGATTATTTTTAACGCTAGGAACACATTAATTTCAAGATGTTTAACCCCTGTTTACCCCCTTTTTTTGCCCAAAACGTTCCAAATATTTTATAACATATAATTAAGCTTAATACTTAATAGAATGAGCAAATGGAAAAGTTTTATTTTAATTTTCAATTTTAAAGTTTTCACATTATTTTTTTTTTATTTTATAAGTGTGGAACACAAAAACTACTAAACGTTTGCTTTTTATAAATACACTCTGCATGCTATGAAGAAAATATAATATATGTTACAAGAGTTTCTCTCCTACTTAAGAAAAAGTTATGTTCGTACTTATTTTCAAACGGTTGCTGGATTTGTGTGTGTGTGTACATACATATATGCACACACAATTTGAAGCATGGTGTAATACTAAGTCTTACATTACTATGGGAAAATATATGATATCAGCCTTTTTTGGATTATCTTTCCATTTTCATTTCTTCACAAGCAACAAATTGCACATTGCCAATCTTTGTTCCTTATCGAACATTTTCAAGAATCTAAATTCCTGCCTTTAATGAAAAATTTCTACTTTTACCACAAGGAAAATCCCAGATTAGAAGAACAATGGACAAACAGCATCTCTTAAATACACTAGAACTAACAATATAACTATAAGAACTAAAAATATGTGCAAATAAATGATAGAAAGAAGAAAATATCAGTGCCCGTACAGCGTACGGGCAAACCGAATGTGGATAGATTTCGGTAGCCCATACGATGTTCGGGCAAACCAGTTAAGGGGTTGATTAGTAATCACATTTAGCTGTAAAATAGTGCCAAATGAAATAAAAAAAAGTGCAACATTACTTTTAAATTAATTCGAAATTGTTTCGAGTGTCAACGGAATTATATTTCTTAAATGCTAATTAGAGCTCGAATTTTTGTTTGTATACGAAAATATTATAAATTAGTCTCTCTAATTATGAATTAGTCTCTAATAACTAGAATTCAGTTCTATGTATTAATAATTACACAGCGAAAAGGTGTATTTTATAAGTTTGTTACGTAACTGAATAATTATAAGCTTTACGTTGTTTTAACAACATTGACTACATTTACTACTGGAAAATTAATGATGTACACACATCAATGATGAAACTTTGTTATATATATAAGTAGTAATTTAATACCATGTTTAGAATAATGTTTTTCGTTTTTTTTTCTATAAATTATTTAGAGTTTTGTAAATATTATACTACCCTAACAAACAATAATTTGAAATTTAATCTCAAAATAAGTTTAAAGAAACCTTTTTATTTTATTTTAACGCAAATAAAGAAATTTGCGAAAAAGATTTTGAAATGCAATTCTGATATACTTTATATGCGAATTCTTTTTTAAGAACTCAATTGTATCTTTTGTATAACATTGTGGATACGTTTTAAAATAATTTTTCTCAAATTCAAAATATGTATTCAATTGTGTAAAGCTAATGGCAAAAGTAATCAAAATATTTCTCGGATAGATTAATTACTGGAAGAAATAAAAACAAAACAAATATCTTATACTCGCTACACAATATCGCTTTATCTTTTATATTTCTATTTCCTACAGTTTTCCAGAAGATTGAGAATTCCATTTTTCTTTCTCTTCTACATCCAATATATTTCACAAATACATTTTTTTCAAAGGGAATCATGAAACGTTGCGTGAGTACGTGTTTCCCCGTGTATGTGTAATCAACCGTCACGCCACTGGGGGGGAAGAGTTTCATCTCTGGGGAGGGGGGAGTTTCATCTCGTGCATAAAAGTGCGGAAGTAATCTTGTTTTTTCCACACAACTCTTTTTATTTTTGTCGAGCTTATTGTTACGTTGTTGTCCATAGGAAGACTCTGTTGATCGATCGTACGTGTTTGTTTCTTTTCCAATTTGAATGTTATTATAAGTAAAGGAAATGAATATAGGGATTTTTCTCTTTAAGAAATATGTGTTTCTCTTTTTTTCAGGTTTTTTAATACATACAGGCGGTCTTCTCTCATTAAATGGGGTCTGTTCATATCTCCTACGACTTTAATTAATAAAAGGGATTATGCTAAAACTCCCATATGTAGGCTAATCAAAAGAGGAGGAGAAGGATTAGAAGGAAGAGGGGAAAAGTTTTTAAAATCTTTTCGACGCAAGAAATGTAGAGGTTTCTCGTTTATGCGATTTCTCGATCTTTCACGAGATCAAATAAGTTTTCTTTTTTAGTTTGAAAACCATTGTCAGCTTGTGGACAGAGTGATTACCTACTGATAAAAAAATTAAAATGAATATGAGTATCTATACGTCTTCTTTCGCCTCCATTTGCTTTCGAATGTAGGAGAATCGTAATTAAAAGTAGGTCTATTCTTCAGTTTTTTTAGTTTTAATTAATGAACGAAGACGGTTCTTAATTTTTTGCATGTGTTATTTAAAAGAAGAGGAGGAGGATTGCATGAAATGTGTGTGTGAACCTTACTTTTAAAAATGTTCATATAAAAAAAGTGGTAGTTTTTCACATATGTCTTTCAAAGAATTAACTAAAAATATTTGTGAAGTAATTTTTAAAATAAATTTATTTTATAATGGACTGAAATTCATTATATTAGAAGATAGTGAAATCATATAAATTAAAATTATTTTCATGGTGTAAAATGGTTAGCCTATTCACTGTCAACTACGAGATATCTCGTAGTAAGCGTGTGTACCAATACTGCCAGATACGAGATATCTCGTAGTTTAAGCTGCAATTTTAGATTGATTACATATCTCCATTTGAGTTAGGAATTATTAGAAAGGATAAATGGAAATTTTATACAGTGCAAAAAATTTATTAATTATTAATTTTTGTTATTAAAATTATTGCTTAGACTGTTATAGATTATGGATTATAATATAATCCTTACTAATATTATAAACGCGAAAGTTTGTATTTATGTATGTTTGTTACTCTTTCACGCAAGAACAACTGAATGGATTTTAATGAAACTTTACAATAATATAGCTTATGCACCAGGATAACACATAGGCATAAAGAATAAGGCATAGGCATCAGAATAACATTAATAAAGATATTGTTTGAAGTGTTTAAAAAATATAACGATAATTGTCAAGTAAATAGGAAAAAATTCTGCCATCTGCAAAAAACCTCGCGACAGCATATATCCATCTTTTATGTATGAAGCAAAACTTTCCCTTTTTGTTTTGTCTACTCCAGGTGCCAGTGCTCACTCGCTCCTAATTTATTGCTTTGATCAGTGTAATCTCTATTTTTTATTTCAGAATAAAACTAGATTTCGAAGGGAGAGGTTGGGGCAAATCTCTCTTTATTTGAATGGCTACTATTAATTTTTTTTGCATGTGTAAGCCATTATCGTCAAAATAGTGAACCATAAATGTAATAAAAATTGATAATTTATTTCTATGCACGTATTTTTTTATGATTTTATCATGCACATTTGGTAGTAACAAATTGATCCTTGTATTAAAATGAATACTTTTATCGCTTCTGGTATTTAAAGTAGATAAACTTTCCCACTACATCATTTGGACAAATTTGCATAGCTTTTTAGGAGTTAGTAGTTAATTATAACGCTATAAATTTTAATTGAATAGGCAGGTATTGAATTTTTTAAGTATAAAAATAATAATAACTACCGTACTGTATTGTATTTTTTGGAAATGTAGAAAAAGTATCTACTAAGAATTATGCCGTGAAAGCTTAAGTCTGATTTTTCCCAAAGTTCTAATAAAGCTCGAGCTATGAAAGTAGCTAGACTTAACGAAACGTTTCCACAAGCCAAACTGCGAAGGCTTGAACAGGTGGAGCGTGAGGCAGATTGCAATTTTAACATAAAATAAATAGAACAGAAAGTAATATTAACGTATTGCACTTCCAGATATAAATTATTTACATTATTTTAAGCGTTCATTACACAAAATTTGTAACAATGTGTTACTTTTGCTTAGCAGAGATCAGCTTAGGAAGATGTTTTCAAAATTTGACCCACAAGAGAGTTACGAGGAGTTATAAATAAAAAAAAATCCTTTTTATCAGCTATTAGATCTACAGACTTAAAATTTAACATACATGGATTTTTTTTGTTTAACTTGCAATTAACGTAAAATTAACTCATTAAAAACTTCTTTATCCTTCAATGTATTGTTTAATTTTTCAATTCACCCGTGTGAAGAACGGGTATACCAGCTAGTAATTATGCATATATGAATATATTCCAAAAATTAAAAAAATATTTTTATTGTTATTGCTGTGTATGATGAGCTTTAAATCAAGGATCAACATAGAATACTGGGTTCTTGGGACTCATTGAACAAAAATACCTAGTCTCCTTACATTTTTCTTGTACATATTCGACATGGTTTGTTGGCATCCTTTTTTTCTGTGGGAGGTAGAGGGTCCAAGTAATAAAAATTAGTTGAATTTATATAATAGTTGCTGCTTTCTCTTGTATTGCTGCCGTCGCCATCAAATAAATGCATAATAACTGATTCCCTAAATTGACGCATATACTCATCTTTTTATTTACTCAATTTTTTTAAATTATAGAACACGTATGCATTCTGGAGGAAGATTTCGAAGTAGGGTGGAGCGATTTTCTTGAACGAATGCTGGGTTTTTCTGGGGTTTGCAAATTATTACTTACCATTCCAGTTTTATTACTCCGGAACTCTTTGTAACTACCATCGCTTTATGAGTTTTTCAGAGGGATTTATATTACACATCTGTATTAAAATCTGATAGAACATCTAACTGTCGTCAAATAAAATTAGGCGATGAGATTGTAAAATCAAACAAAACGAAAAGAAAATTTTTATATAAGAAGATATTTATTGAAAAAAGTCATTACGAGATAACTCGTAAGTTGCAGTCAACACGTGAGTCTTATTCAGTGACGCTAGCTACGAGTTATCTCGTAGTGTTTTTTTTCAATAAGAACTATTGTACAGGTCATTACAATACTTTATCAGTAACTTAATATTATCATATTTTGTAAAATTTCATGTTTTCTGTAAAACAAAATTGTGGCACCCAGGGCAAGACTCCTTAAACTTGCCTGTAAGTGAATGGGTTAAAAGGAAATATTATGAAAGGTTACATAAAAATATAAATATTTTAAAATAAATATTTCTGATATATGACTTAACACCGTAATTTTTTAAAAGCTAATATGATAAAGGAATTTGTTTTTGTTTAAAAATATTTCTTAGTGAGATTTGTAAGCAACCATAAATGATTAATGAGCATGTTATGAATCCGTGTTTTAGTTTCATTAAGGAAGAATTTCTTGTTATCTTCTGAAATTTTTGGATATTGGCTAGTTTAAAGCTTGGTTTTCAATAAAATACTTTTTTTTTATTTTTCTCTAATTGATTGAATATTTTATTAATGTTTCACTACGAAGAAACACAAGAGCTTCTGGCGAAGAACGGAATTTTATACCATGATCAAATAACGAAGATGACACATAGTTGTTACCCTATGGTCCGAAATTCCCCATCACTCCAACGTGAGGACTCGGAGTCTACTCAGATTTAACGAACATTATCGGAAGTCTTATCATTTCGTGCCATTAAGGGAAATAATTCAGAATTAAATTCTACAAAAAAACCAAGGAATTCTGTTACATTATCCATTTCAAACTCAGAAAATAACTTCAGAAAATAATTTTTATCCTGCTTCCTCTCCTAATTTAATTCTAATTACATTCTTAATTACTAAATTCACATATATTTAGTAGTAACAGAATGACAAAAACCATTTCAATGGTTTATTTGCTCCTCTAAATAAACCATTGAAACCAGATTTTATAAATTTTTATAAAATGTGTATTAGTAAGAAAATTTTTAATTTATTAATTTAATTTTCAAGGAGGAATATTTGGTGGTATGAAATCTTTGAATAATTTATTTCATTAGTTATAATAAGGATTATGACAAATATGTATGAGATATCTTATATATATATTTCGTTTTTTCAAAGAATAATTTTTGCTTTTCTAAAAGCTGTTTCTCTATTATTCCTGAAATCAAAGCACTGAACTTGTGATACCCCGAGGCAAGGGGATATCATCTCTTAATCCACGCGACCTAGATTTGTAGGAATAAATGATTGACCACTCAAATTCTCCATAAAAATCTAGTTTTGTCTGTTTGTATTGAGCAACGCAACACAAGTCTTACTAGAGGGGACTGATCAGGAGTGATACTACACAATCATCAAATTATAAGTAAAATAGCGCCTGAAATCCTACTCACTATATTTATGAGATATTAACCACGTAGTCCTTATCTATTGTAGATTCCTTAATAAGCTAATGTCCGTTCTATAATTCATCTCTTACCAATATCTCACGGCGAGCAGCCCTCGGCTCTCTGTCTCTTCCTGTATTCTATTCTTCCATTATTATTCTATTACTATCCTACTTCTATTCCACTTTTATTCAACTTTCCGACTTCTATTCAACTAACTCGCAAATGCTAAAGCTCCCTTATATATCTGTTCCCTAATCTGCGTTTCGCGGTTTCTTCTTGAGAAAGTTGGATTCTGGCCCCAAAGATTCCCCAGAGGATTAGTGAGAAGGCGTGATAAAGCACCGTCACAAACTTCAGTGACAGAAAATTGTATAATATTTTATTTGGGTCTCTGATATGAAGCATGTAATGTCTTCATCCTTGCAAAGTTCAGACATAGTGATAAATTCTACTTTAAGCTGAACTGATTTGAAAGAATTTGTACATTTTCTCTAGCTGATAAATGTGTTTAATTTATGGTACATTGACTCTAAAATGAGTATAAAACACTAAAAATGTGGAATGCACATTTGCAACTAGTGTAGATTATGGGACTTAATCATGTGTGTTTTAATTAATTTTTAGTAATTATAGTGACGGAATCAAATATAAGTAATGTTTAGATACAGCTGTGTTAAAGACTCTTATTTAAAGAAAATGAAGAATGATTTAATTTTAACATCACTTGCTTTTCAGAAGAAGGTAGCCAATATTTATAGATAAATTATTTTAGAAATATACGTATACTTTCATTTGTTACGAGATAAGTATGTAATATGGAAGATAACTGAAAAAATGTTATAAAATTTTGCATTTATTACTGGAGAAGTATCATTCTGGGTAACTGTGGCTTATAAACATTGTTAAGGAAGTAGATATAAATACTATAAGCTATTATAAATTCTTAAATAAAAAAAAACATTAAAAATTTACCAAATGCATCCTTAATATGTCAAATAAGTCACATATAAGTCAAATAAAAGTTTCATTTACATCAAGCCTCAGTGGTCATAATGCGTTTACAGCCCAAACCAGTATTTTCAACCAATATTTATTAGTCTTTTTAAAAATAAAATTTAAAAGATAACAAGAGAAAAACAAATATCTAGGAAATATTTTTCTGTGCTTGCATAAGCTACGATTTCTATAAAAGCGATACAGTTTTTCAGAAATAGGAAAGTAACACTTTTTAATAAATACTAGAAACTACGCAAGGGAGTATGGCTATCAAAAGATGCTGGATATTGAAAGGCTCCCAATTTTACAATCTAGAAGAATTTATCAATCCTTCTCAAAGCAGGGCAAGAGAAAAAAAGTGATATTAGAATCAAACTATATGAATCTTCTTATATGTATTTTATACACCACGTGGGTTATTATTTAGGGAATTTAATCGGGTTGGTTTCAATTGTTAAATATGAAGCCTTTTTACCAGAAGTTTTACAATTTTATTTTTTATTTCATATCATTACATCAATTAACTAACAAAGTAAAGTAACCCTTCAAAAGTATTTTGTTTTTAACTTTGCAATGAACATGCTTCTAAAACATTGAATTTTTGATTAAAACCCCAGTTCCTCTTTTCTGAAATCTCAAATTTATCGAAGTATATAAAGATGTGAATAATACTAGCAGGTATAGCCATTTTTTGCACGGGTGAAACGAAAAATATAACAATCGAGATGGAAGAATTAAAAAAAAATAATGTCAAAATTTAATTAATATTTTGAATGATTTTTTAGTAAATTACAAATTAAACTCTGAACAAAGAGTGATTTAGCAAATAAAATAGTGAAGTAAAATAAATAAATATAGACTAAGGTGTCCGACTACGTTCGGAACCATAATTTTGAAAAAGCGTATAAATGGATAAAATTTATGAAATTTATTGTCCCTTAGATTAGAAAATATATATAAAATTGTTTTAAGAATATTATTACAATAAGAAATTATTTAAGTACAATATTTTGACAAAAAATGAACATAAAATGACCAAAATATTCTCTTTTTATGAAAAATGCTTCTATTATAATAATATTTTGCCTGTATATAGCTCAGACCTCTGTACAGAGGCTCAACTACAATTTTTGAAATATATAACTTAGAAGTGGGTTTATCCATGTTTTATGACAACAGAGGAAGAAAATTTTAAGAAAAAAACTCGGATAATTATTTCAAATTGTTGTAACTCTGAAAATAATGTGAATTTTTCAAAAATCATCCTTGAGTCTCTGTACAGAGGTTTGAGCTATATACAGGCAAAATATTATTATAATAGAATCATTTTTCACAAAAGGAGAACATTTTGAAAAATGGTTATTCTAAGTTAATTTTTTGCCAAAATATTGTATTTAAATACTTTTTTTGTCAAAATGTCTTTAAAACAATTTTATACATGTATTCTAATCTAAGTGACACTAAATATAATGAAAATTATCCATTTATGCGCTTTTTAAAATCACGGTTCCGAACGTGTTCGGATGCCTTAAATCCCAGTATTTACCATGTTCACCGGTCAGTAAATATCTAAATGTGTTTTATTATTTTTTTTAGGGGAAACACGCACTACTTTAAAAAATTTTCAGTTACGGAATGCATGAGAGAAAAGCAAACAAGAACCTAAAAATTTCACCAAACACAATTGAAGAGATATAAAGAATTAAAAAGAACATATATGAAGAAAAGAACCCATTAAAACATAACACAAATGCCCTTCACATTTAAAAATATTGAAAGACATTAATATATCAGAAACTTCTGAAAACCTACCAAATTTTTATAAAACTTATATAATTAGAAATGATCTATTTAATTACATTTCTGCTAAACTTATTCTCAGATAAAGGAATTGTTTCTCAAACTTCTCTGTGGCTTAGAATAACGAAAGAAAAAGTCGCCACGATTTCAAACATGGAGTATCAAAAACTTTAAAAGAATAAAAGAGAAAAATGTCTTGCGAATATAAAAATGGTTTGTCTTTTCTATAAAACGAGTAACTCATGAACCAATCTTGAACCTTTTCAAGAATTATGTAATACCAGAAAAAAATATCTTTCACGAAGCTGAAGTGATGGTTTTCTCAAAACCGACTCTTACCAGGTCTCTACTCAACAAAACAAACATTGCTACCAAATTTCAAATCTGTTGGATTAGTAGTTCAAAAACGAGGATTTTCAAATTCACATTACACCTTTCCAACATCCTCCTAACGTTCATAGCTAATCTCTTCCCAACAAAACATGCCTGTCAAATATCAATTTTATAGGTCTAATAAATATTTCAAAACGGAATTTTTTAATCTATAATGCCCATGTAATTCCCCTTGAGAGTCGATTTCTGTAAAACCAGTTCTGAGCGGATCTCTGTTGTTTCTAGTCATTAAATTTCTGAATCATGAAACCATCTGAACTTTTTGCTAAAAATAATTCTAAAATATTCCTGAAGTTAAATTTGCCACATCTTTCGCCTAAAATTTTCCAACCGCCACCTTTAGAGTGATCTTTCGTACCTTTAATTTTGGTTAGCCTTTTATCTCTAACGTCATCTCTACGCGTTCTCTTCATTCTTCTTTTCTTCCCTATAAATGGTACTACACACCAAAAGTTTAAAAAAAAAAAAAGAACGCAAAAAAATAAAAATATAAATAAAACATTTTAGCATAATAACATTAGCCATAGTAAATTTTTCCACGAATAAAACGTCACGTTTAGTTGAAAATAGCAATACTGTATAATTTATCTCTGTGAGGGGAAGGGAGAACGCTCTAATGCTAAAAAAAAATGTTAATGGGGTAAAGAAGGGAGATGAATCCAGATAAAATATTCAACGGGGAGAAATAGGGAAGAATGAGTTCAGAAGATTACTTCTTTCTTTGTTAGTGTAGGGGGGTCATAATTCTATACTAGGGGTAGTATATATACTTGAATACATACTAGGGAGGGTCTAGGGAGGGTACGCCTGTTCTCCAAACGGTGGACCAACCCCCATTACATAAACTGTACAGCTGTTCATACTCATTGCTCAAATTGTAAAACAGTAATTGACATGTATTATGTAGCTCTATTTTTTCAATACATTGTAAGAGCATCCTTTCCTGCAAACTGCACAGAATTTTTATTCCATCTTTGCTTCTGCACCTTGGCAGAACCACGTTCCTTTGACAATAATTTATAACTATAATATTGAACAGGACTTACTGCCTTTTTATTATTGTTCTCATGTATGAGATACAAAAATAAATTCAATACATCATCAATACATCACTTTTTTTATATAGAGAGAGAAAAAAGTTTTTTTGGTAAAATTTTGATACTATCTTGATTGATTAAATATTAATGGCGCACTGTTCAGCTACACGAGGCTCTTGGCGACGGACCACGTAATTTTGAACCATGGTCAAGTGACGTGGACGACACCTGAGCTGGCACCCCTTCTAACTACCACACCGACGGGAGGACGCGTTTCAGCTCTCGACAGATTTAGCGTGCATCGCTGCCCTGCACGGCGGGTCCTTGGTGGTACTCCCCTCGAATTCGTGACAAGACAAGCCACGACCCGATACCCACACCGCTCGGCTACCGCGGCCCCTTCATACTATCTTGAACAGTTGAAGAAAGTATTGTTTCAAAAACAAGAAATCAAAGCTAAATTTTATAATCATTTTTGGCTATGTTAATGGCAAAACTATCTATGCGTGTGCATACTGTATTAAAAAAAATAATTCAGTTTTATAACTGTTCTTAAAGTTCATAACATATTTCTGCTGAAATCATAACGTAGTATTAAAAATTGTTTGTTCTTTCAAGAATATAAAGAATTCTTTGAAATGAAATTCGAAAAGAAATAGTCTTATTAAATAGATTTTTTTTTTGTAGAATCTAGCCGAAAGATTCTAAAAAATTTAAGGATCAATTTTTCATTCGAATTTCATGCTTAGCTATGGAAAGATTTGAACAAAATTCTGTTAGGGGATCATTATGTGGATTACATGTTTTTACAATAATATTTGTATCATTATATTAGTAAGTGAGTGAGATATTTATATTAAAGTCGCTTTATAAAGTTGCACGAGGGTAATAGGCCTCCCTCTCCTATCTTCCACATCACAGCAACGGTAGGAAGTTTGAGTCTCGACAGATTTAACGCACCGCTGCCCAATCTACACGGCGGGTCATCAGCAGCACTAGGCTTCAAATCATGACGTGCCAGCAACGAGTCCATGACCTTGACCATTGTATAAGTATTTAATTGCTATCGATTATAATTTTATCCCTGGTAGTGTGTCAAACGTAAATGTTTATTTTATAAAGTAAACAATTTTCCAACACTAAGTCATAATAGGCTTTCCTTAATAAACTTTTGAAGAATTCTTAATTGAATTAACTAAACGCTTTAGTTCCTGCATTTTTTAGGATAATTTCTTCGTGACTTGTTTATTTTTCTAATACAATATTTTCGTGAGTAGAAATAGCATAATTTTGTTCTTATATATCTTCATTACGCATAGTTGAAAATTATATTAAAACTGTAAATAAGTTAAAAACAAATCAACAAACAAACAAACAAGCATTCAGAATAAGATTTAAATAAAAGAGAGAAGGAATAAATGAAATAAAATACACTTTTAAAGAAGAGACGTTATAATTAGTAAATGAAATTATGTGTGAATTTGTATATTCATAATATTCTACTTCTTTTTTAAAATGAAGAAAAGAATGTGATTTTAACTTCTAAGGGAATTTTCACTCTGCAACGAAATTTTTTTAAATAGTCTAAAATACACGAACATAGCTTTCAATCAAAGTGAGAACAAAAGATAAATATTGTTACGTAGATTGAGGTTCGAGGATTTTACGCAAATCAGTCTCTAAGAAGAAAAACAGTTACTTAAGGTATCCGACCACTTGTGACAACTTTTTTTTTTGAAGAAATGGAGATATGGGGATTTTTTTTGTGACCTTTAGATTTATTTAGTATATTTAAAAAAAATCGTAAAATTTAAAAAAGAAAATAAAAATATTATTATTAGAAGGGGAAAAAACTGGCGAAAATGTACAAAAAATTGCGTAAACGGGGCCTGCTCTGCACAAGTTCAACAAATTCTCAATTTTTCAATTTTAATGCGTTACTTATGTTACCTTCAGAATAATAGATATTTCAATTTTTACAAAAACTAGAGCACTCTATCTTAGTGACTATATGAAATTCCTAAAAAAAACAGTCATTATACTCACATAAGGGACTGTAAACTTTGAAATAAAACAATGATTGATAAATCTGAAGGTCAACAGTAGAAGGTTTCTTCTACTGTTATACAAAACATTCACAAAAAATTTCAACAAATTATTTTCAAAACTTTTTGAGCAATCGCTGTCCCCGTTTGGGCTTTTCGAAAAAAAAAACACATTTCGAGTAAAACGCATTTTAAGTTTTGAAATATTGTATAAAGTAATGGGATCTGCTTTTACTAAAACACTTGTAGTTTTTGTTCTCGTTAATGGAAAATAAAAACTTGGTACTTTTATAAAGCCAATAAGATGGCCTATAAAATAAAATCATAAAAAAAATTTGTCAATTTTTGAAAAAAATCACGATTCTAGGGTAGTCGGATACCTTAAGAGCGATGAGAATTTATTATCAAAAATCCAATCCTTTAAATACAGGGTTCTGCAGCTATATTCACAGAATAAATCTCAAAAGGTCTTTACACCTTCTGCAGCACTCAAACACAGTTATCAGTGTTTAAAAATACACGTATGTAAAAAATTATTCACAAGCACAGCCAAGCTAATCGCTAGTCAAAACAGTGCTCACTAATCTCTGGCTGAATTCAGACTGACTGGTTGGGGCTGGCACTGCTCTATTTATAGACCCGGCGGAAAATTCCAGAAATATCCGCACGCGTCATAGTGCGTGAACTTAGTGGAGAGATCCACTACTTTTTAAAATAATCCAGAGGGGCCCAAACTCACCAACATGGTCACCAATGATGCCAAAATGGACATCAAACTCGCCAAATTGGTGACCAACCTGGTCGTTAAATATGATGCCAACTTGGCTGTATCGCCAAGATTTCTCCAAGTTCTCATTGAATCACCACTGCATTATGCTTATGAATATTACAATTTTAACATAAAATAAATATAACATAGAGTGATATAAATGCATTACACATCCAAATACAGATTATTTACACTATTTACACAAAATTCGTAGCAATATTAACCAATTGACAATGATCTTTGAAACTGTATAATTATGTAAACATACTATAACGAAGGAAAAACAAAATATATATGAAAATGAACAATATAAAGTTAAGCCTTTATAAAAAATGTTAAGTTTCTTATTTTTTAAAAATTTGTTTTCCCCTTTAAAATTATATAAAAAAATTCAGTCACATACAAGTTAAATTACACACGTGTAGGCCAAACACACATCGTACGTACGCTATTTTCATTACTTTTTAAAATTTTTGCCAATTAGTTTTTCCACAAAATTCTTATTGAATGTTTTATTGCCCCTTGACTGCCATCGGCGTATAAATACGTCTCTCTCAACCGGTACCCTTAATACCTTGGACGTATATACGTCTTTTCGCAGTATGATTCTTTTCTTTGCGCTGCTATTAGAACGCTGTTCTGAGGATTTCGGAATGCAATAAAAGGACCTTGACACTGTTTACAAAGGATCTATTTACTTCAGAGAAAAATTTGTTTATTTACGCCTTCTCTCTTTCCCCTCCATTTCACCGCAAACTTGCGCCTGCGTGAAAAACGATGACACTTGGTAGTTAATCACGTAACTTTTAATCGAAAATTAAAGGGTTAAAATTCATCAGCAATTTTTGATAATATTAACGATAGGTGCAAATATATCAAATTAAATTCTTAGTGTTGAAAGACAGGTAGCTTTATTCATTTAAAAAATAATTGCTATTTACAAAAAAAAAATTATGAAATTTGTGAAACATCCTTTTTTTACTGAACTTGGCACAGAAAATAATTAGTGTTAATTGGAAAAATTATACATTTTTCTTAAAAATTGTTTTCTTTAAAATATTTTAAAAAACACTTATTTTTGCTAACATTTAATTCTAAAACGCATTCAACTTTGTTTCATCTTCATAAGCACGAGACAAATAAAAAGTCAATTAAAATAAACATTTTCGTTGGATTAATAGAAAATGTTTTGCTAAATTTTAAAAAAATTAACGTCATTTAGAATTAAATAATGTACCTCGTAATTCTTAAATACAATCTAATGGAGAGGTCTTACCCCAGGTTCCACATAACTAAGTTGAGTTTTAAATGAGACGGTTATACTACTCTGTATGACGATCTTTAGGGGAGTCGAGATTTGCATTTATCATTTGATTTTTATTTCAACAGATAAATGCGAAGAAGCCCAATCCATATTTAAAGATGTATGAAAATATATGAAAGATTCCAGAATGATTTTAGACAACAAAAACTCATAAAAAATATAATGTGAAGTTGAAATGATAGAAATTAAGTAACTACTTTTGAAAATACTGGGTGAGTACAATTGATGGACCCAATTTCAAAATATCATATTTTTGAAACTACTGCATGTATAACAATAAGTGATACATGAATGTAAATAGAAATATACCAAGTTTTTTTTCACTAAGGATCCATGGCACATACAAGATTTGTGTGGTTGAAATCCAAACATGGCGACAATGCTAGAAAAGAGTTTTTGCTTATCAGAATATGAATCTTTTTTGTTTAGTTATTTCGGTGTATATTTAGAAATCGCTACGGAAAAGAAACACCGCACAACAAGAGGATTCTACGATGGTATCATCAATTTAAGAAAACAAGTTGCTTGTGTAAAAAGAAAAGCAGCTGCTTTTGAAGCATCTCGGAAGAAACAGTGGAAAGGGTGAGGCAGAGTTTTGTTTGAAATCCATAGAAGTTTGCGACAGTTGCCACCTGTGAACTTGAATGCCCTAGAAAATGGTATGGAAAATTTTACGCTAAAAATATTTCATTTGTATCACTTACGATTGACTCAACAAAAAACAGTGGACGAAAAGTAAGCCTTAGTGCAGCATTACGAACCATTGATAGAGTGATGCTACTCTATCACTTACCGCGTGAGTGCATATGGAACGAACTGGGTATTGAACGTATGCCGTGGAACAAAAGGGTCACGCATCGAACATTAGGAACAGAAAAAAAAAATTGGTATACATTCTCTTCACATTCATGTATCACTTTTTGAAATATGTTCAGTAATTTCGATCATATGAATTTTTAAAATCAGGTCCATCATTTGTACTCACCCTGTATTTGTGATACATTAATGTTTGAGTATATATAAAGAATATAAAATAATGAAAGATTTTATTGATAATAATTGATGTACTCTTTTTAAGACCTTTCTTACTTATATAAGGTAAGCACTGTAAAAATATTGCCAACAAATGATCATTCTAAGTAATCCATTTACATGGATCAGTAAAACTTTACCCTTATGTAATGAATTATTATAGGACATAAGAAGAGGAATAGCTACCGTTATTTTTTCCTTACTTCTTCCTCTACAGGGCGGTCTTGAATTCTTGGTACATACTTTAAGGGTTGGGGCAGGACATTGTAACAATCATTTATTGTACAGGAATATATGGGCGCAAATGACGCAGTGAGGCGCAAACACAAAAAAATAAGAGACGAAAGGAAAACGAAGTGTTTATGGAAAGCTTCGGTGACGAGTGTATTGTTTGCAGCAACTGTTCAAAACTGTGTCTACCAGTAGCGATATATGCTTGACGGCGTCGGTGGAGCGATTGGCATACACGTTCAAATATGCCAGATATTTCACGCACACGTTTTGCAGCTTCGGATATTCGAGCAACGAGATCCTCATCTGAGTGAAGTGGAGTCGCATAAACAAGATTCTTCAGATGTCCCCATAAAAAGTAATCAAGACTCGATGAATCGAGTGATCGCGGGGTGGTCAAAGGAGTGGTCCACCACGCCTAATACATCGCGCCCCAAACGTGGCATTCGGGAAAGTGAGCACAAAGCTGAAAAATTCAGTGATCTGGCATTCGTCGGGCAGGAAACTGTGCATGGTATATTCGTAGCACTGAGATGCATTATGTTGAACGGCGGATAGACATATTCTGTCCCCTACTGACAACGCAACCAACCGATAACTCCATTTCCCTTTACTTTTATTTCCCTGTATACGTTTCCCCGTGTCACTTGCATCCATACATTCCTATACAATAAATGATTGCTATATACACTGGTGTGCAAAAATTAAGGACGAGACGGTTTTTTCAATATAACTTTGTACAAAAGTTTTGCAAATCAACACATTTAATACCGTAAGATCCCCAATACGTAAGGGCATGTGTAATATGTCAGCAACACTTACTAAAAGAGAAATCAGAGGGATAAAAAGAAGCTTGATTAAAAAAGTAGCATGGAGCGCAATGCGACTGAAGGCCGAAACATCCCTGTGATGGGTGTCCAGCAAGAAACATCCGGTCTTTAGTAGGGGATATGATCTCCCCTGACTGCTAGGCAGGTTTCACAGCGTCTGCCCATGCTGAGAATGAGGGTGTCAATGAGTTGTTGAGGCATTGCTGCCCATTCGTCTTGCAGCACCAATCGAAGCTCCCGAATCGTTACTGGTGGTAAGGTACGAGCTTCCAAGCGTCTGCCTAGAAAATCCCATACATGCTCGATGGGATTGAGATCCGGAAATCGTGCCGGCCAATCCATCTGTTCAATATCCTCACTCTCTAAGAGCTGTTCGTCAGCTACTGTGCGATGACATGGTGCTATGTCGTCCATGAAAAGGAACTGCAGACCCATAGCGCCTCTAAAAAGACACACATATGGAAGAAGAATCTCGTTACAATAACGGGTCCCTTTGACTGAACCTGCCTCGAAGATGTGAAGGTCTGTACCACTACCAAGCATGATGCCTCCCCAAGCGAGAACACCGCGACCTCCATACCTGTCCCTTTCAAAGATGTTCGAGGGATGATTGCGGCTTCCCCGCTCTCTCCAGATGAGTATGCGATGAGAATCACTACTCAAACTGAATCTGCTCTCATTTGTAAATAGTACTCGTCCCCATTCATTGTCTCTCCAATTCCGGTGTTCCCGGCACCACCGAGAACGCCTTCTCCGATGGGCAGGCGTTAAAGGTACACACCGTACAGGGCTTCGTGCAAACAGACCACCACCGTGCAGTCTTCTGGCCACGGTAAAACGCGATATCGGTCGTCCAGTCGCCTGTGTCGTGTGTCTAGCGATTTATCCCGCTGTCTGCCGCCTGTTTCTTCTGGCCTGTAAGACAATGTACCGGTCATCTGCGGGTTTGATTCCTCGTGGATGACCACTACTGAACCTCCGGATAGCTGTTCCTGTAGTTTGAAATTGTCTCCAAAGTCGTGAAGCGATGCTGTGAGCAATTCCGAACTCTGCAGCCACACTTGTCGCACTGCGGCCTTCCTCCAACTTCCCAATGATTCGACCTCGCGTAAAAGCATCCAGATGTCGTCTAACAGATTGATTATTCGCCATTTCTCGCTGAGGCAGAAACTCGGTGTGATTTTAACTGCTATACGGCGTGCAATCTCTTTGCCAGAAATACTGATCTTACACCGACAACATGCTTTATACTACTCAGACACTCCCCCATTACGTCTACCTGCATATCTGCGCATGTGCTACCGTACATCACCTTACTTAATCTCCTGATTGGTCTTTCTGTCCGCTCTGCCTCTTCGTTCATCTTATATGCTAATTTTTCGTTTTCGTCCTTAATTTTTGCACACCTGTGTATAGTACCCTGTATCTACCTTTAAAGTTTGTACCATGAATTTGGAGCCACCTTGTATAAATAATTGTCTCTTTTTCAGGAAATACCAGCATTATATCATTATTGTGATTTATTCTCGTAGCTTTTTGTTCCTTATAAGCTATTTTATTTATTAGCTTGAACGATAGTGTAAATTAAAATGCTTTATAATTTAGTTGAAATAATTGGAGACTGTAGTAAATTACTTCTCTCTCTCTCTCTCTTGACCATTGAGAAATTCAACATTTTTGAATTCCTGGGGCACAATCCGAACATATCAATTTCGTATCTAAAGTACATGTCAGAGTATTAAGATTTATGAATTAAAATTCATACTAATACTTAACATCAAAATATTATTATTTTTTTAATCAAGGGGATTATAATTATTGTATTAATTTGCAATTTTAATTCCATTTAGAAATCTGATTTAAATCTATTTTACGTAGCAAATGTAAATTTAACTTAAATCCACAGTAAGTTTGAAAAAAATGAGGAGTCCATGCATCCCCCTTAAGCTATACAACAAGATTTAAAAAATCATTAACATAAATGACTTTTTAGATTTGAGAATAATGTATTTTTATACATACAGAGTGTTTTTTTCCAGGTATAGAAGTTTAAGTTGGCCTTACTTTCCAAGATGGCGACAGATTTAACAGCTGTCAAATGATTTATTCACAGTTTGGTTTGACAATTCATCATGAATAGACTCACGCCTGAACAACGCTTTCAAATTGTGCAATTTTATTTCGAAAATAATGGTCAATTTTCATAAGCGAATTTTGTTTAGCGATGAAGCTCACTTCTGGTTGAATGGCTACGTCAACAAACAAAACTGCCGCATTTGGAGTGAAGCTAATCCACAAGTGTATGTCTAAACACAGTTACATCCAGAAAAACTGACTGTTTGGTGCGCTTTATGGGCTGGTGGAATCCTTCTTCAAAAACGATGAAGGCCACAACGTTACAGTCAATGGTGATCGGTACAGAGCCATGATTACTAACTTTTCATTCCTGAATTGAACAATCATGATGTCCAGGAGCTGTGGTTCCAACAGGACGGCACAACATGTCACACAGCTCGTGCCACAATCGATTTATTGAAAGACACATTTGGTGACCACCTAATTTCACATTTTGGACCTGTGAATTGGCCTCCAAGATCTTGTGATTTAACACCGCTAGACTATTTTCTGTGGGGCTATGTAAAGTCATTGGTCTATGCTGATAAGCCACAAACGCTTGACCATTTGGAAGACAACATTCGCCGTGTTAGTGCCGAGATACGGCCACAAATGTTGGAAAAAGTCATCGAAAATCGGACGTCCAGATTGGACTACATCCGAGCCAGCCGTGACAGTCTTATGCCAGAAATCATATTTAAAATGTAATGCCACAAGATTATCTTTCGAATAAAAAAAATTCATGTCAATCGAATAATACATCGTTGTTTTATTGCAATTTAAAGTTCTATAACTCTCAAAAAACATCCTATAAATACTACAATACAATTTTTTAACGTTTGAGTTTAAGAGTTTGAAGGATTTCGAATAAAATATTTATTTTACGACCTTTAACACCTTTAAAAATAAACTAATTTTTAATAAAATCTCAAATTGTTCTTTTTTCAAATTGAAATCATTGTTCTCTCTGTTTCTAATTCAATTATTTTTATCATTACTTAGCATATCTTTTGTCTTATTGTATCACAAAGTGTTATTATAATTGCCACTAGAGTAAATAAAGTAAATAATCTTCATTTTCAGGGTATAGGATATTTCATAGCTTTTTTTTACGATACATATTATTTACACAATATTTGTTAAAAAACGGGGGGTGTTATGTTATTTAAAGAACTAATAAAGTAAGCACTGAAAAAAAAGTTGCTTCAAAAGATTTTAAAAAAGCCCCAAAAAATTGTTACTTAAAAATGACATCATTTCTAAGTAAATAAATTTTTTCCTCTCGCAAATACCACATTTCTTTAAAAGAAAAAAAAGGAGTACAGGAAATCGGTTTGATTACGCGAAATAACTTCAGTAAGATTAAATTATATCTGTCTGAGGATTATATAAAGGAGCATTCTTATTGTTATTCAAGAAAATCTTTCAGCCTCAAGAGAGTTTAAAAATCGCTTCTCTCACTGAAATGTAAAAAATCACTAATCTTATTAAAATAAAACTAAGCGAATCATAAAAACAGAATATTTAAAAAAAAGTTTTCATGATTTTTTTTTATTCCGTGGTTGTCCTATCATTAAATCGTAAGCTTCTATTTGCTTAAAGAAAGGGTTTTTGAACTATTGAAAGACAAAAGTATTCTCCAGAGAACGGGAGGCTTTCAGCTAGGATTTTTTTTTCGAACTAGAATCCTTTGTAGCTGAGATAATAAAAATTAGCTATCGGGCTATTGTTTGGGACTCATAAGGTATAGCGGGGTGGAGGGAGTCTTTTTTTCACAGATCTTATTTAACAGAAATTATTTCTTTTCAAAGCTAAGCACAATTTCCTCAACGTTTTACTGCTACTGATAGATTTAGTAAGATTATTTTTGTTCAAAAGACCTAAAGAATAATATCTTAAAATGTAAGACTTGTGATGCGCCTTATTCGTACAATAAATTCAGCCAAGAAAATGCTTTGGACTAATATATATTTTTTTGTTTTATTAATAAAATCTCTAAGGTAATATTTTTTCCATTTTGCATCCTTCAGATAGGATGCAAAGGATTATTAAACGGAGATTTTTAAATAATCTCTCTTGAATGCAAATAACTAACAGTTTGTTTACATTTGCAAATACATTTTTTTAATTCCTAAGATTTTTCAGAGGATTTTAAAGTTATACTTTAAGTTATGATTTCTTAATTTTAGGAGTGTTTTTCATAGGATACACCAGAATTTGAAAGAAACATTTTTAATTCCACTTTAAGAAATCTTACTTCTTTTTTAATTTCACAATTGTTTCCTCATAAAAGCAGAACTATCAAATGTTGAGTTGTGTAGAGCATAGCTTAAATTCCAATTAAGCTGATTTAAATTATTAAAAAATTGACTGATACAGGGTGTTGCCAAATTCGATCGGCAAATTCAGAGAGGTGATAGAAAGCAGCATGGGGACGACAAATCACCATAGAACATGGAGTCGCAAAACACATTTAGTATGAATAATTTGCAAACACAGTTATGAAGAGTTTGATGTCGAGAGGAATACATTTATTAGACACAAAGCATGTTTGCTATACAAACAATGTATTCCAGCTCGACATCAGAAATGCAATAAGTGATTGTCCCAGGAATTGTTTGAAGTTGCTTCCACGTAGGTTTTAACTCGGCCAATACAGACGGACGAAGAATTGTCAGACGCATTCAAACAAATCCGGTGTGCTGGAGATGTCAAGTAAAACGATGACGATCCATGTTGCAAGATCCTGCATTGTAGCCACCGGCTACAATGGAGGAGAGATTTTAGGTAGCCCCAAAATAAGAAACCCAAGGATTGAGGTCTAGGGAGCAGGGAACCACATTCAATCCACCTCCCGGGATATGTATCATGGAGATAATTGCACATTGCAATCGAAAAATGTGCTGGGGCACTATGGTACATGATTGATTGATTGATTGAATATTAACGTCACACTGTTCAGCTACACGAGGGCTTTTGGCGACGGACCACGTAATTTTGAACCATGGTCAAGTGACGTGGACGACACCTGAGCTGGCACCACTCTCCTAATTACCACACCACACAAACGGGAGGACGTTTGAGCTCTCAACAGATTTAACATGCATCGCTGCCCTACACGGCGGGTCTTCAGTGGTATTGAGCTCGAACTCGTGACAAGGAAAGCCACGATCCGACACCTATACCACTCCGCTACCTGGGCCACGATACACACATAAGAGATACCTGTCTGGTGTCCTGTAACATCACCTTTCATTTTGTTGACGACGGTAATTCGTCTCAGCATAGATTTGACAAGGCATGCCTATCTATCATGAGTTAAAATATGATCTACCCTGAGGAAAACGCTGTTCATCCAGACACTCGTTGTCTACGGTAGTTGGCCCTTGTGAGTCAAGTTTTACTAGAATCGACTATTCGTAAACCACCCGTATAACAGTCACATGATGAAATCCCAGCCACTGTACTAATTTCCAACATGGCTTGACTCATCCGATGAATGGATAAACAATGGCCATACCATGGTACATGAGCCACGCGTTCTGTTGCGGGGTGGCTGGTACTCCCAGACGCAACTCCGGGAGGACGTGCTGTTGGAAAACAAGTTATTTTGCTCCATTGAGGCGTTAGGGCAATGCATGTATGTCCCAACATTTGTTTGGACTCTCCTTACGTCTGTCTAATCGTCCTTCTGACGCCTACTATTATCTCAATTTTCTCCTACTAAATGTGGTGTGCGATCCCATGCTGCCTACTATCACTCCTCTGAATTTGTTGGTCGAATTCGTTAACACGCTGTACATGTAAACAGTTTGCATAGTAAAGTAGTCATTAGTTAGATACTGTGATGCTTTTGTGTTTTAGTGGCTGTAGTAGCTTGGTGGTTTTTGTAGATGTTTCATTTGTGGCTTTGCCACAGTTGAATCGTAAGTTTGGAATCTTGATATTACTAAAGATCTACAGTGTAAAGTTCCTGGTACACATCATATGTTTTGAGTTCAAAACTCTCATGGTAGAGTGGGGTGAAAGATTGGATCCTATATTTCTGTGCATTTAGAGGTTCCGTCGTATGGTAAAATTCCTTTCTATGTTTGCCTATATGTAATTCTGAAGACATAGATAGGGGTTAAAATGCATCAATAATTTCCTACGAAACTGATTTCGTGTCAGATTATAAATTAAAATTATAGATTTATCCTTAATAATTTTTAGTGAATATAGTTTTCAGGAGATTGCTTTACAACTCAGTGTTTTCTATAAGAAGTACATTTGGAATGAAAAAAGCTATAAAGAAAAAAAACTTTACCCACACACATTCTATCGTAATAGATTGCATGATCATTAATTTTGATGTAAAATTTGCATAATTGTTGTGAAACGTTTTTTGCGGTGTTTAAAATTTATAGGACGTGAAAGGTTTGTTGCAGTAATAATGCCATAAAAACTATTGCTGAATTATTAAGTAGCAGTTTAAACACATCTCTCGAACATAAACTTTGCCTTTTGGAATAAAGTTTGCAATCCTTATTAGGCCTTATAAGTAAAATGAATAAGTAGCGTAAATAATATTAAAATGGTTAATCTCAATTTTATTTTTACGATACATAATTTTAGTCTTAATACGTTAATATGTGTTAAAATAAAATCGTAAAATTGTATTTCTATGTGCTTTTAAAAATATTTTAAATGTGCATAATCTTGTACTCTTAAAAGATAGTGTGACTGGTGAAATAGAAAGCCCAATTATAACCGAAGTGCTATGCCTGGATTCACTCAGATCATATAACATAATGACGACAAAAGTTAAATGAATTTTGAAACTAACAAAAGTTTACTGCATGTTTGAATACTTAATTTTATGCATTATTGTTTTCTTGTATAGAGTATTAAATTTTAAAGAAAATTTTAGAATTTAACAGTCACACAAATGCAAAAAAAATCCTTTCTACTTTAAAAGATTGACTCATATTTTATTTAGAAGCCACACGCGATGAATACTAGCAATAGAAATCGAAAGTTTGAACTGTAATCAAGTGACAAAGGAGACTGATTATAGGTCCACTAATTATAGTCCCTCTAAAATGTTATTCACTTTCAAATTTCCACAACAAGGAATTTGTCAATGAAATGAATTTGAGCGAAGAGCGATTTAACATGCCGCATTGATTGATTGCTTATTAACCTCTTAATTGAGTTGTCCATACACCGTACGGGCTACCAAAAGTTGGCCACAACCGAGTACTGATATTTTCTTTTTTCTATCTTTGGTTTGCACATATTTTTCCTTCGTATAGTGAGATTATTAGCGTTAGTGTTTTTAAGAGATGCAGTTTGTCCATGGTACTGAAATACTTCTCATACAGGATTTTCTTTACAGTAAAGACATGAATTTTTCATTGAAGGCAGAAATTAAGATTCTTAAAAATGTTCGATAAGGAGCAAGAATAGGCAAGGCAATGTACAATTTGTTGCTGGAAAAGAAATGAAAATGGACGGTTAATCCTAAAAAGCCGATATTACCTCTATCCATTGCAATGTAATACTTAGTATTACACAATGCTTCAAATTGTGTGCGCATATATATATGCATATGTACACAAAATCCTCAACCGTTTAATAAAGAGGCATGAACATGAAATTTTTTTTTAAGTATGACAGAAATTCTTTTAAGATACACTCAGGAACATTGAAAATAGCGACACAAGAAGAAAGCTAAGTAAAATCGTGAAACTTTGCAAATAAGTACAGCGTAATATGATATGCAAATGATCCAGGTTTTGTGCCAATAAGCATGCTCATACACGCCGAGGTGGCACTACAATCAGGAAGAGGGTTCTATATAAGCCAGCGCAAATTCGAAGATTTATAAACGGGACGATTACCCGCCGATTGTAGGAAGACTGGTAAGCGAAACATGCCAGGTAAACGTGTTAGAAGACATTTCTCACAGTTAAGCGAGTTTGAGAGAGGCCTGATCATCGGGATGAAAACTGCAGGCTGGTTGACCCGCCGTATTGCTGGCCAGATGGATCGTTCGGAGTGTGCCGTTAGAAATTGTTGGGAGCAGTGGACAGGAGAAGGTACTCACGCGAGGAAAACCGGGTCTGGAGCGACCAGGAAGACCAGGAAGAGAGAGGATCGAAGGATCGTGCGGCAAGCACTTGTGGACCCCTCAGTGACTCGTTCAACGATACAAGCAGAGGTAGGTGTACCAATTGGTCCACAAACAATTTCCAGACACCTTGCAGAAGCAAATCACAAATCCAAGCGCCCTTTCCGTGCACTCCCCTTAACACCGGCACATCGGCAACTGCGTCTACAGTGGTGCCAAGCCAGATCAATGTGGAATGTCACAGATTGGCAAAAGGTTGTGTTTAGGGATGAATCCCGGTTTGTTTGGGGGACAGATGATAACCGTGTACGGGTGTGGAGGCGCCCTGGTGAGCGGTACAATTTCCCCCACACCGTTCTACGTCACACTGTTCGCACAGCTGGTGTAATGATCTAGGGGGCCATAGCCTATGATAGCCGGTCCACTTTAAATGTGATGCGTGGAACCTTAACGGGCCAACGTTACGTTGATAATATTCTTCGACCCCATGTAGGACCTTTCCTAAATGGTCTCCCAGGGACAACTTTCCAGCAAGATAATGCTCGTCCGCATACAGCAAGAGTTGCTCAAGACTTCCTACATCATTTTCAAACTCTTCCATGGCCTGCCCTCTCCCCGATTTGTCCCCTGTAGAGCACGTGGGGATCGGCTGAAACGGCAGATGCCATTGTGTCACTCTGTACATGATTTAGAGTTGGCTGTTCAAGATTTGTGGGCCCATCTGCCTCAGGACAACATAAGGTGTCTAATCAACTCAATGCCGGACCGTGTGGCGGCATGTATTGCAGCTGGAGGTGGTCCAATGCGCTATTGAAGATGCCCAGTATTTGTGTCTTTTCACACCCTGTATTCGTTTAATTGTCTTGTTTTTGAGATCAAATGAATCTCTCATCTGTGTCATTATGTGTATTAAATTTCATTTCAATCCGATGGTTTCTTCTTGGGTCACTACTTTCAATGTTCCTGAGTGTATATGAAACACATTGTTCATAACATGCAGAGTGTACTTATAAAGAGCAAACATTTATAGGGCTTTGTGCCCATAAATATAAAATAAAAAACTGAGAGAAAACTTTAAAATTGAAAATAAAACTAAAATTTTTCCATTTCCTTATTCTGTAATGTATTATGCTTAGTTATATGCAATAAAAAATGTGACTTTTTTTGGAACACTTTGGACAAACAAACTGACCGCTTAAGGGGTTAACGCCACATTTCGAAGCTGCACGAGGACAATTGGGGACGTGTATTGCAGTTTTGAACCTCAGTCAAGTGACTAGGTCGACAATTGAGTTGAAAAGCCCACTCTTCAATTTTCCACTCCACTCCAACGTGAGTACCTTGAATTTCTAGAAATTTAATGTGCACAATTGCCTTGAAAACGGAAGGTCTTCAATAAGTATCTGTTCCGCTTCAAGACGGTTCTTAAATGGCATCAGAATCAGATCTCACTTCGACAGCAAAACATTGATCATGGCTCGAAAAATCGCGGCCACTGCTACCACTTCCTCTAAGATGCATCATGGTAAGTAATTTATGAATTTTATTGCTTGCTAAAAGTGTTTCGGAAACAGTACAAACATTTAAAAAAATCTTTTGTCGTGCGAACAATTAACATATAACTAATTTCACAGAGTAGAAAACAGTGTGAATTATTTTCTCTTTACAAGATAAATCTGAGTCTCTGATGATAAGACTGAGATTATTCTGGAAACTGGGATTCGTATCAAATACAGCGGATATTACATAGCAGAAT
Source organism: Trichonephila clavipes (assembly GCA_019973935.1). NCBI lineage: Eukaryota > Metazoa > Arthropoda > Arachnida > Araneae > Nephilidae > Trichonephila > Trichonephila clavipes. The sequence continues at coordinate 610,305 of BMAU01001374.1, read as the reverse complement.
CTAATCCATCAAGGTAAAACAAACAAAAATAGAAAAAAATATCCTATTTAATACTTCTCATGTTAAATAAAAATAAAGATCATTTTTTATTTTGATGTAAGCTATTGTTTATAATGATTTTTTACATGAATATACTAATGAAGACAATAATGCGATTTGAATTCCGATTTAGTGTAATATGCATTATTTTCTTTCTTTTTAAGAGGAATCGGTACCCCAAAAATGACCGACCTATCATTTTTTTATTTTTATTTAATCTTATTCTTTGCATTATTATCTCACGATTGATATATCATTTGTGCAAGTCGAAAAGTTAGAAGTTGAATATAGCTTCATTTGAAAACTAATTACGCAATTCGGCCACGCCCCCTTTTTAGAAAAAAAAGCTAAAAAAGCGTTATGATAAAAAAAATCTATTTTTATAAAGAGAAATAAAAACTATAAAAAAGGAATGTGTAACATGTAAAGCAGAATATTTCCGAGGCAATACAATAATATAATTTTTCTTCTTTTTTTGAAATGTGTGCATGTAAAATTTGTGAATTAAGGCATTTTATATTAATAATTTCATAATTAAGTTCTTATCCCTGATATGTTTTTCATACAAATGTAAAACTTCAATATATGTGAAAAAAAACAACTAAACTTTCTGTCGTGACAGAAAAAAAAAATTAACATTTTTCTTGAATTTTATTGTGTGCAATTAATACCTTCTTAAAATGGATCCTTTATAAAAATGTATGCGTTGAAAAAATACGAAAATGCAATTATTTTAAAGAAAAATATATTACTAATATCTTAAAGTGGTATTTTAAGTTTATTTAAGCTTATCATAATTATTTCTTCAGAATTATAAACTTTAAAGTGGTTTTTCTCAGTTTGTTTTTCGAAACATTAATGCATTCAAAATGCTACTTCTTCCACAACTATTTACCAATCACTTTCCTTTTTTTCATGCGTGTTGCATATAAAACATGTAACAAAATTAGGGATCCATTTTTCTGTAAACTAAATACTTTTTTAAAAAAAAATTAAAATGTAAGAGATATTGGCTTTTTCGGTGATTTTTAGCATGCTTATATTAACATTTTTTTTTTTTGTCAAAAACGAATTAAGTTATTGTAAAATAGATCCCTAAAGTTGTTTATAACACCCATAAGAATATTACAAAAAATTTCTGGTAAAAATTTCAGGTACTCCATCTGTAATTCTACAGATGGAGTAAGATTTTAAAATTTTCCTAAATTTCTTCAAAAAATTTAAATTTTTAAAATTGTGTGAATAATATGTGAAAAGTTTCATTTCATATCATTTTCTTGAATGGAAACATTATATAAAATGTCAAAATATAATTTTTAAATACATAAAGAAAGAAAGTAGTTCAAAAGGTACCAAGTCCTCTTATAAAAATATATTTAATCTCGTATATGGCTTCAACTGATATACATTTTAAGCTCATTAATTGCGTATAAGTCAAGCAACAGTACAATAAATGCTTTATGAACAATTTTTATTCGAAATATGTATGAAGTAAGGACAATAATAATTGCATAATGCACCATTTTATTCAAATAATTTTCTTTGAAGAAAAATTTTATTCAAAAATTTATTACCTATTTAAAACTTGAAACAATTATTGTTTTGATTAACATGGTGATTTGAATATAACGAATTTATGAAATAAAAGATTATTATTTAATTGTTGATGTGGTTCTGAGCAAAGAGAAAAGAACGATATTTTATTCAAATGATTACATAAAAACTAATTCTTTATATGAATTGTCGTGAAAGGGAAATTAAAAACCACTTGCTAAAAATCGTTAAAACTTGTGACGGACGGGTCCTATTCGCGTTCTTTCACTAATCCACTTGGGGAAATACTTCGTTAACTGTTGTTTGAGTTGAAAACCGCCTTCCGTAGAGTGAACTTGGTTTAATATTACTTTGAGTGCAATGTAATCCTTAGGAATGCGTGTTAGAAGCCTTGCGTGCTTTTTCGAAGCCTTGGTGAAAGAGAAAATAAGTTTTAGATTAAAATATAGTTGACCCACACAGGAGAGTTCTGAAGAATGCTCTACCGTCGGATTACACTCAGATAAGTGTTTAATTATTTGTCTTACGAATTTAAGATAGCTACCTAATTTTATTGCTCCCTCGGCTTATAATCTTGATTGATAATGAATTAATTGAACCAAACAAAATTGATCTTATTTACAAGAATGTCTGTTGATTCGGTGTCTCAAACTACACCCGTGACCTTAGGGTTGTGACATACTTTCAAATAAATTGGACAATAAACAAAACTTGCTTTAACATAATATTGTAATTCATTTTTTAATATTGTAGAACTTTAGCATTTTAAAAAATAAAACATTTTACCGAAATTAATTATGTAACCACTCGCATTATACTAATTGTAAATGACTCTCCCAAACAGCAGAAGCGCCCTCTACCAAACACACATCTTCAATCAGGTGAGGAGTCAACGAGATTGCTATGAAAAAGTGTCCTTGTTCTTTGCCCATTTTTTTTTATCAAAGATATATTGCTTTTGCTTAACGTAACTTAAATTAATAAATAATTTTTACACTAAAAAAAGTCTTCAATGAACCTAACCCCGAAATTAGCTCTTATAGTTTAATCTTTAATGTCCAACGCTCTGCAATTACACTTTTAAATTGCTTTTAATTTTTTGGAGTACATTGGTAATCCGAAAGCATCTACAACAGTTTGATAAATAATACAATTATAAAAAATTCTTAAGTCATTCTTTTAGAATAAAGAAACTAAATTTTAAATTAAAACTTCAAAATTATTTTACAATAGCCATATCTTGCGGTTTTTATGTTATTAATAAGAAGATAAAGATTAACCTAGTTTACGTAAGCTTTTTGTTAGATTCGGTAACATAGCGCGGTTTGAATACGTTATCTAAATTTAAACAAAAAACATTATTATATTAACCTTGCTACAGAGGGTGTAGTTTGTGGCACCTAATCAACAGACATCATTATAAAAATATAATCACTTTTATTTCAGTTGAATTAACTTAAAATCAATCAAAATTATAAACTGAGGGAACAATCAGTTCAGATAACTATCTTAATGCAAATAATTCAGCACTTATATGAGTGTGACTCGATAGAAGAGCACTTATCAGATCTCTCATGGGTCAACTATATTCCAGTCAAAATTTTATTCTCCTTTTCACCAAGGCTTCCGAAAGGCACTTCTCTAATCTCACTGAAATAACATAGTAATGACTAACTCTAAAACTTACATTGCTAAGGTTTAAATAGCACTCAAATTAGCATAAAATCAAGTTCTTTCTCTGAAAGGCGGTTTTAAATTCAAACTACAGTTAAAGAAGTATTTCCCCCAAGAGGATTAGTGAAAGGACGCGAATAGAACCCTTCACAACCTAAATGTGTGTGTGCGTAAATATCGTGTTATTTATGCTTAATACATTTCTATAATATAGATCAGACGTATTTTGATGCTTTTTAATGAGTATTTTTTATTTTATCCAATTATCATGGCAGCCATATTTGAGGTAACTGGATTAAAAAAATGTTGTTTGAAAATTTGCATTTAATTTTTAAGCTTCAGATTAATTGAAAACGTCAAATTCTTTCTTGCAGTTTGGAAAATACATTGGTTATAAAAATTTTATCCAAGCGTAATACCTATTTTATTCCCGTTGTTCTTATCATATCATTTAAGATAGTCCAAGTTAAAAATTTTCCTTGTCTACTTTCCCACATTCCGAATACAACTAAATTTTTTTAATATGCAATGAAAATTTATTAAATTAAATTTATCAACTTCAAAACAAAAGGGTGAAAAAAGTAAACCACAAAATCGCATTCCTTACAAGTTTAAAAACTAGAGAACATGTGCGATATACTTAAAAATCAGAATCTGTTAAAAATAAAATATTCCAAGGTATTTTAGATGAAATATTTTTTTTAAGCAATTGCAATTATATTTTTATTACTATGAAACATTAGATGTTATTCTATTTTGGAACAATACGAAACACAAAGTTCCAAAACAACCCTTGGATATGAGGATTTTATTATCATGGAGGGGGAAAAATTATTATCAAGAAATCACATACATAAAAGGAACAAGCACACTCGTGTTGTTTTATTCTCCCATAATTAATAAACTGTTAAAAAAAAAGCGTAATCTTATGCTTTTATCTAAAGAGAATGAAAAATAATTCCCTAAAGTTGAGCAATATTTGCAAAAAAGACGGAGAAAGCTGTCGTAGCAGAGCAATTCAAAACAATATAAATTTGCTTACATTCCTTTAAATAACGTACTAGAGAGAGAGAGAGAGCAAAATATTTTGATGATGAATTTTTTAATTCATATCTGTAGAAAAGTCGTTTTTTTACATCTGTAGACATTCTCTGATTCATTATAATCTCTAATTGTACTTTAATTTTTCAGTCTTCCTTCCTTTTTTTTTTTGGAAAACCTGAAAATTGGTTCTTCTTAGTAAACAAAAGAAGGAATTTATTTACAGAGTGTAATTGGGAATGACTTTTTCCTCCAAGAAATAAACAATAAAAGAGTGAATAACAACACATTGTAAAAAAAAGTGTAAAAAAACAAAAAAACAAGAATTTCGCTGTTTGAAATATACGCCTGCAATTAAAATACAGAGTGAAAGAACAGAAAATTAGCATTGTTTTCCATGCACGAAACGTTATAAGATTTTTTTAAAAATAAAATAACCGGAACGTTGAGGAAAAGGGAAAAGAATATTTTTACTGCATAATTTTTCTTTTGATTTTTTTGCAGAGAAATGCGAGATGGGGGGGGGTGAGGGTAATAAAGAGAGAAAGTCACATTTGGAATAAGCTTACAGATAGTTTGGTTTATTCAGCTTTATGTACTTTTGAAGCAAGGAAGAACTTATTTTTCAATGGTGGAGATTTATAAACATCCAGCTTCATATAGAAGGAGGATTTCCAAGGATTTCATCTGGAAAAATTCTTTTTCTCTTTTTCTTTAAATAGAGACTTAAAAAGTTTCGTTTTTCTTTGGTCAACAGAGTGTAAAAACAGATACAGTATCTAAAGCTGTTTATGAAAAGCTTTCAGTTCCATTCAGTCTCTTCTCTAACACAAAAAATAACTTTTCTTTACTTGAAAGTTTTTAAAACATTTGAATTGACTGAAAGAAAAGAGGATTCTGGTGGAATTTTATAATTCCCTTTAAGCCGATTTTAAACTTCTAGCTGATGGGATTAGTGGGAGGTAAAGGACATTCAACCCTGGTAGTAAAACTGAAAAATAAAACTTGAAATCAACAATTGGAATTTATTTTTTATACTTCATTTTAAAGAATGGCTTCTTTTGGGAATAAAAAAAAGAGTGGGGTATTTTAGTTTTCTGAGAACTTTATGAGAGTGTTATGATACTCTTTACTGAAGTGAATTTATCCTAAGAAAGAGAAAAAAATTCAAGAATCGATTAAACTGAAAAAGCAAAGCTGGAAAAAAAGCAAAGGAAAGAAGGAAGTAAAACGAATAATGCTTACGATTTAAAAAAACAAATATGAGGATAAGCCGGTAGTTTCAGATATAACTTAACTTTAATTTGCAACATTTTTTCGAGAAAGATAAAAGGAAATTTGAAAAAAAGTAGCACATTAAAATGCTCCTATATTAACCTAATATGTACCATGACTAAGAGGTGTTTAGTGTAAAACTTCTTTTTAATGATCTCATAGAATAAAATATGGAGCTTTATCTCAAAAGTAATTTAATTTTTACTGAAATACTTACTGAGGTAGAACAAAACAATTAACCTAGAACTATTTATCTTTTAAATTACTTTTATCTAAAAAATGTGGGGAATTTAATGCCATAATACTTTTTAAAATTTCTAATAGAGTATTAAAAGGACATTTAACATTAATAAATTGCTTATGTTGTCCGAACACACATTAGAATAGCTTGAAATATAAAATCTTGGAGCAAAAATGCAATAAAAGAGTAAGAGGTTTTTCTAGCTCTATTGAATGAAGTTTGTAATAAAATGGATGAAATATTTCACGCATGTATCTTATTTTACAGATAACCATATATATTTTTTATTCTCTGAATATATCATTTTTTGAATACAATATGAGGAATTTACTTTAAAGTCTATAAAACAGCTCAATTTAAAAATAACAGATGAAATAAATTTAAAATAAAAAATATAAAAAAATGAAACATTCAATATTATTACTGTATTACATATTTCAGTTACCTTGAGTTATTTTTCCTCTTCATGCTCATAAATATATATCAAGTACTTTAGTACTGTAAGTATAAAGTTTTTCACTAATGCCACATTTCTCGAACTGTGGGGCGTGCCCCATTGGAGGGCGTCATAACCCCCTACGGGGGTCGCGAGCATATTGAAAAGTCGAAAACAAAAAATTATTAATCTACTGAGAGTAAACAAACAAAATCCATTCTGACATGATAAAAATTAAAATACACATTTACACTAATATAAAACATATATCAGTACTGAGGAATGTAAACTAATTTATAACAATACTTAGTTAAGGACAAATTTAATAATTATCAGTGACCCCATGGACATGTCATATATAAAATTATATGCAAAAATGAACAGTTATCTTGTTGATTTTTATAGTTTTTAATTAATCACTTAAAAGTCAATTAAAAATTACGTTCCCCAATGCCACCGTCTAATACTTAGGCGAAAGTATGTGGTACATTGGGGGGGGAGGAGAAGAAAAGGAATAAATAAGCAAATTTTCTAAAATAAGTAAATTCTTCGCGAACACTGTCAAGGTTCTGTTATTGTATTCGAAAGCCTTCGGAATAATTTTGTAGATCACAGTTCACAGAAAAGATCGTACTTCGGAAAGACGTATATATACGTCCGGAGTAATTAAATCACTGGCTGAACGAAACGCTTATATACGTCGGTGGCACTAAAGAGGTTCAAATCATATTGTAGCTTTAGCGTCAAAGTATTATTAGATTTAATACATTGCTATTGTATGGAGGGGGCGATGAAAATCATGATAAAATATTGGATCGCAAGTGTTGAAAGTTTGAGAAGTACTGCACTAATGGATAAAAAAAGAATACAAAAACTATGCATCTGTGATCAAGATGTCTTGGCGCAGTTCATTGTGCAACCTAAAATATTATACAAGTTTTTTTTCCAATGGGCTGCACATTAACAACTTAGCCATTGCAGACACGGCAAGTCCCCAAGAGTGGAAGCCATATCATTGGTGGCACCATCTGGTGGCGGCTTCCGCTACCGAAAATTGGGACAGTTGAATTTTTTTCAATTCAAACTCGTCGGATGCTAAATACTGCTGTGATTTAATTTTACCAATAGTACCAGAGCTAAATTGACACTCAAGGGATATTTTACATACCAAATAATCATATGACACGCTTGCCCTACAATTTTTGAATCAGGAAAATCTATTGACTCCCCCCAGGATCGAGTGAGTGAGTGAGTGAAGATTAACGTCGCACTGTTCAGCAACACGAGGGCTTTTGGCGACGGACCACGTAATTTTGAACCATGGTCAAGTGACGTGGACGACACCTGAGCTGGCACCCCCTCTCCTAACTACCACACCACACCAACGGGAGGACGTTTCAGCTCTCGACAGATTTAGCGTGCATCGCTGCCCTACACGGCGGGTCTTTAGTGGTACTGGGCTCGAACTCGTGACAAAGCCAGCCACGATCCGATGCCTATACCACTCGGCTACCGCGGCCACCCCCCAGGATCGAACCCGCATCCTTGGGCTTACGAAGAGGGCACGCTAGGTTTAAGGTATCCGACTACGTTTGGAACCATGATTTTGCAAAAGCGTATAAATTGATTATATTTAAGATATTTTGAGTCATTTAGATTAGAAAATGTACATACACACAATTGTTTTAAAAATATTATTACATTAAAAATTATTTAAGTACAATATTTTAACAAAAAATGAACATAGAATGACCCATTTTCAAAATATTCTCCTTTTGCGAAAAATGCTTCCGTTATAATAATAGATTGCCTGTATTATTATAACGGAAAAAATACAGCCAAATCTCTGTACAGAGGCTCAACTAGATTTTTTGAAATATATAGCTTAGAAGTGGGTTTATATCCATGTTTTACGACAACAGAAAAAAGAAATTTAGGAAAAGAACGCCGATAATTTTTTCAATTTGGTTGTAACTCTGAAAATAATGTGAATTTTTCAAAAATCATAGTTCAGACTCTCTGGAGAGAAGTCGTTACTTTATATAAGCAAAATATTGGTATTTTAGAAGCATTTTTTATAAAGGAGAATATTTTGAAAAAAAATGTTATTCCAAGTTAATTTTTTATCAAAATATTGTATTTAATTTTTTTTTTCTCCAAATGTCCTTAAAACAATTTTCTGCATGTATTCTAATCTAAGTCACACTAAATATCATGAAAATTATCCATTTATGCGCTTTTTTAAAATCACGGTTCCAAACGTAGTCGGATACTTTAAGTCAACGGAGCTGAGAAAATATCGTATTATACAAGTTGAAGGGCTTTTCATGATAGCCTCAAGTGTATAAAATGAAAAAAAGTTTTAAAACTGGATAAATTCAAGTGTTACTTCTAAATATATATATATAGTCTTATTCTCTACAAGCAAGAGATAAATATCCAAGTCACATTCGAAAAACACATAGACAGTAGGAAAATCACACAATGAAGGACACATGAGCAACCGAGATTAAAATTATAAAATAGATGCTTTTGTATTATAAACATTGCTGATTTAGGACAGCTAATATATAAAATAATTTATATAAAAGTGGGGTTGAACATATTTCTTGGCCAGACAACCTTCCCCCTATATGTAAATAATACTGAGCTAAAACCTATTGAAAGTAATGGATATGAATATCTAAATCCATTGCAAGATAGAGGTAAATATATATACAAATATTTTTCTAAACTTTTAAAGCAACTTTGAAAAAAAAGAAATTTCATTTTGATTGATTTTAATCCTCTCCCATTCGAAGTAAGGACCTTGTAATTTTGAACCGCAGTCAAGTGACCAGAGCAATATCACCACAACATGAGGACTTTGAGCCTCGTAGATGTTACGTTCATCAGTCCCTGTAAATGGAGGGTCTTTTGTGGCAATAGGGTTCAAATTCGCGACTCGTTAGAAACAATGCCATCCGCGAGTTTGTAACCATGGCCACTTGAATCTATCACGGCTACAGAATAAAAAGTTAATAAAAGAAAAATGCTTCCTTTAGAAATAAATCGAAGATCCTGTTATATGTTGCTGCCAAAAAACACAATGTTTTAATAAACGTTGTTGAATTTAAGCATGTGCATTTTCATAGGTAATGAAAAAAAACCTTTAAGATAAAGTATTAAGAACATTGTAACCCTATATCTACCGACGGTACTTAAAAGTACCACTCACTTTCAAATTACGTAGAATAACCTTTTTTACGAATACTCTGATGATACTTAGAGGAATATTCGACAGCACGGGTTCTATGATGAGTATTTTAGCGGGGAAGGCGAATAATATATAAGAAATTGCGTTTTCAGCTGACATTTTGATCGGATTGGCGAAAATTGTCATTTTTTGTACCGAAAAAGTAGTTAATGTTAAAAGGTGTCTTGTTTTTTATTTATTTTTTTTGTATGGTAATGAAGACCTTAGAAAACGATTTGACTATTTATTTTAAGTGAATAGTGTATATAACTAATTTTACAGTTGAATATTCTTAGTTAATTAATTGGCTTTAACAAATTAAATTTCCCAAAATTTGTTTATGTATATCCCTTAAAATTTTTAATGTAGTTAATAAAAAATATATTGCATGAAAAGAAACAGCATTAATTCATAATGCGGTAGATAAAGGGTTAAAAAGTTTACGACATTCTTTTTAAAAATTAATAATCCAAACTTGTATTTAAACTGTTTTATGAAAAAATGTTATATATAATTATATCATGAGTCATTTAAGAAATTTTGTTGAAAGAAAAAGAACTATGAATATATATATACACCTTAAAATCACATAACTCAGTAAAACAAATAGTATAAAAATATCTTGTCCATTGTAACCCCCTCTCTTCGATCATCCTTTATGAGCTGTTATGTTTTTGCTTAATAATCTGTGTCATTCTGAAAAAAAAAAAAATTGCCTCAAAAAGAGAGATTATAAGGTCATAAAATAATTATAAAATTTTAAATTTTAGTTAATGATAATCATTTTATATGCTAATTAAAAAGCATAATGAAGAAAAGAGCCTAATATTTTCAGTATTTAGAAGTCAAATAGTTCTTTTAAATTGTTTGCGTCAAAAATTGCCTAAAAGAAATAAATAAATTAAATCGAAACCGAAAATTCCCAAAATATGACCTTTAAGAACTAGCCATCTTTCCTCACTTTTTTAACATTTTTTAATATTTTCTGTTATAGAATATGTCTGTTCAGCATATTTTATTTGATTATTATTTCAAAATAGCTTTATCTTTATTTCTTTTATACGGTTTTAGTACACTTTTATTTAAAATACATTGATTTTTACAGGGGTAAATTTTATATATATTTTTCAATTAATCGCTCTTATTTAAGATATAATAGAGCCACAATTTAATGAATTAATCGGGATTGAACGACTTGTTCGTTAAATAGGGTTATTCATTATATCGGGATCCAAATAGAATATAAATTTTGTTCACTTATCTTTTGGAAATTATACAATAAACAGCTACTCAGAAAATATCCTTAGTTAGAAATTACACTCTTTTTATATATTTTACAGCTTGTGATACTCCCCATCCCGGGAGTATCATCTCTTCATCTACGTGACCTAGATTTGTAGGAGGAAATGATTGATCACCCAAATTCGCCCTTATAAATCTAATTTATTACTATTCCAATATATTGATCAACAAAACACAAGTCTTACTATAGGGATTCAATCAGGGGAGCGGTACAACATAATTTTAAATTCTAAATAAATAGCGCCTGGAATACTAATCACTATTTTTATAAAAAAACTATCTTAAGAGTCTTTATCTGCCTTAGATTCCTTAACACACTAAAACCCTTTATATAATTATAATTCTATGTTTAATACCTTACCAATAGCTCTCGGCGTTCAATATCTCAGCTCTTAGTCTCCTTCTATTCTACCATCCTTCTTTAGCATTCTAACACGCGAATGCTAAAGCTCCAATATACATCTAATAACTAATCTGCATATCGCGGGTTCTTCTTGAGAGGATTGGATCGAAATAATGCCATTCTGGCACAAAAGATTCCCCAAAAGGATTAGTGTGAAAGCGCGATAAGCCCCGTCACAAGCTAAAAATACTATTTGAGAATTTTTACGACTCAGTTAATTGGAAATTTTAAAATTCTGACAAATAGGTGTGTGACAATCTTCTTGATTCCTTACTCGTAATAGTTTTTTTTCCGGATTTATACAGGGAAGATAATACTGCATCATTTACATCCTGCTGCATGAGGTGTATTTTCAGTTTCCATACTATGTAAAACATTAGAAAGTGTAACAGCTTTGATAAGGGTTTCAGTATCAGTTGTGACGTCTTGCGCGTCTTTTCATTAATAAATCCTTTGGGTTCTTTGGACCAGAATTAATGGCAACCAAATCCAAGAAACGAGAAGTGAAGAGATGCAAATAATATAGGATAAATATAGGATCTTAGAGTAAGCGGGATGGCAATGCAAAGGAATGTTAGACAATTTATGTGCGTTGTGGCAGTTGATGATTATTACAGTTCGTAGTTCAAGATTGATTAAAGTCTACGTGTCGTGGATAAACATATTGGTGTTCGACTAGAAGTTATCTGTCAAGCTGCACCCCATTGCAGATAAAGATTAAAGTTACTACGAGATAAAATAAGGTAGGATTGATTAATTTAATATTATAATCAAGGATTAGTCGGTTCGCTTATTGAGATTGCTCTGAATTGAGTAAATCTTATTATAAATATACTTATATTGTGTGTTGCGTATTACGTCATCGTAGATTCTCTCATATTAATTATTGTAATTATATTTGTTAAAAGTTTAAGTTGAATATCTTAATAAAGTCATATTAAGATACTGTATGATCCGAGTTCTTTCTCTAACCCTACACCTCTAGCTCACGCTGATACTTCGAGGGATGTACTTCCAAGGGGAGGTACATCACAGTTTCTGCGTCAAAATTTCTATTCATTGATTCCGACAAATCAACAATTCTCTGAGTCTCAGTTGCACAGATCGGCAATCCCTCATCAAATGGAACATAATCATTAAAATCTTAAGACATCATTTGCGTTGTGGAATGAAATAAGATAAGTAAGGAGTTTCCTGTCCTATTCAAAACTTACACAATAGTTACCCTAATGACTCATCTGCACTTTTAAAGTCTAATAATGGTCTGCACCATTTCCCGTCTAAATTTGCTATTTACAAAAAAAGTCCGTTTTCTGTTCCTGACAAAAAGAATATAATTTGAAAAAAAAATCAAATTTTTTCTCATACAATATAATAAAAAAAAGTTTCAACTGTTGAAATAGTTCATTTATTTTGGGTTTATTATTTGTTAAATAGGGGTCTTTGCCTTCATTTTAATCGGGGAAAAATTAATTACACCACGAAATTCGTTAAATAGGGGTTTGTTAAATCGGGGCTCGACTGTATATTATAGTGTAATTATATGCGATAGTAAAGTTTTCAATGATGATTTGAGTTCAAATATCTGTTTCACGGTTTCTTTTTAATTTCAAATTTTATCCAGCTTCAAAAGTGGAGAGAGATAGTTACTGTTCAGCACTTTTAAAGCACCTCCATCCGCCCAAGGAGAGTATAATTATCCTTTAATATATAGAACATAAATCGTATTCTAATCTTAAACTTTTTTCTATTTATAGAAAAGAAACCGTATTTTTTTCAGAATTCCAAAAACTAATTTATTCTGGTAAATTAATTCGATTCTTAAAAAAAAAGGAAGAGCAAAAGTACATAAATATTATAATTATAAGAAATACTTTAACCAGATTATTAAAAAAATGTTCTTTCTACCTCTTAGCGCAGCGTTTCTCAAACTGTGGGGTGAGCCCCCTTGGGGGGGCGTGATAACTTTAGGGGGGGCGCGAGCATATTGAAAAGTCTAAAACAAAATATTATTTAAAAAAATTATTAATTTACTGAAAGTGTGTAAGCAAAAAAAAAACATTTTGATGTAATAAAAAGTAAAAAATACACATTTACAATAATACTTACACTTATAAATTTATCAATGCCACACAATGTATTTTATAATTAATTTAACTAAGTTAAGAACAAGTTTAATAACTACCAGTGACCCCATGAGATTGTCATATATAAACATGTATACAAAAACTAACACTTATCTTGATAATTTGTATGGTTTATAATTAATCCCTTAACTGCCGATTAAAAGTTACGTGGTTCGCTTCCCAGTGTCAACCATTTTCTACGTAGGTGCGCGTTTGTGATGAATTGGAAGGGTAGGAATAAGGATGCAAATAATCTGAATTAAGTAAATTCTTCGCAAAAATTTTTAAGGTCCTTTTACTGCATTCCAAAGCCTTCGGAATAATTTTATGGATAACAGTGCACAGAAAAGATCGTACTTCAGAAAGACGTATATATACGCCCAAGAGAATTAATGCTTTGGCTGAGAGAGACATTTATATACGTAGGTAGCACTTAAGAGGTTAAATATGTATCGTAGTTTTGGAGTCAAAGTATACCATTATTGAATTCAATACTTTGTTATTGTATGAGGGGGTGCGAGGAAAATTATGTTTGCATATATTGAGAAGCACTTTCTTAGCGTGTTATATGTAGTTGCAATAATTAATCATGTTAGCTCAAAAATTTAAATTAATGTGTGTGTGTTACAGCACAAACATTTAAAAAAAACATTACCTTTTAATACTAATCAAATATATAAGTAATTGAAATATAATATTTATAAAGAGTTTACTTTAGAGAGAGAGAGAGAGAGGGACGCTGTTTAAGTGAAAATGTCTTTTTCTTCCTGAAATCTCATTTCCATTTTCATTTTATCGTTTTAAATTCACATAAATATGTTTCAAAATCTATTTTTGTTTTCACTCTTCAATAATTAGGGATTTAATAATTAGTGCGTTTTTCTCGAAACTGTGTTTTTATAAAATTGATGATATTAAAATGTGATTTGCTTGAAATTATTTTGCAAAACTGTTTTTAATGGTATTATCAAAGGAATAAACTAAAAGCTTTCATATAGTGAATAAATTTTTAATGAAGTTATAATGGGATCTTCCTCTAAAAAAAAAAGTATTTAAAAATGTCCAAAATTCTTAGCTTGAAAATTTGATTGGATATAAATAGAAACATTTTCAGTTCATTCCCTAGGAATATACTCTAGAAACATGTTGCAGAAACGTTTAGTGAAAAATTTGGACTAGTATATTTAAAATAAAGTGATTGAAAAAAATTCAGAAATTTTATGAAAGTTTAAAATTTTTGAAAATAGTTGTAAGTATGTTTAACTACATTATTTATTATGACTACAAGTGACAAAAAAAATGTAAAAACATTCTGGTTATATGGAGAATTAAAAGGAAGGGGGGATTTTTTCCAAACGTAGTGGGATAATTCTTTCATTTCATTTCCTCAGGGGATTCATTTCCCTTAGATGCGTACGGGTGCCACAATCTTCGTGATCTTTTCCTTTTTCCCAGGGGTTTACTGTCTTTTGTAAACATAGGTCTCACGCCGGCAGGGTACCTTGTTATCCATCTCAATTTTCGACCATCCTTCTTGTCATCCAATTTCCTTTTTCTTTCTTTCCTCGTCTATACCACAGTTCAATACTTTTTTAAATACACGATTCTGTAATTCATTTTGATTGGATTCTTATTTCCTTATTAATAACATTGTTTGTTTCTCATTTTTAATGCGTTGATTCGATTTCATTTGCTATTATTTTTTTCTGTATTTTTTCGATGTTCTTAATTGTTTTACTAACACGGGGACAGCACATCTAGGTCGGCAATGACCCATTTGCCGCTAGCAGTTCCACTATCGGACATGAAGCGCGTCACCCGTCTTCGTATTTCAACAGCCTGGCAGGAATCATGGAGTCTGCAGATGAATAACAAACTACACTCAGTGAATCCTATCATAGGAACATGCCCTATAATGCCATTGCGAAAGGCCAATGTAAAATCGACTTGTCTCCGCATTGGTCATACTCGTTTTACGCACAGATATTAATTGTTGGGAGATGATAGTCCTGACTGTCCTTCATTTAAAGCACTGTACACTGTGCGTCCTATTTTAGGTTATGTGTAAAAAAAATGTATGGACTGATAAGACCTGTTTTACACTTTTTAAAAATGATGTCAGATAAAGAATTCGTCGGGAACAACATGAAGCTCTTCATCCAGATTGCATACAACGAGTTGTGTAGGCTGGAGGTAAAGAATTAATGGTCTGGGGAGCATTTAGTTGAAATGAGATCAGTTCTCTTATCACTATAAAGGGTAACAGAAACGGAAATGAATATTGTTTCATCTTAAAAATATTATTAAACCATTAATGGAAGATTGGTTTCAAGATGGTGACGGAATACATCAGGAAAACAATGCTGTTCTCTATATCACCGAAACTGTAGAGCTCTGATTTAACTATAATCATGGGAATCAACTGAGATAGCAATCAAAACGTCCTGATATTAGTGTAATCGAAAATCTGTAGGAGGAACTGGAAAGACATTGAAGAGAGTTGAATAACCTTCCAACAAATGTCAAATAACTAGAAATATCACTTCACAAAACTTAGTCAGAAATCACTGTAGACACATGTCAGAAACTTATTGCAACAGTATCACGACGAGTTAATACTCTATGCCGGGGATGGCGAACCAGTGGGACGCGTGCCATCAATGGCACGTGACACAATATTTTGGACACGCCCACGATCAAAATGGTTTGCATTTTATTTCAAAATAACAAAGTTCACCATGAAATATTACGAACAAACGTGAGCACACTCGCTTGTTATTGTCTCTTAGTTATTGCCTCATTTACGTCTTGGATTACAGTTGCTTATGATGCAAAATTTGTCTACGCATAGCATAATCAATTTAATTCACACAACTGTATTTTAAATTTTATTTGTGTTATATTTACGATATTTGACTTATTTAACACGGCTAGTTCATCAAAAGAACAAAAAGTCGAAGATAGTAAGTGTAACAGAGAATTTCAAACTTGGTGAATCTAAGAATAGGGCATTATTAGTAAAGGCGACAAAGCGGTGTGTGTTTTACGTTCTGGAACAGTGGTATGAAGAACATTGTCTTAAAAGGGTATTTTGAGGCAAATCACAAATCCTCTTGTCAAAAAAGTGAACTACAGCAAAAGTAATTAATTGCTTAGAAACCATTTGACAGATGACTCCAATTCAGCATGCATTCTACTAAAAGTAACATCCTAGAATCCTAATATAGGTATCCTATTTGTCTTCTAGTCTGCCGCAACAGAAGTCACACTAATATTAATTAAATTTGAAGTACATCTATTTACAACATTTATACAATGCAAAAGGTATTTTTTCGTAGTAAATAAACAGTTTCCAGTTGTTAGTATTTAGTATTATTCTTTTCCCAATAACGACAAGTCAAAATCATTTGACGGCACGTCTATGCCTCATTAAACACTACTTTAGAATAAATATCACGTTGATTCAAAAAGGTTCTCCACCGCTGCTCTCTGCAAAACAAAAGGCTAAAGTTTTAAATATTAGATGAAGTGACAAGTCCAGTATATGTTAACTGTTCTCAGATAAACTGGTTCAACGCATATCATTTTAAAAACGTAATATTTGCGATAGTAAGTAAATTGTTACATAGCCCTTGTTACATAAAAATAACACGGGCAAATCCCATCAAGGCTTATTCATCTCGTTTTTTTCATTTGCTTAATTTACAATAACATCACACAAGATAAATATGATATTATTATTTTTTTATTTTGTCTTATTGCAAACATATGAAAAACAGGTCTTATTTTATTTAGTTAAGAGTGATGAATCTCTACTTGATTAAAGGTACGGGAAAAATCTCGGAAGAAACTAGCATGAGTTTGAAGTAATTCGTTTGTGACAAAAGTTCTTCAAAATTAAAATTTTTTTCACCGTTTTAAAAAAACATTCATTTTCCAATTTTTTATAGCGTAAAGAAAACACATCCCACTCTTTTACTAAATTTTCCCTAAATCATTCAGAGAAATTCCCTTAAGCTTTGTTGGATTTACTGGGTATCGGTTCTAACTGATTGACGTCTTATGACTTTCCTCACATCGATTTTACGTACACACGAATTGAGTATATTGACTAATGTCTATAGCCAGCGGACAGTCTATCGGTAAGCGTAAAGAAAATAGAGACGTAGAGAAGATGGAAGGAAAACTTTGTAAGATGATAGGAAGATGAAATAAGACAGAATGGGATAGAATATTATTTTTATATTTTCTTAATGAAAGTTCTTATCATAACATTTGCTTCGTTTAGGCATGTTTACAAACGCTGATGAAACTCTATAAAGGAATGAATACTAATTTCCTTCGAGCAATGTTGATGATCTGTTTTCATTAATTGTATATCAAAAGACACCTCGTCCTCTTCTAACCTTAATTAAGCCTTTCAAATTAAAGAAGTGCACGCAAAAATTTGATTTTTTTGTTATTTTATGCTATGCTTCTGTAATTTCAGAAAAATTCTTTCTCATATATATATATATATATATATATATATATATATTTATATATATATATATATATATATATATATATATATATATATATATAAATAATGAAATAATGTGACTTGATTTAAGGCATTTTTAACCTGTAATATAACATTTTGGAATATGATCAATTGATCAATAGATTGACGAGAAAAAATGTTACTATTTTAAAATCACATTTATTAATGATCACAAACATAAAGGGATGACACGAAAAAATCTCGCACAAAATTACAAAAGACAAAAGCGTACTTTTTTCCCTCCGAAGATCTCATCTATTTATTGTCATGGTCAACTGGAAGTTTTTAAAATAAAATGATTTCCGATAAAGGCTTTTCTGATTGGTCTGTACACGCGGGTGATGCACAATTGCATCATCCTGATTTAAAAATGCTAACCATTTAATTTATTTGATATATATAGTCGTGATTATAGTTCCCGTTAGGCAGGTTAAAATACAAATTAATCGTTGAGCGAAATTTTGAAGGGCTCAAGACCATTATGAATTAAAATAACTCGAGAGAATATATTTAAATGAACTAGTACACACACACACACAGTAGTTTAGGAGTATGATTGAAACTTGTAAGTTATTAAACTCTATTATTGTTTTTTTTACCATGGTGACAATATACTTTTCTCGAAGAAAGAGATTAATTTTGGTATATATTTAATCTTTAGTTATTAAATGTTTTTTGTCAATGAAACTTATACTTCATACTAAAATTGAACATTTTTTAGAATAAAATACATTACCACCTTTCATATTTTACTTAACTCACGCTGTATGAACATAAATCCCATTGTAGCAAGTTTTACGGGTTAGTATTTTTCACCTAATTTTTTTTGAAAAATAAGAAATAAATCAAAATACATATTTATAGTTTTTGTCTGTTTTTTAAGCACAAGAGATCACTAAGTATTGACATGCTTGTGAAATAGAGGTAAACAAATCCTGTTATAATCAAAGATATATTTACCGTAGATGTATGGGATTTTGAATATTCTTTCAATATGCTAGCATAAAAAACAATTATTATCTGTCTTATATGAATATAGAAATATATAAATCAAAAATTTTATTTGAATATCAAAATTCTTTCATATATTTTATTCGTAGGTATATGTTTAGTGTAGCTATTCATTACGTGTAGTAAAAAAAAATGGTCAGTAATTAAAATTTATATAAAAGCTTCTTATTTGATGGAACATTTGTATTGAACTTTTTTTTTGCTTTTGTTTTGTGATACAGCGCTCTAAAACTAAAATAACTCATCATAAATAAATAAGACATTCAACTATATTCTAAATAATTAATAATTAAACTTATTTCAATTTGGAAATAGCAAATCGTGTATATACAGATGAGATTCGAGTATTATGGAATAGTCGAGCAATATGGAATACCGAGGTTTTAGCTCTATTTGTAGCTGCTAATGCGTACGAAAATCTTTAACTACTGGAGAAAAACCCTCGTGAGAAGCATTGCAGTGAGAGTTGATCACTTGTTACCTTTCATTACAGAACAAAGCATATTTTGCGATTTTGAAAAGTTTTTTCCGGAAAGCTTTCAAACATTTTAACCCACTAGTACATATGTGACTTGAGCATTAAAGTTAAGTATAATGTATAATAAAAGATCTGTAGTTTGCTATAATGTGGTCGTTTGTTTTTTATCTGACATGTTTTGGCTTTCAGTAGAGTCCTTTTACAAGATGGCGTGTTGGGTATTGTGGAATACTGTAGGCTCACACACACTTTGATTGTACTGGAACGGATATAGTTTATATTTGTGACTTCTGTAAATAGACTCGAAACAAAAATTACTTTCACGCATTTTTAAAAAAAAATGGCTTTTATGGATAAAGATAACTATGTTTTATGAAGTCTTAATTAGTTTTCTATTGATTCAATTCACCTATTCCATATTATCCAACTATTACGTAAACCCTCCATTTATCATTTTTTTAAATAAATTTTTTTAACAAAATAAATATTAATTATTTTTGACAAGTGATAATTCCTTACAATCCCTTATAGTATATATTCATGATGATTTTGGAGATTTTTTTTAATCAAAAACCCTGTAAAGTTATTTTTAGAAATGTGTGTATAAATGGTATTCCATAATGTCCGACTCTCATCAATATTAACGGAGAGTTCACTCTAGAAAAAATTAATTTCGAGAAACTCTCCCTCCTTCTCAACATTTGAACTTGAAAATTTGTCGCGTCCCAATTTTATTACCACATATTTCACCCAATCTGTATATTGAAGTTAAATATTCTGTTTCGCAAACTCCTTCCTTAGAAATATGTACCGAAAGTCTTAAAATATGGTTAGTTACAATAATAGTGTCATAAAGTTACCTCGAAGAAGGGTCACGTAGTTTTGAACCTTGGACAAATGTTGATACCAAGTTACTTTCTGATGCATATTTATTATATTAGCTGTCTTGTGTTGCATGCCTTCTGCGTAATTTGAGATAGATGTACTGCTATATTCGGATAACTTACATGTATTTATTATTTATTTGTGATTTGGAATATTGTTTTAACTATGTGTGTTTATATTCTTTTCAAAATACTTTAAGTTAAAAGAATACTTAATTAATTTCATTAATTAATTTAGCTCATTGTTGTAGAAAACTACGTTACTTAACTCGTTATTTATTTCAAGAATTATTCATTTAGAATTCCTTCAATAATATACAAATAAAATACGCCTTCTTATTACAAACTTCACCCTTTCTTGTCATGTTCCAACCTAATATTATTTAGATCTAAAATGAACCTTATACAATTTCGTTTCAGAAGGGATGCCATGTTAATTGAGGGAGTACAGCAACCAAAGTGATGAAGGACATGCAAATGTACCACATTTAAGCAAAATTGTGGGGGTTGTCTTAATTCCACCTAAAACTAATTTGTGAACTTCAGGGGACTTGGGGTTCCGATAAAGCCTAACTTAAGGAGAATAATATTATTTTTCTGATTTATTAAAATCATACATCTATTTTCTTGACGTATTAAAATAATTCAAATTGTACTGTTTTAGTTATTTAGTATATTTTCTGTGTATGTTTGTGGTACAGGATTTATTACCTTTTAATGGATTTGTGTCTTAGCCCACTTATTTTTCTCAAAATTGTTTTCCTTTGTATTTAACATTCTCTTGAAGAATAATTATTAGAATTTTATATGAAAGTAATGTATTTTTTAAATATATATAATCTTATGTACCGTAAAATCCGGCGTATAACGCGCACCTATACTTGCAAGCTGCAATTTTTACTATTTTGGTATATTCGCCGTATAACGAGGACCTCTTTTTTTTACGAAGAGTACCTGAAATGTGTGTGTACTTGCGCAATGCTCTTATGCTTTGAAGTAATTATTTCGAGTTACTATCCCAAGCCTTAGAAAAAAATAGTATACTTCTACAATTACAACTCCTGAAGTTCATAAAGAATGCCATTCCCTTTAAATAAACAGTATTTTGATACATGTAGAAGTCTAATTTTTTTCTATGCTCATCATTTTCAATTCCTACTATTATTTCACTCTCCCTATATATAGATATATATATATATCAGTGGCGCACACAGGAATTTTTCAAGGGGGGGTCCGGGGTCGAAAGTTCACTATTCTTGTATTATGCTCCTTTTGATTTTGTCGATTTTCGGGAACAAAACACCGTAAAAAACTAATTATTGAATAAATAATTAGCATTAATTAATAAAAGTAATCATTAATAACAAATACTTAATAAAATTTTACGTACTATGTATTTAGAATTATAATCAATCGGAAAAAAATCAAGGGCTTTGGGGGGGTCTGGACCCCCAGGACCCCATCCTTGTGTGTGCCACTGATATATATATATATATATATATATATATATATATATATATATATATATATATATATGTAAATATGGATAATTAAATTAGATTAAAAATTAAATTCCCTATCTAGCACTTAGCTCATACTTTTCATTTGATCTTCAATTATCAAACTAATCATCCAATTATTTCTTCCGAACATATGGCCTAGCCAATAAACATGTCTAATTCCAGATCGTTAGATTTAATAGCCCTATATGTCAGAATTAATTTTCTAGTACACTCATAAAATCAGAGGTACTTATCACATCTGGCTTAAGTGGTAAAACACTTGGATTTTTTTTTCACTTTGGCATTCTTTTTCTCTCTGCCTCTCAGCGTCAGAGCTTGTATAGATTTCATCAAATAAAGATCCTTTTTAAAGTTAAGTCTGATTCTGACTCAAAACATGTCATATATATATATCTTGTTCAAATTTTCAATCGTTAATGAAATACTTTTTGTTCATCCATTCTAGTTCAAATACATTTTTTTAAAACTTGTAGTGGATCCTTTAACGTTGTTAATTCATTAATTAAATTAAAAATGAATAAATAGTAACAAGCACAAAAATAATAGTCCAACACCTTATATAAAAAGGAAAATATTTTTTGCGTCCTTGTAGCGCAAGTATAGCACGTTGGACTTTTCTAATCCAAAGATCGTGGGTTCGAATCCCACCTGGGATGGCTTAATGTTCGAGAATGTGATTTATTTTTAACTATACTATTTTATTAAAGTAATTAAATTAAATTAATGAATAAACAGTAACAAACAAAAATAATCCAACAAGAATGAGTGTAGAAAGGAAAATGGAAAATTGTAAGGAAAATCACACTTTTTGTATTTTGTTACTTAATATTATGGTTCTGTCATATGTATATACATATTTATATATCAATTGTAACTATTTAATAAAAAGTAACTCGAATAAAATTTTACTTATTTTGACCTAAGTATATATGAATTCACTTAATTCTTTTTATTAATTCTTAACTTGTCTTTCCAGCACTGATACTGCAACTTACGGAGTATTTAGCATCGTGAAGAGTTTCTGAACTAGTGATAAGCACAGCTTAAAATAAATACTTTGAAGGGTATCCACGTAGGAGGAAATATTTGAAACAATTCGCTTCCAGCTGCAATGCATACAGAGATAGGGGAAGAGTTCAAAAACACAGATATTTATATTTTTATGTTTTAACTATGCATCATCATTTTTTATTAACATAAAAATAAGCAAGATAAAATGTTACTCTATTCCTTTAACATAAATAAAAAACTAAATTTGTACATATATATGTAATGCACTGACCGTTATATACCCATCCACTTCACTGGGTATTCCATGATGTTATATGAATATATACAGTTTATATATAAATATAAACTGTATTGATATCTAAGTACAAGAACTAAGCGTTTGATTGTACTAAACAGCATTTTCTTCTAACTCTCACATCTTGATTTAAAAGATCAGAACTTCTAAATATAATAATTTTTTAATTTTTGAAGTAGAATTATCTTTTAAGCTCTCGTTATATATATATATATATATATATATATATATATATATATATATTGATTTTCATACCACACACACCACCACTACAATAACAATAATACTAAAATAATTTAAGGGTAAAGAAAATTAGCTTTATGCAATAAAAATAAATATATTACCCAAATAAAATTAAGCAACACACACAAGTTTAAAAATGTCAAAAATTAATTTGCTTCATATATTTTAAGAAGTTAGTCTTGTGGTTTTGTTCCTTATTACAAGCTAGTCACCGAGTTACAGAGAGCATTTCTATCTATGAAAAAGATACCTAAGTGCAAAAAACAAACAAACAAAAAAGACATCACTCTCTAGAGCTGTCAGTTCCTTTTTTTTTTAACTTAAACGAGTGATCCACACCTTTTTTCGAATCGAGACTCAGTTTGTTTCTTTTTTATTCTGAAATATTTTGACATTGTACGTTGTTACGGCGGCAACAAATAAATAATCCCATTATTAATCTTTGTTCCATTCAACTACAGAACACTGAAGTCAGGAAGTGTGATGTGATAAAGATGTTAAAATTATTCTTAATTAAACTTAATTACTCTTTCATTAAAAGAAAAAAATCAAACATATTTTTAATGGAAACATTCCGTAAGTCTCAGATGAGATTCCTTGATTAATTAAGTTATCCAAAAATAACACTTTCGATGTCAGACTTCGCCTTTTCGTTGGGGAAAAGAAGAAGGAATTCCTAAGATTTTTCTGCAAGTCCAATTAGTGCAGATGGAGCACTAGCTTTCATGGTAAAAATTCTTTTGAATATATATGCATTAATTTCAGAAGAAATACTTAATTCTATAAATTCTTTAAATGTTATGTTATATTTGTTCTACGAATGAAATTAAAAATGTCTTCCATTTGCTGCTTCTTTCAATTAAGTAATTCAATCTTCTTAATTTTTTTAATTATTGCTTTTTAAATAAATATTCTTCATTGTTATTATGATGATAGATAATTAAAATTTGTTTGTTCTCAAAGTCATTTAAGTTGAGGTAAAATTTTGCTTTGCTTGAGATATATTTACAGTAATTTTGTAATTTGATCTGATAGAATTTGCTTACTTATAACAGTTAAGTACTTCCAAAAATGTATTAGATTTTTTTATTATATGAAGATGAATCCCCAAGTCAACTTGAAATGACTTGATATTTTTAAATTTATTTCATTGATTTTTAAAGAAAAATAAGGTAAATTAAATTTTAGTTGTTTTTCCGAGAGAGAAGTCTTTGAAAAACTGCGCATTGTGTTAGGTTCCAATAATTTCTTTGCAACCTTTTTCCTAAGCATATACGTGGACGCGGTAACCTAGTGGTTATGGCAGTACTTCTCAAACTTTCAATATTTGCGACCCAATATATTCAACCATAATTTTCCTCGCGCCCCCTCCATACAAATAACAATGTATTGAATTCAATAATATACTCTTTGACGCTGAAGTTACAATACGACTTTAGCCTCTTAAGTGCCACTGCCGTATAGAAACGTCTCTCTCAGCCAAAGCATTAATTTCCCCGGACGTATATATACGTCTTTCCGAATTATGATCTTTTCTATACACGGCTATCCATAAATTTTTTACGAAGGCTTTGAAATGCAATAAATGAACCTTGGCAGTGATTGCAAAGGATTTACTTATTTTACACAGAGAATTTTCTTATATTTTCCTCCCCCCCGTACATCACATGCACTCACCTTCCTGGAAAACGGTAGCATTGGGGAGCGAATCATGTAACTTTTAATTGGCAGAAAAAGGATTAATTATAAACCGTACAAATTATCAAGATAAGTGTTAATTTTTGTATATAATTTTATATATGACAAGTCCATGGGGTCACTGGTAATTCTTAAAATTTTTCTTAATTTAGTATTGTTAAATTAACTGTAAAATACATTGTACACTAATGATACATTTATAAGTTTATTAAATCAGTGCAAATGTTAATTTTGTTTTCTATTAAGTCAGAATATATTTTGTTTACTTTCAGTAAATTAATCATTCTTAAAATAATCTTTTTTTTTCGATTTTTCAATGTGCTTGCACCCCCCTCATTAAGTTATCATGCCCCCTTAGGGGGACACGCCCCACAGTTTGAGAAACGCTGGGTTATGGCCTTGATTTCGTAGCCGAAGTTGGAGTTATTGTACCACTGAAGGTCTGACGTGCAGAGGGGGCCACTGCACGTTAAATCTTGCGAGGCTCAATATCCTCTCGTTTGTGTGTAGTTGGAAGAGGAAGACACCAGCTCAGATGTCATTCTCGTCACTTGACCAAGGTTCATAATTATAAGGTCCGTCGCCAGTAGCCTTTGTGTTGCTTTATAAAGCGCGCGCTGACGTTAAAAAAACCCCTCACTCCTAAACATGATCAAAAACATTAAATTTGAATTCTTCTCAAATTCAGATATTTCTATGTAAGTTTTTTCTCTCGTTTTTTGATTACACTTCTTAGAAAAGACAGCTATTTTTTAAAAATTACAGTTTATTACTCTAATACTACATTTCATCATATAAATAAATTTTAATGAAAATAATTATTTCAACTGTTTACGTTCGTAAAATAGTGAAATAATAATATCTCCCTGATTATCAGTCTCAAAATTTCCAAGATAATAATGATTTATAATCATAAAATTTATTTTTAATCATTTCAATTTGAAACGAAGCATATTTGAAAAGTCACCAAATAATAATAATTTTAGGTATACATACTCATAATCGCTAAAAAGGATTTCTAAATTGCCATGAATTGGAAATGCTACAAACTAAATAATTCACCATTCCCTTTAAACAGAGTCTGAGAGACCATTTCTCCTTTCTGCATTATTCAATTGAGCTTAGATCCTGATCATTTACACATCCCATTATCTTCTTCCTTTTATGCGAATTTGACATATGTTGCATCCATCCTACATATGGTATATTCTCTCTCTCTCTCTCTCTCTCTGTATATATATATATAAATGTATATACTGCTGGCTACACAAAATGCAACTCCCTGATGGAAGAATGCAAACCATATGAAATTTACAACATGCGTTGATGGCGATGAAATAATGAAATCATTAGCATAATAGCACAAACGCACATCGTGGGTGACCGTAGCGCCACCCGTAAGCCCTATATAAGGGGAAAACAAATTGGTGATTTGAATTTCTGCAAATTTTTTTTCGTGCGGGTTTTTTTTTTGCGTAAGTAGTTTACCTATGCCTCGTGTAAGAGTTCGAGTGCCTTTTGACCAAGTTTCTGAATTTGACCGAGGAAAAATAGTAGGGTATAGGGATTTCGAATTATCCTTAAAAAAATCGGTCAACTTTTTGGACGAAACTGTGATACGGATCTGTCATCGCTGAATGCAGGAGAAAAAGATGGACCTACGGGGCTGATCACACCCACCTCGTTGCACCACTGCCCTTTGATGACCGGTGGATTGCACGCATGACAGTGATGGATCACACAATCACATCACGAAACATAGCAAAGCAGATTCAGTCTGTTACGCATCAGTCGGTGTACGCTCGTACAATTCTACGCCATTTGCAGCAGATAGAATGTCCACAAGGCATCCATTTCTTCGTTTACCCTTGACTGAATACCACAGGGGTTTGCGCCGTCAATGTTGCGATAAAAAGGGACATGACAACGGAATGGAAGGACATTGTGTTTACTGACAAATCGTGCTTCTGCCTGCAACATCACGATGGTCGGATTCGAGTTTAGAGAAAGTGCCGTAAAGAGGCTGCTGAAGTTTTGCTTTACGCATCGCCTTACTGGTCCTGCACCCAGTATCAGGGTTCGAGATGGTATTGGATTTCACTGCCGCACCGCTCTAGTACGCATTGCCGGTACAATTGTAACGGATCTTTTCGCGAACATTCTACTAATCCGCTTGGGGTAAAATTATTCTTTGTATATAACTCTGTATGTTCTATTAAAAACTTTCTTCCAAAAGAAAAAGACTTAAAATATTTAAATAAATTGTTCTATTTAAGCATTGAAATTTTGGTACGCGATGTTAGTCGACTGATACTCGCTGGATGGTCGATTATTGATAATTGGAGAGTAAGTGATACAATTGAGCTTAAGATTTACGACCGGAGGTTGTACAAATGAGTAAGAGATTTGCGGTGAGTTATAGCGTAGAAGTTCAGGGTGCTCCAAGAGTAAGTGGAATAAATTACTTATATGTTAAGTAGCCTTAAGCCGTGCGATTGCTCTTCTAATCAGTTACTTATTTAATTTCCTACCTTTAGTTGTGTTGTTTAAGTCAAAGGGTTAATAAATTCGAGTTTAAAACTTGTGATGGGTAATCTTTACTCGAACCCCCAAACACCAATAACCGCTAGTCAGTTGTTACACACTGAACAGCCAGCCATACATCTCTGAGGTGTTGGAGCCAATGGTCCTCCCATACATTCAGTGCTTGCCATTACCATATTCCAACTGGATAATGCGCGACCACATGTGGCCCGCAATCGTCAAGTGTTTCTTACCCATCAGATTGATTGCTTCCTTAGCCTTCTTGTTCTCCCGATCTATCGCCAATCGAAAACATGTGGTCCATGCTTGCATAGCGACTGGCCCGGGATACACCACCAGCTACTACACAAGATTAACTTTGGCAATATGTGGAAACCTCATGGACTGCTGTACGCCAAAGATACATCTACAGCCTCTTTGATTCTATGCTGAGACGTGTGGCGGCGGTTATAGCCACCAATGGTAGATATAATAACTACTGATTTTGTCATCATTCCCACATCACAAAGGGCTTTAATTTTAATCTTTTGATCTTTGTACAACATGTTATCTGCCAAATAAGTTTCTCTATGGTATCTCTGATCATTCTTGGTGTTGCATTTTGTGCGGTCAGCAGTATAAAAAGTGTGATACTTAAATGGTTTAAGGAGCAGCTGTCTTTTTATTTTTCTATACCATAGTATTTATAGGAAGTTACTCATGAATCCATATACTTATATATAGATAATCAAAAGAAAAACTTACCCTTCCGAGATAGTCCATTTAAGAAGTGGAAACATACCAATCTGAATTTTTATGCTTTAATGTCTTTTTCCTTCAATTATTCCCTTTTGAGAAGAAAATTACCTTTTTTTGAGTTAGTGCTGTTCTACAGCAATATGGAGGCTATTACATTAACATGGAAAAATAAAACAACTTTATTGACCACTCCTGATTAATACTTTTATAGCGTTGTTCTTACCAGCCAGTTTGCCACATACATTCATTTTCTACTTTCACCGGAATCATCTGAGGCAGTATATATATATATATATATATATATATATATATATATATATATATATATATATATATATATATGTATATTGTAACGTCATTCATGTCCATAAATTAACACGGATAATTCAGAATCACACAGAAATTGAACTCTTAAATAAAAATTTCACCTGTGGAATTATCACAAGAATACATCTTGAAGAATTCATGTCCATAAATATGCAAATTATAGGAAAACCAGATGGCAAATTATAGCGAATAGTACGTCACAATGACGAGAGTGTAAGAGAGGGGTATATAAGGAATGGTGGCAAAGAAGTAAAATTGTTCACAAGCACTTTAAAAGCCTTTCAGTGCAATAACCGCATATGTATGGCACAATGGAAGCATTTGGATGATTTTTTTGCGTGGTAGAATTATTGGACGACTGGAATGTGGATGTACCCAGCTGGAAGTATTCGAAGAACTTGGAATCGCCCAGAGTGTCATCTCCAGGCTTTGACAACGATTCCAAGATTATGGTAATGTGAGTAGATGTTACAGCACAGGTCGCCCCCAAGTAACAACGCCGAATGAGGACCGGTATATATTTGGCAGTTACTGCCAAAAGAAACAGACGGAGCACAGCATCAGACATATCTCTTCAGCTCTCTTCAGCTACCGGTACGACAGTTTCAAGGCAGACCGTGTACAGACGCTTAGGGCACATTGGTCTATATGCTCGTAGACCTGTCAAATGTGTTCCATTTACCGCAACTCACTGTCGTCTGCGATTAACCTGGATTAGAGAGCCTGTATTGTGGACACCACAACAGTGGTCTTGTGTGATGTTTTCCGACGAGTCCAGGTTTAGTTTGCAGTCTGATTCTCACCCGACTTTAACATGGAGAGTGCCAGATACCCGTTACCACCAAGAGAACACCATTGAACGACACCGTTACGGTGGTGAAAGGTTGCTCGTTTGGGGAGGAATTATTCTTGGTTCCAGAACTGATGTGCATGTTCAGAGTGTAACGATGACAAGCCACATCTATTGAGATGTCATTCTGGAATAACATGTACGTTTGTTTCGGGGCACCATGGGTGCTGAATTTCTTTTTATGGATGGCCATGCCCGTCCTCACCGTGCAAACATTGTAGACGAATGCCTTCAATCGGATGATATCATCCGTATGGATTGGCCAGCATACTCACCGGACTTGAATCCAATACAGCATGTGTGGAATATGCTTGGCCGACGAATTGCAGCCTTTCAACCCCCTTCCACTTGTCTACCGGAACTTCGGAGGGCATTGCTTGATGAGTGGTGTAATATTCCCCAAGATCAGCTTGATAATTTGATACTCAGCATGCCTAGGCGTTGTAAGGCTTGTATTGCATCGTCCGGGAGACATATTCCGTATTAACCATCATACTTACCATGTTATACTGTTTCTTGTGAATAGGTTCTTTTTTGAAATTTGCTCCAGGGAATTAAAATCGCAAATTTTATTAATTATCTCAAACATATAGCATCTTTTTTGCTCTTTACCTTTTGTTTAATAAATAGACTTTACAAATAAGTCAAATTTGTTTTGCTTCTGTCTCTTTCTTTGCCTGAACTTCATTATCCTTAATTTATGGACATGAGTAAATATATATATATATATATATACTGGTGAAAACAATACACAATTAAAGGAGGATCAATTTTTTTTTAAAAACAGGGGGCAAAATAATTTAAGCCTATATTCAAATAAGGAGGAGGAACACCTCGAATCGGAGGATATTCAATGATTGGAGTAGCGTGCGATGTCCCCTGACCTTAATCACATCGAACACGTGTGAGACACTCAATTGTAGCTCAAAGAGCAGTTTCAAAGACTGTTGATGTGGTCAATTGCCTTGGCGCAATATATGGAGCCTAGCAAACAGAACGAAACAAAACAGCGATGCGAGAGTTTTGTAGCTGTTATAGGCAAAAATTCATCTTTTTAGACATGTTTTTCTCTGAATGACAAAGCGTCAGTCCGTTGCTTTGCTTGAAAAAGGATGAGTTTCCTTGTTTCAGGTGCAGGTTTTGTCGATTTTTGTTTTCTCATACATTGGTCTTAAACCCTATGATATTTTCGCCAAGTTTGCTTTTATTTGCTCTCTCTCTGTGTTAGTTCTTTTTTTTACTGTAAGAAAACCATTTGTCCCATAATCTCTAAGCTGTTGTATGTTTATATATATTTACATGTTTAAAATTTAACTGATATTTCTGAGGAAGAAATTCCCAAATCTTCCAAGCCTAATATAGTTTTAAGTAACTTTTCATTGATTAGAAAGAAACAATTTATTTCAGAAACGCTATTGGAACACTAAATCTAATTATTTTGATCTTTTAAGTGATGTTATTGAACTCAAACCTGCGTTTTCAAAAATGTTTCGAGGAAAACGGTAAATATTTTTGTTGAAACTTTGAAAGTCCCACTATTCGTCCACATAAAAATTTCGAAGTACAGGTTTAAGTTTGATCAAACAAAATATTTCCATTTGGATAAACATTATGTAAATATATACATATGTAGTAAGCTCTATTTTCAATAAACAATCTTTCTGACGCCCTCTTTAATTATAAAGTTTGGGGATTCTAGTTTTACAGGATCAATATTTTCCAAACATCTTTTAACATGAACTTTTAATTAAAAATTTTATACGATAAATATTCCAGCTTAATAATCACTGAATTTTTCGAGGTTTCTTGAAATTAGGTACATACCGGAATAAATGACAACAAGTATCGTGCAACAACGGTAAACAAACCCAAGCGCACAAACATGTTTTGAAGTAAAATGATAAGCAGTTTTAAATATTTATGACCTCACACAACTTCTATTATCTCTTTACTTTTCTCATTAACGTCTTGAAAACATGTTTTTAAAAACTAAGGATTTCCGGGATATTACCATTAAAAATAAAGTAAAGATTAGGAAGATATACTTGAGGATAATATTTTCATAAACAACGTCTCATTAAAATGTATGCTTTTATGATTAAGGTACGTAATTCAATGTATAACTAGAAAAAACACCCCTCTCTCTTCGCAAACAAATCTTCATCAGCGACTGTTTGTTTCTTAATATTTTTATAGTGATGAGATTAAAAAAATAATTTTCATGGAAAATACGTACACAGGAACCTTTAATAATCCTCAAGAGTATTATTTTTTTATATCAAAGGATAATGTATCTTTTATATTAATACGAGATGAGGGGATTAAAACTATTATTCTACAATAATTCAAACATATACATATATTAAATACAATGAGAAAAAAACATGGTTAAAAACGTTATAATTTTTTGAAAAAGTTGGAATCACTACAAAATGTTTTACATAACACAAGCGGTACAGCATAAAATTTGCTTTGATTTAAAGTTGAAGTGGTTATACGGACGCAATGGAAAAATAACTAAGAGGTATAGTGAATTCTCTTAATTAAAGCTTAGTGATGTAAAAAATTTCGATTAACTTTGACAGCAGCTCTCGAGTTTCAATCACAGATATTAAATATTTTACTAAATACTTGAAACATCAGATAGCTTTAAAAAAACTACTGTTGTTATCTACATTTTAGGTTAATTGCCTGTCAACCTCAATTTAAATGTTGACAATATTTTTAAATTTATTCTTCTGCCCATTATGTAAGGTATTAACCACTCAAGCCAGCTTCCTGAGAAGTCTTATCTGTTATTCGACTGATGAAGGGTTTTAAGGGGTATTTTTTGAAAATAATGACAATTTTTACGCTTTTTTTGGAGCGTTGTTCGAAGATAATTATTTATTTATGAGAAGTTAATTGCTCTGGGAGGATTTATTCCTAGCAACAGAGATTTCTTTTTCTAAAATTCATTCTCTTAAGCTACATCATCAAACATTCGAAGTTTCCAGTTCGGATGGAAAGATCGGGAGTGAAAAGTTAAAATGAATATATTGTCTTTTTCTCCGTTTAGCGAGCGATAGATCACTATTTGAATCGCTATTTTAAAATTCTACGTGGAGCTACGGTTTTTATTCTGGCTGGAATTGATATATTTTCCAGATGAGAAAGGGGTAAATGCGCTCTTTGTTTGATTACGTGGCATGTAAAAGTCCCTTGAGTCTCAATTTGGCTTTGGTATTCTTCACGAAATTCAATCATGGCAATATTGAGCATCTGTCGAGAGCTTGAATAGGATAAATTCAAGCGTTAAAAGTTTGGCAAAGGGATCCTCCACTAGATGGTGCGTCAGCAAAGACTTGGCTGCCAAAATGCAGCCCATTAGTAAGAAAAAAAATTGAATTGTACAGATATTTGATTTGGACTAAATTTCTAACAGTGTATTGAAAGAAAAGAAATTAAAATCTTATGTTAACATCACATAAATTCAGGCGCAATTCAACACATAAACATGCACAAATTCAGCAAAAGGCTTCTTTAAGTCTTAACTCACTAATTTGTTGCAGCAAAATTGGCTTTTATTTATGTTATTAAACACACTCACTGCTTAACTTTGATAAGTAATGTATAACGCACACATAAAAAGTAGGGGTTCTTTTGCATGTGAATTGTTTGAAATTTAAGCAAATTTTTTTACAACTCGCATGCATTTCTATATTATTATTACTCACACTGTAATGGTAGCCTCGCGACGTCCATTAGTGTGAGACAGTCGGAAGGAAGATTAGTCACATTCAAAATAACTTCAATTTATTCTCAGTTATGAGTAACAACACAAATTCTATTAATCAAGTTAAGAGATACTAAATATGGAAATTAAATATGGAAAGCAATAGCTAGGTAGACGAGATACGAGACTTTAAATAATCAGATCACTTACGACTAGGCAATATCTTCTATTTCATAGCGACCTAATCTAATTTGATTCCTGTTTGACACTTTAATGTTACAATAATCAGCTACGAAGTATCTACACCTCACTTCACGTTTAATCAATATCTGCTAGCCGCTAGCAGTCTAATCTCTCTCTCTCTCTAACCTGAAAGTTTAATCTTTATATACAAGTCTTGATTTGCATACTTACGTCTTCTTCTTCGGGAGGAAGATTTATAATCTAATAATTTTTAAAGACCCAATATTTCCCAAGATGGTTAGCATTTGAAAGAGCGCGGATAGACCTGTCACATATCCACAGTAACTCTTAGCTTCAAAGGATTCATTTTAATGTATTTGATCTACTCGACTTCACATGGCACAAGAGTATGCTATGTGAAACACAAATTTTTGAACAATTTCTCGAAAATAAATGATAGCTGCAAGTAAAAGTGTATTTTTTGCTGGCACTAATTTTTTAAAGTTTTTCTGTATTTAAAATATTGACAGCTTTGTTTAGAGCTAAATGAGAGTACATACTTCAAAATGTGGAATAGATATATATCTTGAAAGGTTTTATTGTGGTTATATTTACACAGGATTACGTACTAGTTTGGTAAATGACCTTCTTAAAATAAAGATATTTCTTACTGTAACGAGCACCACACATTTATATCGATAAATAGATTGATAGAGAAACAGAAACCATTCATAATGTACTAAATTGTTACTATTAGAACTTAATGCTAAATAATATGTTATGCAATGAACAACTATCTTTTAAAAATTAAAACTTATCGCTAAATTAAGTGTGAGAAAATATACAAAAAATTACAAAATGCAAATTTTTTTAAAATTCTCATTTATCATAGAGAAGAACAATCATTGAAAAGGTAAATGTAAAGTATTTTTTAATCCATAGTTCACAACGTACATACTTTATTAACAAAAATTAAAATACAAAAAGTTTCAGGCATTTACCTACATAACTTTTTGAGATATCATGTTTACCATGCTGTAAAATATAAAAATTTGTTTCTAAGAAAAATATATTTAAAAAGAAGCAATTCTAAAATCATAATTTAAAAAATATACTGTTGAAAGAAACCTAAGACCTCTCTGTATCAAAAGAATATAAACTTTTTCTAAAAATACATATCAATATTATATATTTTTTCAAATTCTTATCTTTTGATTTTTGTTTTCATTTTATGGTGTCAAAATTGTTTTTTCTCTTTCTTATGTAAATCATTTGTTTTATTCTATTCATTTAACGAAGTGTGTCCAATCAGAGCAAAGTCAAGTCTAGCCCAGGGGACTGCCGACTTTCGAGATAGAAGAGCCAAGCTGTCAGTGAAACAAGATAATTAAGGGTAAGTTAATGTGGTTTTATCAGATTAGAGATCAATGGTTCTCAATCTACGCATCATTGCATCTTAGTAAATATTTTTTACACCCTCCTGTATATATACAATATACATTCTATAATATAAAACAGCTTGGACCAAGAATCAATTATCTAAACAGAAGAAATTGTGTATGCGCATACCTTACTGTAGTATACGGAAAGGATTAACTTTTGACGAGCAGTGTCTGACATGGACCGAGTCGACCGAGAGTGGCAACAAAATGCGAGGAGAGAAGGCATCATCGATCCACCCTCGTAGTATTTGATAATCCTTATTAATAATTTTATTTGTAACCGGGACATCTTCTGTAAATGAAATTACCAGTGATAGTTGACACAGCGAATAAGTACTGAGATCAATGGGGTTATTTCGCTTTAACAGCCCCTCATACTACCAGGTGGGTTGCGATGGTACTGAGTGCAGATCCCTTTTGGATATAGGAGTCTCCAACCCTCTGTGATACTGTTAACATTTGACTTTCAATACATTTGTGTGACGTCTACTAATTTTCTTACTATTTGGATAACTTCTTGGTTCGTAGATTTTTGTATTTTAGTACAGAAAAAAAATACACCATTTACTAATAAGTATTTGGGCACATTTGATCGAGATTAAAATCACCTTTATTGAAGTTCGAAGAGACTCTACTAGAAGAAATTACAGCCGTAATTCTTCAGATCATGCTTTCTAGAAGTCCTTATAGGGCAGCTAATGGTATTTTTTTTCATTAGTCTTGGAGAAAACAGGTAAATTTCTTCACTGATTTAGAAGTTTGTCACACCCTTTAATGCGGAGATCCAACTCGTCCTAGAGCAGGGGTGGGCAGAATTTTCCTGGCTACGGGCTACTTTTAATTTTTTCAAGGTGTTGCGATCCACACAGTGTCAGTGACGAACACAAGGGAGGCACCGGTCCACATCCTTTCATATAGCCCTTGATCTTTTTCCCGCTTGATTTTAATCTCATGTATATACTACGTAAAATTTTAATGAAGTATTTGTTATTAATAATTTTTTGTTAATTAATGGTAATTATTTATTCAGTAGTTTATTTTTTACTATTTTTTGTTCCTGGTAATCTGCAAAATAAAAAAAAATATGTTTGGTTGAGTATTAGGGTAAGATACGAGAATGGTAGACTTTCGCGACCCTCGCCCCTCCTTTAAAACTTCTTGTGTGCGTCACTGCTCAGTGTCATAGGTGTAGTGAGATAAGGAAGGAGTCCACAATATTTTTTATACTTGTCACCCATCCGGTATAGTGGTTAGTGACGCTGACTGCGGTGCCGTAGGGTCTGGGTTCGAATCCCGGGTAAGACATGAATGTCTGTGTTGAAATCCTTCTCTTCTTTGTGATGTGTGTTTCACGCTTACTCCTATGTAAGCCCCTGTGGGATGCCTTGTGGTGCACATGGTTATAAATGTTTTCAATATATATATATATATATATATATATATATATAATGATTATATAATAATAAAT
Organism: Trichonephila clavipes; assembly: GCA_019973935.1. Taxonomy (NCBI): domain Eukaryota; kingdom Metazoa; phylum Arthropoda; class Arachnida; order Araneae; family Nephilidae; genus Trichonephila; species Trichonephila clavipes. Next base: position 574,026 of record BMAU01001374.1, on the reverse strand, counting down.
AATGCACTTGCCTACAGAAATAAAATAAAAAACACTAACACGTTTAAAGCAAAACGCAAGAGATATAAACATAATAATAATAATAATAGCTACAAAAATAATGATATTGGAAGATGCATTTATTATCAAACAGTTCAAAATACATTAAAAAATAAAACTTTTTTTATCTAAAGTTAGTTTTTGTTGTTATAGTCACACACACACACACAGTAGAAGACTTATATATATATATATATATATGATGAATTCCCAGCCCCTCAAGTGTCAGTTGGGGTAAACTTCCTACCAGGACAATTCAACCCACCTCCCGCATAAGAACTTTGATTTCTACTTTCGCCGGACTAAAAGAAGACACGTGTTTTAAGGATCACTCGCTGCTGATCAACGCTGAAAGAGCTCTCGTTTTTGTCATGGCTTGGAGTGCAGGCTGCTTTACTGAATATTGAAATAAAATATAATAGGATAAACGGCTGCCCGTTGTATTTCTCCTGTCAATCCAAGAATTTCTCCAATACATGATATATATATATATATATATATATATATATATATATATATATATATATAGTTTGCAAACTGTCAGCCAACCTTGAATATTTCCGCATAAACTTGCTAACTGCTAAAATCTACAGGCAATCAACCGGTCGATCGTGATCTACTTAATGCCCACCCCGGCCCTAGAGGTTTTCAATTGAGTTCAGATCTGAGCTCTGGGCAGACCAGTACATTCAATTAACCATATTGCCACTATAATACTCCATGGGGGAGATCACAACATCACAGCTGGACTTATCATGCTGGAAGTTATATGGATCCAACCCGTAGAACTGCTGCAGCATAAGAGACACACTATCATTAGAAATAGGCATTGGTGTTAAGTTTACCATAAATTGGGACCAAGATTCTCCTGACCAAATCAGGAAAAACATCCCCAGACCATAATTCTATTTCCATCGAATTGTTGGCGCTATGCATTTTAACAGGAGACGTTCTCTAGGCAGGTGGCACACCCAGACCCTGCTATCTCAGCGGTAGAGGGTGAACTTTGATTCCTCAATCAAAGGAATACTTTTGAACTGATATACAATCCACTGTCGACGTGCTTAACACTGCCTTAACCGAGAAGAGTGACTGGACTTGGCAATAAAATACATTTTAGTGGCAACAGAACCATGAAAATCAAGCAGATGTGCTTCCTTATGGATCGTGTTCATCAAAACAGCACACCAGGATGCTTGTTGAAACTATTAGCATATGTGTGCTATTGGTTGGGTGCGTTCTTTTGAACTACTTGGACAGTGCTCGTCAGTCTCTATTTCCCAATTTCGTGGGTTTGTTGACTCTGGTTGTGTTTCGACAACCAATGTTTCCCTCCCACTTTCGAATCAAGTAGGCCAAAGTTGATTTTGGGTAATTTAGATCGAAAGGAATTAAATATCATTTATTTCTGAGATACATACTGATTACACATTTTTCGAAATCAGATAACCAACTACTTTGTGGTATCATGCATGCGACAGATGCTAATGTAATTTCCAGCAATATATTTAATAGTAGAGAGCTTGTCGTATATCAGGACAGCATATATCTCGGCACTGTTTAATACTTATTGGTAGATAGTGTATATACAGGTGGTTATCAAAATAACGGAAACACCTGCGAATAAAAGTGATTTTTTTAATGTTCTTCGCAATTATTAATATATGATAATGACTACCAGTTTTTCTTTTATAAATAGAAATGAAATGTATATATTCGGGTAGTATGTGGTAGCTTTATTGAAGTTTTAAAAGTCTTGAATTTTTTTTTTTTTTCAAAAGATCAAAATGTTGGATTTTTCAGATTTTTAAAGGAGACAAATTGTAGGAGCCGGTCCATCTGGAGCTAGTGTTGCTGAAATATCCCAACTGTTAGACGTTTCTAGAGGCACGATATATCTGTTTATGGCAGCATACACACAGAGCGGGAAGACAAGCTCGACAAAGTACAATACTGAATAAAAAGAGAAGTTCAGTGAAAGAGACCGACTGGAACTAAAACGGATTATATTATTTAAAAAGCGAACAACTGCAGCAAAAGTGTGACCACAAGTTATATAGAGATTTTATTCATTTTGAGTTTGTACGCCCATTTGAGTTAGCATGTATATTTTTCCGGACGTAACCAAATATTGTTGTTTTCGTAATTCCGTAAATGTCCATGGTTCTGAAGATGTTTGTCAAATACGGTCTTTTACAAAAATTTATCAGCTTCAATTCACTCAAAAATTAACAAACTTGTAGAGTGGTGAAGAGTGCGACTGATATTTGTACCGCGTTACGACCCTAGATCTAGAGCATTGAAGAGGGTGTTTAAATTAAACTGCTCAGTGTAGGAGAGAGTCTAAAGTACGTCAGGCGGCTTCTCGTGTATGGGATGTTGCCAGATGACTTGCTTTGACCTCGTCAGTCAATCTTTTGACTTCTGAAATTACAGAAAATGGCATCTTGTATACCTGCTTATTAGTTTTCTCATCATAGGAGGATAGTTTCACTGACAAAGAAGAGGCAGAAATAGGCACAATCTTGTTGCCGTTCTTATTCCCGCAATCTTTGAAGAAGCTTGGTTTCGAATTCTACTCGCTGGGACAGGTCATCTGCCAAGCAAGAGTGGCAGTATATAGAAGCCCTATTTTGCAAGAGATGGCATAGCCCAGGATCTCATGAAGGGCCTGAATGTCAATAGACCCTGAAATTAAAAGCTAATAGATCCTCCTCTTTTTTTCAGATGAATATTTATATCAGGTTTAGATGTTATTGAAACTCCTTGAGTTATAAAATAGCAGTAACGCCTTTAGCCCAAATAATCTAACGCTAATATTTTTAACTTTAAAAGTTTTATTTAAATTTTATTATTTTATTAATTTTCTTTTCCTCCTTAAACTTTAAATGTTACTGAATTGACGCAATAATTAAAAAAAAATACAAGTTTTCATAAAAGTAAAAACATGTAGTAAAGTAAACTATAGCGCATGACGTACATCAAATTACATTCTACTTTCAATTGAAATCAAACAATAGTCGTATATCGGCACGACGAACCTAACAAGTGGAGAGAAAATTCACGAGGCGCCGAGAGAGACGATGCTTAGAAGAGAGACGATGCTTAGAAGAGAGACGATGCTTAGAAGAGAGACAATGATTTAATTTTACCTTATAATTTTACTTTTAAAAAGGTATTAATTGCACACAAGAAAATTCAAGAAAAAGTTAATTTTTTGTCACGACAGAAAAGTTTAAATCGTGCAGAATGCCACTGAGAATTGCACTGCAGGTCTTAAGTTGCAAATGCCTGACAGTTTTAGCCATATTTTGCTTAGAAATAAATTGGGACTTGGTATCCTTTGAGCTACTTTCTTTCTTTATGCATTTAAAAATTATATTTTAACATTTTATATAGTGTTTCTATTCCAGAAAATGATACAAGATGAAATTTTTCACATATTATTCACACAATTTTAAAAATTTAAATTTTTTGAAGAAAATTTGGAAAATTTTAAAATTCTACTCCTTCAGTAACTATTAATTTTTAACCTGAATTTTTTTAATATTCTTATGGATGTTATAAACAACTTAAGGGGTCAATTTTACAATAACTTAATTCGTTTTTAAGAAAAAAAAAACAAAATGTCGATATACATGCTAAAAATCAACGGGAAAAAGCCAATAACTCTTACATTTTAATTTTCTTTTAAAAAAATATTCAGTTTACAGCAAAATGGATCCCTGATTTTGTTACAAGCTTTATATGCAACACACAGGAAAAAATGCAAGTGATTGGTAAATAGTTATGGAAGGAGTAGCATTTTGAATGCACTGATGTTTCAAAAATCACAAACTGAGAAAACCACTTTAAAAATTATAATTCTGAAAAAAAAATTATAATTAGCTTAAATAAACTTGAAATACAACTTTAAGATATTAGTTATATATTTTTCTTCAAATTAATTGCATTTTCGTATTTTCAACAAAGGCAGATATCACGACAAAAAGGAAACGATTGGCTAAGGGTCATAACATAACAGGAAGACAGAGCGATTGCCAGCACCGGATTCTTCGTTATCAACTGTCCACTGTGTGACTCGTACATATGTGCAACATTACCCTCTATACATCCTACCTCACACCAATGTACACCGTCTAGTCCGATTGCTGAGGTGATAGTCTCGAATGCACTGACTGGAGACGTATAGTCTTTAGTGATGAGTCTCATTTCTAACTTTACCCAGACGACAGTCACAGACGTTGCTGGAGACGTCCTGCACTGACTATCTCACACCATACTAGCCCACAACAGGGTGTTATGGTCAAAGGTGCCATCTCTTTTGAAAGTCGGATCCCTTTTTTGTTTATTTCTGGCATTTTGACAGCACAATGGTATGTTGACAACATCCGACGACCGATTGTATTACCGTTTTTTTACCACACCCAGGACTTACTTTTCAACACGATAATGCCCGTCCGCACACGGCACGTGTTTCTATGAATTGTTTTCAAGTTTGCCCTACATATCCTTGGCCAGCTATGTCACCTGATATCTCTATCTCTCTCATAGAGCCTATTTGGGACTTTATGGGAAGGCGATTACATCTATCTCGAAATGCTCTAACGATTTATCCCAGTAGTTGAAGACAATTTGGTGCGAAATTCCGCAGGAAACCATTTGGAAAATTTATCAGTCTATGCCAAGTGAGAGTTCGCATCCAGGTCAGAGGTGGATCAACGTCTTATAGGATTCCTACCTTTGTAACAGTCAGTCTCTGAAATAATCATTCAGTTGCTTAGAACTTGTTTTGCTATATATGGTCAACACATCCACCAATTTTTATCGCAATTGGACAAAACCTTCTCGATGTACTGTATTATCGGTTATAGAGTATATAACGGTAACCACTTTATTTCTTTCTCAGTTCCTGTTCTTTTGAACGCCGTCCATTACAGATATAAACGTGGTGTTTATTGTAAAACACCAATAGGTTCTTGGCTGAAAATACTTACTGCACCATCTAGAAATATATCTCGGCATTAATCTCCCTAAAAAACGACCGAAAGTTTTTTGTGCAGGGTATCTCATCCCCAAGGGTGTTTACATTCTGTTTTTACTGTAAAATTTGTATACAAAAGTTAAAAAGGAAGAAAAGTAGGAAATATACACAATATGTTTATTACGTTTTCCCTCGTAAATTGAGTTTTTATGTTCTCTTTCATAAGTATTTTCAGTGCATTGTTTATACACTCCTTTAATCTCGTCGTGAGTGAGTGCGATGTTTTCACTGAATATTAATTTATTTTTTTTAATATGTATCTTTTAAAAACTCAACAAATAGGAGTAAACTTATCTATTCTTTAAATTAAAAAATTCTGGAATTTTTTTTTTATTTTTCTTATTGTTCCTGCAATAGATTATTTTTTAAAGTTCATCTGAAAGTGGATAAAATGTGTGCCAGTTGTCTCCTTTAAAATTACGTTCTTCCCAAATATTTTTTTGTCTCCACATTTAAAACATTTATTTTCAACAGTGTAGCCCTCTTCTAAATCTGGATCGATTTCAGTGGAGGAATCATACTTGCTGTTATACTCTTCATCATTTGATTTTTTTTATCATAACCGCGAAGAGAATTTCTTCATCGGAAAAAATACTGTTGTACTATCTCTATTAAATACTGTATCTATTTAATAACTTAAAAATCACATTTCTTAATCATAGCTACAATAATACGCCATAGCATAAAGAAGGTTTAAAACGTGTTTATGCATTCAGAACTTTAACGGCTATTCAAGCGCAGGATATGACATAGCCAAAGTGGTATCCAAAAATATATACTTAGAATTCACCTACAATCTAAGGTCCCTTAAAGGATATGACCTTAAAGTCAGCTACACGAGAAACTATCCATTTTCCAAAAAAATGTTTAGATAGAGCTTTAAAAAAAGTTAGGCGGTGGGTATGACATACCCTGCGCGAAAAGTGCCGGGATATTGAACAGTAAGATACTCATCAACCCTCAAGATACATAAAAACAGCCAATTGCAAATTTGTGAGTAGTCATAATTAAAACTAAATATGCTTCTCGCATATAAATTTGATGACTAGAATGCCCTAAACAGCATTCGCTTTTGTTTTGTTTTTCTTTTTTTTCACGATTTTTCAACATAATTGATTGCTAATCACCTTTTATAAGTAATATTCATAACTTTAATTTTTCTCCGTGATAACAAAATTTGTTCATGTACGCCTTGCAAAAAAATTCCTTTTCTTCTGAGAAAAAGATGCTGGAAAAATAGAGGGCATACCGTCAAATATCGAAAGCATTTTTTTCTTATGTAATATTTATTAGAAATCTGGAACCACAAACGCTCTTTGCACATTTTCTGATCATAATATTAGTTAAGCGAAAAAGTTCCACCCATTTTCATGGTAATGGAGAAATGTGAAATAATAAAAATAACCTGACAAACTAAGTTTATGTATATTCGTCATTAGTATCTATGACCTATTGTCATTTTTCTTGTAGGAAAAAATGCAACGCTTGTAAAATTCCTAAAGTTTGATACGAAAAAAGTTTTGCTTAGAAGTTTTGACATAAATAAGATGTTCAGTAATTTTATGGCTGAAAAAATTTAATCAACGCAAGAAACAGGGAACAAACAGGAAGCGAAATGTCAGAAAAATAATTGGGGGTGGGGAGTAAAAACTTTAAAACAAGTGCCATTAATTTTTAACGAGAGAGAACAGCAACATGGGGCTGCACGTTATCGTGATTTAGGATAACTTTCACTTCTACACTGAGAGAGAAAGGAAATACCGGATTTGTGTTTTTCCCCTGTTCCGGTAATCTTTAGAAAGTAGATGATTCACAATTTTTCTTTCAAACCCAACCCTTCTAGAAGTTTTTCCTTTATTAACTGGAGAAGGTTGAAGGTTTCGGCTAGTTTTGCAACTATTGGATTCGGGAATTTTCCTGTGCCTTCAACAAAACTCTCCTTTCGATAAATGCGATAAATGAAGGACGTACACATATTGCTTGATCCTTACAGCTTCTACCTTTCTCTCTTAATTTAAGACCATTGAAATCATGCGTTATATTCAATAATCAATGTGCTGCCATCAGTCATATCTATAAACTTGACATATTCCATAGCATGCTATACTGTTGTAATATTGCTTTTGTTGAACTGGTATAAGAAAAAATTTCTTGTATAACTTTTATAACTTAAGTGTTGGATCGTCTCTGAATTTTTCCGAATGCCATACTATCAGAAACACTTCATTAATTGCACTCATGGACACAAAAATTAGCGCCCCCAGAAGTAATTGCGAAATCCTAACGAAACTTGGCATGGAGGTATATGTCGGTGAGATATGCAAATGATTAAAAATGCGGAGTGATTGCGCATTACGTATAGCCGGTAGAGGGTGTTTAACGCCGTTCTACGTGGAATATAAAACAGGTAACCAAAGCTTGTTTGAGTGTGCTAAACCGTTTACATAAGAATAAATGAGGTAGGCATGCCATTGCGCCATTTTCGAAAACAATATGAGCTGCTGTCGCTGCATGTCGCAATATGAGAGCTGCTGTTTGAGAGGGGGAGAATCATCGGCATGATGGAAGCTGGATAGTCAGCTAGGTGAGTAGCTTGTCAATTAGGCCACTCTGATTGTGTTGTGAGGAGGTGTTGGGACCAGTGGATCCAAGAGATGTCATTTACAGGAAGACCAGGCTCAGGACGCCCTCAACAGACCAACCATTGAGCAGACTGCCACATCGTAAGAAATGCCCACGTACAGCCAACTGATTCATTGGCCGCCATCCAGGCACAGGTAGTACCTGCACTAGGGGCCCCTGTGTCTTCTGGAACCATACGAAGGTGCCTGTCTGAAAGACATTTGGGATCACGACGCCCATTACGTGAGCTGCCCTTGACGCCCACCCATCGACGCCTCCGTTTGGATTGGTGCCATACACGAGGAAACTGGACTGCAACGGAATGTAACCAGGTCTTATTTAGTGACGAGTCCAAATTCAATCTCAGCAGTAATGACTATCGTGTTCGTGTGTGGAGACCCCGTGGTGAACGCCTCAATCCTGGCTTTGCTTTACAGAGACACACCGCTCCCACAGCTGGTGTGATGGTATGGGGTGTCATTGCCAAGAATACACTGTCACCTCTAGTATTGATCTGTAGCACTATGACAGCCCAGCAGTATGTCCATAAAATCCTGCAACCACTTGTATTGCCACTCATGCAATGGCTCCCAGGAGCCAATTTTCAACAAGACAATACTCGGCCTCACACGGCAAGGGTGTCACAAGAATGTTTCCTCTATGTTACTACCCTTTCTTGGCCTGCCCGATCCCCAGATTTGTCTTCAACCAAGCACATCTGGGATCATTTGGGACGGCAAGTACGGTATCCTACGAGTTTGAATAAACTAGAGGCAACGTTACAGCAAATATGGAACAAAATGTCTCAAGACATCGCACAGAACTGGTTTGCCTCAATGCGCGATCGTATCCTATCGTACATTCGCGATAGAGGTGGTTCAACAAGGTATTAAATCCTCCGTTTTTTGCCTTTTCCTCTTAAATATAAAGGATCATTTTCCTTTGATTTTCTTATCATTTACTTATATTAAAGTAGTCATTACGTATGTAAAATTTCGTTTTATTTTGACGACTCTTTTTTGGTGCGCTAATTTTTTGTCCATGAGTGTAAATACTGTGTATTTACATGGTTTACTTCGCCCAATGATTTCGATAATCGTATGTGGCATGTCAACTCAATAATGAGTTTCGACTTATATATGTACTGGCTATAGGGCTCAAAAGTAGTGCTTTCGACATGGATAATCAAGAATTGAAAGAATGGTGAGAAACAATTGAATATGCCAATTTAGAGGCATTGAATGAAGACTCGTTTTAAACGCAAGAAGAATTTGTGGAATGATTCAACAAACTCTTTCATTGCACCGAAAAGCCATGAGAATGGTCCAAAAGCAAGGAAACTGCGTCATACAAATCAAATGTAAGAGATATAGAGAGGAGATTTTTCACTTGTGTGTGTGTGTGAACAGATTTTTCAAAGGTAAACATGAAGGTTTTTTTTTTGTAACTTTGTAATTGAATTGCAACTAGTGGTAAAAAGTGGCTTCACACAACGAAAAATTCCTTTGTGTTATCTTGCAATAAGCTGAACCATGCATCAACATTAATGACGAAAAATATTCATGGACCAAATTTATTCTCTGTATTTGGTGAAATCACTTGGGTATAGTATATTATAAGTTGTTTACACCGCACAAAACCGCATCGAGGGGATCACTACCGACTACCATTGATGCATTTGAGCTGAATGTTGAAGGGAAAATGACCGGAATACGATCACAGACATAAAAAAACGAATTCATACACATGTTTGTTTACTTATTGCATTGGGAATCAAACTACTCGCGGAAACACACAAATAGGATGTTCTACTACATCTAACGTTTTCTCTATGAATTCTGCTCCAGACTACCAGTACTTTCGTATAATGATTCATGAACTGCCTGAGCATTAGATCCGTTCGTAGTAGGAATGCAAAAAGAATGCTTTGATTCTTGGATAACTTTTAAGGACTAGTCATTCTTTCAGTGTATAATTTGTATGTTGCCATACAGATGTAAGCCAGCTACCGCATGTAAATCTGAGAAATATAATTTAACAAGACATCTAAATCATTTTTCATTCATTACGGAGGTGTATAGCAACGATATTGCTAGATATGGCAGCAAAACTCAGTAATTGATGAATGACCTAAAGATGCTATATAACCCGAACAAATGTCGACTGTTTAAGGATTCGCCAAAGACAAGCTTAAAATTTACCCATTGACCAATGGGAATGGTTTACCATGAGTTCTGGAATCGCACTCTGTGGATATGAAGGAGACGTACGAAAATGTCGAATCTTTGATAAAATCTTTTATCATGGTTACAATAAGAAACTTTGATACCGCCTTAAATGTTGTTTCTCTACTCACGAGCCTCTAAACCAGCTTCACAAAATACTAAAGCTTTCTATGTGAATGAAATTGTCGAGCCCTAGAAGTTTCGGGTGAACAAGGGAAAGGTTCCATTAAGTCATTTCCCTCATTGGGTTTCACTGATTATTGATTCATAGTTAGGCAAATATACACTCATTGGCATAACATTGGCCAGAGAAAGTCGTCGGATTGAAACGAAATTTTACATATGTAAGTATTACTTTAAGGATACAGTGTACTTTCGATTTGGTGAAATTCGATCAAATTTTCGATTTTTCACTTTTAGCATATTATCAATGCCTCTAAACACTGCTACTGAATGCAAAAAGAATTTTCAATTCCGATCGTTTTATAGGAAGTTATGCCCTTTTCAATTCGAACACCTGTTTGACCACTCCCCTTTGTTTACATGTGTCAAACGCAGCTGCTTGTGCACGCTTCTATATTGTATTCTTTTTTCATTTTACGCATTACTTTTTTTACTTCATGTGCTATTTTTTTTACTTTATATTTGAATTACATATTTTTCTAAAATTTGGCAACACGAAAATAACTGTAAATCAAACTGTTTGGTACCAAGTTTTTGTTTACTTCAATCTTCCCAACTTTGTTACGAGAAAAGCTTTCTTAGAGTTTCGTTATAAAGGGTTTTTTTAGATGTATAGAACTTTAAATTGCAATAAAACAACGATGTATTATTCGATTGACATGAATTTTTTTTTATTCGAAAGATAATCTTGTGGCATTACATTTTCAATATGATATCTGGCATATGACTGCCACGGCTGGCTCGGATGTAGTCCAATCTGGACGTCCAATTTTCGATGACTTTTTCCAACATTTGTGGCCGTATATCGGCAATAACGGCGAATGTTGTCTTCCAAATGGTCAAGCGTTTGTGGCTTATCCGCATAGACCAATGACTTTACATAGCCCCACAAAAATAGTCTAGCGGTGTTAAATCACAAGATCTTGAGGCCAATTCACAGGTCAAAACGTGAAATTAGGTGGTCACCAAACGTGTCTTTCAATAAATCGATTGTGGCACGAGCTGTGTGACATGCTGCCCATCTTGTTGGAACCACAGCTCCTGGACATCATAATTGTTCAATTCAGGAATGAAAAGTTAGTAATCATGGCTCTGTACCGATCACCATTGACTGTAACGTTGAGGCCTTCATCGTTTTTGAAGTAGGATTCCACCAGCCCATAAAGCGCACAAAACAGTCAGTTTTTCTGGATGTAACTGTGTTTAGACATACACTTGTGGATTAGCTTCACTCCAAATGCGGCAGTTTTGTTTGTTGACGTAGCCATTCAACCAGAAGTGCGCTTCATCGCTAAACAAAATTCGCTTATGAAAATCGACCATTATTTTCGAAATAAAATTGCACAATTTGAAAGCGTTGTTCAGGCGTGAGTCTATTCATGATGAATTGCCAAACCAAACTGAGAATAAATCACTTGGCAGCTGTTAAATCGGTCACCATCTTGGAAAGTAATGCCAACTTAAACTTCTATACCTGAAAAAAAAAAAAACACTCTGTACTTCTTCTCATATAGCCTGAAAGAACTAGAAAACAGTGTCCAGCAGAATTGTCTTTTAGATAAATAGTCTTTAGATTCGAATTGATCCTTCGGTAGCTCGATCACAATGAGAACCATTTTGAGTTACTATAGCACAACATTTCCAAATCTTCTTTTATAGCTGGGAACCGGTCAACCTTCGATAATTCTACTGCGGCCAGTTAAGGAGGGGGGACGTTGATTGTTTGTACTTTAGATTGTTTTGATTTAATGATTTTCATTTAGTTGCATTTAAACATGTCTATAGAATAAAATACAGTTACACGAAACAATGAATCTAAAATTATTTCCATAAAGAGTTGCACAAACCCGAGAGAAATAGATCACAGAAAATAAAATAGAAATAATTTAATGTTCCTTGTGTGAGGCCCGGTACTATTTGATCCATGGACCGGTACCAGTCCTAGGCCCGATGGTTGGGGACCACTGCTCTAGCAGCATCAGCTTGTGACAAGCTCTTTTTCATTCACCACAATATATTCCACCTAAGTGAATCTCAACTAAATAACTTCTCCCAGACACTTCAGGACTCTCCTGGATATTGTTAACGAAATTACCAACAACCATTGAGAATCAGCAATCATACACATAACGTACACTCCAAACTGCATAGGTCTGCTTTTTGCACATTTTCACTAATTTCTGCTTAAATGTCTGTTTCTTTAAATAAAAGTTATGGTTATTTTATTTTTTTCATATAAATTTTCTTAAAGTACATGATTAGTATGCATATAAACAATGAAATTTATTGTTGCTTCCATTTAGATGGTTGGTTGATTAAATTCCGGGATGCTGCTCGATCCTAGTCTGCACCTACCGTGTAATCTTCTCCTTAGAAGACCGTATGAGATACCATCTTTTCCGGTTCAATATATTTGTTCTGCTCAAGAAAGTTTGGAGAGTGAATCGTTTCACCCGAGAAAATCCAATACATGAGCCACCGGATAAAGACCTGTTATGGTACAAGTTTCACGACTTTTCGCTTTAAAGAAAGATATCAAGCTTAGTTTTAGAACCCATCATGACATTATAAACTCAGTCTAGAATTTCAACATCATTGGAAAGCTCCTATACCATTAGCAAGATTTTAAGTAATGTCGTTGCTAAGATCCGAAAGTTACACACAATGACATATCTAAGCCAATAATAGTATATATCGAGACTGAATAGCTCCGCATATCAAGCGGACAGATTATTGTTTCTCTTGACAAGAGCGCTACTCGGGATGTGTAGTCTTTCAAGAAGGGGAGCAATGTTAAGGAAATTTGTTTCTTTTTATTGTTTCTCTGCCGAAAAATTACTGTGGTCGGAAAGATCACTCGTATAGGTCATTGAGAATTCTTTTTCAATAAAGTTTATTAGATAGAAGAGATCTTGGTGGCAAATTGTGTCATCAAATTTTACTAAGTTAAGAAATGTTGTACGAAGATAAATGTATTTAGAAATATCCAGAAAGGTACAGGGTGTTTATTTTAATCGAAATCTTAGAAGCCCCTAGAAGTTTCTTCTCTTAATCTATATAAGTAGCAGGGAAAGGACAATGGATTTTATCATTTAACAGCTAATTAGCATTTCATTTGCCTTATGCGAAATTAGAATTACAGATTTGAATTGCTTGGTTCTGTCTTAATGTTTCTTCTGTATCTGTGATACTGCAGAACTTTGCTTGTTTCCTTGAAAATCTGCTGTAATTACTAGAGTTTCAGAATAAATTACGATCCTGTATGTTAATTTAATGGATCTTTCTAGCATTTGAAAAACAATCTCATAGCAATACGCACAATAAACACGTTTCTGCTATTTGCTTTTATCCAGGTGTAATATTTTTGATGGCTGCAATGTATGTTGTTGGTGTGTATTTTTACTCTGGGATACATATGAAATACAAGTGGAAGAACAGAAACATACAATGCAAACAGAAGAAGAATATAGACATTTATTACAGATGACGATCCCAGCATATAACAAGAAGGGGTGCGCTGCTTTCCCTTCGAGACGGGAATCCATTACAGGCGAAGGTCCGATTTCTTTTTCCCGAAGAAAATAGAACCATGCCTTATTTGGGATTCAAGCCCTAGCCCACTCGGTTACGAGCCGAGAATCATATCCTCCATACTGGCTGGGTGGGTGCAATGTATGTTACTTAATGTATGTTACTAGTCTTCTAACTGAAATAAAAAATTTAATCTTTGAAAAAAGGCTTACAGAGTCACAATGAAACCTGTTTTTTTGTTTAAATCAATCCAAAATTACTGAATGTTTTAGTAAATTAAGAAACACATAATAAAAAAATTTAAATGGATTAAAAATGGCAATAGTTATATAAGCTCTGCATTAAAAATTAAGCAATATTTCTTTTTTTCAAATTTTACGTTGAATTAAACGAAAGCATCTTTTACGTAACTCAATATTCTCGATGCGTATGCTTATTTTGCTTTTAAAATCATGATTTTACCTTTTACATCTCATCTAATAAATTAAAAAAATGCATTTTTCAGATAAAACCTTCAATGTGTTAATGCAAATACACCTCTGACCATTAAAATTGCAACATCAAGAAGGCGACGTGCTACAGACGTGAAATTTAAACGACAGGAAGAAAGTGATGTGATATGCAAATGAGATTAACTTTTCAACCCATGCAGACTAAGCAAGCACCGGTAGCAACAAATACAATGTGCTTTAATGGGGAAATTGTTCAGCCGTTTTCTCATACACGAATTGCATCTGAACGTTGTTGTCTGGTGAAAAGTTGTGATGCCTCGTATAAGAAGTAGAAATGCGTACCAGCACGTTTCTGACTTTGATAAAGGTCGAATTGTAGAGTATCGGAATTGCGTTTAATCGTACCACAGTATTGCTACTCGCGTCGATCGAGATCCGATGGCTGTTAGCAAAATATGGAATCGATGATAGGTTCAGGATGGTAATACAGAATATCGTTCTGGATCTCAACGGCTCCCTATCACTAACAGCCGAGAAGCCGGGCATGTTATCCGCATGGCCTTAATGGATAACAGAGCCTCGTCTCGAGCTCTGAGTCAAGAATTGAGGTCGTTTGCAAGATAACAAGTGTCTGCATGAACAGTTCGATGACGTTTGCTGCAGCATTGACTCTCATCTCGGAGGCCATGGTGGCTACCCTTGACACTGCATCACAGACAGGAGCGTCTTTAATGGTGTGATCAGCGATGAACCTAGTGCACGAATGACGAGACGTCATTTTTTTCAGATTAATTCAGGTTCTGTTTACAGCATCAAGATGTTCGGTAGCATTGTGGTGAACGCGCATGGGCAGCGTGCATTCGTCATCGTCATACTGGCCTATCACCTGGCACGATGGTATGGGGTGCTATTGGATACATGTCTCGATCACCTCTTGCTTGGCAATTTGAACTGTGCACGTTACATATCTGGTGTGTTACAACCAGTGGCCCTACCCTTTATTCAAGTCCTGCGAAACCCTACATTTAAGCAGGATAATACACGATCGCATGTTGCTGGTATTTTATGGAGCTTCCTTGGTATGGAAAATTTTCGGCTGCTGTCCTGGCCTGCATGCTCACCAGATGATTCACCACTAGAAAACGTCTGCTCTATGGTTGCAGAGCCACTGGCTCGTTACCATACACCAGTCACTACAGTTGATGAGCGGTGGTATCGTGTTGAAGCTGCATGGTCATGTGTACCTGTACATGCCATCCAATCTCTGTTTGACTCAATGGCTAGGCGTAAAGTGCTGTTATTAATGCCAGAGGTGGTTGTTTTTGGTACTGATTTCTCAGGATTTATGCACCAAATTTTTGGAAAATTGAATCTCATTTGTTATTTTTAGTATAATATACTTGTCCAATAAATATCATTTTGTTTTATCTGCATTTCTTCCTGGTGTAGAAATTTTAATGTCCAGTAGTGTGTACAATACCAAAACGAGACATCTTTAAATGAAGTCAGGGAAAATTGTAATATTATCATAAATCAACATTTGATAACTTGAAAACAATTCATAGCGATATAAAATTTTAAAAAAAGTAGTGGTTTATTAGAGTAAATTGTTTATTACCAAGCTCTGTGAAGATCCCCTTGGATCTCACTTTGATAACGAGAATAATTTTGAGTCAAAGAAAAACCAGTAGCCATTTTTATAAATAACTTTCTTCATTTGGTTATCTTTCCCAAATAGAATCAAAGACTTTTAATAACAAATAAATCAAAATAGCTTTATGAGGTTTAAAAGGGACTTTCTTTTATATTAACTTAAATATTTAATGATCCAATTAATTAACAATTAGAATATCGATCACGCAGAGATTACCGCAATAAGAGATCCCAGAATTATATTCAATAATGTTCCTATAGAACATTTAACTTTAATCTCACTCCTAATATAAAACTTTAATGAGACTTTAATTATAAATCAATATTTACCACACTGAATCTCAGCTCTTCCTGAGCCTAATTTATCCACCTAGAAATCTTCAATAATAAATCTCTAACTTCACTATTATAACTTCCTGCTTCAATCTCTCTCTCCTACTGCCTCCCACTTTATTATTCCGTCTGACTTAAATACTTTATCTAATCTGCATAATAAGGAATCCCTGTCCTCTTTTTGGAGTTGATTGGAAATAGGTAGGGAATTAAATTTCCCTAAAAAAAGACGTCTCAGAAGGTTAGTGATAAAGTTCCGTATAGATTTGTCACAGCTCTATGTTTTAATATTTTTTTAGTAATTCTTTTCACGCAAGTTTTGGTAAACTTGTTTCAATAAAATATTCTTACAAAATCTCTTTGTAACCCTTTCGTAGACCATGGGAAGAGATTACTTTCCATCTACATGATCTTAGAAAATACACTTGTGAGAAGCGTAAAACCCATTATAATATATTGGCCTTGCTATTATAACGATAGGAAGACAAACTCCCACTTCAGTTTTGTGCTACTCTACATAATCCGTCGATTATGACACCTGTAAATTGGACAAAAAATATGGTACTAAAGAAGCACCTTGTCCAAAAGCTGTTGTTGCATATAACGATGTCATGGGAGGGGTTGATCACTTCGATTAAAGAAAAGAAAGATACTAAATAAGAAGATCTGTAAAATGGTGGTATCGTATTTTGTATTTCCTTATTGACTTTGCTATCATAAATAGTTTCATACTGTGGCAAGTGAACAAAAGAAAAACGAAAGTTTAGGTCAGCTAACATTCCATATAGAATTAGCTCGTTAGCTAATAAACAGATATTCCTCAAGAAAAAGGAAAGGATGTCCTGCTAGCTTCCAAGCAAAGAAGTATGCAGTTCCAGATGATATGCGCTGAACCAGTGTAGGAAATTATATGCCAAAGATAGTTTCCAAATATAGACAATGTAGGAAATGTCGCAGAAAGGAACAAGAAAAGAAGACCCAATACTTGTATGCTGAGTGTGAAGTCCCCTTGTGCATTGCAACATGCTTCTCATTTTTTCATGGCAATTAATCACCATTAAATTTAAGTTTCTTTATGACGGTGAATAGTTCCTTGGGAAATATTTTTCCTACCCCTATAAAATTTAAATGCCTTAAATTCGGAAAAATAAAATATATCTCCTTAAGTGCTATTGTTTAATTGTTAATAAAACATGTAAAACTGCGATAAATTCGAAAGAGAAATAAATGACCCACGAAAGGGTTAAACCACATTTCTTTAGTACAATTAAAATAAATAGCACACACTTTACATGAAGCAGAATTTTAGTCTTTCAAATAGGATAAGAGAGTAAGTAGATTTATAAAATCCTTATATTACGTTGTATTAAATAAAAAAAACAGGCTTTGTTACCTCAAACCCAATAAAATTATCTGAAAACAAATTCTGAGCTTTCAGAAAAATAAAGTACTTCTTCCAACTTCGTTTTTTTAATAAACTTTTCTCTTCTTAAATAAAAGAAATAACAAGCATTTCCCAAGAAACAGCTAAATCGATATTACACAAGATCGTACATTTTCTAGACTACTGTCTATCATCCATATACTCAGAATGTCACGTCTCCTGACATTGATGGATAGAGATCGGGTCAAATTCAGACCATCGTTCGCTGAAGGGCTCACTAATATTAAATATGTCCCGCATGATTTACGATAGTTTATCTTACGCATTGAGATCTTTTCTAGATAATATACAAGTTTCTTTAAGCTGTGACCTTTTCTGATATGATTCAGTCCGGGCAACATCCATTATGCAACAACGGCATTTTTATCAGATTTTTCTTTCTGCTTGCGAGGGGCAATGTAAAATACATTTCTGTATTAGAAGAGTTCAAATGGTCTTTTAAAAATATTTTTAAGGGGACTTGGCACCCTTTGAGCAAACTTTTTTTATTTACGTATTTAAAAATTATATTTTAACATTTTATACAATGTTTCTATTCAAGAAAATGTTACCAGATGAAAATTTTCATATATTATTCACACAATTTTAAAAATTTAAATTTTTTGAAGAAAATTGGGAAAATTTTAAAATTCTACTCCTTTTGTAAAAATTAATTTTTTGACCTGAAATTTTTTTATAATACTCTTATGGATGTTCTAAACAACTTTAGGGATCCATTTTAGAATAACTTCATTCGTTTTCGAGAAAAGAAATAAAATGTTGATATACAGGCTAAAAATCAACGAAAAAGCCAACATGCCTTACATTTTTTTTTTAAAAAAAGTATTCAGTTTATAGCAAAACGGATCCCTAATTTTATTACATGCTTTATTTTCAACACGAAGGAACAAAATGGAAGTAATTGGTTGTCGAAGGAGTAGCATTTTGAATGCACTAAGGTTTCGAAAAACACAAACTGAGAAAAACTGGTTTAAAGTTTATAATTCTGAAAAAATAATTATTATAAGCTTAATTAAACTTAAAATACCACTTTAAGATATTACTTATACGTTTTTCTTTAATATAATTGCATTTTCACATGTTTTCAACCCACACACTTTTATAAATGATCAACTTTTAGAGAGTACTAATTGCAAAAGAAAACTCAAGAAAAACTTAAAAAAAAATTTTTTTCTGTCACGACAGAAATTTTAGCTGTTTTTCTTCTTATAATATTAAAGTATTACATTTGTATGAAAAATATATCAGGAATAAGAACTGAAATTATAAAATTATTAATATAAAATGCCTTAATTTAAAAATTTTACATGCACACATTTCACAAGGAAGAAAAATTACATTATTGTATTGCCTCGAAATATTCTGCTTTTAATACTACACATTCTTTTTATAGTTATTATTTCTATTTATAAAAAAGAGATTTTTTTTTTTTTTTTATCATAACGCATTTTTTTAGCTTTTTTTTTTAAAAAGGGTGTGGCTGAATTGCCTAATTTGTTTTCAAATGAAGTTTTATTCAACTTCTAACTTTCCGACATGCAGAAGTGATATATCAATCGAAAGATAATAATGCAAAAAGAATAAGATTAAATGAAAATAAAAAAAAAAAAACGATAGGTTTGTGATTTTTAGGGTACCAAGTCCTCTTAAGTATAAAAATATAAATTCGATATTTTTTTACATGATAATTTCATATGTTTTTTTTTATGAAAACTAAATTGATTTTTTTGTTTTTCTATTAATGATTCTGATCTTGGCGTTTAACTTGAGAGGAGTGTACCTCATTATTAGAATCATTGTAAGAAAAAGTTGAATTTTAAAATTACTTAGAAAGCAGTAACTCAAATTAAACACTTAAGAAGATGATGTATACAATTTAACGAGGCTTCAAACAAAACCCCTGAAATGCGAAAATACCTAATTTGATAAATAAAAATTGGAGTTTTATTGGAAAACCTGAGTGAACTAAAGAGAAATAAAAACTCTTCTTTATAGTTAGAGTTGAGTGCTATACAACAGTAAGCTAATCTTTTTTTTTTTAAGTTTAGGAGGTAGGGCTTTGGGATTCCAAGCACAAAAATTTAAAATCAGAATTAATTGAATATATAAAATTATTTTTAAAAAGTTGAAAATTAATTTAATGAGCATGCCTTATCTTCTTTTATTGATACACAACAGCCCCGGTGGGTCATGGTCTTCTCTAGAATCCTCTTCCATTCCTCATCGCCGGTTCCGATAGGAGCATTGCTCCAATTATTCACTCTTAAAACTTTAAACTCGTCCTCCACACAATTAGCCAATCTCAATTTGGATATATTCCTAGTTTTAATTCCAACAGGTTTGTAAATAAAAAGTCCAATTGTCTAGGATAAGGGGTCCATACGGCAGATGTGGCCCGCATACCCCCAAACGATCAACCTTGAAGTATTTAATGACATATGCTTCCTTAAGTAGTTCATATATAATTCAAAATTATTTCATTGTCGCTCCAATTCATTCTCATTCATAGCACAAAAGATATATCTAAGAACTTTTCACTCAAAGATGGCTTGCTGTTCGGTCTGTAATTTAGCCAGTCCAAGTTTCAGATCCATAGGTAAGTACGGGTTGGATGATTGCTTTATATAAAGTAATTTTTGCATGTCTTTTATTCAATTTGGATTTTAAGAAACTTCAAAGACCATGAAAACAGGAACATGGCTCATCCGCCGTAAAATTTTAAAAGGGAAAAATATGTATACAAAATTTTTAAAATTGCAGGTTCCGCCATTAATGTAACACGAGCAAGTTAAGCAAACGTGGGGATGCTATGAGAGGCAAAATCTTAGAAAATAGCTTTTAAGTTTGAGTAAATAAATGAAAACATGGATTCCAGCTCAAGGAGAAGTAGTTACGTTGCTGGGCTCTCTGACTGAAAGGATACGTAATGGGTAATCAAACAAATATGAGTCTTGACTTATCGAAGTTTTTAATTTCATGAACCAAAACAGCTCCAGATTTCTTAGCAGAGGATGCTACTGCCGAATCGTAAACACAGGCTGGGTGCTAAGAAACTCCTCAGAAATATGCGGAAGTTTTAAGTAAAAATTTTTGGACTGAATTTTGATGTAAGACAGATTGAATTTAGTTTTTAGATATAGGTTCATGATTTCACAGTTCTGACACACTAGGAAGCGTTTGTAATTATTTATGATATTGTTTACTTAGGAGGCGCAGTCTCCTAGTATGGCTCATGGCTGCACTATCTTACACAGGGGAAACATTGAGCATGATTAGTTTCTGGATGGTGATAAGTAGCAGAAACTTATGCTATATTGTAAGTTTACCTTGTCGAGATATAAGGCTGTGCAAAATAAAACAAGTATCATATATGTGACGTGTTACAGGCATGTTTTATACAGGGTGATTTGCTACCATACCGGCAAACTTGCAGATCGTGTAGGTGGGGCAGAGATGACTCAGAATCACATAGGAATGCAGGGTCTCAAATGTCGTAGTTGCGAGCTATGGTGTAAAGAAGCAGAGGAAAAGAACAGAAACAGCAACACAGAAACTGGGATAGAAAACTTTTTATTGAAAGGTTGTACTACAACAGGTTTTTGAAAGTACATGGACATTTTGTTCTCGGAACACACAAAGAGTTTGGTTTTTGAGATACCCGTCCCTTCAGTTGAAGACCTCATCGTTCGAATATTTGTAGTTGCTTAGAGGATATGTGTCATGACACGACATTTCCAGAACGTTAAGAATTCCATGCAGTGCCTCTGTCAGGCCTGCCAGACGACTTCTAGTTTTAATTTCGACAGCCTGTTGTAGTGCAAGCTTTCAACAAAATGTTTACTGTCTATTAATGTGTTACCGTTTCTATTCTTTTTCTCTGCTTTTTTGCACTATAGCTCTCAACTATGGCATTTGCGATCCTGCATTCCGATGCGATTTTGAGTCGTTTCTATACCTTGTTACTCAGGTAGCGAATCACCTTGTATGTGGAATGAAAAATAATTTTGTATCTGGAACCAATTTCAGTATTTTGTATTTTGTAACGCAAGAGAAGTGTGAAACTCAGAGTTGACTAAAACTCAGAGTTGTGTGTGTATTTAAGTAATTGGAGTCATTCCTTTTTCTTGTTATTAGGAAGCATGCGCTTTGATTTCTTTGACCTTTATTTTCCAGTCTTCTAGCCAGAACTCTAGCTGTGATATGTAAAGTTGGGGATGAGGGATCGCAACAGAAAATCACTTATTTTATAAGATGACAGCAATGTCATCAGCCCGCATTACTACTGTGACGCGTGATAGTTTGTGAAGGGTAATCAACACAGAAGTTAAAAAGTTGTGAGCCTAGAAGTGACCATTGGAGAGCACCACTCCTGAATGGATGAGGGAAAGAAGTTGTACATTCCACACTGACATGGAACAAACGGAAGGAAAGGTGCAGCAAAAAAAAAAAAAAAAAAAAAACTTCCGTAGTATTACTTTACATAAATCATGGATCTTTTACAGAAAGGACATATATTTGAGAATCCTTAGAACAATTATTATTTTGACTTTATATTACAAGGCAGTGCGTTGTGGTATTGTCAAATCTCATCAAAGTAGTGAGAGAGCAGTTCGTAATTTTCCAAGTTCTTTTATTTATGTAACAGGAACTAAATATTAACTAATAATGAATTGTTTACACTATATACAAAAATATATAATTAACATTCTTTCAATAAATGATATAAGAGATTGTTTTTTATTTATTTAATTATTTTTAACAAAAAAAAAAGCAGTTTTTCTAACAAAGAAAGGCTACTTTTTATTTAGATTTCTTGAATATATTGCTTGCCTTTTGTTATATTCGTGCAATATTTCTTTATATATTTCAGGTTTTCAAATCATTGCGCTTAATGTATCGGTAAAGTTTTTATTGTTTGCACTCTCTATGTAACATTTTTCTTTTCTTACTAGCGTTGTAGTATTATGCTTACATGTACAAAAAATTATCCAATATTGCAGATATTCCATAGTCCATTGAGGATATGCTTTTCTTGAAAATGTTGGCGAGAAAAATTACCTAAAAGTTTTTTACTGTAATTAATGTCATACATATGCATACATCTCGTACATCCATAACATAAGAGCAAATAGAGCTTACAATCTTCTATTATACCACAAAATGTCTGAATTTTATTTAACAATGACTAATAATTCATCTCATTCATCTGTCTTGCTATACCTATTCAGGATGTTTATTTCTAAATTTATTTCTTCAAGAAATAACTTTTTTGTCAATTTTGTTTTACGCTAAAACCTATTTTCGTCCAAAAATTGTTAAGATGACCTATATATTTGCATAAAAGATATGCATACATATAAATGTAAACCATGTAAACATAAATCTGGATGATATATGAGATACCTTTCCGTGGAAGAAGCATAATTCCTAACGTGTTTTATTTATGAGAAGCAGAACATTCGATTTCTGTTTTAAGCTCGGAAAATGTCGATATTCTTTTATGTACCCTTATCTGGATACCAACATTGAATGCTCTTCCATGGATTGCTATTTTTATCGATAGCGAAACTATTTGGAGCACGAAAATTGCAGTGAAGCATTCATCCATTGCCATCTAAATATTATTTCTTAGGGAAGAAGCATTTTTATTTACGAAAAGCATGTCTGGTACGCCTTACGAGTTGTTATACCAAGAGAAACACGTGCATTTCTCCCTTCATTAAGCTCAAGAGTTGATGGGTAGTGTGAAAGAATGTAGGTAAATAATAGTGTTGATAAAAGTGATTGATGTTACATCTGATGCATTCGCTTAAGTATCGGTCGATGAGTGGTAATAAGAATTTCTTCCCAGAGCGTAAGATTGAGTTGCTGAAAAGAATTCAACGGGTAGTAAGTAAATGTTTACTCAAGCAAGACTGAAGTGTGCGAGGTTTCTATCATATTTACCAAACTTTTGAGGTCAACATCATTTATTTTAGGGGTATAATAACTCAACTGGTACGTGTTTTGCGTTATCAGAAACACTCTTATTTTTCAGATTATTGGAAAGATGTCTTTAGAATGAGTTATCTTGCTTCTAAACAAATGTTCTTTCATAACGGGAGAACTTTATTCAAATAAGTTAAGTTATAAATATATATTAGAACATGTTACTTTACATTGAACTATAAAATTATTCCGAAGAGCATTTACTTGCAAATTATGAATCAGCGACTTGGCAATTTATCGTACATTCCATGTAATGATTTTTTAATTCACGTAAGTCGAGATCTTAATTTTGGTCTTACTGTTGGTTTTTTAAAATGTTTTCACAGTATTTCCTTACCTTTTATCATAGAAAAAAATATACCGTGAAATCCGGCGTATAATGAGCACTTTTAACTCAAAACATAAGATCGAAATCTACAGGTGCGCGTTATACGCCGGGTATATAAAAAACGATAACTTCAAAAATAAACAAAAGGATAAACAAAAAAATTAGGCCCACATAGATCGGAATATTGTTTATTTAAAAGAAATGACATACCTAATGAACTTAAAGGGTTGTAGTTCTAGAATATACTTTAAAAAAAGTCTGGGATAATACCTCGAATAAATGACTTCAAAATATGAGCAAAGCTCTAGTACAGTTCAGATTCCTTTGTAAGAAAGGAGGTTCCCGTTATACGCCGAATGTACCTAAAAGCTAAAAAATGCAGCTTGAAAGCACAGGTGCGCGTTATACGCCGGATTTTAAGGCAAATTATTTTCTTAAAATTGCATGAGAAAGAGCACGAAGAAACAAATGGTAAAGGTTTCTAAAAGAGATAGGAACAGGTACAGTGTTACTAATAGCCTCTTTGACCATTCTTTTTGTTAAAAATAAGATGTTAATTATTTTTAATAGAAAATAAATAACTATTTCTCGTTTATTTTTTCTGTATAAAACAGTATTTCGATATAATCCCTTTTTATGGAGAAATATCAAACATATGATTGAAGGATTCTGTACAGTGACTCCATACTTTAGTAAAAATATACCTGGTCATTTCATATAATAGCTATTCATGTATTCTTAAGGGAACTAACTCATTACACATTTTGATAACCCCAGCTATACATATTATTATGTATCAACAAAAAGCAAAGCAAATTTTAGTTTAGTCAAAAGAAATAATAGTTTCAGTTATTATGAAAACTGCCCAAATGATTAATTTTAGCATTTAATTTAATTAAGGATTTCTTGTTAGCAAACATGACGAATTCCAAAGTAAAATATAATAAAAGTTACAGTTCTTAAATTTAAAAAAAAAGCGTTCTTAAAAAAAAGCTTTCACAGCCTGCACCTTTTGTGATAAAATAAAGAAAAATAAAATGTAAAGTAAAAGCAAATTTAATCAAAACTAGCGAATGGCTAAATCCATTATGTACATTAAGTAAAGCATTTAATTTTAATATGCAACGTATAGATTTGCAATAAAATTTTATCATTAAAAGGGTTCGGATACTACAAACGAATCTCAGCATTCGGACAATACAATAAGTGTTTTTAACAATATATTTCATTTCAAAAATTGTCAGTTTACCTCTTAACCTTTTATTTTTAAATATGTGAAAGTGTCAAACTATGTACACTCCACCAATTTGTGTAGGTAGTCCTCAGGAATATTTTTTTCATTCTTGTGACAGAGTCATTGTTTCGAAGAATGAAAAGATAAGTATACATCATGAGATTTCAATTATTATCTATCTGATTGTTTCGGTAGGTATTTTACTGTATTAATATCTCTCTCTCTCTCTCAATTTGTGTTTTGAGAAAATCCAATCCGACATTTTAATATAGCTTAAACGAAATGAATCTTATACGCTTAGTAAAGCGTGGGAAGGAATTCTAAAGAAAAAAGTATTTCACACATGAAAAACTGAGGATTATCAAAAAAGCCAAACTTCGCAGATTAATAAGTATACTGTCAAGACATGCATCTTCAATTTATTAACTGTAGATGCATGTCTTGACAGTGGTGTAATGGAGAAAATTAACGCTCCCCCACTGCAAAGTCAGATTTTGGACCTCAAGCTCAAATATTTTCTTGGCATCTGTCAGGCTTTGGGCCCCCTAGAATCCTAGGTTCCCCTGTGACACGCGGTGTTTGCGGAAGTATACGTTATGCCACTGTGTTTTGACGAACGAGTCAAACTCCAATCATTAAAAAAAAAAAAAGAGGAGGATTTCTTTATGAAGTCCTCCCAGAATTTCGCTGAGGAGGCAATATTTATTTAGAAAAAAAAATTCCTCCAAATCCTATTACATTAATGGTGAAATCAAGAATAAATTATTCATCATGTACCAAACAAATACTTTCAAATTTATCATAGATCAAAACGCTTAAAGGGCCCCTCCACATTACTGTATCTACTCAATAGATTAAAACAGTGGTCTTAAAACTTTTTCGCGACTCACGGAACCCTTAGAAATAAATGGGGGTTTTGGGGAACCCCATTCCACAAATACTTAGAATGTATCTTACAATAATACTTAAAGTAAATCAACAAGTTGTAGGTACTTAATGTAAGGACAATTAATGAATTATTGTATTTATTATTACAAAGTTTTAATGTGTAATTTATTCATTTTAATTTGTGATCTACCTACCCATATATGTGGACTGGATATGTGTTTGCATTTTTTTACACAAACTGGCAAATTCTAGGTCTATTGAAATTATCTGCAGTAGCATTTTATATTCATTGTTTAATTTATTTCTATATTATAATTTTGTAGCCACATACGTTGAGAAATACTTTTCACGTAATATATTGTTAATCACTTAAACCTATTGTCCCGAACGACATTAAAATCTTTATAGCTCTGTGAGAAATCCTGTGTATACAGGAATTTGCAATCTAAAATTTATATATATATATATATATATATATATATTCTTATTTAAATTTAATTTGATGATATGTCGATAAGATGTTCCTTTTCCTTAATTATATATATTTTTTCCCCACGAATGAAAAGGTGTATTTTCCATTTGGATAGTTTTATAAAACATTGTATAACAAATATAAAATTATTTAGTGGAACTCGGAATAATTTTATATACTCGTAAAAAATAGGGTTTTCATAATCTAATAGGTATTGCATGTAAAGAAAAAAATACTTTGATATTCTTTTATACTATTATAATAGTTAAAATGTTACAAAATATTATGTATAAATGAAACTTTCAGTTTTAATGACTGGGATGAGCTTTTGATACTTTCTGGAAAACGTAAATTCATTTTGAATATACATTTATTATGTTCATTTTTATTTTGACTCGTGGAACCCCAGGAGCACAGTTTCAAAATCACTGGATTAAAAGAATGGATTTTTATGCTTTACTGAGAGCTAGTATTAATTGAGTGCCTTTTAGTATTTCAGATAACAACTCTTACAAATGCAATCGAAATGACATTTACAACAGGGATTTGTCTTTAATATACCTCACCATGGATCTTTTGTCATTTTCCAGGGTTGTCTTATTTATGATTTTTGCTTCTCATCACATCCCCGCAGTTTATTACATTGAAATTTGTTGTAATGGCATTTAATTATCAGTGAAAATGAAAAACTACATATAAGTGACACTCGCCTTTACGCGTTTTATGTAATTCTAGTCAAGTAATTTACACTGCTCATTTGGACACTGAAATCTGCACTTGGGAATTTAGACTTTATTGTCAAAAGATATTGTCTACCTCGTTGATTAAATACCTGATGGTCAATGGCCAAGCATTTGACAAAGACATACACGTGACATGCACTAACGATTATTTCCAACAATTATAGGTAAATGTTTTTCATATGAATGCTAACAACATAAATAACAACTCAATTTACTCTGGATACATTCTTGTCATGTTCAGTAAAAATTTTGATGGAGTGTGAATATTTTTGTCAAATTATTAAATGCAGTTTTATATTAAACAAATGGCATTTTATAAAATTTGTAAGAGGAGTGAAAAATTATTAAAGTTGAAAATTAAGATACCATTTTAAGTCTAGCAAAAATCGTGTGATTGATTTCAGTAAATCTATAACTTGATGATATAAATTCGACTTACTGAAGCAGAATTTAAGAACAGTTAGACAAGACGAAATATATGTACGCCTGGACACAAATCGAGATTTCAAGCCAATACAAGAAACGCATTAAGTTAGCAAAATTTCAGAACGTTATTTTTATTATAAACTTAACATAATTTTGTTTAATTGTATAATGAAGTTGCCCAAATCAAATGTGTATTTTAAACAGAAAAAAGTACGAGTATGAGCTAAAAATTTTTGATATTTGCGCATTGCTTAATGGCGACTTTTGCTTCAATAAATAATAACAATAATAATAATGATAAGTTATCCACAGTTTGTTATACAAAAAGGAAGGAAACTTCTTCTTAAGATATACTTTCAGTAATTTAAATGCAGAAACTTCTGCTTAAATGCACTGGTTTTTTTACCTCTTAAGTGATCAATTTTTTTGCCCAAAATGTTCCAAAGAAAGGCACATTTTTTTCTTATGCTTATAACTAATCATGATACTTAACATAATGTGAAACGGAGGAATTTTATTTTAATTTTCAATTTTAAAGCTCTCACTTTATAATTGTGGAAAGCAAAAAACTCGTAAATGTATGATTTTTATAAGTGCACTTTCCTTACTATGAAGAATGTTTCACATATATTAAAGAATTTTTCTCATACTTACAAAAAATTTCATATTCGGACCTTTTTTTTTTAATGGATGAGGATTTTGAGTGTGTGTGCATATTTATAAGCATACAGAATTTGAAGCATGGTGTATATATAATACTTACATTGGAATGAGGACAGAGATAATATCGGCTTTTTTGGATTATCTTTTCATTTGCATTTATTATCAAGCAACAGATTACACATTGTCCTGCCAATACCTGTTATCTATTGAATATTTTCAAGAATCTAAATTCATACTTTCACCACAAAGCAAATGTCGGATAAGAGGTATTTCAGTAAGATGGACAAACTACCTTTCTAGCAAACACTAGCACTAATAATCGCAATATAAGAATGAAAAAATATAGGGAATATTAAAAATAGGAAGCAAATATCAGTGTATGTACAGCTTACGGGCAAATCGGTTGTAACCAGCTTTCAGTAGCCCGTGTGGTGTGCGGGCAAACCAGTTAAGGGACTAATGTCGGAGTGTGAAGCAGCACGAGAACTGTTGGCATTGGACCTAGAAATTTAGAGCTTCGATCAAGTGACGTGAATGATATCTCGAAACTTCCCCACCAGGTCAATGTGAAGACTAAGCCTTGGCGAATTCAATAGCATGATCCTCTCTACGTGGTATGTGAATAATCCACTGTATATTTAGAGAATTAAGAGTTTTCTCTGTAACTTATTTTCAAATCGCAGAAATGTAAATCTTCTTTCATGTTAATCATAAATAATAATAAATATGTTAATACATAAGTCACTTCTAATTTTTTTGAACTTTTATTTTAGATATTTTCTTTTAAATTCCTTTTTTAAAATAAGAAAAACAATTTCTTTCATATTAGGTACAAAACTTTAAAAAAGCAAAATGAACTGTTCTTCAATTGAATGACAAACTTTTTTCTTTGATACTTTTTCGGTTATTTTTAAAAGTTATACCTTTAACAATAAGAAAAACCTTAATCAAAAGGGCACTCAATCACGAAAACATTTACAAGAATAAATAAATAAATAATAATAAAGCGTGCATTTTTATTTAGAAAGAAATAAAATTTTAAAATGCTTAATAGAACTAATTTGTTCCTTTTTCTTTAGTATAAATGGACAAAACACTTTATAACAATCGTGTATCTTTGATGTACTAAGGGATTTTTAATAAATATATGCATATAAAAATTGTTCTCAAAATGCTCATTTTACTTTAATAATAATAACATTAAAAGTGTTTGTGTTTTTAAAGCACCAATGCCAATTCCAAAATTTAGTTTCTTTTTTTAATAAATTAGTTTATAATAGTTAAGATAAACTACCGAAATAATTTAAAAAATCAATTTGCTGTTGAATTTTCAAAACGTTATGTGAAGATTTCCTTGTGAATGCGTTTATCCGTGTCTGAAATGCTTCAAAGCAAAATTAACCAAATAAATTTCAAATTTTATTTGAAAAACAAGGGTTTCAAGATTGTTAGTTTGGTCTCGAGAGCTGGAAATATAAACAATTTTTTATTTGATATAACTCTTGGAGGTTAAAATTACATAACTTATTCGTTTACACATTATTTATAAGGGAATAAGGTTTCAAAAAGTGTAAAATTTTAAAATCTTATCCATAGTTTGAATAAGTATAAAAATTTGAAAATGAGAAACATTTATGTAAAAAAATTAACTAAATTTTACCTTACGCATGATATTTTCTAAAATAGTGGCCTTTGATATAAAAACCTTTATATAATTATAAAATGTGTTGAACTCCTTTAACCCTCCTAATTTTAGTATAATATATTTTTTTATTTCAAAAAATTTGGACCATGTTGAAATTTTTGAAAAAAAATTTTAAAATTTAATTTTTTAAAATTTTTTTAAAAAAATATTATTTATTATTCTATTTATATAAAATTGCTACAGGATAATAAGGATAAGTTTAACTTTATCAATAAATTTGCTGCTAGTAATTAGAGCTAATATTTTAGAAATTATCAAGCGTAACGTAAGACTGTGAGATTCTTTCGTTCACGCCTAGAGATGAGTGAGAAACGGAAGGAAGACTAGCCATAACCAAAAATACTCTATTTCTGTATCACACTATCAACAACACAAGATTAAGCAATCTTAACTAAGAGATACACCCAACTGAAACAATATGTGGGTAAATAACGAAGTACGCGAAGACTTTAAAAACCAATGTACTTACAAGATCGAATCTACTGTCTTAGCTATCTAAGCTCTATTTAAACTCTAGTGACCAATAGTCACTTTAATTATTACCATCATCAAATATCTGAATTACACTATAAATTTGATTTATTCCTGATCACTAGTAATCTATCTCCCTCACTTTTTCTCTATAAAGCTTGAAAGCCTGGAATATATATATAGCATACCTAATTTAAATAATCATGTTTTCTTCTTCAGAGGGTTCGTTGCGAATAAAATAGTTTTAAAAGATCAAAGATTTCCCAAGAGGATTTGGTATTAGTAAGGTGACCAATCGTCCTCCTTTAGGGAGGAGAGTCCTCCTTTTATAGGTTCTGTCCTTCCTCCAAAAAAGTGTCCTCCTTTTTTTCTTCCTTTTCAATACTTTAAAACTGATCTGTTAATTTCTGTATTCAGAGATGAACCAACCATGTTTCCAAA
The DNA here is from genome assembly GCA_019973935.1 of Trichonephila clavipes. Taxonomy (NCBI): domain Eukaryota; kingdom Metazoa; phylum Arthropoda; class Arachnida; order Araneae; family Nephilidae; genus Trichonephila; species Trichonephila clavipes. The sequence goes on along the minus strand of BMAU01001374.1, from coordinate 543,141 downwards.
ATGTCGAAGAATGGTCTGAAACAAATATCACAGGAAACAACAGTTTTCAATGGTATTTTTTGACTTGGTCTCAAGTAAAGTGGGCAGATATAGAAAATTACATTGAGTTTTTATCGAAATAAATGCCTGATATTAAAATCGATAACAATTGTCTGTTTGAAGTAGAAAGAAGACTGAATGTATGTTTCAATTCTAATAAAACAATTGGAAAATCGACATGCTGAAAAATTGGTAAAATATGGGTGAAATTGCTTAAAACATTTCAAAAATGAACACATTCCATATGAAAATGTAATTATTCTTGTTGAATTTACGTTGTGCTGCCCTGGAACTAATGCACCAGTTGAAAGAGTTTTTTTCAGTTGGTAATGATTTTTGTGAAGTGACAAGTGAGAAATAAAAAAAATTGAAAATTAATATTTTAGCTACAGTGCTTACCGTAAAATTCAGTGTGAAGGATATTTTTTTCACGAACTTTCCGATGTATTAGAAAATGATATGTTGACAAAATAAAACTCATTCAATGGAAAAATACACTTTTAAGATAATAATTAAAAGGAATGTAAGCGTAATTAGCGTATTTTTGTTTGAGTAAATAAAAACGTTTCATATATTTAAGTTGTAATTTTTTCTTGAATTTTTCGTCCTCCTTTTCATTGTAAAAAAAAAAAAAAAATGGTCACCTTATTATTAGGAAGGACACGCGCGCGGGTGGATAGAGCCGTCACAAAACTTAATTAATATTCCTTAAAGAAATGTTTCTTATTCTCATACGCTTATAGTTTTCAAAATTATTGTTATATTTTAAACATTTTGCACTCTTTGTAAATTTCATTCTTTTTTAAATAATGTGTAAAATAATCGAATTATTTAATTTTAAACTGAATGGATTATATCTAATCGAAAATTGCTTATATTTTCAGTTCTCGAGACAAAATTAACACTCCTGAGGCCCCTTTTAAGAATATTGATGGCGAGTGCAAACATTTATCTTAAACATTGATTAAGGAAAAATAGGAAATGACGAGATATTTATCAACAGTATTCCCCTATTTTCTTCAATTAAATGCTTCTTTCCTCTAAAGTGACATTTCTGTTTTCTTTTCCTTTAAAGCCTGTTAAAAGAAAATTTTACTCTGGCTATCTATCAAATTTACTAGTTACGTTGTTATGCTTGTTTATTATTTTGACGCAAATACGTGAATTGAGTTGAGTCGTTTATTGCCAACTTATCAGATCATAACTTGCATTTAAACTGCGAGATAGAAAAATAACGACAGAAACAAGAAAACCAACAATTGTTATGTTAGGGAAACAAGATCCAAGTTTCTAAATTTATGACTTTAAGTTGCACCCGTAAACAGGGTGGACATTTTTATAGCTAGACAACAAAGGGTACGTTTTCTCTTTTTCACACTACCTTATTAGAATACTATCCGGATGTTTCTTTGCTTGAAGGTGCGATTTATGAGCGTTTTGTCCTTGAAAGTATAGTCTTATTTCCTTTTATCCACATTCTTCAATGGAAGTTTCCTGTCGTTGCCCTCAAAATTTCAAAATATGGAGACAGTGAAGTAGAACAGGGTTTTTTCCTCTGTTTTCTGAGGCATTATTTCAGTAGGTAGGTGATCTGATAACTTGTCTTCATAAACCAAACATAAACAATGCTTTTATACGGTAGCATTTCTAAATGTTAGAGTTCATTTTAAAGTATAGCACTAAGGCATATAAATAATTCTTTAATATGTAATGCAATATTGCATATAAAAGTGAGCGCTATAAAAAATTGAAGGCATTTTATATTTGTGCTTCTTTCTTAGTGATAAATGTGAATCATGCTGCAATGTGAAATGTGATTTTAATATAAAATTTCCTTCTACTAAAAACATTAAAATACTGAATTTAGAGCCCATTACACATTATTAGTGAGGTAAACTGAATAAAAAAATGAAACTCCTTCATAAAAAAAATTAACTGAAATTTTGAAGGGGGGAGAAGAACAAGAAAAATTACATAAACGATGTCTTCACCTGACAATCTTTTTTTTTTTTTTATATTTTAGCTGGTCCGTCAGTCAACATTTCAGAGCAACTCTAGATCATCTTAACAGCTTATCTGTTAGAAATCTGGCATTAAAATAGCTTTCAACACCTTAAGTAATTAAAGGAAGAGGTTTTTAAACAGTATGAATTAGGTTCATTTTAAAGATATAATTCTCGGGAAAGAACGGAAGTAGGTAACTGATGCTTAAACTATAAAGAGACACTCATTTTCTAAGATGGTAAAATGGTTTTTTTTTCCTAAGATTCATAGAAATTACTATTAAAAATAAATAAAAATTTCATACACAAATTAAAAAAAATAATGCAAAAACTGTAAGCTCTTAGCGGACAAATTACTGTTCATTTGTTGATTTAAAAAACAAACAAACATTAATAGACTGAAAATATGAACAGGCAAGTCTAATAACACAATGATATTCAACAAATTTACAGGTTAACAATACGTGATAGATTATTGGTAGTCTGGATGCATTGCATTGCATTAGTTCATTAATCTTTCGTTAGAAGAGATCAATATGTTAAGAAAGGGCAATATAATATTTTACTTTTTTATTATTTGAAGGAAGATGTGTGAAAATTTTGGATAATACATACGAGAAAGTAAAGAAAAGTAAATATGTATTTAACCCTGTAACTCTCTCTGGTTTGCCTGCACAGATGGCCACAATCGGTTTGCCCGTATGTCGGGTGGGGACTGATATTTTCTTCTTTATATCTGATTTGCACGTATTTTTAATTCTTACAACGGGATTATTAGTGCTAGTGTTTTTAAGAGATGTTGTTTGTGTCCATGATATGCAAATACTTTTCATATGGAGTTTTATTTGTGGTGAAGGCGGAAAGTTTTCTTCTAATGTTTCTATTATCTGTGTCCCTATTTGCAATGTAAGAGTTAGTATAACACCATACTTCAAATTGTGTGTGCATATATATATGCAAACACTAAAAATCCTCAACTATTAGAAAAAAAAGGTACGAATATAATTTTTTTTTGTAAGTATGAAAGAAATTCTCTTATATATATATATATATATATATATATATATATATATATATATATATATATATATATATATATATATATATATATATATATATATATATATATATATATATAGTTATATATATAGTTATATATATTATATATATATATATATATAGTATATATATATATATAGTTATATATATATATATATATTATATATATATATTTATATATATATATATATATATGTATATATATAAGATTTAAGATTTATGAAACATTCTTCATAAGCTTGCAGAGTGTACTTATAAAAAGCAAAACACATTTAGGGATTTTTGTGTTAAACAATTATAAAATATAAAATAGTGTGAAAAACTTTAAATTTAAAATTAAAATAAAATTCTCCCATTTTTCGCATTCTCTTGTGTATTATGCTTTGATATATACAATATAAAAAAATGCATCTTTTAATAGAACATTTTGAGCAAGAAAAACAACCACTTAAGGCGTTAAAAGAATAATCACCTTTACAACTCCCCCCACACATTATTGCCTTATTTAATATTCAAACACTCTAAATATATAAACAAGAAATAATTTTAAATTTGTTCATGTGCTGAGACATTTTTTAACAGTTTTAATATTAGTATGTTGATCATTTGATTTGTGAAAATAATTATCGAAGGTTTAATTATACCTTGATCAAATACATTGAATTAGTCGATTTACAAGAATTATCTAATACTTAATAAGAATGAAAATCTTTAAATACATCTAAAATACTTCATTAAAAACACATTTTAACAAATTTTTCAAGTAAGGCAATGGAGCTGATTTAACTTTGAAGCACATAAAGTATTTTTACATTAAAATATAGGATCTTGCTGTATATATTATTGGATTCTAAGACCACCTTTTTCTTGAGAATGTTCAAAACATGTTCGTTTGAGTAATTACTTAGAAATATGTTGACTGCAATCGATTTTAAAGATTCTCGAAATTAAAATTGTTCAATAGACAGTTACACTACATTTGGCATCATAGCACATGAGAATAATTTATCTTTAATTTTTGCACCGTAAATTACAAAAAAGGTTTAAACATTTCACCCTGCATTATTGCACAATCTATTATTCAATCTTAATGTTATACAAATTTTTTATGTCTTTAGAAGGGGGACAACATCCCACACCATTACACTCCACTTATCGTATACGATATATTTCCATGCACAAATGCAGGATGTCACGTTCACTCCTAATTATAAACCACCTATTATCAGGGTGAACAGTTAGAAAGGAACACTCAGTCCCAGTTGGTGAGCGAGATGTTGCCCCAGTTGCCAAGTAGAGCATTTTCATGGTTAGCGAAAGAGATAATCAGGGGGCGGCAACCTATGGCACTCGTGCCACATTTAGTACGTGGTACAATTCTCAATCACTCTACAAATTTGCAATTTTTGAGTGGATGGAAGTCAATAAATTTGTAACGGACCCTATTTGTAAAACAACTTAGGGCATTTACGGAATTACGAAACAATCTGAAAGATAGCTCAAAAGAAAAATTTATAGCTATTTTCTAAATTATTGAATGTCGTTGCTGGAGAGATAGAATTGTTTGAAAAGAGAAAAATGCATGTACTCTGTTTTCCGCTTTTGGTTCTGTATATGCATGTAAAAAAATGTTTCCTCATATGAAGAATATTTCGAGTCCGAAAAGAAATTGATTAATAACGGAATGCTCAGAATCTTTTCAACATTAAGCCTATTACACTTATAATGTATTTAATACGATTACATAAATAAATATTTATTAATTATTTAAAATAGATTAATTTTTGAAATAATTGTAAACTTTAAAGTTGTTATCGTAGAATACTCTCTATTACTTGAATTCAACTCGTGAACACAATCAGAACTAATAAAGGATAATAAATTCATTTCAGAAAGTCAATTAAGGGAAGTAGAATCCAATGCTATCTTATATGAAATATGATCGCGTGGTTTTCGCTTTTATTGCAAAGGAAATTTTTCCAAACCAGTACTATCATAAAAAGATTATGTATTACTCTATTTATAGAGCACATGTACTTGATTAGTTTTAATAGTTAGAATATAATCCTCGCGCACAATGAATGTAACGTGAATTACATTGATTATAGGATTTCCTTTTCTTCATATAATTTAGTAAAGAGGAAATTGATGTTATGTTGACAAAAATAATATGAGTATTAAGCTATGTTATTAAGAGAAAATTCAATCTAGATATAACTCAGCGCTTGGTAACCTATGGCATGCGTGCCAAATTTGGCAAGCAGTACAATTCTTAGTGACCCTTTACATCTGTTTAAGGTATCCGACTACGTTCGGAACCGTGATTTTAAAAAGCACATAAATACATAATTTCCATGATATTTAGTGTCCCTTAAATTAGAGAATTCACGTATAAAATTCTTTTAAGGACATTATGAGAAAAAAAAGGATTTAAATACAATATTTTGGCAAAAAATTAACTTAAAATAATCTTTTTTAAAAACGTTCTCCTTTTTATAAAAAAGGCTTCTATAATAATAATACTTTGTTTATATAAAGTAAGAGAGAGTCTCTCTTCTCTCTCTCTCTGAACTAAAATTTTTGAAAAATTCACATTTTATTTTCAGACTTCCTACCAATTGAAATAATTATCGGCATTTTTTTCTTAAAATATCTCCCCTCTGTTGTAATAAAACATGGATAAATCCACTTCTAAGTTTTATATTTCAAAAACTTTAGTTCAGCCTCTGTACAGAGCTCTGAGCTATATACAGGCAAAATATTATTATAATAGAAGCATTTTTCATAAAAGGAGAATGTTTTGAAAATTGGTCATTCGATGTTCATTTTTTCTCAAAATATTGTACTTAAATAATTTTTTATTGTAATAATATTCTTAAAACAATTTTATATGCGTTTTCTAATCTTTGTGACACTAAATATCCTACATATTATCCATTTATTCGCTTTTGAAAAATCACGGTTCCGAACGTAGTCGGATGGCTTAAAAATTTGTCAATATTTGAGTAAAGGTGATAATTTTGAAATGGAGCTTATTAAACGAACATTTTCAGAATTTTGGAACGGAAGATTTATGGAATTATTAAAAAATCTGGAAGAAAATCCTAATGATAAATCGACAGCTACTTTAAAATGTTGTGTCTCATTTCTGTAGAGATTTAATTGTTTGAAGGGAAAACTATATGTGCTCTCATTTTCCATTTTGATTCGACATATCGATGTGAATAACTTTTTTTGCGGATGAAAAGTATTTGAGTCTACAAAGAAGTTCTGTAACAACTTCTTTGCGGACTCAAATGAATATTCAGAATAATGTAAAATATAAAGTCACACATTATACCCCTGATATTGCTATTTAATACAGTGTAATGTAGGGACAAAAGGTTCTTTTTAAAACATTTACCTATAACAGAGGAAAAATAATTAATACATGTTCCACACACACACATTATACTTATTTTATATACATTTTAAATTTATTCTTAGGTTGTTTCTATATTGGAGAAATTTATTTTCTTACTAAATGGTATTTCTTTAAAAAAAATTCTTTTTACTCTAGTATAAGCACGTAGGATTTATTCGTCTTTAGTTGAAATGTCAGTTTAACTGTATTCTCGGAAGCCACATACTACTACCAAATAGTAAGAAAATCACGCAAATAAATAAACAATACTGCATTTAGCATTAATTTTCATAAACATTTATTTTTTACGTAGCTGAGTAAAGGAAAATTTAAAGTTACAGGAAAAATAATTTTAAATTATTAGCTGTTATCATGAAAAAAATTTCAGGAACTGATACTCAAGTACTAAACTTGTGATGTACCTCCCCTTGGAAGTACATCCCTCGAAGTATCAGCGTCAGCTAGAGATGTAGGGTTAGCGAAAGAACTAGGATCAAACATTATCTTAATATGACTTTATTAAGATATTCAACTTGAACTTTTAACAAATATAATTATAATAATTAATATGAGAGAATCTACGATGACACAATACGCAACACACAATATATATATTTATATTTATAATATGATCAATTCTAATTCTCAGACCAATCTCAATAATCGAACCACCTAATCCTCAATTCTACTAAAGTGTAATCAATCCTACCTTATATTATTCCGTAATGCTACTTGTCTTTATCTGCAATGGTATGCAGCTTGACGGTTAACTTCTAGTCGAACATTAATATGTTTATCCACGGCAAGTAGAACTTAATCAATCTTACACCACGAACTGCAATAATCATCAACTACCACAACGTACATCAATTGTCTAACATTCCTTTACATTGCCATGCCGCTTACTCTAAGATCTTATATTTAAAGTCAGTTTATTTGCATTTCTTCTTCACATCTCGTTTCTTGGATTTGGTTGGAAAAGATTTGCCATTAATTCTGGCCCAAAGAACCCAAAGGACTTGTTAAAGAAAAGACGCGTAAGACGTCACAAACTATTGCAATACATCTTTGTAAAACATGTTATCATGTTTCTGAAAAATAAAAACATATAAATTTTTTTGGGGGAGGGGGTGAATTACATCGAAACATATTGGCAGATGAACATCAGGTCAGTTGAAATATTGTGTGTGTGATAAAAAGTACATCAAATTTAAAAATTACATAGTTTTTCAAGAGATTGGTATTCTATTATCATTAAAATCTGAAAGTGCTTTCGAAAAAAATTCAATGTTATGTTAACCAATTAAAATTCAGTCTTGTCTAATTAAAAGCTTTAAAAAAACTGTTTTAGATTTTTTTTTCCAAGTCAAGTTTGAATCACATGGAGATTTTGAATTTTATAAAATTTATTTGGGCAAAAATTTAACATAAGAAAAATAAAGGACTTTTAGAAAAACTAGTCTCACACGCACAAAACATTAAATGGCTAAAAAGTTTCTGATTTGAATAACTTTTGCTAATATTAATAGATAATTGATAGATAACTGTAAGATTGATGGATAACTTTCATTACAAAAAATAATTAATTAATGAAAAATAGTCCACAGTGAAACTTCAGTCTGTAAGTACATTCAGCATATAAAAATTCCAATTGAAATTAGGAATAAAACTACAAACAACTATTCCACGCAACTTGATAGCAAGCGTACACGTTTATTATGAAATGAATCAAAAATGCTATCATCAGTAGATGTGTCAGATATGTCTAGCACAACTGTTGGCTTTGATTCAAATGAAGAATTTTGTTCGTTATTAACGACTTTTGTTAAATTTTTTAATTGGTGTTGTACAAAGTCTGTTATTAGTGGCAGCGTTTTTTGGTTTCTCAAGTTCCTTAATATAATTTTTGATATCCTGCCACACAAAAGTTAAGATTGCATTGAAATTTTAATGCACACTCTATGTCAGGATCATGAGTAAGAAAATGTTGTTCCATATATTTCTACTAATATTAAATAAATAATAAATTTAATAGTTGAAATTCACCTTCGACTTTGTCATTATCTACTTCTTTATTATCATAAACTGTCATAAATTCGATCAAATCATTCTTATTTTAAGGGTACGAATCCCCCAATTTTTTTTTAAATTCGTGCTAAAACAAAAAAATTGTGTAAAAAAAAAATCGTTAAATTCGTGTGAAAAGGACCGACTAAAAAAAGAGCTGGGTATATATATATTCTGTATTCATTATATCATAAAGATATCCATAGTGAAATTTTAAAATCCATTTCTTCTTTTGAATCAAAAATTATAATGCATTTGGTCATTGTGAACGAACTAGTTAGTTTTTTTTTCTAAGTAGTATAACCAGTTAAATTTTAAAATTAATAAATATCATTACTATTGAAATAAATAGAAGGACAGGTATATATATATATATATATATATATATATATATATAATTTTTTTATCAAAAGCTTCGAAGTGAATCATCATATTTTTATTTAAGTTTTACAATAAATCTCTTTTGATAGATTTCATGCATATAAAAACGTTAATAATAGTGTATTAAAATAGTTTGTTAAACTAAAATAAATGTTTGAAACTTGTCAAACTAACAAAGAATAGTTTGTTCTTCAGTATATAAATGCTGTTCACTTTCCCAATTGTTTTGGAAAAAAACTCAATTTTTGATCCAAGCATCCTCTCATATGCGCAAAATTAATTCGTTACATGGGGAAACTTTTTCCGAGGGAGTAATACTGCGCGCGCATTTTCAAGCCTCTGAGGAGAAATCAGAGTTAGGATGTGTGTTTATCAACCGGACCATGAAGATATTGGCTGGCTTACGAGGTAGTCTCTTCAGTTTTTAGTGAACGAATGCTCGCTACCTGTTTATTGAGAATTTTACTACGAAAAAAGTAAAAAAAGAAAGAAAGAAAAAGAAAATTAAAGAAAATGATCATTAAATAACTTAATAGACTATAAATTACTCCAACCTAATTTATTAAACCTTTATTTTTTTAAATCTCAGCCCTCCAGTTTCAAAAAATAAAGAAATTTTGAAATAAAAATGAACTGGAAAATACAAAATATTTATAACTTTCTAAAATAAAAAAGATTGACCATTTCTTAAATATAAATAAATTTATAATTTGCACAATAAGAATGCATTTTAAAAAATAAGGACAAACTTAAGATCTGAATTGTTATTTTTTTTTTAAAATTACTTCTCTGAAGATTAAATCTTGAACTATTTTTATTTATTATAATCGATTGTAAATAAACATATTTTAATTCCTTAAATGATCTATTAAAAATTTATAGTATATTTTTAATAATTCTGTACATATTTTATGCAGTTCCTATTTAATATGACAATTTATTTTAATTTTTTTGATTATTTTTATTTTTGAGAACATGTAATTTCTTCATAAAAATTTAATTTAATGACATTATTTAAGGCACAGTAACAAATCCCTTATTAACTAATTCAGTATTCTACAAATTTATAGATCATAAGGACAAATTTTCAGCATTTTGCAAAGGTAAGGAAAGCTTACACTACTATTATTTAACTACCAATTAACAAAAATAAAATTCATACCCAATATTTTTCATCTGCAATTTTACACAACTAATTCTGCACGCATCGTGTTTTTAAAGTATGTTATGTGAAAATGTGTTACGTTTCAATAGTCTTGTTAGTTAACCAATGACAATTTGCTATGTTAAATTGAATTTTAAAACTTTAAACGGCATTAAATTTATTTTTGAACAAAATTTCAAGCTTTAAATATGAAATCTATGGTGTTCAACTTTTATCCTTTATTAATTATATGTTAAATTCTTTTTCTGTATTCAATACATTATCTGGTACTTGAAGACATTACTGTGATTTAAATATTGATTTGCACTACTTATATAGCCCTTATACTAATCATCGCTAATTTTATATATTTGGATGATCAAATTTACAGCACATTACCCTCGAAGAACCTGTTTGGATTAAACTATAATCGGCGTATATCACATATTACAAAAACTTTTAAAAGTACAAAAAAAGTTTAAAGCATTTTTTTTTTTACTTTTGCAATAACACAGTAAAATTAAATTAAGTCATTGTTATCAAAATTCATGTTAACATTCATGAAAAAGAAAGTACTACCATTCAAATAGAGTTAGGAAAGAAAGCCTTTCCCATTGAAATAAATATTTATTCTGCTTAAAAAACCAGCAAATATACTCATAAAAAGCAAATAGCGACGCATCGGCGCATCTGGTGCCACATCGTAGGTACAAAAGAGAGAAAAATTTTGTTTTATTCATACAGTAGTAAAAATTTAAATTGAAAATACTTTTAAATATATAGAAATTGAATTGTTTTTTCTTCAGTTGCCGGCATTAAATTTTTTTGGCTCCCAAAACTTTTTTGTCTACTTTGTAAAACGTAATAAAAAATCTCGATCGTTATGGTAATACAAAGTATATAACCGAGCTCATTGTGTTTGCAAAAAAGAGAAATAAATATCAGGTGATTGTGTGTGTGTTTAATGTTACACCCATTAGTTCCATATGACGCTTTCTAATGCATATTTCATAATAAAATAAAACAATAAAAAGGGAAAACTAGTCTGAAAATTCTCATTTTTCTTTACAATTACAAGTTCGTTGATTTCCTGCGTTTCAAAAATTGCAATTAGATTCATGAATTGCAATAGAAAGCGTATTAGGCATTCTGGATATATATATATATATATATATATATATATATATATATATATATATATATATATATATATACATATATATGATCCATTTTTTTCTTTAATAAATTTTTTTATAATGACTTCAATGAAAGGCATTTTTCTCGATGTAATTTATATACAAGTTTACTGAGTCGGTAATAGATATCGTTTTAAATTGCAAACTATAGATACGAAATACCTTTATTTCGAAAATCGTTTAAGGTATCCGACTACGTTCGGAACCGTGATTTTCAAAAGCTCATAAATGGATAATTTTCATGATATTTAGTGTCACTTACATTAGAAAATATGCATAAAATTGTTTTTAAGGACATTTTGACAAAAACAATTTATTTAAATGCAATATTTTGGCAAAAAATTAACTTAGAATAATATTTTTCCAAATGTTCTCGTTTTGTGAAAAATGCTTCTATTAGAATAATATTTTGCCTCTATATAGCTCAGACCTCTGTTTAGAGGCTCAACTAGAATTTTTGAAATATATATCTTAGAAGTGGATTTATTCATATTTTACGACAACAGAGGGGATCATTTTTAAGAAAAAAAACGCCAATAATTATTTCAATTGGTGGTAACTCTGAAAATAATGTGAATTTCTCAAAAATTCTAGTTGAGTCTCTGTAGAGAGGTTGAGCTATATACAGGCAAAACATTATTATTATAGAACCATTTTTCACTAAGGAGAAGATTTGGAAAAAAGATTATTCTAAGTTAATTTTTTGTCAAAATATTATATTTAAATAAATTTTTTTTTGTCAAAATGTCCTTAAAACAATTTCATGCATGTATTCTAATCTGAGTGACACTAAATATCATGAAAAGTATCCATTTATGCGCTTTTTTAAAATCACGGTTCCGAACGTAGTCGGATACCTTAAGATCTTACACTGTTGTGTTTAGCAACAAAAACAAATTTTAACGCAACACAAAGTTTATGTAAAGGGGAGATAGATGTTTACCCTCTCCGTTGTTTACCTCTACCTTTCTATCTCACATCCGTACTCATCTAGTGGTTGAAGGAGAGCAATATATTATTCTAGAGAGATACTTAGGTTGTGTATATGAAAGAAGCGAATGGGGAGAAGAAATTGTTTTGTCCATATTGATTTGCATAAACTAAATTCCAACTTTGTGCACAAGCACAAAACATTTTTTTCACTTTCATGCAACTCGTAACACAATTTTTTTCTTTATATTTTCCCCATCAGCTTGCGTTTTCCTTGGGGAAATAGGCAGTTTTCTCTATGTAAATGAGATATTTCTTTTGTAGGAGATGTGAAAGATGGGAACAAAGTGGGGATAGGATTATTTTTTGTTTGTTTACTTTCTTTTCTTGAAGCTCATTTCTTTTATCTTACTTGTGAGAGATTTTTGCGCTAAACAAGCTCTATGTTCTAGGTTTTCAATTTTAAATCTTTGTCATATTTTTACGCATACGCTGTTTTTCTTATTTATTTGATAGCTATATATTTTATACTACTCATGTAGGTGCTGGGGTAATTTTGAAAAATATTGGAATCGCAGTAAAGATATGTATGTAAATAAATGTCCATAGATCCCAACATTAAAAAGACGTAATTTATATCGTAGGCAAAGATTTTTCGATAATTTGGCATCAGAGCTGTAAGTCATTGAGAAAAAACTCGCATCATAAAAATAATAAAGCCTAGACAAATAGAAAGCTACTATGAAATTATCTGGTTACATTACTGCTAGAATAAGAACAATAATCTTCTAGAAGGGCGAATAAAAATATTTATTTATCTTTTTATAGTAAATTACGCTCGTTTTAAACCACACCTGGCTGATTTTTATTAAATATTGTTTTTACATTGTTCTTTTGCATATTAAATTTTGGATTCCGAAACGTCGTGTTTATCTTTTTATGCAATATCTTCAATTTTCAGTGTGTAAAAAACATCTTCAGCTATTTGTTGCAATTATTATTATTATTATTATTTGAATTTCAGATCGTGATTAAGTACTGGATTAGGCACTTTCCGTTTCGTCTCACATACATAATTTCTTACACTGCAGTAATATATTGAAAATAAAGCTTTATTTAAGAGGCGATAGTAAAACACTTCATTGAATTTATATCATAAAAATTACATCATTAATTCTATGCACAGCCTAAATCGCATTAACCATCATTAATATAAAGAACTTTAAAAATTAATAGTATTTAAGAAATAATTATTAATTCAGTTCATAAATGGGCTCAAAAAGGTGTTTTTATTATATCAGATACATATTTATCCCCGTAAAGGTGTCTACATCAAAATCAAATCAAGGAAATTATTTATACTGCTGCAAAAGTAACTGGAAACCAGATGAAAATTTCCTCTTTAAAATGAAACATAATCTCGTACAATTTGCATTACCAGGGAAATTCACACAGACATGCTTGATCAGTAACAAGTCTAGTAATCACACAAGTCAGTTAAAGGTGGTTATGTAGTGAAGACATCCCTGTAATAATTTTGGTCTGTGTGACCGATCCTTATCCTGTTGAAAAATACGTCTTAACATCTCTACCATGAGTGACAACATATATGCCTAAAGGATATCACGAACGTACCGCAGCGAGGTCATAGTGCAGTAGACCAATATTAGAGGTAATTATGTGATCATACCAGCTGTGAGAACGGTATGGCACGAAATGTGTAGACAAGAGTGAGATATTCCCTACAGGGTCTTCACACTTGTACATGGTTATGATTACTCGTAAAATTAAGTCTAGATCCTTCACTGAAGATTACTGGTACCATTCGGTTGCGTTCCATTCCCTTCGAACGTAATTTCATACCAAACGTAGATGACGTTGAAAGTGGCTACACAAATAATTATGCGAGATAGAATATCCATTAGCCAGGAACCTCGAAATTGTATTCCCCGATACATAGACTTGTGGTAAAAGTGCTATCCATGTGCAGATTGCTAAAATTGACGCATTGTTATTATGAGTTCATGTATAGTGTTGAGACGATATTCTCTCGGTATTTCTCTGAGGAGTGTCTTTAGTTGAATTAAGAATGTGTTTTGAAGTATTTCTGAACATTTTTTTCTTAGTTGCTGTCTTGTTAAAATGTTCTTACTTTTTCAGGTTGAAGAATTAATATTTTGCTATTCGTGTTTTATCATTTATAATTTTTTTTAAATTTTTCTATAAATTTTTGTTTTTCCCCGTTTGGGATGTAGGTTTAGGAGATTATTATAAGTGTTTTGGATTTTGGATTTTTATAAACTAATTAAATTATTCATATAATGTTCTCTCTTCATTGTAGCATAGTGGTACAGGTCAATTTAGGAAAAGATTTACTTGCCTTAAAACTATGCTTAACCCTACAATATTAATTCATAAGATTCAGATTTTACTAATATATTAGTGAAGACATTTAGCTTCATTCTTTTTATAAGAGACACCCTTTATTAAATAGCATTGATCTCATTAAATAATATCTAGCTCTGATCACAACCAATATTTTTCTTGGCATGGATTCAGCAAGTACCTCATACTGTTGCTAAAGAATGTTGGCCCAATCTAACATAATGGCAGCTCTAATTTGGTTTAGAAGTTAGTTCGTGCTTTTCGAAGCTTTCAAGAAATTTTCCGACTACATCCCACAAATGCTTATTAGGCTTGAGATCGGGTGATGAGCTGACGATGGAAGCTAGTCAAACTTATTGATGTTCCTCAAAGGATTTTGATATTTATCGAGTACGGTAGCAAGGTGCATTGTACAGTTGTGTGAATGTTATCATATCCATAAATAAATATTATAGCCACAAACGAGCAAACTAGAAAGGCAACAAAATAAGACTTGTGTCCACAGATACCAAGTGTATCAAGGGATCAAATGTACTTCAAAAAAATATTCCCTACACTGCAATTCTACCACCTCCAGCCAAAATAGTTACATTATCTATAACGCCCCTGAAACTCCTATTGGAAGTTGATTTCTACAAAACATATTCTCAATGGATCTCTTCTCAACAAAAGAAACATGTTTGCAAAATTTTACGTGTGTAAGTCAGTGTTTTCTTAAACTGTAGGGCGCGCCCCCAGAGGATCATGATAACCCTACTAGGGAGTCGCGAGCATATTGAAAAGTCGAAAACAAAAGATTACTTTAAAAAAATTATTAATATACCGAAAGTGTATAAGCAAACAAAATACATTCTGACATAATAAAAAATTACACTTCTGCATTGGAATAATACACTTATAAGTATACTAGTACTGTATAATGTATTTTATAATTAATTTAATAATACTAAGTTAAGAACAAGTTTAATAATTACCACTGACCCCATGGGCTTGTCATATATAAAATTATATTAACACTTATCTTGTTAATTTGTATGGGGGGTGTGTTTATAATTAATCCCTTAAATGCCGGATAAAAATTAAGTGCTTCGCTCCCCAGTGTCACCGTTTAACACATAGGCGAGCGTATGTGGTGTAAGGGGGTAGAAAAGGGATAAATAAGCAAATCCTCTGAAAGAAGTAAATCGGTCGCAAACACTGTCAAGGTCCTTTTATTGCATTTCTAAGCCTTCGGAACAATTTTATGGATAGCATTCCACGGACCGTACTTCGGAAAGACATTTATATACGCCGGTGGCATTTAAGGGGACTTGGTACCCTAAAAATCACAAACCTATCGTTTTTTTTTATTTTCATTTAATCTTATTCTTTGCATTATTATCTTTCGATTGATATATCACTTGTGCATGTCGGAAAGTTAGAAGTTGAATAAAACTTCATTTGAAAACAAATTAGGCAATTCAGCCACACCCCCTTTTAGAAAAAAAAAAAAGCTAAAAAATGCGTTATGATAAAAAAATCTATTTTATAAATAGAAATAATAACTATAAAAAGAATGTGTAGTATTAAAAGCAGAATATTTCCGAGGCAATACAATAATGTAATTTTTCTTCCTTGTGAAATGTGTGCATGTAAAATTTTTAAATTAAGGCATTTTATATTAATAATTTTATATAATTTCAGTTCTTATTCCTGATATATTTTTCATACAAATGTAATACTTTAATATTATAAGAAGAAAAACAGCTAAAATTTCAGTCGTGACAGAAAAAAATTTTTTTTTTAAGTTTTTCTTGAGTTTTCTTGTGCAATTAGTACTCTCTAAAAGTTGATCATTTATAAAAATGTGTGAGTTGAAAACATATGAAAATGCAATTATTTTAAAGAAAAACGTATAAGTAATATCTTAAAGTGGTATTTTAAGTTTAATTAAGCTTATAATAATTATTTTTTCCGAATTATAAACTTTAAAGTGTTTTTTCTCAGTTTGTGTTTTTCGAAACCTTAGTGCATTCAAAATGCTACTCCTTCGACAATTATTTACCAATCACTTCAATTTTTTTCCTGCGTGTTAAAAATAAAGCATGTAATAAAATTAGGGATCCGTTTTGCTATAAACTGAATACTTTTTTTAAACAAAAATAAAATGTAAGACATGTTGGCTTTTTCGTTGATTTTTAGCCTGTATATCAACATTTTATTTTTTTTTCTCGAAAACGAATGAAGTTATTCTAAAATCGATCCCTAAAGTTGTTAAGAACATCCATAAGAATATTATAAAAAAAATTTCAGGTCAAAAAAAATTAATTTTTACAAAAGGAGTAGGATTTTAAAATTTTCCCAATTTTCTTCAAAAAATTAAAATTTTTAAAATTGTGTGAATAATATATGAAAATTTTCATTTGGTAACATTTTCTTGAATAGAAACATTGTATAAAATGTTAAAATATAATTTTTAAATACGTAAATAAAGAAGTTTGCTCAAAGGGTGCCAAGTCCCCTTAAGAGGCTAAAGTTGTATATTGTAGCTTTAGCCTCAAAGTATATTATTATTGAGTTCAATACATTGTTATTGTAGGGAGGGGAGCAATGAAAAGGATGATTGAATATTGAGTAACAAACATTGAAAGTTTGAGAAGCACTGGTGTAAGTCTAATAGTTCTAGAGATCTCGCAACAAGGGAATAAGTTGCTTTGATATGTAAACATAGTGGCCAAAAATGACTAGTGACCTCCTCTTATATTCAATACGTCCACCTTTTTCTTCCTATAGAGCATTAACTCGTCGTGGTACTGATGTTAATAAGCTTCTGACATGTCTGTACAGTGATTTCAGACGATGTTTTATGAAGTGATATTTCTAGTTCGTTGATATTTGTTGGAAGGTTATTCAATTCTATTATATAAGCAACTTTCCAAATCATCCCACAGATTTTCAATTGCACTAATATCAGAACCATTCGATGGCCATTTCAGATGATAAAATACACCATGGCTATCGTTAAACCAGGTCTGTACAGTTTGGGCGCGATGGAAATCAACATTGCCGTTCTGATATATTCCATCACCATCTGAAAAACAATGTTTCATTAAATGTTTAACAATATTTTCAAGATGAGATAAGTACTCGTTTTCGGTCCTATTACCCTTTATAGTGATAAAAAGCCAGCTCCCATTCCAACCAAATACTCTCCCGTTCATGTGAATCCTTTACTTCCAGCCTGCACGACTGACTATATGAAATCTGGATGAAGAGCTTCATGTTGTTCACTACGAATTCTTTTTCTGCTATCATTATGAAAATTTGTGAAACTCCTCTCATTGGTTCATACTTTTTTACACATTTCTAAGTCGCAGATTTTGTATTCCTTAGCTGAAGCATAACGTTTTTTCAATTTAAAGTTTTCAAAAAGGGTTTTCGTGTTAGTATTAGATTTTTAAGCCCAAGGAATTTAAACTCTTCGTTTTGTTCTGTAAGAGATAATTGTGTTTTAGCAAGTAAACTGAGCCCCCTTTTAATTTGTAAAGCTGTCAATCTCACATCTGCTTTCTATATTTTTCAATTCCTACTATTAGTTCACTATCTCCCTATATCTTGTTCAAATTTTCAATCGTTAATAAAATACATTTTAAAGCACTCATTTGAGCTGAGATTTTATATACACGATTATTTTGGATGATAATTCTGTAATTTAATTATAATTAATAAAAAATTAATTGATTTGAACTAATTATTCAAAGAATTACAGATACAGTCACGTTGGCTTCATTTTTAGCGACTTAGGTCAAAACTTTAAAAGGTTTTCTCTCACACTTTAAAGCACTCATTTGAGCTGAAATTTTCTATACACGATTGTTTTGGGTGACAATAGGATAATTTAATTATAATTAATTATAATTAATTAAGTGAAACTAATTATTTAAAAAATTACAGTTACAGTCAAGTTGGCTTCATTTCTAGCGACTTGGGTCAAAACTTTAAAATATTTTTTTTTCTCACGTTTTAAAGCATTCAGTTGAACTGAAAATTTATATGCACGATTGTTTTAGATGAGAATACTATACTTTAAAGATAATTAATAATGATTAATTGCCACTTAATATTGTGATTCTGTCATATGTATATACATATTTATATTAATTGTAATTATTTGATAAAAAGTAGAAAAAATAAAATTTTTCTTTGTTAACCTAAGTAGGAATTCACTTAATTTTTTTTTTTAAATATTATATATTCTGCATAATCCGCTTCAATTAATTCTCATCATGTTTTTTCATTTTCTTGGATCTGTGTTCTCTAGATGATGGAGCTTTTGTGATACTTTTATTTAAATACAATTTATATTTCCTTATTACGCTTCTGTTTGATATTTTAAATTGTTTTGAAATTTCAGATATACTTTCACGCCATTTTGTCTCATAGAAAAAGCTGTACCCTTTTATACTCACTAATAGCTTTTGTTGATGGCATCATAAAACAAACAAAAAACTATTAGTTTTATAAAATTAAAACGATCTTAACTTTAAATAATGGATTTGATTACTTTGACAAGTGCTTTTTCTAAGATATTATAGAACATTTTCTAAAGTTGCCAGTTTAGGAAGAAGAAAAATAATAATAAGTGGTAGATGGCAAGTCAAATTTGGCCACTTTGTATGTGTATATATATGTATATAAAGAGAGAGAGATTTATATATTAGACAGACATTTTCTAGCGTTTCCAGCTGCGATTCCTATATTTTTAGCGACTAAGAATAGTTCAGAATTTAGAGATTTGAAGTTTTGGTGTTATATATTAATATATATATTTTTTATTATAGTTCCACCATTTGCTCGTGGCCACGGTAGCCTAGTGGTCAAGGTAATGGACTCGTGTGCCGGCGTGCCATGAGCTCGAGGTGAGTACCGCTGAAGACCTGTCGTGTAGGGGAGTGATGCACATTAAATCTGTCGAGAGCTAAAATATCCTCCCGTTGGTGTGGTATGATTGTTAGAAGATGGAAGTGTTAGCTCAGATGTCCTCCTCATCACTTAACCATGGTTCCGTCACCAAAAGCCTCGCGTAGCTGAACAATGCGACGTTAATATTCACTCACTCGGGATTCGCTCATCACTAGGTGTTGATCGAATCACTTATGCAAAGATGTGTTTCTTGAGCGAGGATTCCATTTGAAACTCTTCTCTTATCTATTCAATAGAACTTGGAGGTATGTATATCCAAGTTGTTGATAGGAAACCATAGAAATTCTTATTCAGAAGATGAGTAAATCTTTTAAGGATCATCTCAACTATATACATATTGTCTGATGAAATGTTTACATTCGAACTCAAGGTCAATGAGCTACTCTTTTATCAATTGGGCAGAAAAACCCAATAAATGTCTTACTTTCAGAGTGGCTTCCGTAAAGGAAGCCATCTCTTGGTAACATCATTATGTTTGAAAGTGAAATATGAAATGCTTTTGTCCGGCAGAATGACTTGATTTTCATTTTCTTCTACATCGAAAATACATGTTGTAGCGGACGGAAAATATATCTTGTAAGGTTTTATCTTAAACTAACAAGGAGTTTTATGTGTGCAAGGGGTTACAAGTTTAAATGCCAATTCCGTACAGTGGAATCGGGTTATGCAGATTGGCTCTAAAATATAAAAGTGAGTGAGAAAGAACGATGAGTTTTTAAATAGATAGATGTTTGTAGAGAAGTTAGCGATTAGCAGTGAGGAAATTTTCACTTTGAAAATTGGATTCATCAACTAGTTAGTACTTTGTTACATTTATGGCTTTGGAAGTTAAATTCATTTTTGCAAAGTTCTGGATTAAGTTTTATTGATTGTTTGATACGAGGCCTCAACTTAATTTTAGGAGCTCATGCTATTTTGTGGGAGCTATAGTTCAGAATGCTTGCAAATATTTCAGATAAGTTAATTTTTGATTATTTAAATATTAGTTCTTTTTTCGTAAACTGTACATATAAACTAAAATGAAGTGTTTGTTTGTAAATTGAAATTAACAGCTTTTTACTAAATGCATTTAAAAGTATATACGGTACTTATATGAAAAAATCAATTTTTAAAATTTTTGTCTGTCTGTTTGTTTCGGTTAATCTCTGAAACGACTGAACCAATTATGACGAAACTTTCACTGGCAGATAGCTAATGTTATAAGGAATAACTTAGGTAACTTTAATTATAGAAAAAAATTAGGGTTCCGCAAAAATAAAATTAAAACGAATGAAATGGTGAACAATATCTGTTTCAAATAGGGATTATTTTTATTCATTAGGGGTTAATTTTGGTCAATAGGGATTGTTTTATTTCGCGAGCCTTCTGTCTCAACGTTCCTAGCAGTTATATCAAACTTCTTTGTTTGATTAGGTTACTGACACTCGTGGTTTTTCTCGTTCATGTCTGATACTTGTAATTTTAAGTCTTCACACCATCGAGACTGTAAAAGGTCATGCATCTCTCTAACCCCTTGCTTGTGGCTTCGTTTGTGTTTGTTTCACCGTACCCAGTCCTCACTCCATCGACAGTGTCAAAGGTCACGCGACCCTCTCCCCCCTGCTTTCAGAATCCTGTCACCTTAATGCTACTTAGACCTGTTTTGAACTGTTGCATTCAACGCTTATAATCATTCCAATGATTTCATTCTCTCTCAAGAACACTGAGCGACATCAATTTTTCTATAACATAGACAGCATTTACGCTTAAATCAGGAAGTTTTTGGGTTTAACGTCATTTGACTTCTCTCAAGGCTCCGCATTTAAATACAAGTAAGTCAATTTCATACCTCTATTATTTCATTGCCAAACACTGCACAAAGCAGTCACAATAAATGTTTGTCTCGCAAGAGTGATTGTACAAGTGTGAGTGTGAGGTGGGGGTGGCGATCGCAGAGCCAACAGGTTGTTTTATTTAGTTAAGGACGTAGATAGTTGTTTCTAAAATAAACATTTTTAATTATGTTGTAGGTAAAAAAATGCACTTACACCCTTAAATTAAGTAAATTTATTCAAAACTGTAAATAATTTCATTTATCCTGCGTAATCTATATATATAAAGGAGAAAAGCGACTCACTCACTCACTGACTGACTCACTGACTAATCACGATATCTCCGGAACTATTAAACCTACAGACTTGAAATTTGGTATAGGTAGGTTCCCTTCATGGAGTAGACGTCAGATAAGAACGGATTTTGCAAAGTTCGAACCCCTTGGGACGTTACGGGGGTTTAAGGGGCGTTATAGATAATTATTTCCATTACTAAACTATTAGATGTACAGTCGTGAAACTTGGTACACAGATTTCTTTCATAAAGTAGAGATTCCCTACATAATGATTTTTACGAAAATTGACCTCCAATGGGCGTTGAGGGCGCTTAAGGGGCGTTATACATAATTATTTCCATTTTTAACCTATTTGACGTACAATCTTGAAATTTGGTATAAGCGGATTCCTTTCATAGAGTACAGATCCCCTACAGAATGGGTTTTGTGAAAAACGACTCCCAAGTGGCGTTGTAGAGAATTAAGTGGCGTTGTAGGCAATTAACTCCTTTTTTATACTATTAGATGTAAAATCTCGAAATTTTGTGAGCTGATTCCATTCATTGAATAAATAACCATATTAACAACGGTAAATTATTTTCCTTGCTTTTTTAAGCAATTGAAATTTCTAATAAGATAGAGAGAAAGAGATCCAATAACAATTTTCAACAAAGGTATTTAATTATTAATCATTTTCACTTGGTTACTTTTTTCTATGCTTTCCATATCCAACTCTGGATTTTGGAGTCCTCTAATGATTTGTATTTTTGTACAATGTCTGTTCAAAAAGTATTCGACTTTTGACCAGAATAAAATATCTCAGTTGCTTTACAAGATAGGGATTCAGATCAAATTCATAGTACGCCTCTTGTGCTTTTTAACACTCTTGGCCCAACATTGCCGAAAACATTTCTGGGAGGCTTCTTTGGAATGGTATTCAACTTCCCCGTCGCGTTCTGCCTTATCTCATCTCTTCTCTGAAAACGGGATATTTTCAATGTAATTTTAATTTTCGGGAACAGTCAAAAGTCGTAAGAAGCCAGGTTCATTGTTGATAGTATCCAGTAAGTCCTGTGCAACTGCAAGATGGAGTTTATCTGTTCCACCGACAGAAGCTAGGGAACAAATTTCGTAGCCGCTCTGAATATGATCACACAAAATTGCATGTAGAGAACCTGTACTGATCTCTACTGGTTCAGCAGCCTCTGGTACGATTATATGACGATTTTTTATTACCAGATTGTCCACCTTTCCAACAGCAAATGCATTTCAAGTGATTTGTGGCCTCCCAGAACCCTGGTCACTCTCTATGTGATGAGCAGCCACATTTGAATCAGTTAAAACCCTCCTTAATTTGTGTGAACCGGATAGTTTCATCTCCATGTCATCCTCCTGAATTGTTTCTCTAAGAAAATGGACAAGCTTTTGACAAAAAAATTTATCCAGTACCTATGCTCAAGTCATCTTTAGGGAAATAAAAATCCGTCGAATGCATATAAGAGCATCTCACTCAATTGCCTGCATGAAATGACAGGTACACCAAAACGAAGAGAAAAAATTAAAACGTGCATTAAAGTGTCACGTCCCACTGTACACATTGGCGTAGTTTTACAGTCTCTACATTTTGCGGGAAAATTCAAGGTCGGATATTTTTTCAGCTTATAACTTTAAATTTTTCTTACATCTAAAAGCAGATTTTCTTTGTTTCTTATTCCCCACCTTTTTATATAGTGTATGTAAGTTATATATATATATAGCTAGCAAATATTATCAATACCTTTATTTTTTTGTTTTATATAAGACGCACATGGTTGATATGTTATTTTCTTTTGACTTTTGTGTTATTTCCGAACAAGAGACTACATTTTCCTTATTCATACTTACGTTTATAGTTTTTTCTTCCAGTCACCCAATTTCATGTTTTTATTTTTTTTTTCCTTATTTTCTTAATTTGTCCTTGATTTGTTTCTCTTCTTTATTTCCTTTTCTGTTATTTTAACCGCAATCCTATGTAAATATATAAGCAGCATTCCTCTTTATGTAAAGTATTCTCTTTTATGTATGCTATAATCATCAAAATTGACACAATCGTAATAATTAACATATTATTCGATTAAATAACCAATTTTTTCGCAAAAAAAGTGAAAAAAAGAAATTTAATAGTTACAATCCATTATGGGGGAAATATTTTTATATATACTTGTCATTCTTTCTAATGGTTTCACTAAACTTATTTTTTGGTCATTCTGTCTCTTGAGTTCCCTAGTATAAATGACTATATCAGAGTTTTTTATATGTGTTAAATTAATCCTTAAGATGTTTTTTGCAAATGTAATTTTCATCGCATATTTTCTCTATATCACTCTGTTTCCTAATGTATTAGGTATATATTGAATTTTTATGTTTTTCTGTATATTGTATAATGTATGATTCATTCGGAATGAATCGATCACTCAGCTCTCGAGAGTGAGTGAATATTAACGTCGTACTATTCAGCTACCCGAGGGCTATTGACGGTGGACCTTGAAACTTTGAGCCATGGTCAAGTGACGAGGACGACACCTGAGTTGACCTCCTTTTTTCTAACTTCCACATCACAACAACGGGAGGACGTTTGAGCTCTCGAAAGGTTTAACGTGCAACGCTCTTCCACATGGCGGGTCTTCAGCGGTACTAGGCTCGAACTCGTGACACGCAGGCCACGAGTCCGTTACCTTAACCACTAGGCTACCCGACCACACACACACACAGTTCTCGAGATCTTCACTCTATAGATCATATATTTGTTGTTCTCTCAACCACTTAAGCGGTCACTTCCTTGCCCAAAATGTTCCAAAAAAGCACATTCTGAAAGAATTTCTTTCATACTTACAAAAAATTTCATGTCTGTACCTTTTTTTTCAAAAGATTAAAGATTTTGTGAGTGTTTTTGTATATATATATATGCACACTCAATTTGAAGCATGGTGTAGTACTAAGTCTTACATTGCAAGGGGGCAAAATAGTTTCGGCCTTTTTTGGATTAACTTTCCATTTTCATTTCTTCTCAAACAACAAATTGCGCACTGCCTTGTCAATACCAGTTCTTTATCGAATATTTTCAAGAATCGAAATTCCTGCCTTCAATGAGAAATTCCCAACTTCACCACAAAGAAAATCCCGACCATGCAGTATCATGGAAAAACTGCCTCTTAAAAACCCTAGCACTAATAATCTCACTATAAGAATGTAAAATACGTGCTGTACGGACAAACCGGTTGCAGTCAACTTTCGGTAACCTGAACGGGAAAACCATTCAAAGGGTTAATAATAGATTAGGTTTGTGTCAGTAGCTTCTGGCTTCCAAGCCAATGTTAGATAAGAGAAATTCGTAGAAAGGTTTTTTTTTCATGGTACGGTTTTAATACATTTATGTTCTATGCATGATAAGTTACTAATTCTAATAGTAACCAATATTGCCAGTATTTAAATCCTTATTATGAAATTTAACCCGGTATAAACTGAAGAATTACGATTAAAGATAAATTAGCCGTAATTTTGAATTTAAAAATTGATATTTGTTTAAAATACTTGAAAAGAAAAGAATAGAAGAGAAAGGTGGGATATACATGGAATTTTATCTTATTTTCACTGCCCACTAGATGGAGAAATCGATAGAAGTTTCCGCCTGGAAGATGGTGTTAAAACGTTTAAGTTTAAAAGTAAAAGCTTTAAACTATATTCCCCTCGGAAGAAGTAGCTCGGAACAAATCCAATATCAAAATCGATTGTGGATTCGTCTGTTTACATCTCCCCATAGAAATCCTGAAAAATGTTGAAACTCATAATTCTATTTTAGAATTCATGATAGTAAAACAAATGTGTTTATTTAAAGACGATAAAAAATAAATTATAGTAAATAACATAAAAATATAGCTAAAATCATTTAATTATTTATTTGTTTTAACATGAATAGTTGGATTTTAATAATGTAAATATTGCTCAAATTTTGATGTTTATTGCAGCTTTCGCCAAACATCATACAGTATTTTTAAAGAAATGTTTTAAAGTATTTCATTGCGCCTTTTTTTGATCGACTTGGCTCTCATATAAATTATTATGTTTCTGTTATCTCTATTTTTCCACTTGAAATACAAATACTTGATTTCACCTCAGATACTTTTGAAACTATTTTGTTGATATTCGTTATTACTTGAAAAATAAATTATGCCATTGCAATGTATAATGTATCAAAATAAAAAAGAAATTTATAAATATGTATAAAGCCTGCTAAAAGTTCATTCAGATATGTACTGATTTACATGAGTTACATATATTCATCTAAACATAAGTTGCACGGGATTTTTTCACGTAACTTAAAACATGCATATTGCTACTAGTTCAAATTATTTTTTGATAAAGTATGACTTATTTTTCATTGGACTTTTATTGATAACTGATGTTCTCCAACATACAAACATTCGGAGATACAACCACAAATTCTAAATGAAAAAAATTTAAAATTGCAATTACTGAGAGTAATTTCT
This sequence comes from Trichonephila clavipes, assembly GCA_019973935.1. Classification (NCBI taxonomy): domain Eukaryota; kingdom Metazoa; phylum Arthropoda; class Arachnida; order Araneae; family Nephilidae; genus Trichonephila; species Trichonephila clavipes. The sequence goes on along the minus strand of BMAU01001374.1, from coordinate 516,960 downwards.
GCCACAAACAAAAGCAAGTCATTAATCATTGATAAAATACATTTATACATGATTCAATTTTTTATTATTAATGAACTGCTAGTTATTAAAATTATAAGACAACAAAGGAGATATTAGACAAACGCCAAATACGTATAAAAGGAAAAATATACTGATACATGCAAATGATTCGCAAACGTTGAAGGAGTGTGAAATAGCATCTCAAACTCTATATGAAAGAACAGTTACGCATCGGGTTTCTCATTAGAAAATTACATTTGAGTATTGGTTATTTGTGAGAAAATCATAGCTCCTTTGAGAAAGAAAGTTTAGAGGGGAGAAGCAGCTACAAGTTCATGTCGGAATTCGATAGCGGCAGCATCGGGGCCTATCGTGATTGCATTATATTGTTCTCTCATCTCATTTGTTGCTACTCTCATTTATCAAAATCCAACAATTGTTATGTTAATATGGAATCGATGGATTCTGGAGGGTCTTACAGAACTCCATGCAGAATCTCATGTGCCTCTCGCGACTAATGCTATGATTAGCTACCATATCAGATGCAATTAATTGGACAACATATATTCTATGCGTAACCTACATTTGTATTCATCCGGATTCCTATAAGATTCTAAATAGATCAGTCAACAAGAGTGAGGAGTAGAGTTGAAAATATATACAATATATATATATATATATATATTATGGCTCTATATATGTATTTCACACACCGGGATCCGTATGATTTTCACACTGCAATACACTTATAGTCAATAAAGAATGTGCTATCAGGACATGGTAGTGTAATACAATTTTAAAAAAAGAAAATAGTTTTATTTGTGAATTATTTTTGCATTAGAACAGCGTACTATGAAGAAGAACGATGATATAGTAATTGGGAAGAAAGGCCAGAGATAATAACATCATTCTTTTCCAACACTATTTTACACCATACACAAATAAATATAAGCAAGTTATAATATGCATAATTAATGTCAAATTTGTGCTTCTCCTTTAGCAAAAATCTGCATTCGAATATTGAAAAAAATTATTAAAATCAGAGGGCTTAATTTTATTTTTTCAACCTCCCAACGCACTGAGCTTTGTCTAAAAATAAACTCGACACTTATATCTGTAGAATACTTACGATAACATCTGTACTACTTTTACGCAAAAAGAGTTGAAGTCCAAAAAATGTGAAACGTGGTTATCTCGATAATAATGAGTGTAATAATAAACAAATAATTATTATTCTATTTTTATAGTGATATATATATATATATATATATATATATATATATATATATATGTGTGTGTGTGTTACATTTTAAATTTAACATTATTTCAATATAAGTTTCTTTACTTTGACTAGATTTAATTTTTTGTTGTACTTAATAATTATAATTTATGCATATTGTAATAGTACAATACATTTATGTATTGAACTCTTTTAAAAAGTTAGGAATATTTAAAAGTGTATTTTTTTGTTTTTATTTTCAATTCAGTCTAAAATCTGAAGACACATGACTTAATACAATTACTTAATAAATTTGATTTAATTATAATTACTTCCTGAGCAGCGCAAAATTAATTTAATATATTTATTAGAGGGAATATATATAAGAGGTAACAGTCATAGATTTTAAGGAAAGAATTAGTTTTTCTGTTAACAGGAAAATAATACATTCCTTGAATTAAATAGAAAAACATGATGTACAAGTTTATGTAATTTCTTCACTTTTAGTACAAAACTTCATCATTTTATCTAAAAGTATCTATTTTTCTTTGATGTTTTTTTTTTTCACATTTTTTTATATTATATATTTTTTTTTCCTTAGTGATAATTTTACAGCTCAATACGTTTTGTAGTGTGAATACCAGTAACAAAATGTTTCATTGCAGATGAGAAGAATTAGAATAAGACACATCTTGAAAATGTGCTTGCGCCGATAAAATAATTATTCTTCGTTGAACAAATTATGAAATTGTTAAAAATTTTACCATTTTGCAGTTTTATAAATCTGTAAAAAAGGGTTAAAAACGTCCTCTTAATTTTACTTATTTTTAGTTGAATTCTAAGAATTTCTTCGAACTTTGGTTACATTATTATCAAATAACGATTAAATTAATGGATTATTCTTTAAATTAGTTTTCTTAAAAATGTTGCAGTAAAATTTGGAAACTATACATCCCAGTTATCATCCAAGTTCATTGTAAGTACAACACTGAATAAAATATGCTACATAGAGCTCTTACTTAAGGGGTGAAATAAAATTGGTCATAATTTTTGAAAAACATTTTAACAAATAGTAGTCTTTTTTCCAAACTCAGTGGGGCAACTGCCCATGAGGTTTAAGACCATCTGTGCTCATTTAGTTCTCATGACCTTGGAAACTTGGTCAGTATGACACACGAAACTCCCAGTGTGTTTATTTCCCAAGCAAATTTAGTATTGATGTATCGACCCATTGAAGGGATGAAAGGTTTCGCCGACCTTGTTTAGCCTGGGGTCTGAGTTCCTTACCTGTGTCGTGGGAGCGGGATACGCTACCACTCAGCCACCAGTCTTTAATAGTACTTTTTACTTCATTCAATAGTCAAAGTAAATACACTAATTAATTATAAGCACACTCTGAAACTTTATTTAATATAACTGCGCCTGGTAAATGTAATATATTAAAATGCATGAGTGTTTTCTGCATTTTAGAGTTTCTTTTCCATAAATCTCTTTATTATCATGACTTTTTTTCAACTTTTATTTATATTATTATTTTCATCTATTTACTTAGTTTACACTAGAAGTAAATGAAAATACTACTCCTGGAAGAAAAGCAAAAAACAAAATTTTGTTGTGTTGTTGCTGTTATTGTTTTTTTATCACAGATGGTGTAGGTAAACCACCATCTCCATAAAACGAAAAATCCAAAAATAAAATAGGATTTCCTAAAACCTTGGCTAAGTTAGTCTTCTCCATTTTGTGACCCAAGTCCTCGGATGAATTGAAGCTGCTCTTTTCCCATTACTATGAAACTAAAGTTTTGTATATTGCATATGTACAGTGATGGGATAAACACATACTTAAATTTACAAATGCTTAGGGTGCACAAGGTGCAGAATTTAATACCGGATGCTGCCGCCTCCAGAGGTAAAAATAGCTGTAAAGTGGTTAAGCTTTGAACCAAACTGAGCTTAGATTCACAAACAGGATGCATAATTCCATTGGTTTCAATTTTGTGTCAGAGTTAATTAAGGGCAGTGATTCTCAAACTGTGAGGGGATCCTCTTTAGAGGGCGTGATAATTCTACGGGGGCATGAGCATATCGAGAGAAATACTGTTTTATGTAAAAGACTATTTTAAAAAAATATTTATTTACTGGAAGGAAGCAAAACAAAATATATTCTGACACAATAAAAAATAAAATACACGTTGCATGAGTATTGCAATATGTTCCAATTTAAAAATTAGGAAGGAAAAGTAGCATAATACTTATCCTATTACTTAAAAGTAACTTAGTTAAAATCATTATTTTTTTACTTAAAATCTTTATAACTACTTAAAATCTTTATTACCTAAAAGCGACTTACTTAAAATCATTATTACTTAAAAGTAACAGAAACAAAATTTAGTACTTATCCTGACAATTTGTTTGTACGGTTTATAATTAAGGTCATGTTGTAGCTTTAGTGTCAAAGTACATTATTATTGTAGGGAAGGGAGGGGTGGGATGAAAATTATGATTGGAAATGGGGTTACAAATCAAGAAAGTTTAAGAAGCACTGCATATTAAATTGAGCATTGCTATGAACCTTTTTCTCAGAAATATAGAATTTTAAAATTATGTATACATATTGAGTACATTTATCTGCATACTCGAGGGAAATTTAACAAACACATCGCATAGTTATTTTTTTAAGAAGAAACTGTTTCTTATTGATCATAATTATGATTTTATAGAAAATTGTCATATTTTTTGTTATGATACCTGATCTCACGATAAATGTTTTAAGAATATTTCGAAATATATCACTTCCCACTATCAGTTAGAAATATGAGGTAAAAACTGCTGGTACACATACATTCAGCAGATTTGGAGAAAACGGGACACGCAGATTAAAAAATATAATTTTTTTTAAAAAAAAGCATTTTTTTTAGTATAAATCTTTATCTTTTCATGATATTAATGATCCTTAACGACAGTCCATTTTTGTTTTACTTTTATTGACAGTAGCTTCTTATTTCTTCGAAGTATTTTATCTTTCCTCTTTTTCTAAGATCGCTCAGAAAAAAAAATGCATAGATTTTTCTCAATAATCTTTATTTATTGAGGCCTTTCTTGGAATTATCTTTATGTTTTCCTGGTGTGTGGTGTGGTGTGGTTGTAGTTATCTTTTAAATTATTTTCTATTTTGGTTATTAAAGGAACAAAGAGCCTCATAAACTCAAAGTGAAAGTGTCTTTATCTGTACAAATGTTGATTTGGAACCACATAAGCAAATGGCTTTATGAAAGCTTTCGTGAAGGTCTTGTGTGTTCCCCCGAAAACATTTTTTAAAGGATTAAGATATAAAAAATGTCTATATATTGGATGCATAGCTTCTACAACAAACACGTTAAGACTATTTTGATGTTTGTAAACCACCAATGAGTAACAGACATGGGGAAGGTATCTATCTGAGGATGGTTTGTACAGGAAAGTGGTCCAGATGTCGCTTGTTTTGAACAGTGCTAAAATTTCTTCGAATATCTCAGTCAAGCCTTTTTAATACTTATTTACCACAGGATAAGACTTGCCCTTTCATTTCAATTTTTAATCGATGTAATCTTGTTTAAATGCACTTCAAAACGTTTCCAATACACTCATAATCTTCTGTGATAACACGTAACGTCCTTTGAAAGAAACAAAAATAATTTCAATTGAGATTTTTAAGTCATCTTTTTAAAGCAACAGAGAATTACAGAACTGCAATTTTGAAACCTCTTGGCATCTACTCCACTGAATTTCATGACCAGCCTAAATATTAAATCATGTAGAGAGTGTAAAGTAACTTGCAATTTTAAGAAAATGATTTACTGTCTTATACATTTTTTTTTCCAAATTTAACCACTTTTGATTTTTTTAAAGTAATATAGTGTAATTCTTCTTTTAAATTTTTGTCCTCTAAGCTAAGTTTTCAATATTTCCTGACAATTTGTACTAATAAATGTTATGTGTGCGTTATCATTATAGTATAGTAACTATAGATCAGTAGATTTAAACTTCGTTAGTTATTTGTTTTCTTTCTCTTTTAATCATTTCTAACAACCAAATTTCTGCTACCAGTTCTGTCTTTAACCCGATGCCTAGCGAATAACAGAAAATGTAACGTGTTTGAAAAATTAAGTATGTAATTGTATTACTATCATAATATTAAGTTAAGATATAGATTTCTTTTAAAACAAGTAATATTTTTTTAGTGAATGAATCTCATTTTTAATAAATGATGATAAATGTACTTGCATTCTTTAAAAGTTTATGACAATTTACTCTGCAGATTCTTTTTTTTTTTTTGTTTTAGTTTTTTTAGAACGTGGTCTGATCACTTTAAATAAAATGCAACAAAAATTATTTTAGTGACAGAATTTCATTTTTTTTGGAGGAATTATATTTTATCTTAACTTTGTTTACATTGATTTACTTTAAAATTACAATATATATATATATATATATATATATATATATATATATATATATATATATATATATTCTTGTTATATATATATATTCTTGTTATGTATTTCTTGTTATGTTCTTTATCTATTATTTCTTGTTTTTGATAAATAATACATATTTCTTTTATATATATATATATATATATTTATATATATACATATATATATACATATATATATATATATATATATATATATATATATATATATATATATATATATATATATATATATATATTATTACCAGAAATAAATATATATAATTATTCCTATTTTCCCCGTTAAGTTTTACTCTACTTATACAAATAATCGATTTAAAAAATGCGTCAGAAACCTCTGTCACTGGAAATTTTTGCAGTTATTCAATAAAAGCGGCTATGGGGTTAAAATTGAAAAAAAAATCTAAATATGTACTTAAAAAATACATTTTGAATAAATTAGTATTTTTGTCCAATTTTTTACTGTAAAATATTATTCACAGTTCATGAGGAGGAAAACGGTTTAGAGTTTAAATGCATATTCACCTGCAAAATAAATCAATATTAGAGAAACTCAGCAGATAGCGATTCCACTATATCCCTTCCCATTGGAGATTTTCCCTTGCTTCGAGCTTTGAATTCCCTTTTCATTCCTTTTGCATTGCAGAATCTTTCCCTTTCCCCTCTGCTAATCCCTCCTTTTTCCCTACTGGTAGAAGAATTCTTTGAAGGAGAGAAAATTTTGCCATGGTCAATATCTCGTGAATTGAGTCTGAACAAAGAGCTCCAAATGCTGAGTACCTCTTCATAATTATAACTACCTATACTCAATGTTTTATCGTTCTTAAACAGGGAAATCAAAAATATTTAAAAATTAATATTAAGGGCTTTTGTATTTTTGCATAAAAATATTTTGTTTTTTTTATTTGATATTCCTCGGTAAGAGGGAGAATGTTACATTAAAAAACGGGGAAAACTAACTTTATCGCATTTAACTTTCTAAATAATTAATATTATAATTGAATTTAGAATAATGAAATTTAATTTATAAGGAACACGAGAGAAAAAAATTGGAGGAGGGGGGATAAATTCTCGAATTAAAAAGAAAAATCTTTCAATCAAAATAATAGTTTTAATGGGTAACTTTTAAAGACAAATGCATATTACCGGTCAGTAATTTAGGATAATTTTTAATGTCTTAAGCGGCCTAATTACAGTAATTTTTCACACAAGCTGATAATATTAAAACATATTTTTTTATATTAAAATGCTGTTTAAGATGCAACTTTTATTGTTTTCTTCAAAATGATATATATATATATATATATATATATATATATATATATATATATATATATATTTCAAAGCGCAATTTAAAATATCAGTAATTCAAAGATTAAAAAAAAAGAATTTGCAACAAGAAACATTTTTAAGAGGTTTTTATTGGTTTTTTTCATTTTTTTTTCTGTGCAAAAAAATCCCTCTTTAAAACTTAGATTTCCTTATTGTTTTTCTTAATGATTAAATTTAAAAGTCTTGTGCCTCAAATTAGTTATCTTATGTTTAAAAATGCACAGATATTTTATAAAAATATGTGTTTGAATTTTAAGTCATTATTAGCATTTTAAGCATATGTATGCGAAAAAAGCAGAAATTTTAACAACTCGAGACTATATATTCTATATTACAAAGATAAAGTTGTTATATTACATAACCCAAAAATTAGAATAAATTAATATAAATAGTCTGGATATTCAACTGAAGTAAATATTTTAATATCTATTTTATATATTAATTTAAATATCTATATACAACAAATTTGTCTTTTTTTTATTTTAAAGTCACCAAAATATTTTGTTTTCTATAGTTGAATCTGAGTAACTTTTCATCAAATAAGGTTAAAGAAAGTGAAATTTTAATGAATTTTACTTGAATATATGTGCTACAGAATGCTGTAAGCATATATTCTCAATCCTTTATCGTATTATATTATACATAATAAAATAATATAGTGTATATAATATATATATATATATATATATATATATATATATATATATATATATATATATATATATGTATATATATAATATATATAAATATATCTAATATATATGTATATATGTATATATATATATATATATAAAGGATTGATAAATATAATATATTTATAATATATAATACATATTATTATATACAGTCGAACCTCTATATTGCGAGCTTTTCTATCTAGGGAACTTTTTCCTGGAACCTTGAACATTTCACTATTTTCTTTGTAAAATAACCTCTCTATAGCGAAGTGCATTTTCTATATAACGAACTTTTTTCTTTTGTGATTCAATTTTTGTTCTCCCTTTTTTAAAGTATTTCTGAAAAAAATTCATGTTATTCTCTCTTTAACACATTTTATGGAGATCATAAATCCTGAACTGATTTTATTAGATCCTAACTCCCCGAGAGCAATAGAGTTCTGGACGTTTCATCCAATAAGTGCAACCTTTAACATTGTCTAATTCAATAGAAACATCTTCCCTATCCTCTTTCACCCTCAGTGAAGTTGTCCCGTGTCCCCGTGTTCTAATTATAAAATAATGTATGTTTAATATTACTTGTTTGCTTTAAATTATAAAATGTCCTTAAAATTCATTAATTTTAGTACAAAATTATTTTCTTAACCCTTTATCTACCGCATCATGATTTACTGCAAATTTTTTGCATGCAATATTTTTTTTATCACTGCATTGAAAATTGAGGGATATACATAAATAAAATACTAAACCTTTTGAAATTTAATTTGTTAGAGCTAATTAATTAAATTGGTACTTTAAAATACCATCAGCACACAAAGGTCTCAAATATTCTGACAATACGAAAAGACCAAATGACTTTTTTAACTCTTAAAAATGCTAAATAACCACAGAGAATACTAACATTTTTCAACAGAAATATTTATTTATAAAGATTATTAAATTTTTAAAGTTTGTTATTTTTTTTACACATAACCTTAATTTGATGATATTCAAAGAAACAGGTTTTTTTTCATTAATACACATAAATTCATTACACGTTGTGCATTTTGAGTGAGGTTTCGATTGAATGTTTTTTAAAACACTGTATCCTAGGGTAAGAAATGCTGTATTTTCTTAAATTGAACTACTGCAATTTGAGTTCAGCCTTTTGATCGTCATCGTTAGAATTTAACGAAAGTTCCAGCAGATAATTTTCTGGGACTTCTTCATCAGAAAAATCATTTGTTAGTACATAACTGATTTCAGATGGTAGGTTCTATAACAAATCCAAAACCTTTTGAAGATTGGGCTTCTTTCTTACAAACCTTCTAAGAAAAGAAAATAATAATAAAAATAATATTAGCATCTTGAAAATCTCCAACTACTGTTAAATCTCTGTTACACATAAGTGAATTAAAATGATGTTACATAATTTTTGAAATAAGAACACATATTTTATTTAATTGTGTGGCCAAAAAAATACAAGCTCAGATTCAAAGTTACAAATTTTTTGAAAACATTAAAACAAAAAAAAAATTTTTTAAAGCAAAATAAATCAGTTAAGCAAAAAGAAACGCTAAGAAAGGCGTAACTATTGCAGTATAGTGATAAAGCTTCAGCAGAACAAAAATCAGTAATAAGCTACATGGACGAAAAAAAAACTCTTCTCCAACACCCAGCATGCTGTCGGTACTTATAAGTACCACACAGTTATTTAATAGTAAAATTAATTATATACACTGTTTACTTAAAATATAAATAGTCAAATCATTTTCTAAGATCTTCCTTAACATGTAAAAAAACTAAGACACTTACCTTTTAACATCAAATACTTTTTTGGAACAAAAATGACAGTATTCGCAATCCGATCAAAACGTCAAATGAAAACGCAACTTCTACGGGTAAAACTATTTGCCTTCCTCACTAAAATATTCATCATGGAACCCATGCTGCCATAAATCTTGAAATAGTGGATTTCAAAGAATATTTCTGCTAAGTATCGTCAGAGTATTCGTAAAAATGGTTGCTCTATGTAATTTCAAAGTGAGTGGTACTCATAAGTACCGTCGGTAGATAAAGGGTTAATATTGAAAGCCCAGAGAATTCTTCGACATTTTTTTTTCATGTTTTCCTTGCAGTTTTTCTTTCTTCTTTTTTCTTATGGGTAAGATACATAATATAAACATGTTTTAATTTAAAATAAAGATGTGAATAATTACCTTTTTTAATAAATAGTGTGCTTATGAATTTAAAATTTCTTTTATGTGGTTTATGAAGTATATTAAAAACTGAACCCCTCTGTATAACACAAATTTTCCATATAACGAATTTTTTTCTGGGATTTAGTGACTTCGTTATATGGAGGTTCGACTGTATATTAGGATATATTATTTACCATATTATATCCTTTATCCTTGTGGAGATAAAGGTTAGATTACAGAATTGATGGTACTTTTGAATTATTCCTTGAGTAAAATACATTTTTCAAAACATTTTCTTTGATTTTTGATGAAATATATGTATATTATTTCACAGAATTAATTACCATTTTGGTCTCATAATGAGACATTTACTGCCTGGAGTAACAAGAATTGGAAGAATTTCAACGGCAAATTAGATTCAATTATTTCGTATTCCACCCTCCTTCTTAAACTAAAAAAAAACTGACTTGTGTAAAAAAAATTGCTAATAATTTAAAAATAATTTAGGTTGAATTCATTCAATTTTTGAAGAAATGCTGTTATTTTAAGGAGTTTTAAGCTTGTTATTTTTCTTACAAAAAAGTCCCTTAAAAAGTTGAATTAACACCCTGACTATTGAAAAAAGTTGTCTTCGATGCTTTTTCGTAAAAAAAAAAAAGCAATTATTCTCTTTTGCATGTTTTCCCTGCATGCAATGTATGTTTATCGTAATATTCGTCGAAGTAATACACTCAGGAATTTGAATACAAAATATTAATTCTTTAATGCTGATGAAATTCATATTTTAATATATGTTTGGTCTAATTATTTTATTCGAACTAGAGATTATTGTAATATATTTATATTTATTTTCCTTATAAATAACAACCCTCCCCGCAGGTTCGGAGGACGGCACCAAACACACAATAATCAACAGTCACTACTATTACTGAAACAAAATTAAAACATCAGGTTATGTATTATATACATACAAGGAGGAATTAAATTCCAATAATCTGCAGACCTAATTTTTTTGTTTGAAGTATAAATATTGATGTTAACAGAATCCTGAATAGAAAGAATGAGTAGCATTTCATAAACAGTGGATGCACTTCATGGAGGAGTTCTCTACTTTAGAGTATGATCTGGTCAAAAATCGCTGATAATACAGGGTGAGTACAAAAGATGGACCCAATTTTAAGAAATCATGTTTTCGAAACTACTATATATGGTACAAAAAGTGATGCATGAATGTAAAGAGAAATATACTAAGTTTTTTTTTTTTTTTTTTTTTTACCAATCATCAACAGCACGTTGAAAATCACTGTGTTTGAAATCCAAACAGGGCAACAATGACAGAGACGAGTTTTTGCGTTTTAGAATATGCATGTTTTTTTTCAGTTATTTCGGTGTAAAGTGTATTTAGAAACCGCTACGGAAAAGAAGAACGAACCAACAAAAGCATTCCACGATGGTATTAATTCAAGAAAACATGTTGCTTGTGTAAAAAGAAAAGCAGCGACCAGCCAAGAGTCTCGAGAGAAGCAGTGGAGAGGGCGAGGTAGAGTTTTGTTTTAAGTCCACGGAAGAGTCTACGAGAGTTACTACCTGTGAACTCTCGAAATGCACAGAAAACGGTAAAGAAAATTTTATGAAAAAAATTAAATTTCAAGCCATATTATTTGCAATTGACTCAACAAATATCAAAGGAGGACACGTAAGCATTTATGCTGCATTACAAACCATTGATAGAGTGATGCTACAAAATGCATGGAACGAACTGGATTACAGATTGGACGCATGCCGTACAACAAAAAAGGGTTGTACATCAAACATAAGAACCTAACAGAAAAAAACCCTAAAATTTTCTCTTTAAAATATCACTTATTGTAATATGTGAAGTAGTTTCTCGGTAATATGATTTTTTGAAATTGGGTCCATTATTTCTACTCACCCTGTATAGTGAAAGCCTAGAATATGGAATAATCCCACATTTAAGTAGGAAAAGCAGCTATTTAGATGAGATAGTGGTAGATGTTGTGGGTTGCTATTTCTATATATGGTAGCATGCGCATCACATCAAAAATAGATTACTGAAATCTTAGCGGTTTAGGATGAGATCTTGAGACCTATAGCTACCTGTGTTATTGAGAACCCTTATGTTGCAGCTAATTGGGTATGGATTACTTCTCAGGAACAAAAATACCATTATTTTTTAGAGGAAGAAATAATTTGAATAGAATAGAACATTTCCATGTGTGTGACATAAACTCAATCCATCATGTTTAGGATATTTTAAGGCAAAAACGATGACTGTTCTCCTATCACTCTCCCCAAAATAAACCAACACCCAGAAAACTTTGCTAAACGGTAGTGGAAAATATTCCCCAGCATTTCCTTGATAAAATTATTGATTTTATGCCTCGTAGGTGTGCGACGTTGCTTTCCTTCAACAGAAACCATACTCTTTAATTTAACTCATTTTCATTTTAGGAAAATCACATTTATTTACACATTGTGTATTGCTTAGGGATATATATATATATATATATATATATATATATATATATATATATATAATAATTTAAGTTAAAATATTCCGTAATATCTCTCTCTGTGCATAATTTTCTTTCTTCTCCACAACATCTTTCACCGTATATGAATGAATATATTGATAAAATCTTTCTTCTCGTTCAAGGTTTTTGTTTTGATCCAAATATACCTGAATTGTTTTGAACTGTGTACACGGTTGAAAACTAAATCTTTCAAATTACAATTAGATTTTAATTTTTTTAATGATGTTAAAATGTTTAATTTTTAATTAATTGTAAATAAAATACGCTTTCAGATATGCACGTGGAAGAAAAAGAACTTGATTGGAATATCTAGAGTGATTCTGTGGCCTCAGGTATTCTTTGTGGTTAAACATAAGTGTAAAAAGACGTTTTATCAAATTAAATGTATATAACTGATTCTTAGAGCTGAATTAAACCCCATTTTTCACTTAAAAACAAGGAAAACAGATCTTTGTGTTGAAAGAAAGAAGTTTTTTTAATCCATTATTTGCTTTATCAATTTGTATAGGAAAATATTTTTCAATTTACCCTAAAGAACTAATTTTTACTGTATTTTTTAATATTTTCTGATGAATGTTTTGAAACATGATATTCCATATTTTTGTGATGTTAATTCACGGCTTTCCATTAAAACAGTCTTTTTGTATTTCTTTTCTTTTATAAGTCAAAGTGCAAAATAATATTTTTTTAATTAATTACCAACAACAGTTTCAGTCAACCAACCTGTGTTTACTAAATTAAGCTATATATAACTATATATATATATAGTCTGAATTCTCTACAACACAAATTATATATATATATATATATATATAATAACATACCTAATACATACCTAAATATATATCATATTAAAACAAAATGTGTCTAGAAAGATAACGTATGAGCACAAAATGAAGAGCTACTTTCTTACAGGGCATTTAGTAGCAAATTTATTATTTTCTGTAGTTTCTTTTTTAATATTCTTAGTTTTCAAATTTTTACACGATACCAAATTGAGCTAATTGTCTAATTCTGAAAAACGTAGAAATTCAAGAAGATAATAAACCTCTTTCCTCAAAGAAGCTCACAAAACAAATCTGAAAATAGTGCAAAAAGTACAACTGAAAAATAGTTCTTTTTTAAAAGATCCATTATATATTTTTACATAAAACAGAATCACCTTCAAATGTATGGTGTTTCAAGAAGACCGCATAAAATCTTCAAAGCAAAATTCTTCGCTTCGAGTTTGAAAATAACCAATAAGCTACTCGTGTACAACCAAGAATTCGGAGAGTTTGGAGAGCAAAAAATTATATATATATATATATATATATATATATATATATATATATATATATATATATAGGTCCTAATCTGAGAATAAAAACCAAAAAATCGTTATTCGAAACATTAAAATGTTTGACTGAATAAGTCTGTGGAAGATATGCAATGCATCTACTGCACGCATCAAAATAATTACATGCATGTGTAGGACATTATTCGAAGTTTGAATTGTAGAAGAATGAAGTCACAGTTAATATTTATCTTCGAATGATGATAATGTATTTTGTTCGTGAATATCATGGCAAATAATTTGTCTTAGCTCGCTATAAAGGTTATGCTTTACGAATTGAGTTAAAGTATGCCCATGTCTGTTTATCGCGCTGTCATACTGATGCGAAAGTCCTCCATGGACAGACTGAATATAGAGGAAGAATCAACCCGATAAATAATATATATGGGAAGAGTTTGTGATGGACTTACACAGACACATATAGCACAGAAAGATCTCGGACAAATAGAGTCAGGGCACAAAAAGAAAGATTCTTCGGCAAGTGAAATCAAAACTCACAAATTGGCTACATGCATTAATAATGAGTTTAATGAAGCTACGGGGTTTAAGGCGAGTCGCAGTGCTGTTTTCGGGCTAATTAGGGTAGAAGCTTATTACTGGTATCTCTACACAATCGAACACGGCCCTGAATTCACATAACTTTTAGTTACGCATTGGTATTTGGGAATGGCTAACTAAAAACAAAATTTCGGCTATACTTACGTTGATCATAAACCGTAGAATGATGAAACATGCTTTAAACTACAGCCACTATCAGTCATAATAAACATACATGATTTGAGTACAATTATTAGAGATTTCGAACACAAAATCTTAAATTCCTCTGGTTCGTAAATGTTCGGGGCTTGCATATTGAGCAATCACATGACTAGCTTTTATTTGTTGCCTTTGATCAACTTATGGAACTTTTACATTTAGCTTTCTACTAACTGATTTCCTCGATAACACACTCTTATCATCAGTACGGGGCCTATGGTTCCCGAATCAAGGTACGATGCTTTTCAGTTTTCCTTTACAGAAAAAAGCTGGACATGGAATTCCTAAGATAGGCATTATGCACACGAGTAATTTTTAAGATCTTTCTTTGTAAAAATACAAACAACAATGTTCATGGTTTGAATAAGGTTATAGTTCTTGTTACAGTAGTTAAGTTTAGGCGTGATGTTACGTACTTGAAGCAAGGAATCTTGCAATGCTGTATATATATGATCCTTTTGGGACACCTTCCTTTTATGTAAGAAATTTTGCGATTGCATCAATTGAATTCTTCAATGTATTATATATACATATATATATATATATATATATATATATATATATATATATATATATATATAATATATATATATATATATATTATATATATAGATTTATATATACATATATATATATATATATATATATATATAATATATATATATATTATATATATAGATTTATATATACATATATATATATATATATAATATATATATGTATATAATCACTAAATGCTAAATATACCAAAATAAGTTTACTAACCTCCCTATAAACATCCATAACAATCACGAGTATAGGATAATATTTAAAGATAAAGTAGCTTATAAATATTTTTTCTGGAACATATATTTATATATGTAATAATTTCCTCTCGAATCCTTTTTGTTAACTCTTTGTATTAACATTTAAACAAACTTTAATTCTTTAGTTTAAAAAAATAACACCGTAATCTTAATCGTAATCAGCTAGTCCGAAATCCCTGTCCCGCCCATTCTATCCAATCAGAACTACTATTACGTAATAACCACTGCCGGTATAAAAGCAAAAATCTTGTGTAATCACCCTCTGTCTGCTTGCCTTCATCATGTACGAATGTAAATAACTGCAGCTCTTTGTCTTTGTGTCCTCCAACATGCCGCTGCCTATTCAATGTGAAAATGTACCGCAATTGTGTTTTAATCTATTGATGTGTGCTTCATAATAAAGGAGGAAAATTCATTTTGAAGATGTCTTCAATAAATCAGATATGACAACAAACCAACACCGGCCAACGCTACTACAATACTTAATTTATATATATATATATATATATATATATATATATATTTGACTAAATTTGATGGTACAAATTTTGTTTACTTTAAAGATAGTTGAATTAATGAAATCAAACGAATTAACTAAATATCAAAAATTTCTTTAACTAAAGATGAAGGACTTCACATGTGTGTATTTTCATCAAGAACAAGTTTAGTGCTTAGAGAAAAACAAATATAAACAAAATTACAAATTGAATTTCTACAATTGTTTTTTACTCAAAGCTTATATTCAAGCGTTTTTTAACTAGAAGATTAATTATAATTTTAAATGTATCACTTATACAAAATTATAGTGCTATTTGAAACTTTGAGTTTTAAAAGGAATAATGAATTCCAGATAATATTCAGAGTAAAAGATTTGGAGAGATGTGTTACAATTTAATCCTGATGTAAAATAAAATTTTTTTGAATTTATTCCTTATTAAACCTGAATAAAATAGGAAAAAAATAATTTTCATGGAAAAGTGAAATTAAAAAGCTAATCATAAACATGTTTGTGCAAAGAATTTTAATTAAGCACCAAATTCATATTAATTTCCATTTTGACTTTCAGTTTAAATATTTCATTTTTCACAAATAAAAATGAAAAAAATCACGATTTCCGAAAATAAATCAAACAGTATCCTTTTATTCCTACACTTTGAAATATTTGAAAATTATTTAGCAGAAACTGAAAATAAAGACTATAACTTATAAAAAAATTTAAAATTCAAAAATACTGAAAGAAAACACTAAAATGTTGTTTAATTTAACAGTTAGCCCTATAATTGATTTTTAGCTGTCGAAAAGAAAATCATGTTGCACACACACCCATAACAAAGCTTGGACGAAAATGTGTGAAACAATTAATATTTTAAAAAACTTAAGGCATCCGAACACATTGAAATGACCAAATTCTGTCAAAACATATTTTAGTTTATTATGTTTTGAATAGAGCTATCTTTTGGATTTACAAAACATACCTTTTTTGTTGTTTAAGCACTACTTATAAGCCAAATTACAATTAATTTTATAAAATTAGAAAAACCGGAAGTGGGTCTTTAACCTACCAGATGTGGGCACATAAATTGTTCAAAACCTATCATGACGAATCTGATAACTCAAAATGTTATAAATGTATTTCTATAAAACCTTTTAAACCTGATGTTTTTATTATTTTCTAGATAATGTACTAAAAAATTTCTAATTGTGCGAATATTTTTTAAGTTATAGCCTGTTATTTAAATAATAGTCTCATAAAGAATGTCACATTTCTTATAACATTTACTCAAATAGCTCTAAAAACTACTTATTAAACATTAAAATTTTAGTACATTCTCTAGATAAATGCATCTTATTTGTTTTAGTCATATTTTTACTAATATAAGTTTATTACTTTTTTCTCTAATTGCTTTGAAGTTTACAAAATATAAAATTTTATTTATAATCGTGATTATATATATATATATATATATATATATATATATATATATATATATTGTAAAATTTAGATATTTTTAAAAAAATATTGTATATATATATATATATATATATATATATATATATATATATATATATATATATATATATATATATATATAGCTAAGTATTAGTATTCATTGGCATTTACTCTAAAAAGTATTTATAAAGTTTTATATAGCATGCCATTTTTTTTAAATTCACTCCAAACTTGTTCGGATACCTTAAATCCGGTCAATTCGTCTATTACTACATTTACATTAATTTTAAAATTAATCTTTTGCGTATTTTGTACCTCTTGCTTCGAGTTTACTATTTATAAAAGCTAAAACTTTCAAACTATAAAAAAAGAAAAGAAAAAACAATTCTCGATTGCACTTTAAATTTTCTTTCCACAAACAATTAAGCTAATTTCATGCCATCTGAGCTAGTTCAGACTTTTAAAAGCTAATTGCTACTTATCTTAAGAGAGAGGAAATAATTTTCTAATCCATTCACCTTCATAAAAAATCTGCATGCATATGAACGATTAATGGACACACTTAGAAATTTTAAAAGGAAATGCAGATTATTTTCAATTAAGTTTATTTACTAAAAAAAGATATATGAGATGAAAAACAGCCTGAAGATGTTTTCAAGATGAAAAACTCTGGGTAAAGTAAACTTCAGCAAAGAAAAAAATTCAATTAAAAAACAGCCCCGTGCCTTTTTTTTATGGCTCGCAAACCAAGCGGTTTAAAAAGGAGATTAAGAGACCCTAGGCTTCGTCGTAGTTCATAAGTCAGACTATTCAAAAAAAGATAAAACTTTCCAATCGTTCTTTGAGCAGATGACAATACGAAAAGAAAAAAAAGAGAAAGTTTATTAAGTGCAAAAGCAAATTTCTACTTAAAACCCTAAATGGAAAGAGAATAGTAGTTAGAAGTATAAAGATCTCGAAAAAGTTTTCCGTCCATATTTTGAGTTTTTGGAAGCTTTTAATGCTAATTTATCTTTAGAAGATTTGAAATAAGAGAGAAATGCAGTTTAGAATTCTGAAATATATTTTAGAAACTTGAATCCAATTCCTATTTAACTTTAATGATAAAAATCAGACCTGGCACTTAGAGTTTTTCGTTTAGTTTTAAATAAAATAAGATGCTCATTTGAATCTTTTGCAATTACTTAGGCTTTTCATTCCAAAGTCAATCTTCTTTATTGGTACCAGAATATTAGAGGACTGATGATTTGTCCCTTGAGAAATTGTTATTTATGTGATCGTGGTCTGTTTCATTAACCAAGAAATAATTAAAAATTTCATTAATATCCTAATTTTTTTGAAGCAGTAGGTTTCTTTTTACTAGATTTATTCATAAAATATCCTTAAAGGGGTACAGTACGATTAAATTGACAAAAATCGGTCAAAAATTCAAAAACTATTTTTTTAGCCTAAATTTTTTCTTCTCTATCTAATTTTCTATTACTCTCACAAAATGTGAAAGTTCCAAGTTAAAAAAACTCAAAGTTATTACAACTTTTGTGTTCTTTTTTATTTACAATCCAATGGCAAATAAACACTGAAAGCGGATTTATCGTTAGTAAGTATTTTTAAGTAAAAATAACTCATTTATTTTCATTTAAAATGTTCAGGCATTTTTTCTATTGGGCCTAATGCTTTGAATCTTTTAACAGTACGTGAAACAAAAGTTAGTATCGATGTTTTAATCAAAGCAATACTTATTTTTTAAACATAGTTGAATTTCGAATTTGCATATTTTTCAAGGAACTTTCAATAAGCATTAAAAAAGTATATCTCATATTAATCTTGCTAGCAGTAAAATCATACCAACATTCGCTATACATAGCTTGACGTATTTGTAAATCAAATTTTATGTGTGTACGACGAATATTGTGGAAGGAGTTGAATTTTAAAATATCATCATTAATTTTAAAACATTTCTTTAAGAAATTAAATGGATAGTTGTTTGTAGTATTTTGAGATCAAAATCTGTTTTACGTAATTCATATACATTGGTTACAAGCAAAAAGTGTAAAACCCATTAAATTAAAGATTTTTGCATAAATCATAACATGTCCTCTTAAAGAAAGTAAATTTTGAAAAAAAAGTAGGGTTTTTTTTCTTTTTTAAGGTTAAGAACTACATACAATAGTGTCAATCATTTCATGTGTAACGTTCAGAAACACTTTTTGTTGCTATTTTATGTGTATTATTTAGTTAAAAATCGCAGAGTAAAACTAATTTTCGTTCTTAATTCAATTGTATGACATTAACATGGGAATTGAATCGAAGTATTTATAATTTTTCTAGCTTATATAAGCATAATCACAAGCAGTTATTTTGAAATTAATTGAATTGCAATGTTTGAGGGTGAGTGAATGAATATTAACGTTGCACTATTCAGCTGCTCGAGGGCTTTTGGTAACGGACTTTGAAATTTTGAACCATGGTCTAGTGACGAGGACGAGACACCTGAGCTGGTACCTCCCTCTCCTAACTTCCACACCACACGTGTTTGAGAAAGAGGTAAAGTAATAATTTATTCTTTATAGTGATGTAATAATATCCACCGTGTTTGTCCAATAAATATTTCTGTTAATATCACTTTGTTAGGCCTACTTTCATTGTTTGTATTTAAAAAAAAAGAATGATTTTATTTCATTCTATTTATTTCAATTTTATTCCAAGCCTACTAACATTTTTTTGATTTATGTATATGTTACGGCCAAAGCCTGAAGCTCGGCCAGTTTCTGAGCCCAAAGGCTCTTCACACCTTCCTATAACTAACGTCCAAGAAAACAAACATATTGTGAGGTCAACCGTGCAAAACCGTACAACCACAACACGGACCCTTAGTCAGGAAATGTATCCCAGTATCCGCTCGTTCGTTTTCAGTAGCTTGGAGTTTCAGCACGACTGCCATTACTTCGGCTTCCCTTGGCAATGCAGCATAGAGGGAGACTGTGACTCGGGTGCACCGAACGATAAAACTGGAAACATGAGTGGCATAATATTGTGTTTCCAGACGAGTCCAGTTGCTGAAGTATGGTTTCAGCTATAAATTCAATTGAATTCACTTATGTCAGAGAACTATTTTTTTTCCTCTCTTTTTTTTAAAATCTAAATGTACAGTCTAACTTCCATTTTACGAACCTCTGTTTCACGAATTTCTCTATTTTGCGAACTTTTTCCTGGAACGAAAGACATTTTACAATTTTCTTCGTAAATTGACCTCCAATTAGGGAAGTGCATTTTCTATTTAATGAGCATTTTCTCTTGTGATTAATTTTTTTCGCCCTATTTTTAGAATGGAAGGAATTCCTGTGATGAGATTTGATAAAATCATTTGAAACAAATTTAAAGCAGATTATAGAGTGGAGAAAATATGCCTGCGTGGGTTTTTGGTGCATTGCAAAGATACACGAGGCGCATTATGAGAGAAACATTTTTTCAAGCAAAATTAACAAATTTTATCAGTCATTAAATTTAAGGACACATGTGATTATGTAGGCTTAAAATTACTGGTTATAAAAATATTATGTTTAAGACTTGAAATTAGAAAATCAGAAAATGTAATTAAATTTCTCATTAATTTTAAAATGACATTATTTCTTAAAGTTAAAAAAACAGTGTATTTCTAAACAATGTTTTTCCCTCTTGTTTTAATTGCAGATTTCTTTTTGATGGTAAGATTAAAAAAAAGAAATAGATATTAATTTATATAAAAAAAAGTTGTATAAATATAATTACTTTTTTAATAATATATAAAGCTAATGTATTTAAAATTTGTTTTATGTGGTTTATAAAGCATATTGAAAGATGAATCTCTATTTAGTGAATTTCCCACAAACGAACTATTTTCGGAGTTTAGCGACATCCTTTGATAGAGCTCCGATTGTATTTCAAAAGAATAGAAAAACAAAAGCATTGCTATTCCAAGAAATATGTAATGTAAAACTCTTCGATAAAATAAGGGACTAGAAGTAACTGTTTATCTGGACGAATAGAATTTTCCATCCCCAAGTGTAATATTGTGTCAACACGTCAGACGAATGAAAACCTCTCACATTTCACGTAATGTTCTGGGGCCAATCAGCCAAATATATCCCGCGAATTTCCAGATGTCATGAACTATCTCATCGGATATAATACTCTCGATGCGGAAAGAAAAGAAGAAACCCAATTTAGTGGTGTTAGATCAAGGGATTAGATTCTTCTCCTTTTATCGATCTGTCTTCTAGAGTATTATCTATTGCAGGGGTCAGCAACCTTTTAGCTGTGGTATGCCAAACCAATCTACCTATATGATTCAGTGTGCCATACTGTAGGACATGTTTGAAATAATTCGATTCCAGCGAAAATACGTGCATAGTTAGAGAACAGAGATCAATAATATAGATTTACAGTTTTTTTACATTAATTTTGCATCATTTAAAGATATTTCTTAACATAAGAATAAAAAACACAAAATACAACCATTTTTTCAACAAAAATTTTATAGCATTAAAATTGTACATATGTTATGCATTTTTAAACATATTTATTAAAATAAGAAAAAAGCAACGTTAAATATAAGTATTTTCCTTCCTTGCAGTTAAATAAAAAGTAAACAAAAATTTTAATGGGAACATAGTGCTTGCACCACTCTACTTTCATATCGTGAAATCAGGGGTATAATGTGTGATTTTCAATTTGACACGATACTGAGCATTCTGCTGTTAATCATTAATATTTTTATAATTTATCATTAATATTTTTGAGTGACTCATTTCATGTTATAGAAATAATATTCATAGAAGCTACGCTGGTTCTTCTCCGCTGAATTAAAATGTACCTGTCCATTCTCTAAGCAATCGATGGCTATCTTGACTACCGATACAGCTAAATCATTTTGGTGTAATATCATGTACACTTATGAGTCACTTTTCTGCTAATTTCCTTTTACATAATTAATTCTTTTAATCGTGTATTATAACGCATTATCACGAATAAAATTCTTCCATGTTTCTACATTTGTAAACTTTATTACACATACACACACACATTCCTTTTTATCTAGTTATTTAGTGTTTTTTTTAAAAGGTAATATACTTAATGATTATTTTTAATATTGAACTCACTATATCCTCTAATTGTTTTGAAAAGTATATTTTAGCGTATAATTTACATACATTTCTTTTTTAAATAAGAAGTTTAAAATCATAAGTAACTTAATTTTAAAATAATAAATCATATTTTTAATTTCATTACATTCACAGGATGTTACACTTTCAAAATGTGCTAATAAAAATGCAAAAATAAGGAAGAAAGCTTGGTTTATGGATAAAAAATCAATTTGATGATAATGAGAAACTAAAATGTTTCACTTCTTTTGGAATAAAAAAATTAATTATTGGATTTGGATTTCTTAAAAAATTCCGAGATTTAAAATTTAACTTTAATTATTAGTACAAAAACCAAACATAGATTCTCTTCTCAGTTATACATTACGAATTAATTAAAAATGTAATAAAAATGCATACGTTTTTGTTATTATCTCTAATAGACAAAATAAACATTTCAATGTTCTTCCCCGCTCACACACACACACACAAAAAAAACATTCGTTTTAATTAGAAACTTTCTTCAAACAAGAAATCTCTAAAAATAACCAACATTTAATAAATATTTTTATTTAACTTCTTCAGAAAATCATTGAAATAGAGTATGTTTCATTTCACGGTATAAATCTTATCATTTCAACATTCCTGAAAGACGATTCAAAAATTCTATCGAAGAGGATTTGTTGTTGGAAAGCCCCTTAAAGCGAAATTCTATCACTCGAAGTTCTCTAGAGATTCTCCTAATCTTTTCATCAAACACAGTGTTCGAAATGTATTCCCCACCTCACAAAAAATAGTCCATCGGCGCAAGGTTCTTTAAAAGTCAGGAAATTGATCTGTCTTTCCAAATGCAGGTGATGGGGAACTTCGAAATCCAGGCTTTGCATAGGAGCAGTTTGAGTGAAGTAGACGATTCACTCTCACAATGAAAATAATGCTGCTCCCATAGTTCCCTAACATCAATCATTCTCTAAAATCTTTGTATTTGACTTCTGTGTAGAAGCATTTTTATATGTTTTATGGTGTTTTAATGCTGAAATATGAAATAACATAAATATGAATGATAATCAAGAACTGTAAACTGATGAATTTAGAGATATGTATTCAATTTTTGTGAATTCTACATAAATTTTGATCATTGACTCTAAACTAAGGAAGTGCATGTTTCATAATCTTTCATAGTTTTCCATTTTAGGCTACATCTTAAATTTTAAAAGATTTGTTATTAGTTCTACGATTTTAACAATTGTCACACACATTTCTGAACAGATTTTAGAATTTAAGACTTTTTTTATGCTGTAACGTCAGAATAAAATGAAATTAATGTGCATTTCCACGATTATTTATTGTAACACAAATGGGATTTTATTTAAGATGTGTTTATCAGAGCTATCAACATAAATCACACTTATGTAACGCCATTTGTGTGTCATTTTAAAGCAATGTTAGCAACTTTTTAAAAATCAATTCTTGTAATCTTTTCATGTATTTACTATCCAAGTACTGTTTATAAAATACAAAAAAGCATTCATAAATGATAAAAATTGCAGAGTTTTACAGAAATTCAAAAAAGTTGGGAATGTTTTTTGAACTTTACACAATGCAATCGGTTTCTATTTTCAAGAGGACATGGTACGATTTATATATAAAAAAACCTTTAATTTAATGATATTTGTAATTTTTTGCTTGTGTAATATATGCATGTATTACGTAAAATAATTTTTGTATTCAAAGTTCTACAAAAAGTTTAGCATTTATTTAAAAAAAATAAAAAATTTAATTGAGAGAGAGAGGAAAAGTGAAAGAAGGGATTTTAAAATACTACTCCTTCTACAATAATCGACGTACCCGCATGAAATTTGATTTACAAGTATACGTCAAACTATGCATATAAATAAATGGCATGGGTTTGGGGCCAACATGATTTATGTCTATAAAAGGCATTTTTCTTATGAATGCTGATTGAAAATTCCTTAAAAAATGTATCAATACCAATTTCAACTATTTTCAATAAATAAATAAAACAGTATTGGTTTTATTCAAAAATGCAAACCAGCTTTTGTTACATATGCTAATAGCAATAAGTAAAAATATATCAAAATATTTGGCTCAATAGGAAAAAGCTTTAGCATTTTAATTGAAGATAAACTAGACTTTCCGATATAAACCAGTTTTAAGTTTTTGTTTGCCATTGGGTTGTGAATAAAAATTAGTTTAAAAGTTATCATAACTCTGAAGTTTTTAAACTTAGAGCTTTCTAAATTTCTGAGATTATAGAAAATTATATAAAAAATAATTTAGGCTAAAAAGAATTATTTGAATTTTTAACCGATTTTCGTCAATTAAATCGTACTGTGTCCTCTTAATGTCTTGATTCTCTACAGATTTGCATACAATGATTTCCCTTTATATATGTAAGAGTCTTCCCTTACTTGAAACTAAAATTCAACCATTTGGTTGGTTATTATTGCAATAACTTTCTTCATTTCGACATATGAATTGCATTTCTGAACAAATACATTTTCTCGAGCTTATGTAAATTCCTCTTTAAATAAATCCGCACTCCTTTGAATGTCATCGTTTTTTGTGTAACTTACCAACTTTGCGACTAAGAATGAGTTCAGCTGCAATAAGACATATATTTTAAGAAATTTCAGAATCATTTTGTTGTATTATTTGCTTAAGTTTCAACAATACTTTATAAAAGAAAAGTAATTAAGTATAAAATTATTTATAACTTCTTTAATTATTTACGTACGTTACTGGCGTAGTTAGTTGTGAGTGGGCCCTGTATCAAAATCTCTTTGGGGCTCTTTTTTAGATATGAGAGCCTTGCTCGTGGAACTGTAGTTGCACATGTTGGGGTCCTGTAGCTTGGGAGCCCCCTATCGTCGATACGGCTGATAAGGTGGTAGCTACGCCCCTGGTGTGTGCATTCAATAACATAATCGAAAATTCCTTTGAAATGTCTTGAATATATTTAGTTTGTATAAATGTGTTCTCTCAATTAAAATTTTTAGAACTGTTTTTCGATTTATACATTTCTTGTTTTTGCCAGAGAAAAGTACTTGGAATATTCTTTATAATGAAAGGTGTTTTTTTTTATAAAGATTTTTTTTCTTACTTTACGAACCGAAGATGAAAAGAAAACAATACTCTAAAGATTGTGTAAACATAAAATAATTAAGAATCATTGCTTGCTTTTAAGCAATTCAAATCACAATTAATGTTCCGGTAAATTTAACCGTATAATATGTATGGAAATTAGTTAAGAAGTGATTACATCCTTTTTCAATAAGTTATCATTCAACTGAATTGAATAACAAAAAACGAATGAAAATAATTTTTTTAAATGTAAGTAATACATATGAAACTAATGTACTCTCTTTAACTAAATTTATTTAAATAAGGCTATAATTTAACTGCTATGAGGATCAAAATATTAAGCAAACTGTGTAAAAAATAACACAATAAAGGAAAATAATAACTGAAGAGCCATTATGAGAAGAATGTGATTGAGTCCTCATTAACTTCTCACCGTAAAGTAACAGAAGAGCTATTCGCGATGGACCTCGTACTTTTGTGTCGTGGTCAAATTATAAGAATTCACTCTCCTGATTTCCATTCGATACTAAAGGAAAGATTTTGAGCCAAAACAGGTTTAACCTTTTCACGGCGACTTACTGATCAACGGAAAACTTTGTAGAAATGGGAGTGTCACATAGGCTGCCACCTCAAATGTCACCGGCAGTCGAGAGATGCACTGGTGAATCACGTTTCTTATTTGTTCTACAGAATTGTTGTCCTCACGTAAAAGTGCATTGAATGGCCTACCGTCTTATAAGGAGGGTTGAGACTGGTACATATATGACACATTCGTTACGAAATAATTAAAGTGCATTAGCCCCTCAGCATGGTGGGACTTTAGTAGCATCAGGACTAGAATTTAATTTGTTTGACCCTTTATCTACCGCAATATGATGTACTGCAGTTTTTTTCGTGGAATATTTTTTTTCTGAAGCACTACATTGAAAATTAAGGTACATAAATAAACAAAACACCCAACTTTGGGAAATTTAATTAGAAATAGCTAATTAATTAATTAAAGATGTTCAACTGTAAAATTAATTATACACAGTGTTTGTTTAAAATAAATAATCAAATCCATTTCTAAGGTCTTCATTAACATACAAAAAAAATTAAAACACTTGCCTTTTGACATTAACTATTTTTTCGGAAGAAAAATGGCAATCTTCACAATCCACTGAAAACGCCATCAGCTGAAAACGCAATTTCTACTGTAAAACTATTCGCTTTTCCCGCTAAAATACTTGTCATAGAATCCGTGTTGCCATATATCTTGGAAGAAGGGATTTAAAAGAATATTCTTGCTAAGTATCGTCAGAGTATTTGTAAAAATGGCTACTCTATGTAATTTTAAAGTGAGTGGTATTTATAAATACCGTCGGTATATAAAAGGGTTAAATCTCTTTTAAGAAACATTAAATGATGTGATTGAACAAAAACAAACAAAATAAAACAATTTTAAAAGGATATTTTATTCAAAGAAAAATTTCAAATCAAAGAAAAATTTCTGAAGTTTGATCATGTCAACAAATATTTAAAATTTAAGCTGCGCAGGAGCGGGATTCGAACCCACGTTCGCGAATGCGAATCAGATAACACCAGGGCGGCGCGTTCTGTAGTTCTCAGTGTATTTTCCGGGAACGGATTGACTGTAGAGTATGTTCACGTAGTCGCTTTGTGAGACTTACGTGAATATACTCATACTCTTATCAACAGAACAATTAACTGTGCCTCAGATAACAATCAGCGACATGACTTTCACGGTGCTAGTGACTAGGCTTTCACGGTGCTAGTGACTAGGCTTTCACGGTGATCAGTAAGGCACAGTTACGGAAGAGAAAGACGCAGCATACTTCTCTTCTAATATTGCATCAGAATATAAGGATTTCGTGGCTTAAGCACGCAACAGTAAGATTGTAACAACAAACCCCGGAAGAACGCGCCTCAACAAGTGGGTCTGATGCCATAACCACTCGGCCATCCTGCACGTTTCGGAATTCTATCATTTTGTGTATATCATTGTTTAAAGCAAACATACATTTTCATTTTGAAAGGCCACACATTGCAAAATGTTTATAAAAAGAGAGATTGGGTTTAATTTACTTTGATTTTTGCAACAATAAAATCATGGATTGTAATAACTTTACAACCAAATTGTTATTCTTTCGAGTCTTTTCAAAAGAATGTTGAAAGTGAACATGTATTAATCACAAAATATGCTACTTTTTTAAGATGAAAAATAGTCTTAACAAGACGTGTATTATAAAATGAATTTCATAGGAGCAGAAAATTACATTTACTTGGAGATAATAAAAAAAGTACCTCTATTTTTCATAATTCCTAACAAAAATTCCTCATTTGTTATGATTCATTAGCTATGGAAACCAAACAATAAGAAAAACTGATAACAAAGTTTTTGTATTTCAAATCATGATAATGTTAACAGGAATTTAAAATTTATATGCGACTAGAGTGATATTCAATTCTGTGTTTCTAAACCTGAATCAGAGAAATAACACAAATCAAACACTCCCCACTTAGTTTAAAATTACAGTTTCATAGAAGATTTTAGCAGACTTTACAATATATCCCTACATGAAATAATTAAAAATATTTTTTAAGCTTATAATGGATTATTTTCAAACTTTACTTTAACTGAGCTGACTTGGATTGACAGAATTCAGCAAGAATGGAGTAACGGTTTTACAGTGTTTCACAATAAACCGCGCTTAAATTTAAATACTTTAAAGCTGTCCTCACCCAATATCCAAGGGTCTGAACTAAACGCAGACCACATATTCAGATGCAAAAAAAGTCTCAATTTTTGGGAAAGTTTGCATTTTAATTCATATATCTCTTTATAATACAGCATTTTTTTAAAATTTCTGAATATTCCAAAAGCAAATAATTATTCATTTAAGGCAACACAAACACACATAGTACCCTTTTTGAAAAAAAAAAAAAAAACTTTTTGGAGACAGTAACAGTAAAACTAATTTGTTTTATATTCAGATTATATAATTAAATTGATACTGAAAATAAAATGTCAGTTTGTCAAGTTATTATTTCACAATTTTAAAAAAATTAACTTTTTTTTTTAACTTTTATAAAATGTTAGATTTTTAAAATTATTTTAAGTAATTTATCTGCTTTTAAGATTATTGGAAACAAAAGTTAGGGTGTAATTGGATGGAAATCTGCTTTCTCTTGTTAAGTTTTCATAATTACTTTTATAACTAAACCTGGGCAAACCAAGATTTTTTTAAAAAAATTAAATTTAAGATTTTTTAACACAAATAACTACAGCTCTCAGACCTAATCCCATACTAATTTTTACTCTTTGGAACATACATACTCTGTGGGAGTTACTACCAAAAATTTCAAGACTATATTTATTAAGCAGAAAATAAAACCTTAGGGATTAGAAAATACTTATATCTTCAAAATCAAAAGTCTGAGAAAAACACATTTAAAGCTTGTAAAGGCATAAAACAAAAATTAATGATGCCTGTATTGCTCTAATTTTTAATACATTATTTTCCACCTTATGTGTTCTACATAAAAACACTAATTTAACTAGTTATGACTGGAAATAATTTTTTAAATTCAAAATATGATTTTACATGATGTTGAAAGCATTTGCTACAATGACAGGTTGTTCAGCTTTATTTTAACCTAATATTTTCAAAAAAGTTCTAAATACAAGTAATTTGTACACAAAATAAAAATGATACAACTTCAATCAGAAATCCCCAAGTTTTTAAATAATATTTATTTTTTCTCAATTTGAAATCGGGGCAGTTTAGCATGTTTAAGTTTTCGCTGCGTGACTTTAAAATACTATAATATAGTAATGCAACATATATTTGCTACAATGTAGTTTGGTATATATCATGGAAATATTCATTTCTTTCTGTAATATTTGTATTCTAAAGTCTGATTGTAGTATCAGCTGAAGGATGAATTTTAGATTTATCATTTACAGACGTATTCCATACCTTCCAAATATTACTTCTCATGGGAACCTGAGTACGATTTGGCAGTGGCATTTTCTCAATACAAAAAATGAATGACAGCAAAGTAAAAAGCTTAAAAGTTATGCACTCTGTGTGAGTGAGAGAGACAAAAAAAATATATGCACCCAGAAAGGAACGAGCTACTATCACGAAACATGACACATGACGAAGAGATAAGCAAAGGATTACGAATTCAGAAGAACAAGCTGCTTTATAAGAAGATATGGCTAGAAGAAATTACAAATCAATAGGTAGTAAATCCAAATCTGTTAGCTATACAAACCGAAACACCACGTGGAATCGAATCATTGAAGTAACATATGACCTCCGGCGAAAGATCATGTAACATTTTTTTAAAAACAAATCAGTTATATAATATACGAGTATTCCGGGATGGCTGCAGTTGCCATCCAAGCAGGTTCAAGATGGGTTTTGTTGGAGAGAGGTCTGGTGACATCGCAGGCCATGGAAGTACGTCATATCCTTAAAGACATTACTGGAAGAGTCACGAAGTATGCGAAGTAGCGTTGTCTTGCTGATAAATGACACTTAAGGGCATGATAGCAAAGGCAAGTACAACTGATGTTAAAATTTCGTCCACGTAACTGCTGCCATCAAACTTCTTTGAAGGATGACTATACACGATCGAGTCTCCCAACCAATCGCTCCCCATCCTGTCACATCTTTTGTAATCTCCATATGTTTCTCAACAACAAATACCAGATGGAACCGGTGGTATGGCCACCTCCAAACGCGTATACACTTATCATCAGCAATAATACTGAATCAGGAACTATCGCTGAAGATCACACGCATCCATTCGGTCACTCTACAGCTTACTTGAGGTCGGAAAAAAGGAGATCTGAGCTGCCTGTGATGGTTCAGTGGTCATGATCGTCGTCTCCTTTTACCTGCGTCAGCCCATCGTCTCCAAATGGTTTCCATTCATACCCCCGGATTTCTGGAAGGTGGTAAATTGAATCGAATTGATTCTAGCGGCATTGTTGGTGAGGACGTCGCCACTTATATGACTGCGCAATCATCGCGCGTATTTCTGTTCGTGGGTTCGGCGGTAGACTATCCCTTCAGTGATCTATTGTTGCCAACACCGAGCAACTACCATATCGCTCCGACTGAGGAGGGGGCCGAGACGCCTGTTCGACCAACTTGCTTCTTTGTGGCCTACTATACGCCCCCTCTCAAATTCCAACAAATGTTCGTACTGTTGTAGGTTACATCTCCGAAGCATCTCCAGTCATAATACCATCCATCCAAGTCCTCAGATTTGTTTGAATAATCTTATACTACGAGCAATCGTGATTTTCAACTCTCCCAGCAGCACGGCGCATATGCGCATACCGTGCTGATCCTTGTCTCGTTGGCGTCGAAATTGTAATCATTTGCATATTTCTTACGAGACTACATTCCTGCCAAGTTTAGTGATAGTAGCTGTTTTCTTCTGGGTGCATATATTTTTTGTGACATAGTGTATAAACTATGTGCAAAAATAAATACTGGCCTTTGTTAATCTTAATTAAGTAATAATTCTTAATTGCCAATCTTAATTAAGTAACTAAGAGAGAAATCAAAAAATTTGAAGCATAAGCAAACAGGAATGATTTTAATAGCAAAAAATTAAATAGATATTTTCACACTGAAAAAAATGGATTGTGTTCAAAAACATTTTTAATGAATTCAATTTACAAACTCAAAAATGCTTCAAAATGAACCGAAGTTAAAACCAGTCTCATAAAACTTCAGACATCTTAAAAACGAATTGATTTTCAGATTTGAAATTTTGGGGCAAGTTTTCTGTATAAACTCATGTAAATAAATTAAGGAAAATGCAAGTTCAGGCAAAGAAAGAGTTAGCAACAAAACAAATGCGACTTATTTTTAAAACCCTTTTTATTAAACAAAAGGTAAAGAGCAAAAAAATGCTCTATGTTTGATAACATTAATAAAAATTGCAATTTTTGCTCCCTAGAGTAAATCACGCCCTCCCTCCTATTTACAGAAGCCAATATTACATGCCTGGTACGATGATTAATACGTAGTATGTCTCCCAGACGATACAATACAATTCGTACAACGCATAGGCATGCTGAGTATCAAATTATCGATCTAACCTGAGAGAATATTACATCACTTATCATGCAATGCTCTCTGAAGTTCCGGTAGACATGTAGGAGGTGGTTGATTGGCAGCAACTCGACGTCTAAGCATGTCCTACACATGCTCTACTGCAGTGCTTCTCAAACTTTCTATACTTGCGACCCAATTTTCAATCATAATTTTCATCGCCCCCCCCCTTCCATACAATGACAATGTATTGAATTCAATAATAATATACTTTGACGTAAAGTTACACACAATACGAATTTAATTATAAACCGTACACATTATCAAGATAAGTATTAAATTTTGTGTAAAATTTTACGCATGTTCATGGGGTCACTGGTAATTATTAAACTTGTTATCAACTTAGTACTGTTAAATTAAATATGAAACGCATTGTGTGCAGTACTGATACGTTTATAAGTGTATTATATCAGTGTAAATGTGTATTTTATTTTTTTGTTATGTCAGAATGTATTCTGTTTTGCTTCCTTTCTCAGTACATTAATATTTTTTTTAAAAATAATCTTAAACTTTTCGATAAGCACGCGCCTCCTTGTAGGGTTATCACGCCCCCTAGAGGGGTGCGCCCCACAGTTTGAGAAACACTGCTCTACTGGATTAAAGTCCAGTGAGAATGCTCTCTAATCCATACGGGGGATATCCTCCGATTGAAGGCTTTCGCTTATGATATTTGCAAGATGAGCATGGGCGTTGTCATCCATAAACACAAATTCTGCGCCTATGGTGCCCCGAAACTAACGTACGAACAATCCCGCACCACCGAAATGGTGTCGTTCAGTGACGTTGTCTTGGTCGTAACGGTTACATGGCACTCTCCATATGAAAGTCCGGCGGGAATCAGATTGCAAATTAAGCCTGAAATCGTCGGAAAATATCACACATGCCCACTGTTGCGGTGTCCAAAATACACTCTACTTCAGGATATCCGCAGGCAACAGTGAGTTACCGTAAGTCGAACACATCTGACAGGTCTAGAAGGATACATATCAATCTGCCCTAAGAGTCTGCCTTGAAACTAGGGATTGCAATACCGGAATTCCGAATACCGGTATTTTGAGCCATTTGTACAATTTTGTAATACCGGTATTCACAAGTTTAAATACCGGTTTTTCGGTATTTACGAGAATTCGGTATTTACTAGAAAAACATATACTAACTGAAAGTAAAACATAGCATATATTAATATTAGATTCTGAAACAAGTTGGAACAGTTTACTCCTAATGATGGAACGATTTTTGAAACTGAAAATTCCAATCCAAAAAAGTGTGTATGCTTATGACCACATGAAAGAAGTGATAACTTCAAATTTTGTAATGTTATTTCAGGAGTTAGTTAAATGAATAAAAAACAAGGGTATATTAGTATTGACCTACAGAATAATTTATTCATATGTCTGTACTCATAAAGTAATATTTTGTGCGAGAAATACTTTGGGAATTTTAATTGGGAATATATTTGGAATTAATTGGGAATATATTTCGTAATTAATTGTATTCTAGGAAGGAAACAATAGGTTTATGGTAGTCGAAATAGGTTATAAATCCTTTAAATTCAAAATTTTATTTAAATATCTATAAAAAAAACTCCGCCAAGCGTTGTTTCGTACTTCCTTGTGCTTCATTTGGATCATTTGACGTAATTAAATTGAATTTTATTTGAAGAAACCAACTAAGGGTTTTGATTTGTTTTATGAAAAATCTACTTTAAAATTCCCATTTAAAATCATAGGTAAATTGTTCAGAAGACCCGATCCGGTTTTGTGAATTTTGGTTGTAATTTAACAATATTCTCTTTCTCAATTCTATTCATGAATTAATTTAAGCAAAGAGATAGATAGTATAACTGGTAGTTGATTAAGAAGAGAGGAATCTAGGTCACACAAAAAACCTTTAAAAAGGGATTTAATCAGAAGATTTATGTTGCACAATCTCTGGTTTATACTAGCTCTTAGCCATTGTATGGCAATTTTGTACAAATATATCCGGTGCTGCTGCCAGGAAAGTCTTTTTAACTATATTTTGTTTTCTTGTATTTAAATTATTTAATGTATAACTTTTCTTAATACCTGTATACTTAATTTTGTTATTTTAAATTTTTAATTGTTTTAATTTTCTTTATAGACTCAAATTATATTTAAGAAATGTGATTAATAGAACTATTTGCTCATTGCTATTCCGATTCGCTTACAAAAATAGATTTTTATTCTTAAGATCACTGCAATATTGCTAATGATAATTATGCGTTTTACTTAGTTCTATAAAAATTTGTCCTTTTTCTACATTTTATGTTTAATTTTAGTATAAGATTCCTCATTCTCTCTAAGCCTATCTTTTTAAAAATATTACGTTTCATTTTCATGCTTCAACTAGGATTAGAAGTATCCCGCATTCATTTCTTGTAGAAAGAGGTCGTGGGAAAGGGGGGAGCCCCACTTAGATCGAAGCTAGAAACTTTACTTTTATGGCGTATTGGTGGGGGGACAAACTACCCCGTTTCAGAGTGTCAGGGGGTAAACGTCCCTCCTTTCCTTTTTAGGGGTGTGTATGTCCGACAGAAGGCGAAAAAAGCCGAATGTGCGTTATACTCTCGAACGTGACGTTCAGTCAATTTCACTCTTCAGCAAATCGTGCCAATAGAAGTTATCACTTCAAAAAGCATTGATAGTGAATTAAACCTGAAAATTAATTTTTCCGATAGTAAATACGAGTTAATATCCTGAACTTTATCAGCTCTACTTCCAATAAAACTGGCTGTTGAGGCATTTTGTGGAAGAGATTCTAATTTATTAACAACTAATGCAACAATAAATTTCATGTTGCAGTCACTGAAAGAATAGCAGACATCACTATCTGAAGAATTGTATTTTACATTGAGAAATCGCACAGGAAAAAGGCAAACCTAAATAGAAAATGTCTTACGGTATTTACATAATTATAATGACTTTAAAAATGAAAGTGAAAAAGAATAGAGACTAAACAATTCAAATATGATCAAGTTTAGAGTAAATTTTATTAAAATGTTTCACCCACAAACCTATCCACATTCAGAAGAATTCAGTACAGATATTAAAGATGATGAGGCCACAACTGTCGATAGTGAAACGGAATTGTCTCTTGAACAAAAATTAGAATTAGCGATAACTAAAAATATTTCAACAAACCAAAATACAATACAGAGAAATCAGCTATATCTAAAACCATCCGACGAGAAATTCATTTATTTGAAGATGAAGGATTTAGAGGTAAATACTTAGAAAAAGTATATCGCGCATTGCTAACAGTGCCACCAAGTAGCGTAGATGCCAAAAGAGCATTTTCAAAAGCTCGTAGTTTGTGCACAAAATTACGTTCCAGGCTTAATGAAAGTACAATTGATGTATTATGTTTTATAAAAGATCACATTTCAAAATTTTGTAATAGTACCACAGACTAAATAGTGCTATTTGCACTTTTTCGTGATTTAATCAAATAATTTTACTTTTTTGTGATTCTTTATATACTGTTATGATTTATAAGTCATTTTTATTATTATTATTTGATTATTTACACTCTCTAATAAAACTGGAAAATATAAAACAAACGAGCACCCATATTTTTTTTTCTTTTTCTAAAATTTCCACTACCGGTATTAAAACCGATATCCCGGCATTAAGATCTAAAACATACCGAATACCGGTATTGAACTTTTGGTCCGGTATTGCATTCCCTACTTGAAACTATCGTACCAGATGCCGAAAGCTGATGAGAAAGGTCTGGTGTGATTCTTCGTCCGTTTCTTTTAGCAGTAACTGCCATATACCAGTCCTCATTCGGCGTTGTAACTCGGGGAGACCTAGGCTGTAACATCTACTCACATTACCATCAGTTTGGACCCGTTGCCAAAGTTTGGAGATGTCACTCTTGGCGATTCCAAATTCCTAGGATACTTCCAGCTGGGTAGGATTGCATTCCAGATGATCGATAATTCTACGACGTAATAAATCATCCAAATGCGTCCTTTGTGTCATAACTACGCTGTTATTTCACTGAAAATCTTATAAAACGCTTGAAAACAATTTTACTTCTTTGCCTGTATTTCTTATATATCCCCATCTTGCTATCTTATCATTGTGACATACTATAGGTGTTATCTGGTGGCTTCCTGCAATTTTCATATGATTCTTGAAGATGTGAGTAGAATTATTTTACTATTTTACGGGGGATATATTTATAATTTTATTTTAGAGTTCGATTTCTACGTGACTCTGAATTATTATGGAAATGAGTGTATATGGGCTTTAGGAAAATGCAAACATTTTTTTTCGATACTTTGTTATTCTTAGGGTATTGCTAGGCCTTGCACACATAAAGGGATAAATCATTTAGTATTAAGGCAGAGGTGAGAAATTGTTTTGGCTTGAGTTTCACATTGTGGAAGTGAAGGATACAGCGGAGCTGCACCTTTTTAAACTGATTGAACTATTTAGTTAACTTTGCATCTCAGAAAATATACCTGTATGAAGTTACCATATAAAAATCAATGAATATAAGCTAAATAAAATAGTAGCAGCTTTTTTTAAATGTACTAATTAGCTATATAAAAGCACATTTTATTTTAAAATCAATTTAATGAGACCAATGAACCATATCACGTGTTTCTAGAAGTTTTTTTCTTAATCCGAAATTAATTGCTTGTTGAAATTCTGATCACAGCTGGCAAGTTAATGTTAGTCATCTTTTATCTATAATTACACTTGTTAATCTTCATGCAAGTAAAACTTTGCTCACAAATATTTGTCGTTTGAAATATGGAGAACACTTTCTTTCTATTTAGTTTTCTGATTGCCTTGGTAGCTCGTAAAATAACTCTTTGTAAGTCGCATGCAACTCGGGGGCCGCAATTTACTCACCACTGTATTACTGTATAAGAGAATAATTTCGAAACATATTTAATACCAGCAAAAATGTATCAACTATGATAAAAAAGATGGGCGCGATAAAATATGATGCTCTATATTGGGTAGTGAAGCCAGAAAATAATATAAATGTTTTTCTTAAAAATGTTACAAATTAAAGTCCTATTCATTAAAATTACCTCTCTCTCTCTCTCTCTCTCACCGGATTGAATTCTCGAGTTAATACACTCATTTCCAAAATTAAGGTCACAAACGTAAGATCCTTGAAAACTGATGAACTATTCAGGGCGTTTCCACGAAATGTTACCAAACATGTTACAATTTGAGAAAGAATTAGTAACGTAGCAATATAGAAAAGGTTTTAATTTTGAATTAAGATAAAGTTCTTATCAAAATGTGGGAAATCTCCTGAATTTGACATAAGGCATTTAACTCGAGAAAAGTCTGTTTTATATGTAGTGTGATCACTGTGAACTACATTGTAAGCCTCATAACGAGCTGTCATACTATTTATGAGGGTGTCAGCAGTTATCTGGGACAACAAAGTCCATTCTTCCAAAAGCGGGATATTTATTCCCTGGGAGGAGAGCTACGCTGAGAAATGGCTTTTTCTATACCATTTTAAACATATTCAATATAATTATTATCCGGAGACTTCGAGGGTCAGTCCATGCCATGAATATCAGCTCTTTCATAAAATTCATCAGCAGTGTGAGTTCTGTGTGGCCACTCATTATCGTCCATGAAAATGTAGACTGGGTCCATAGCACCTTCTAGGATCTCATCCTTACAGCAGAGTGGACAGTAGCCGCATCGAAAACGTACAGTGGTGTATGACTGCCCAACATTATGCCATCACATACAAGGCTCCCTTTGCCACCAAATATGTCGATTTTTGTTACGTAGGAGAGATGACAGCTAGCTTCACTTTATATCCAGGTGAGGACACGACGAGAATCACTTTGTCTGGCAAATTGTGACTCATTTCTGAAACGAACACGCCTCCATTATTACTGTTTCACATGACTGATGTTTTTAGCTCCACAATATCCGTTTTTTTCCTGTTGGATATTGTCAAAGGGACTGGAAATCGGGTATAAGTCAATCTCGGCTAGACAGTTTAGACTATTTACCTGGAAGTTCTTCTTCCAGACACAACATCAAGGTCACGAGCTAGCTGAGGAGCCGTTGTCCTCCTTTTTTATCTTACGCTTAATGCCCATTAACGATCATGTGCAGATGTTGAAGCTCTCTGTTGACCCTGGTCGACCTTCCTGATGATTGTATATTTTATGTGGTATTAATTCCATAACCGGGATACCCCTTTCAAGCCCCACCACCCGGAGCCTTTCCGCTTCAGACTGGTCATATTTAAACCTGTCAACGGCTCTAAATCTCAAGAAATCATCTAAATGGTCATCTAAGCGAGTCATTCTCACTTCAAACAGACTCATTTGTTTGTTTTAATGCATTATTCACAAAAGTGGGGATTTAATTCTCATATGCTTCAACGGTCTCAATCCAGTAATTCTGAAAAAACTAACGGTAAATAATATCGTTTCCTAAGCTGACGGCTCATATTGCACTACCCGTTCTTCAAAAAATGTATAAAATACGAGTTATATTAATTTTTATTGAGGCATTTTAAAATAAAGAAGGAAAATATTTGTGACATGAGTATACAACACGCAATCGTATTCTTACTCAGCAGACGTCAGAAAATCATTTTGTTTTAAGCACTAGTTTGCAAAACTTAAGCAGCAGTTTATATTTTCTTACAACTCCACGAGAAATCATCTGAGAGACATCAAATTCAGAAGTAAGAGACAGCATTTGCATTTAACTGGTGCAAAAAGGAATACAATGTACATACACTGCTCAAACAAATTAGAGGAGCAAGAAAAAAAGTAAGAAACCATTACACGGTAGAAATGCATGAGAATAAAATGGTCAGTGCAGGTGTAACAAAGCTCAACATAGAAAAAAAAGAAACAAAAAACAATTGTATGGGAAATGCTATTTGGGCATTATATAAAGAACATGAAATGAGGCTTCATGCCAGCAATTCAGTTGTTTATAAACGACGAAAAACTGTATTGATACAGGATGTTTACTATGGTGTGGGGTCCCCCTGAACTATAGCATAGATACCGTGAGATTATCAATGACGCCTTGGGAATACTGCTTAATTCTTGACGAGAAGGGCATCTAAATCTTCGAGAGTAACAGGAGGCCTCTTGGATTTTAAGAAACGCGTCACCCAAGTGTGTCTCAAACATGCTGGATCAGATTAAGATCATGACAGCAAGCTAGCATCTCCATACGCTGTATTGTTTTAAGTACAAGAAAGTTTTCCACAAAGTCAGCTGTATAATTTCTGGCATTATCCTTAATTACAGGGAATGAATCACCAATGCCTGTAGCGAAAGGTACGACATAGGGACATAGAACCTCGTTTGCATACTTTTCAGCTGTCCAATTGCTATTCTGAATGATATGCAGGTCAGTACATTCGTCTATGCTGATGCCAGCCCATATAATCAAATTACCTCGTATGTAATGTAATATTTCCTGAACGAATATTGAGTTATTTCAAGTGCCCCTTACTAGCCATAGCAAAACACGTCTATCATCACACTCTAAAATGAATACAGACTCGTCGGTAAGCAGCACTTGACTCCAATCCCAATGCATCCTATCTCGATGTTCAGCAGCCCAGTTTCTTAGAGCCGCACGATGTCTTGCTGTCAGCAAATACCCACTACTTGTCTACATGTATCTAGACCATCCGCATGAAGCTCATCTTGGATTGTTTGGCTTGAGTCCTCTCGTCCTGTTGCCGAAGGAAACTGTCTTTGAATTAACGTCGAATTGGCTGTTCTGTCTCGACGAGCTGTTTACAGGATATATCGATCCCTATCTGTTTTGATAATCGATAGACTACCTTGCCCTGGCCAACATCAAACATGTACTGTATCTTAGAATAGATTCCACAGACTTACAATGACACTGATTGCCACTCCACAACAGCTTCTATTGAAATCATGATTTCTGCAATTATTCCCTTTTTCTGGTTTTCGGCTCTATGTACGTTCCCTTGCAAAAGAGAAGTTTTATTCTTCTACATTTTAGACAATCGATGTTTTATTTCACGTTAGTTATCAGTAGAAATATTTGCGTAATTTCGTAAAATCCATGTGCTCCCCTAATTTGTTTGAGCAGTGTAGTATGGAATCAAACAAAAAAATAGACTTTATTTAGCTCATAGTATCATTATACATGATTGTCTGTCCAAGAGGAAGAACTACAACCAGATGTACCTTAGTATAAGATGTTCCCTCTCCGTACTGCAATGGTTGCTTCACATCTTCTCTCCATACTCGGTGCCATATTGTCCAATTGGTCTTGAGTTAAGAGTACCCATTCTTTAATCAACAACTGTTTAAGTTGTTGGGTGTTCCTTGGAGGATGTAATTATGCCACACGGTGTCTCGTCAAAGCACCCACGCATGTTCTATGGAATTAATTACAGGAGAGTACGCTGGTCATTCCATTCGAGTGATATCTTAATTTTCCAGTAGCTGCTTATTATCAGCAGTCTAGTGTTGTCGTGCATAGTCATCCATAAAAACAAAGTCCGATCCAGTAGTACCTAGGAACAGATACACATGTAGAAGGATCACCTCATTACAGTAGTGATCTCTGATTACAGAACCTATGTCAAAAATCTTTGAACTCGTAAGCTCGTTCAGCATAATGCCTCCCCAAACTCCAGTAATAGTCTCTTTCCATGATGTTATTGGGATGAAACCGTGTAACGGGTCTATTTGCGAACCTTTTACTAATCTTCTTGGGGTAAATTTATTCGTTTTAACTGTATGAACCATTGAAAACTTTCTACAGAAGAAGACTTCAATTATTCAAATGAGTGGTTCTATTTAAGCGTTGACATTTAAGTACGCGATATTAATCGACGGATAATCGCTGGATGATCGATTATTGATAACTGGAGAAATAGTTATTAATTTGAGCTTAAGAATTATGATTGGAGATCATACGAGAAAGATTTATAGTGAAATAAAGCGTAGAAGTCTAGAGATCTCCAAGAGTAAGTGGAGTAAATTATACTTATATGTTAAGTAGGCTTAAGCTGTGTGATTGCTTTTATAATTGGTTACTTAGTGCATTTCCTACCTTTAGTTGTGTGGTTTAAGTCAAAGAAGATATTAAATTTGAATTTATAATTGGTTATGGCTGATCTTTACTCGAATGATAAACAAGTCGGTTGTCATAACCGTGCCCCGGCCTCTCTTCAAATCAACTGCGTTGAGAATCACTGAAAATCTCCGAAAAAAGACTCCTCTAAAGTGAATGTTTATTTCAGAGTTTGACAGTTAGAAAGGGAGGGAGTCAATAGTGTTAGTTTACCTCTGCCCTTTATGCAAACTGCCAACCGGCATGGCATAGTTTGATAAAGTTCCACTGATAGGGCGGAATTTCATGCCAAATTGTTTGCAGTTGTTGGGCTAAAATGTCAACATTCCGGTATTGTTGTAATTGCCTTCAGATAACATCCTAAATGTGCTCAATGGAAGAGAGATCCGTCGACATAGCTGTCCAAAGAAGAGTTGGACAGGCTTGAAGACAATTCATAGAAACCCGTGCTGTGTGCGGTCAAGCATTATCGTGTTTAAAAGTATGTCCTGGGTGTCGCAAAATGAACAATAACGCAACTGATCATAGAATGTCGTCAATGTCCCGCTGTGCTGTCAGTGTTCCAGAAATAACTGGCAAAGAGGTCCTACAATTCAGATTTAGTCATTTATTTACATTGATTTATATATTTTAAGCTTTTTGCCACTTTAAGTGAAAAATATTTATATATATATACATTATAATAAAACTTTCTTAGAGATTTCACAAGAATTAACTGTTTGTTATTAAACCTAACTCAAGATTTTTTAAAGCAATTCTTTCAATTCTTTACTTGTTTTAATAATTAATATACAAATTTAAAGTTGAGTAATTAACCATTTAACTGAGATTTGCCTGTACAATCGTGCGGATTACCGAAATCTTGCCATAATTAGTTTGCCCGTGCACTGTACGAACACTGTTATTGTCTTCTTTCTAACTTTGATTTGAACATTTTTTAATTTTTATATGAGATTATTAGTGCTAGTGTGTTTTTTAGAGATGCAGTTTGTTTGTGGTGCTGAAATATTTCTCATGCGGGATTTTCTTTGAAGTGAAGGTGGGGATTTTCCCTTAAAAGCAGAGTAATTTAGATTCCTGAAAATATTCAATACAGAACAGGGATTGGCAAGGCAAAATGCTTAATATGTTGCTTGAGAATAAATGCAAATAGAAAGATAATCCAAAGAAGTCGATATGATCTTTGTTTCCATTGCAATTTAAGGTTTTGTATTACACCAGGCTTCAAATTGTGTGTACGTATATATATAAAATCCTCAACCATTTGGAAAAGAGGTGCGATCATGAAATTTTTTGAAACTATGTGAGAAATCCTCTTAAGGTATCCGGACATGTTGAAAATGACAACATTCGGTCAAGACAGATATTTTTGTTTTCTCTTTTATTGAATAGAGCCATCATTTGGCTTTACAAAACATATTTTGTTTTGTTTCTACTCTACCTAGAGACCAAGCTACAATCAATTTTATTAAGTTAGGAAAACCGGAAGTGGGTCTTTGATCTACTAGAAGTGGGCATTTAAATTACTCGAAATCAATCATGGCGAGTCTTATTACTCAACATATTACATATGTATTTCTATAAAACTTTTTGAACCTGATATTTATGCTCTTTTCTAGAGAATGTACTAAAATATTGCTTATTGTGTGAATATTTTTTGAGTTAGGGCTTGTTATTTAAATAATGGTCTCATAAAGAATGTGATTTTTCTTATAATGTTTACTCAATCAACTCTAAAATTTTCAAATTTTAATAAAACATTAAAATTTTAGTACATTCTCTAGATAAATGCATCTTGATTGTTTTGGTAATATTTTTACTAATATAAGTGTATTATTTTTTCTTTAAATGCTTTGAAGTTTTACAAAAATGTTGCTAAAATTTCACTTATAATTGTGATTTCTGTGAAATTTAGGCAATTTATTTTAAATATTGTTAGTTAAATATTAGTATTTATTGGTATTGAGTCCTAAAAAAGCCTTTATAATGTTTAAATATGTTATTTTGTTAAAAAGTGCTCCGAACGTGTTCGGATACTTTAAGATATTTAAAGCATTCTTCATAGCATGCAGAGTGTACTTATAAAAACTAAACATTTAGGGATTTTTGTGTTCTACAATTATGAAATAAAAAATAGTGTGGTAACTTAAAAATTGAAATAAAATTCATCCATTTTCGCATTCTGTTAAGTATTATGCTTAGTTATACATGCAATAAAACATGTGCCTATTCTTAAGATTCCGGTAAAAAAAATTAACGCTTAAGGGGTTAAAAAAATATCAAATACAGGATTTTATGTTATCTTTTATCAGTTTAAGGAACCAAATAATTATTTTAATAATATAGTTATTAATCTTTGTAAAAATTTAGCAATATGTAGACACAATTGTACAACACATTCTGTTATTTCTCAATGTTATTTACTTTCTGTTGTACACTCTGTTTAAGAGGTAAAAGCTTTTATTGCCCTTAAAATCTACTAATTTTGGATTGTATAGTAA
Organism: Trichonephila clavipes; assembly: GCA_019973935.1. NCBI lineage: Eukaryota > Metazoa > Arthropoda > Arachnida > Araneae > Nephilidae > Trichonephila > Trichonephila clavipes. Next base: position 473,699 of record BMAU01001374.1, on the reverse strand, counting down.
ATCTAAAAATGAGCGACATTGGGGTAATGACTTTTGCGAAATATGGCAGTTATGTTCATACTAAATAAAGCCGAAATTATTCTCGAAAAGCACAGCGTCCTTCATCTGTTGCGGTTCTAAGTTTCGGTGTCCGTCCAAAACATTTTCATTTGCTAGTTTCTCTGTGCAAGCTGTACCATCTCAACTCAGATGCGCAGAACGATGCTCCGGAAAAAGGTCCTTCTCTCGGGAACCAAATACTTCGCCAGTCGCTTAGAGACGAAAAACGTTTGGTGCGGTACACCTAGAGAAATTCTTGCTTAATACGTCCATGTCTTTTTTGGCTCTCTTACTGTTCAAGATGGTATGAATTGTACAGTATTTTTTAATTTCTAAACAATAATTTTAGAATAAAGAACTTGGTATTGTTACTGAAATTAAAAGAAAACACTTTTTGCGGGCCAGCTAAAAGGCGAGAGAAGACCCGATTGGCAAATTTAAACGAAAGGCACGCGCAGTAGAGCTTTCTTCACGAAATTTAGCCTTCCCGCTCCCAGTTTAGAGAAATTTATCCCGTTTAGCTTCATTGTTACTATAGCAACCGGCGTCTGTGGTGCTAGGCTTGGAAGCTCTCCACAGGGTCGGTCACGGCGGCACACTCCGATGCAACTGCGCTTGCTCAGTTCTATGATCCGGGAGGGTAGACACTGTTTCAGAGGGGTAAACCCTGGGAGCTCCCGGACGATCGCCATAAACGCAGATTCCGTCAAAAGAGAAGCACGTTCATCTTCCTCCGGCTCTTTGCTCGACGCTCAGGAAGCTTGATCCTTTCATTGCGAGTTAGCGTCGATGCATCGAGCTAGGGATACCCGCTTAAAATATCATGCAAGCGGTATCCAAAGTTTGCACAATGAAAATTTCTCATTTCTAAAAAAAAAAACACTTTACATGGTTTTTATTTTCTTTCTATTAAACTTTAAAGATTTTTTCTTGTAGATAGGCTTTGTTTATTCTGGCTGTCCAGATATGGGACGGTCCGATTTGAGAATGCTCCAAGTTCAAATTCTTCGCTGTGATGAAACCTATTAATACGCATGTGTGAATATGTATTTATATATGATATTACACATACATATGTAATATATATTAATATAATTTTTTTGATTTTGGTACACACATAAAACATAGAAGAGTACAAGATGGGTGTGTCCTCTCCGCGTCAGGAACAGGTGCGTGGTTAGGTACAGGTGCGCACCCATTTCCCGGGCCCTTTTCTTCGTCTTTCTGCCACTAGCACTCACTCGGGCCGGACGTCCCAGAAACTGCTCCTGCAGTAAATCGGATGTCTAGGTCACTCGGTGCATGACTCAATATTGCAAAAAGTTAAACCGCAGGTAAGGGTCTTTTCTTTCGAAACCCTTATTCTCTTCCTCTTTAATTCTATTCTCTTAGATTTTTTTTTGAAACAAATAAAACAACAAAAAAAACAATTTTATGCGCTCCATAAACATGGGAACTCGGTTTTTGCAAGGGATATATTTGCGTGCTTCCTTTGAGCATGCTTCCCTTTGCATTACTATATTTTACATCTTAGAAATACCGCTGTACAAATGATTAGAGGGAATTAAAAAATATATATTAGCCTCTGTGTGTACGTTTGAAGGGGAAAAAAACAGACATGCAAACAATGTGCTGCTTGTAAGATTTTTAGAATGAGAAATACTCGAACAGGAATTTTAAAAAATATATGCAGACTATTTTAAACCTAATGTAGAGGCATATGCACTTTGAGACATTGCATTAAAATTTATCACTGTCAACAAATCAAATATTATATGAATACATATTCTATACACAACAATCATGCACTGAGAGCTTGGAAATACATAATATTCATATAAAAATATATTAGTTTATTTTGTATGAAATACAGTACTTAAATTACTTTTAAAAATTCTGAGTAATTAATTTCCTTCAGAATATTTTTTCCCGTTAAAATAACGACAAAATAATTTTTTTATTCTATGTAAGATGAAATATTTGCACAAAAACTGAAATACAGTCAAACAAAAATTTACTACAAACTTATTTAAAATCAAATAAAATAAACTTGGAGTAAACTGTTAATAAAACACGTTTTCCATTTATTGATTTAAAACATTTGATTAAATCTACGTATGGATGCGCAACAGCGTGATTTGATACATCAATTTTTAATTCATATCAAACCAAGCTCTTAATAATAAAACAATGATAAATAATTTCGAAATAAATATTAAACAGCGTCACAATCGATGCAAAAATATCGATCGGTGCAGCATTCGTCATGGTATTGAGAACAAGAGTAATTTATTAAATGAGAAAATGATATGTATTTGATTTACGTGTTTCACTATACCCGTTTAATGATTCAGGTGTCAATAAAAACATTGCTCCCATTCCGAATACCGGGAGCGAATTGATAAGCAGTTAAATCAACAGCACTTAATTGCATTCATTCGGCGCCGGTAGGGGAAGCACTGCGTAAAGTTTCGGTTGGCCGAGTGGTGGAGCTCCGAGCGAAATTTTTTGATTGCAAGTGGTGCTCTCTCTTGACCTAAATTGTAAACGAAAATAACTGACAGGTTTTATACTTGATAAATGGGAAACGAATCAATATTTTATATTGTCCTCTTTATTTATTTGCGGTGTGTGCTCTGCAATTTCTCTTTCGCTTGCAGCATAACTATTTTATTTTGCATTTTAAATTTTTAGTTGTATATTTTTTCATTATTATTTTTCTTCACGTTTTTCTTTCGTATGTATGATTTCATTTAGTTTTACGTTTTAATAATTTTTGTTATATTCTATTCGATTGAATGTATAATATGCATAAAAAATGCAGTATATATATCTATACATAATTTCTGAATTATTATTATATTAAAATAAAATCACATACATTTATATGCACATTTGAATTTTAATGTGTAACTTTTTCCTACATATCATTACAGTTTTTATAATTATTAATAATTTATAAGGATTATATTTTTCTACGAACCCCCAAAAAGGTGAATTATATTGCAGTTTTGTTTAAATAAAAATGGTTCGTAATATGACTTTAAGAATATTTTTACCATATTATAAGACGACTTATTAGTATTAAGCTAATTGTAAATAAATATTACTGTCATGCTTAAATGACACTTTAATTAAAACTCCTTTATAATAGTTTTAATTAATTATAGATTCATCATTACTTCAGATGTGATTTAATATCACAGCTACACAATGGACTTTCATATTTTGTTTACAAATGCCAAAAACAAATGTCTATGAATTCTAACTAATAATTTAATTTTCTTAAAATGAGAATTTGAATTTTATGAATGAAATAGTTTTGCACAATATATACAGTTTTACACCTTCATACATATTCATACACCTTCATGACACTCATATATATTTCGCAAGAATTTATACATTAAACATAACAGTTATACATAAACATACAAGGATGAAATCATTTAAATATGCATATTTTAAATATTTGGACTAATAGTAAGTACTCTTATATAAAAATACTTATAGAAATAAAACATAGAATCACCAATTGTTAATATTAATAGCAACAGGTAAAAAAATAATTTAAACATTATAGAAAAACACATTTGCATAGATTTACATGTACGGTTACACACACACACACATAAATACCCACACACATACACCCATACACACAAACACACGCCCATATACACACAAACACACATATGTATATTATGTGTGTGATGCTGGTTTTCTAAAATCTATATATTTTATTTTTAATAAAAAGAAATCTTTACACAATATTATTATTAATTCAGAAATTTTACATATTGCATATTTTAAGCATTACACTTTAAAAAGGAATTAATTTTTTTAAATTTCAAAAATAAAAAAAAATATATGGATTATTATTATTATTACTTGAATAACATTTAAATTTATAAAGGAACAAAAATCTTAATTTCAAGTTACACGGAAATTTGTTTTTTGGTATGAAATGCTTAAGATTTCCATATACACTTAGCAGCTTTCAAGAAGAGAGTTGTTTTGAAAAACAAAATATTTTACGTTAAGGTTTGCAACTCATAATCCATAGAAATCTTTCATTTTAAATTATACACACATGTTGAAAATTAATGACGATACACATTATTGTTGGATAAGTTGTGATTAATTAATTATCATAGTTAAAAATCGTAACTATTTTAAAGAAAATAACCTGTGAAACAAGATTATTCTCTTACACACACAATACTTCTTAAATTTTATTTTACAATAATTTCAGTTACACTATCCATGAAATTATAGCAGTATTATACAAGAACACGATGAAAATACTATTGAAATTTTCTTTACTTGAAGAATGATATGGTTAAATATAATTACGTCTTTCATTGTATGAAAGATTGGAAAACAAACATTGCTTTCCTTTTATATTACTATCCAATTTTTTCAAATCAAGAACTAATTTCTCAATAATAATCTTTTTAGATTTTAAAAACTAATCTTGGGAATCTCCTGTACTTTCGTCACTGAGCAATAATTCTGCACCAGTGTAAGTGACGCGCCTATGTCTGTAAAATGTTTTTCACGGCCAGCGTACTTCTGTTACGGAGAAGTAAAGATTACCTGATTGAATCCTAAGTAGAGAAACCAGTTTTCCTCGCTTGAAGTGCAGCTGCTAGCGTGATATATATATATTTTCTTTATTTTGCATTGCTGCATTGTTTTTTTATATATAAATATATTTAAGTTACTTTTTAAGAAATGCCTACATTTTATCTCAAATGCAAAAAATACTTAATTTTTTCATTGTAACTATATTTTTGCATATATTTAAAACATAAGGAGAATTCAATTACTTTATAAGAAAAAATTGCATTTATATACATATTTTCTTAATATAATGTTAAATTTGAGCATAGTATGAATTATCTGGGTAAGTTTTATTAATCCTTAATGGGTTGATTGTGACGATGACACTTGTACTTTTAACGAAAAATATAACCTCATGTTTCATATTTTTTGTTGATGGGTAAGGTATCTGAGATTAAGCGATTTTCTACACCATAGGATACATATCAGGTTTAATGCCAGAGTTGATCTTATTCAAATAAAAGTAAGATGACCCGTGCTTTGAATGAATCAAAAATATGTTTTCTGAAATTATGACAGAGGTGAAACATCTATACATATGTTAGTTGCATAATTTCCTTTTCAGATTTTTCAGCATCATTAAATGTTTCCAAGTGCATGTGCAAAATTGTTGAGATTCAACTTACATTCAATACCTAAATTACAGTAAGGAAATTAAATAAAATATATAAATAAGTAAGATTTGGGAATATTTTTCTAAGAAATAAAATTTGGGAACCTATATTTATTTTAAAATTTTTGTAGTCTAATTATAAACTTAGAAAATATAAATATTTTACAATTATTAGAAGTTATACTTGATGGTAGATTAGTAGTACATGTTTTCACCTCATATTGAAGTTTTCTTTAATGAAGTAATATTTATAATTATATGAAAAATTGTTTTCCAGAAAAAAATATACAAAATTGTCATGCTTTGTTATTTTTTGAATCAAACTTCTTTCTTCAACAATTTTCAAAAGTATGTCCGAAATAGCTCGCAATTGCAGTATTTTGCTACTTATTAGCACAGACATGTTATGAAGGCATATATAGCATGAGGGTGGGAAAGGGGGAAAGTATAAACAAGAATAATGAATTATGTGAGAGTTGTTTGAAACCCATCAGAGTTTTGTTATTGATTTACAATGATATTAACTATTAAAAATGTTGAAGTTGGACTACAAAAGTACTGAAAATTCTTGCTCCGTTAGTTTTTAATCTCATCTATTTTTTTAACTTAGAAATCATGAAATGGTAAAATGGTATATTTGTTCCAAATATAATTAAATGCAAGTATAAATCATGTAGATTTCTGGACTCGAAGGGAATAATGTGAGGTAGGCTTGAATGGAAGGAATTTCAAAGTTAATGAATAAGTAGTGAATAAAATAAAATTTCGCTATAACCATTTGAAGCAAAAAAGGATTTCTAATCTCTCAGAATATTCTTTGAAATTTTAATTAAGTTCTATTGAAACTAGAAGTAGAGAAATTTTAAGACCTTCCATCCTATCGATACCTTATCTTCTTTCGAGTCACAAAGTGATAGTTGCTATACTATTATGCTTATAAAAATTTGTTGTATCTTGTATTTATATTATAGTGACATATTTTCATCATTAGTCATAATTTATTTTACTTTAAAGCTATTTTATAAACAGCTTAAGAAATATTTTATTTTGGATTTTACTTTTCCTACTGTATTGAATATATAAATAATCATTGGATTGTATATATTTATTGAATTTTTTGTATTCGTGTTTATTTTTTATATATTGATATTTAGAAATGTGAGCTATATTGTATGCATCACAAATAAAGAATTATATTTGTAGATTTTGTAGTTTCTTTTATCAATTTCATCTGCAATTGGAAATAAATGATGGAATATATATATGTATATATTTTTCTATGTCAACTTCTGAAAAATAGAGTATTCAATGTAGGATTCACTCTTTATTGCATTAAATATTTATATTATTATGACATAAAAATTTAATTTACCCCTATGAAATAAAATACTCCATTAATGATTTAAAAAAAAATTTAATTCTTAATTTTCTCCCCTTTTGATAGTAAAATATTTTTTAAAAAGTAGTTAATAATATCAGCATTTCTAAAATCATTGGAAGTTTTATTGATTTTTGAGCACATATTTTTATTTATATAGCACATATTTTTATATGAACTTATAACTCTCATAAGGCAATAAAAAGATGTATATTTCTTGTAAATAAGACATATATTTTATAAAAGCAATTTGATGAAGTAATTCTAATAGAAGTTCTTGTAGCTTTTAAACAAATAGAACACGCAGTTTTTTATTTTTATCTTTTTTCACAGAACTTTTGATTTCTTATACATTTTATTATGCATTATATAGTCAAATCAATCTCAGCCAAAACTTCAACTAAATGCTCTTTTAGGTAATGTTTATAAATTTCAGCATAAAAAAACCTCAAGTAAAGAATCTATGAAGAAGAGAAGTCAAAGGTAATAGGTAAGAACGATAGGGACAAAACAAGTATCGTTTAATTTTAGTTATATAAACGTAAAATTTTAATGTCTTCCAAAGATTTCTGTAGAACAAGCGATATATATATATATTTTAAAATCAAACTGATAAAAATAAGTCATAAGAAAGACGTCAAAGCCGAAATTTGAACAAATAAGCAGATGGTAATAACAAAATATAAGTGTTATGTGAATGTGATCATAGCTTCTAAATTCTCTAATAAATTTCATTAGCAACAATGATTCACTTCATTAGAAGAATACATATCTCGTAACATTAAAATAAAATATTGGTATTTTTAGAGAGCATATGCGTGAATACAAGTTATTGAATAAATATTGGTTTTCAAGTACTTATTAGGAGACAGTATTAGGAGTATAGTTTTTGTAGTTTTAAACGAATGTTAAGTGACGAGGATGACGCCTGATTTCTATAACTTCCACCTCACACCACGTCATGACCTTCAGATATAGGTGAGTATAATATTAAGCTGTTCTACAATGTTTAATAGTTCAATATAGGTGTTCGTCTATTGAAGCACAATTTCAACACGCAAAATTCAAGGTGAATGTTCGCTTTCATCAACATCGGACATTATAATCCACATAATATATTATTAAATTAAATCCCTCGTAACTTTGCAGCATGATCAGATGACGAAGAAGACAGCAGGACTTCCACTCTATTCGTCAGTCTTCCCCACTTAGCCACTAGGAAATTTTTACTTGATGGGCAATCATTTAAAAAAAAAAGCATTACTTTTCTCAACTCTTGCAATTTTTATCACAGCGCAATAACATTAATATCAATGTTTACGGCTCAAATGGAATGGTAATAAATAAAGTAATTATATATATATATATATATAACTTATCTAATTAATTCCTGATCCAAAAAATTTTCCTCTTTTCAAAACCCAATTTTTTGTTTGTTTGTGTGTTTTAGATCGAGGCCTAAATAACACACATAAGTTAGATATATTATTTGAATCTGATCTTAAGTTAGAGATATATATTTTGGAGGAAAATTGTTTGGGGAGGGGGGCTTATATCGAATTACTTTAGAGTAAGTGATTCAGAATGGGGTTTTCCTTTTTCTAAACACCATCTGATTAATGACCCGATAATTAAAATTTACAAACTAGAATACAACCCCTAAACACACAAAAAGAAGAAAATAGAGCTTCTTTTGCGAATAATTCCCGAATTGTGCAAAAAAAATTGCTTGAAATTTTGACTCTAAGGTTTTGAAGATCTAGGTTCCAAATGTGTAAGCAATTTGGTAAGTCACAATTTATATAATTTTTAGGCAACTGCACATAACAAACTATATTTTTAAGCAATACTAATTTTTTTCCTTTTATTTACATTTTTGAAACTGGAAAAAAATATCTATTGACCTATGCGAATATCCTAGAAAAGCTGAATTTTAAGCTATTTCAAAGATGAGACACCTTATAAGCGACAAATCAGTTTCCGTAATGAGAAAATAAATTTAAAGCTAATTGTCTATATTAATTAAATGAATTAATTAATCTATTAACACTATACTTTAGATTTCTTAGATTTATTAAGACTAATACCAATTTTATCCAAATAAAAGAAAATCTGTGAAATTTATTATAGGTGTCCCATTTTCTTGATAGCTGAACGCTCTATGCCATTGGTGCAGAATGTGTGATCTTGAGGCCTCATGCGGCCTCCACAACTGACTAACATGGCTTTCACCAATTTTTATGCACTTATTTATAGATAACGACTTCAAAATATTTTGAATTATACATAGAACGGTATAAAAATGCAAGTTTCAGTGGTTAGTGGTTGATATGACCAACTGTATCAGTATATTTCAAATGTTAGACACTTTTTTGAGAAAAACGGCGAGCGACACGTTACTTGATCTCAACACAACTAATTTCTTACTATCAATATTCGAAACAAGTAATATAATATTTTTTTATTCCTACTTGGGTCAACAATAAAAATTTTATTTAAATTAAATTTAGTTAATAAATTTCCATTTGAAAAACCTGTATTAGAATCGTATCATCCACTACAAGTTTAAAAAAATCCATTTGAACTAGAGAGGCGCCATCTGCTGTAGTTAATTGTAACTTCGTTAAAAATAACGTAGCATAAATTTAACATAAAAAAATAAAATTTAATTAATGAATTAATATTTGAAAAAACTGTATTAATATCAAGTGTCATCCACTACAAGTTTAAAAAAGTATTTGAACTTCAGTGGATGAATAAAAAGTATTTTATTAACGATTGAAAATTTGAACAACATATATACTATATATAATTAGGGAATGTGCGAAATAGTAGTAGGAATTGAAAAAAAAAAAACGATGGTGGCTACTGTTTGTCAAACTTCTAAATAATAGTACTCATGCAGTTGTCCTTTTTATACTTATTCTGTGGTTCGAATAAAACAAACTATATTATTATATTCCCAGCAAATACAAGATTTCTTAAGATATTATTTGATTTATTGGTTTGCCCATCATATCAAATTTCAGGGGGGAAATTAAAAGTAGAAAATAGCACATTTAATGTAGACGAAGAGTAAGTTTTTTTCTTCACTTTTTTTAAGAAGGATAAAATGGTGTTCAGATTGTGTGTGTTTTATACGGTTTTAACTACTTTAAAAATAAATGCAACATAACTTCCACTCTATCCATTTATACTTCACAAGGGCTTAGGAATTGGTAGCGGAAATAATGCTTAAATTATTAATACCTTCCGTATAAATATATCTTTCTGCTACTTTATATTAAAGCACTTTATATTTCAGCTGTATGAAATATAACATAATTTTATATATAAACTAATATTAAAGAATATAGATTAATTGGTAGTTTATAGCTTTTAATGAATGCCTTAAAATATCAAAGAGATGTAAAATAATTAAAGGGTTTTCATTGTAACACAATGAAAAGTGACATAATTAATGGCTGGCTGTTATGATTTGAGATTCATACATACAATTTGATGAAACCTTTATTTCTTAAAAAGGTTCAAAGCGAAAACAACTCTGTAAACTATTTGAAAAGACAAAAAATTAACTAATTTTGAAAATGCATTTTATACGAATTGATGAAACGACATTGAAAACAGAAAAATACATATTTTAAAATAAAGGGATAGTTAAAATTTATTTAATAAATATAATTAATTGAATAATAAAATTATGAAATTCAGCCTTAATTAAACTATAGTTTTCTGTTAATAAATAATTAACGTTCTCTTTAACCACTTACTTCAAAATGGTAGTAACTTTAATAAAGTGAAAAAATTAAATTAATATATTTATATAATAAAATGTAGAATACAAAATAGAAAAAGTATAACTTTTTTTTTCCTGATAGAAACAAATAAAAAAATGCAATAAAATTGTTCGTTTGAAAAGAAGTGATATACAAATATAAAAACATCTTAATATTATTTTGGTATATCAAAATAATTGAATAAATAAAATTTATGTTAAAAAACTACTTTTAATGAAATGAATAATACAATGCATAGAAATTATTTTGTTTTGTATAATAAAAAAATTATCTCTTAAAATGTGTCCCCCGATGTACAAAAATTAATTTTGCAACCATGAAAATTGTGATAAGTTGAAAAACGGAATATGGTACATATATACACACACTAAAAAGTCACAATTTTAAATGAGGCAAACAAAAATAGTAGAACAATCATACAGTATAGTAAGAAACTCAAATTAACTACAATAGTACAATTTACTTATACTACTGTACAGTAGGAAAAGGAAATAGTAGTATGAATAATTCATTATTATAAGAAGATATTATAAATTAAAATTATAAAAAGTATAAAACTGAGCAAAAGTACTAGAACTACTTGGTTATAATCAAAATAAGAATGAAAAAAATCAAAAAACACAAATCTATAACGAAATGAAAAGCAAAGTAGTAAAAATGTAATATGATAGATAGAAATACAGTAAAAATAGTAAATGTGAATATATAAAAGCATGTTAAGTATATATATAGCCAAAAATAGAATCTATTAAGATTTCAGAATTAGGCTATAGCTAAATTGCTTATTATAATAATAAAATTTAAAATTCACAATTCAAAGATTCTACTATATTTCCGCCACAGATATAAGAAAAAAAATGTGTAACCAATAGTAATATATACTAAATTGCTATACATTTGAATGAGCAAAGCAAATATAGAAGTATATATGCATATAATTTACATGTATACATATGAGTGAGTGAATAAATATTATCCTCGCAATTTTCAGATACTCCAGAGTTTTTGGCGCCAGACCTCGTAAGTTTGAACAATGGTCAAGTGACGAGGACACAATACCTGACACACGGCGGGTCTTCAACCGTACTGGGGTCGAACTAATGGCACGTCATTACCTTGACCAATATATATATATATATATATATATATATATATATATATATATATATATAGTATGCGCATACATATATACAGTATGTCCATTAATGTCTCTTGCCAGCCTCTTAACTTCGGAACGGCTGCATGCATATTCATGAAAGCGGTGTCTATGTATAGTAAAGAAGTCATGCACTACTGAATAAAACTACATACAGCACCACCTGGTATTAAAATGCGTTAGCATTTTTATCACCAAAACAGAAAGGTATAGGAAAAGAAAGAGATTGATAAAGTTGTAGAGTATTAACCATTTAGCACGAGAAAATACCTTGTGGACATTAATACAAAGAATAGAGCAGTTAAATTACGCATTTGTTGCTTCCTGATTTTCCGATACTGTGGCTTGAGAAAAAATGATCGGAGTAAAATTAGTAATTACAATATGTTCAAATTTATTACCGTCAGCTTCAATGCACATTTGGATACTAGTAGACCACGTTGGAGCATAGAGCGTGACACGTTGGCAAAAGCGTCCGTGATGCGTCCTTTAAGGTCCTGCAATACTTCTTCGAACCCTCCTGCTGTTTCAAGTATCCCCAGAGTATAAAGTCCAGTGGAGACAGATGAGACGAAAGTACAAACCAGTCTTCGACACCACCGTACCCAATTATTTGGCCACCATGGCTGCGCGTCAGCTCACAAATCTGCTGTGAAGTTGTACGTCATCAAGGATTTCGAGAAACAAATAATTGTGTATAGTGGTGTCAAAGATTGGCTTGATTTAACTTCACTTGACTTTTCCTATGGGAATGTCTGAAGCAGTGGGTGTATGCGATGCTTCCACAAACATTACAGGAACTTAAATGACGGACGCTTATTCTAACGTGTCACGCTCTATGCTCTAACTTGTGCAACGTGACTTTCAAACGAGGATCCAAGTATCCATTGCAACTGATCCTGAGAGGTTTGAACATCTCAAATAGAGGTATATTGATATAGAGGTATACTAAATGGATGATGCTCTACAACTATGTAAATTATTTCCCCCTACATATATCGTTCCGTTTTCCAGATAGGAATGCTAACTCCCAAGTTTATCACCAGTTGGTACCGTAGAAAGTTTTATTCATTAGCGCATGACTACTTTACTATATATAGACACCACTTTTATGAATATACAAGCAGCCGTGCCGATGTTAAGAGGCTAGAAAGGGACAATAATGGGCATACTGTATATACATATACACACATATACATATTTGTTTATATAATAGCAGGTGTACCTGATTTTCGAAAAGGGAAAATGAAAAGAATAACAATCGAGATGAAAGAATAAAGAAATTTTACTGTGGTCATGATTAAATTAATATTTTGGATAATTTTAAGGAAATTGTGCAAGTTACAAATTCTAAGGAAAGGACGATTTATCAAATAAGATAACAAAATATTTCAAATAAATGAAGTCAAATAACAAAGTATTTCTCAGGTATGCAAAAAGAAAAACATTGCTAAAATCAGGATATGTCACTACGCTGTACCGATCGGACTAATAAGAGGTGTATTCACTTCTTACAGATTCACAAGCGTCACATCTAACCTTAGTACTGTTGATGAGGAGTGTGATAATTTTAGAGTGTCTGACTCGTCCTTGCAATGGAATGATGTTTGCAGTGACCTTTTTCATTCGTTCTCTATAGAGTTGAGGTCCAGAGATTTCGTAGGGAACACATTATATGATGAATATGTGCTTACTCAAAGTAATCACCGGCAAGTTCAGGTCTTGTGGTCTAGTATTATCAATCATAAAAACGAATTGGGTTTCGACAGATGGCTACTTGAGATTGATCCTTATGCTTAGTGATCTGTGGTGTTTATCTCCCCACACAAAATGACAAAAACCACCCAGTCTGTCATAAAGCTATTCTTGTGTGGATAGAGCAATTTTTGTCTCGCGCCTCCTTTTCTATGACGAGTAAAGATTTAGCACACAAAGCGTTCTTGATGCATTGTATGCTCTCTCCGTTTCACCAGGAAAGAAGTTGGGAAGCATTTCGCATCTTGCTTAGACTTTCCGAGGAGATATTGGAATATAATTTCATGTTTTTGGATGTTAACAAAAGACGACACAGAGCTAAACATACCCATGATTATCTGGAGAGAGAGGACATTTATTGTACGGTGTGTAATACGAGGTCACAGGAATTCTATCATATCAAGGACGTTTAGGATGGAACGTAAGGAGGAGGAGTTTCCCACTGTCAAAATCCCTTCCAAACACCCTTCAGGCATTAAAACCACCACATATTGGAGAATTAGATGCTTCCACAACCACTGATCAACATTTTCATCCTCCTTAACAGCTCAACTCCTTACGTTAGCTTGTAAACTGTTAGAAGAGACTATATTTCTTATAAGTTTGACCAATCTATAGTAGTGATGTAGCTGCTCCACTCAAAGTTACTCTCATTCGCATATTACCCCACATTTAACTGTACAGATTCTTTTGGCTCTGTTGTTTGAAGTCTGATATATATATATATATATATATATATATATATATATATATATATATATATACACTGCTGGACAATTGCTAAGGACGGATCACAAATTGCTTTGTAGCATAACATTAAGCGAGACATGAGGCCTAGTAGGATAAAATATAGTTGCCACACTGTTCAGACATTAGAATAAAGAATATTTATTGTTCTGGAAAGTACAAAAGCTGTGAAACATTTGAAAGAAAAAAAATGTTCATTTGATCTGCGTACGGAGAAATGGAACAATGCATCTAAAAGTCAGCAGGCACCTTAAAGAAAGGTATCAGTACGGGATATGTCCACCGTGGAGTGTGATGCAACATTCCACACGTCGTACCATACTTTGTACAACATTATCCAGCAGCTGTTGAGGCAATTTATCCCATTCCTCTGTGAGTGCACGGATGAGAGTGTTCTTGTTTATCGCAGGATAGTTTCGACCAGCAACTTGCCTCCCCAAAGCATCCCACACATTTTCAATGGGGTTTAGATCTGGAGAACGCGCTGGCCATACGAGACCTTGAATACCCTCGCTGTCTAGACAATCCTGAACAGCGAGTGTTCGATGACATGTTGCGTTGTCCATAAAAACAAATTTATCACCGACAGCACCACGGAAAAGACGAACATGAGGAAGTAGAACTTCACCAATGTATCGTTGGCCCGTCATAGTCCCATTCGCAACCACATGTAGGCGCGTGAGGCCATTGATCATGATGTCGGCCCACACAATGATACTGCATGTCGGATATCGGTCCTTTTCCTGGATATTTTCTGGACGATAAGCAGTACCACTCTCGCGCCAGATCAGTTGGCGTCTACAATCCGATGACAGACTGAACCTACTCTCATCTGAGAATAGTACGCATGCCCAGTCCTGTTCAGTCCAATTGTGATGCTCACGACACCATTGCAAACGGGCAGTACGGTGCTGTCTGGTCAATGGGACACACACAACAGGTCTGCGTGCGTATAGTCCTCCTCCCCTCAAACGTCTGGCAATAGTTTTTCGGGAGATCTGCTTTCCTGAGGCAGCAAGAAACTGATTTGCCACCTGCTGAGCTGTGGTGCGTCTGTTCCTTTTTGCTGATAGGACGATATATCTGTCTTCTGTAGGCGTCGTACTTCTAACACGACCTCCCCCGTGCCGTCTACTATACATTTCAGTAGTTTTAAATGACTTCCACAGCCTTGAAACAACGCTGTGAGCGATGTCGAACTCCCTGGCAACATCTGTTATTTTTCGCCCTTCTTCGATCTTTCCAATAATTCGGTCACGCATAAAATCATCTATGTGATGTTGGGAAGACATGCCAAAAATTTTAAGTTCGTCTATTAAATCTTTCCTGTAAAACTTTGACTTGAAACAACAACTGTCCACACGCGTCAAAACCTTTAAAGCTCTTATGAACGCTATCACGTGATGAACAGACGTGGAAAAAAAATTTGCATACTCATACTTCTTCTTACTAATATCCCGCACTTATTCTAATTTTCCACATTTTGCTTCCTTTCATTTTGTGGTTGCTATGGATGATAGTGTTATCTGTCCTTAGCAATTGTCCAGCAGTGTATATATACATATGAGCAACACATTTCTTTTCATAAAAGTATTATTTTTTTAGGTAAAGTTTCTTTTTTATGTTTTGAACCTTAATTTTGGAATTAGTGTACACTGAATTTATAAATTTTTAACCTACTATATTTATAAACTAGTTATCATATGTAAAGAAAAAATCACAAAAATGACGATAACTCAAAGAGTTAGCCGTACAATTTCATGAAACTTATACACGTTATACAACATACAAGAAGGTATACAGTAGCATAAAATGAAATTATCATACAATTATGGTGTTAGAAAATTAGCATAAGTATACAATTAACAAATTAGGTGTATCAGTTTGGTATAGGAAAAGTACCCTGAATATGGGGCATAATCCTCCCGAGAAGCAATATAGCACATGCAGCGATGGGTGATGCCCTCAATTATGCTACATATTACTTCTGTTGAGAATACGAGCCATTGCTCTTCTAAGGTAGTTGAAAGCGTGGTTAGGGTCCTACTAAGGGCATTAAGGGTAGCTACACGTTATCCGAGAGCGTCGCAGACATGCTTGATAAGGTTAAGGTCCCGTGTTTGTGCTGTCACGGCATGCGCTGAATTGTTTCCTGCTGAAGATAAGCATCCGCGAAGCGTGAACAGTGCGGTTTCGCATTATCATTTTGTAGCATGAACTCTTCACCTATTGCACCTGTATAAGGGCACACATAGGCATTCAGGATGTCATTGCTTTAGGTGTGAGCATTAACATTTTCACGGGAAAAGACATGGAAGTCTGTACATCGACCCTAACAAATACCACCCAAACACTATCTGGTCCATGTGCATCTCTTTCATGGATGTGTCATGGATGAAAACGAGTTCCAGGTTCACTCCAAATTAAAATATGCATACTACACATATCGAGGCTAAACGTGGACGCATCAGTAAAGATAACAGCCCTCCATTGATCACGCGTCCAGTGGACATATTAACTAACCCACTGCAAATATTTGTGAACATGGTGTGACTTGAGAGGGATCCAAAAAAGTCTAGTTACCTCCCATAAAGACCACGATCGGGAAACAGACGTTGTGACATGGACGTCAACCTTTCGGAGAGATTGAAGTGGGCAAAGAGATAGTAATCGACACTCATGGTAGCGTGTGGCTGTCCTTGGCTGAACCTCCTGGATGCTAAATTCGTGGTTACAAATTGTTAGCAAAGTCTATCAATCACCGACGGACTCACATTTAGCCATCTAGCCACTTCTATCTGACTGTGTCCTGCCTCTATTCTTCCTATTGCTCACCACCGCAGTTCTTTGATAAAATGATGCTTGGAGGTCATTGTTACAATTTCACTGTATCAGATTACTAATCTCAGAAACGCAGCGAAATTGCCGCCTTTCTTTGAAGTATCCATTTTTTATACTCCTCGCAAATTACTTATTCCGACTGCATCACCACTTTTTTGCATAATGCACTACCATTCCGCTCATTTTACTTGCCAACATATTCAAACCTCATAGAGCTTGGCTTTTTTGGGGCGAGATATCGCTATTTTAAAAACTTTTCCTTAATTCATGATATCTAGTGTATATACACACATACAGAGTAAGCACCTTTGACCATCACACTTACCTAATTAACAAAAAATAAGTGTATTTTTTTGATGAAGGTAATAGATGTACCAGTTTATGATAACCAGTGTATATATATATAGTCAAAATTCTCTACTAAAGAAGGATGAATATTCAACAAGCAAAACTGAAAATAAATTTAAATTGCAAGATAACACCAGACATTTCAGGATATATGTGAAATTATAAATATAATGGGTTTAAAATAGAAAAAGTAGATGCTACAGTATTATAAACATTGCTGAGTTAGGGCAACTTAAATATAAAATAATTTATATAAATGTGAGGTTGAACATGTTTTGTGGCCAGTCAACCATACCCCTTTATGTTAATAATACTTAGCAAAAACCTACTAAAAATAGTGAAGAGAATATCTAAATCCATTACAAGATAAATGTAAATTACCTAAAAATTGCATTCAAAAATGCAGAGCCCGCGCTAAATCTGAGTACAATAAAGAAGTCATTGCCAGATTCTGGATCCAAATGCAAATTCAAAGCATGAGAATGGCTGATTTGTAGGACTTAGCAAAAATATGAAAATAATAGAAATAAAAATTAAAAAGAGAGTTTGCATACTACCATTACTTTAGGGACACTAGGGTTATATTTGAATTAAAAAAAGAATAATAAGTAATTTTACCTAATATTACAATATGGGGGATAAAACTTATCGAGAAAAAAGGATAAATTTATAATAATAAACTATTATTATTCTACGCAATTTTAATCTTTACTATTCAGAATTTCTTTATTGAAATAACTGCTAATAGAATTAATTGGGTATTTTTGAATTAAGCAATATTTAATGAAATATATTTATAGTTTTTTTTAGAGAGTTATAACAATTGACTTGCCAATTTATATTTACGTTGTTTTGAAAATAGTTTCATTAATAATTCTGAATAATACATTTTTCGATATATGGATGGTATCATCATTTTTGGCAAGCAAGACTAGAAATTTATTGTGTTGTATATAATTAATAACAATATTTCTGAATAAAGAAACAGGTACATTACTCTCCCAATGAGGTACTTTTATAATATTTAGTTTAAATTCTTCTCTTTTATCGTAAATATTAGTAAATATAGTATAATCCTTCAATTTGAGAAGAAAACTTGCTTTATAGTTGTTACCATTTGTCTGCATTAAATTATTGTGGATAAAAATTAGTGTTAAGTCTAAAATTGTCTTGCTTGCCAAAAATGATGATACCATCCATATATCGAAAAATGTAATATTCAGAATTATTAATGAAACTATATTCAAAACAACGTAAATATAAATTGGCAAGTCAATTGTTATAACTCTCTATATATAGATATATATACATAGTGTAATAAAATAAAAGTGAAGAAATACTAGAATCTACAGAGCTAAAGAAGAAAGAAGTTGGAATTCAGCAGACGCAACAATTGTAGATACAAAAAAAAGTCATTGGACTAAACTGGGGACCTATTATGATTTCTAAAGCTGTCGCTGAATTAGACCAGTGAATTATATATATATACATATATATATATATATATATATATGCATATATATATATATACATATATATATATACATATATATATATACATATATATATATACATTTATATATATATATATATATATATATATATATATATATATATATATATATATATACATATATATATGTATATGTATTATAATATGAAGGGAGCAAGCAAAACAGTTAAGACAACGGTGCGTGGTAGCCATGCATGGGTATAAAAGGGAGAACACAAGTGTAACAAGACGAAATACAGAAAAAAAAAAGAAGTAAAAAACAATTGTATGGGAACTTTAATTATTTGAAATAGTATAAAGAAAAGGAAATGATATTTCAGTGGAATGAAATCGGCATGTAATTGACAAAAAAAAACTGGTTGTTTCGAAATGATGTAGGATGTTTAATATTGTAATGTGCCCCCGAACTGCCAAGACTTCCATAGTACACTTACTAAAACTTTGTTCTTTGAGGAATACTGTTCCCCTCTTCAAGAAGTGCAATCTTTATGTCCTAAACGGTAAGGAAAGGCAGTGATTTTGCTCAATGCGTCGTCCGAAGGAGTCCCAAGGTGATGGATAACACTAAGACCAAGATAACCTACTGACTAGTCCATACGCTACATTGTTTCAGTTTCAAGAACGTTTAGCACAAGATGAGCTGTATGAGGCTTGGAATTATCCTGTATTAAAAGAAAGGAATCACCAATGGCTGCTGCAAAAGGTACGTCATGGGGTCTCAGCATCCCTCTGCATACCTTTGAGCCGTCAAGTTGCTATTCCGAATGATATACAAGTTGGTACGTCCACCTATGCTGATTAAATATTATGCTATCCAAACACTTTATCCTTAACGTAATATTTCCTGAATGAATAGAGTTATTTCAATTCCCCCTTTCTCGCCATACCGAAATACGTCTGGTATCCCACTCTAAACCTAATCGGGAATCATTCGTAAACAGCACTATACTCCAATCACTTTGTATTTAGTCTCGGTGTTGAGAAACCTACTTCCTTCGGGCCACAAAGTGATTTCCTGTCAGCAAATAAATACCTTTGTCCTATACAAAAACAGATCACCCACATGATGCCTATTTCGGATTGTTTGGCTTAAAATCCTGCACCCTATTTCCAAAAGAAGTTCTCTTTGAATACACGTTGCTTTGACTGTTCTGTCTCAACGAGCTCGTTAAAGGATATATAGGTCAATATTTGCTGTGGTAACCCGTGGATGACCTTGTCCTGGCCAACATCAAATGTGCCTGTTTCTTAGAGTCGATTTCACAGTTTCACAAAGACACTAATTGTCATGCAAACATTATCCACTGAAATTCTTTGTGATTGGCTGGATTCCTGTCTCCTGATAATACACCATAGATTCCGGTAGATCACGTTCTCGTAACATTATCCAGTCATCGTTTCTTAAAACAACAGCCGAAAGGTTAAATTTGACCACTGAGGCCACGAAAAACAACACCATCTAAAAAATCATAATTTCTGTACTTATATTCTTTATCTGGTTTTTGAAGTCAGGCATGCAGATTTGCATATGAAGTTTTCTCTCCTGTTTTCTGCTTCATGGATGTTTTGCTTAAATTATCAGAAGAAATATTTGCGTAATTTTTTGTTAAATCCAATGCTCTCCTAGTTTTTTGAGCATATATATATCTATATATATAAAGGAGAAAAGCGACTCACTCACTGACTGACTAATCACGATATCTCCAGAACAATTAAACCTACAAACTTGAAATTTGGTAGCTAGGTTCCCTTCATGGTGTAGACGTCAGCTAAGAACGCATTTTGCAAAGTTCGAACCCCAAGGGGCGTTATAGATAATTATTTTCTTTACTAAACTATTAGATTCAATGTCGTGAAACTTGGTACACAGATTTCTTTCATAAAGAAGAGATACCCTACATAATGATTTTTACAAAAATCGACATCCAAGGGGCGTTGAGGGTGCTTATAGGGCGTTATACATAATTATTTACATTTTTAAACTATTAGAAGTACAGTCTTGAAATTTGGTAAGCGGATTCCTTTCATAGAGTACAGATCCCCTACAGAATGGGTTTTGTGAAAAACGACTCCCAAGTGGTGTTGTAGAGAATTAAGTGGCGTTATAAGCAATTAACTCCATTTTTAAACTTTTAGACATAAAATCTCGAAATTTCGTAATCTGATTCCATTTATTGAGTAGAGATCCGCTATAAGATGGGTTTTGTAAAAATCGTTTCCTAAGTGGCGTTGCGAGGGTTTAAGGGGCGTTATACATAATTTTTTCCATTTTTAAACTATTAGACGTACAGTCTTGAAGATTGGTAAGCGGATTCCTTTCATAGAGTACAGATCCGCTGCAAAATGGGTTTTGTGAAAATCGACCCCAAATGGCGTTGTGGAGAATTAAGGGGCGTTATAGGCAATTAACTCCTTTTTTAAACTATTAGACATAAAATCTTGAAATTGAGTAAGCAGATTCCATTCACTGAGTAGAGATCTGTCATAAGATGGGCTTTGTGTAAATCGTTTCCTAAGTGGCGTTGCGGGGGCTTAAGGGGCGTTATAGATAATTATTTCCATTTTTAAACTATTAGATGCACAGTCTTGAAATTTGGTAAGTGGATTACTTTAATAGAGTACAGATCCACTG
Organism: Trichonephila clavipes; assembly: GCA_019973935.1. NCBI lineage: Eukaryota > Metazoa > Arthropoda > Arachnida > Araneae > Nephilidae > Trichonephila > Trichonephila clavipes. The sequence continues at coordinate 452,254 of BMAU01001374.1, read as the reverse complement.
CAAAATGGGCTTTGTCAAAATTGACTCCCAAGTAGAGTATTAGGTGGCGTTATAGGCAATTAACTCCTTTTTTAAACTATTAGACGTAAAATCTTGAAATTGAGTAAGCAGATTCCAATCACTGAGTAGAGATATGCCGTAAGATGGGCTTTGTGAAAATCGTTTCCTAAGTTGCGTTGTGGGGCTTAACGGGCGTTATAGATAATTATTTCCATTTTTAAACTATTAGACGTACAGTCTTGAAATTTGGTAAGGGGAATGCTTTAATAGAGTACAGATCCACTGCAAAATGGGCTTTGTCAAAATTGACTCCCAAGTAGAGTATTAGGTGGCGTTATAGGCAATTAACTCCTTTTTTAAACTATTAGACGTAAAATCTTGAAATTGAGTAAAAGCAGATTCCAATCACTGAGTAGAGATATGCCGTAAGATGGGCTTTGTGAAAATCGTTTCCTAAGTTGCGTTGTGGGGCTTAACGGGCGTTATAGATAATTATTTCCATTTTTAAACTATTAGACGTACAGTCTTGAAATTTGGTAAGTGGAATGCTTTAATAGAGTACAGATCCACTGCAAAATGGGCTTTGTCAAAATTGACTCCCAAGTAGAGTATTAGGTGGCGTTATAGGCAATTAACTCCTTTTTTAAACTATTAGACGTAAAATCTTAAAATTGAGTAAGCAGATTCTATTCACTGAGTAGAGATATGTCATGAGATGGGCTTTGTGAAGATCGTTTCCTAAGTGGCGTTGAGGGGGCTTAAGGGGCGTTATAGATAATTATTTCCATTTTTAAACTATTAGACGCACAATCTTGAAATTTGGTATAAGTGGATTCCTTTAATAGAGTACAGATCCACTGCAAAATGGGCTTTGTCAAAATTGACTCCCAAGTAGAGTATTAGGTGGCGTTATAGGCAATTAACTCCTTTTTTTAAACTATTAGACGTAAAATCTTGAAATTGAGTAAGCAGATTCTATTCACTGAGTAGAGATATGTCATGAGATGGGCTTTGTGAAAATCGTTTCCTAAGTGGCGTTGCGGGGACTTAAGGGTCGTTATAGATAATTATTTCCATTTTTAAACTATTAGACGTACAGTCTTGAAATTTGGTATAAGTGGATTCCTTTAATAGAGTACAGATGTACTGAAAATTGGGCTTTGTCAAAATTGACTCCCAAGTAGAGTATTAGGTGTCGTTATAGGCAATTAACTCCTTTTTTAAACTATTAGATGTAAAATCTTGAAATTGAGTAAGCAGATTCCATTCACTGTGTAGAGATCTGTCATAAGATGGGCTTTTGGGAAAATCGTTTCCTAAGTGGCGTTGCGGGGGCTTAAGGGCGTTATAAATAATTATTTCCATTTTTAAACTATTAGACGTACAGTCTTGAAATTTGGTAAACGGATTCCTTTCATAGAGTACAGATCCGCTGCAAAATGGGCTTTGTGAAAATCGACCCCAAGTGGCGTTGTGGAGAATTAAGGTGCGTTATAGGCAATTAACTCCTTTTTTAAACTATTAGACGTAAAATCTTGAAATTGAGTAAGAAGATTCTATTCACTGAGTAGAGATATGTCATGAGATGGGCTTTGTGAATATCGTTTCCTAAGTGGCGTTGAGGGGGCTTAAGGGCGTTATAGATAATTATTTCCATTTTTAAACTATTAGACGCACAGTCTTGAAATTTGGTAAGTGGATTTCATTAATAGGGTACTGATCCACCTCAAAATGGGCTTTGTAAAATTGACTCCCAAGTAGAGTTTTTAGGTGGCGTTATAGGCAATTAACTCCTTTTTAAACTATTAGACGTAAAATCTTGAATTTGAGAAAACAGATTCCATTCACTGAGTAGAGATCTGTCATAAGATGGGCTTTGTGAAAATCGTTTCCCAGTGGCGTTGTGGGGCTTAAGGGGCGTTATAGGTAATTATTTCCATTTTTAAACTATTAGACGACACTCTTGAAATTTGGTAAGCGGAATCCTTTCATAGAGTACAGATCCACTGCAAAATGGGTTTTGTCAAAATTGACTCCCAAGTTGTAGTATTAGGTGACGTTATAGGCAATTAACTCCTTTTTTAAACTATTAGACGTAAAATCTTGAATTTGAGTAAGCAGATTCCATTCATTAAATAGAGATCCGCATAAGATGGGTTTTGTGAAAATCGTTTCCTAAGTGGCGTTGCGGGGGCAAAGGGTCGTTATACATAATTATTTCCATTTTTAAACTATTGGACGTACAATCTTGAAATTTGATAAGTGTATTCCTTTAATAGAGTACATATCCCCCACAAAATGGGTTTTGTCAAAATCGACCCCAAGTGGCGTTGTAGGAATTAAGTGGCGTTATATTGGCAATTAACTCTTTTTTAAACTATTAGACGTAAAATCTTGAAATTGAGTAAGCAGATTCCATTCACTGAGTAGGGATATGCCGTAAAATGGGTTTTGTGAATATCGTTTCCTAAGTGGCATTGCGTGGGCTTAAGGGCCGTTATAGATAATTATTTCCATTTTTAAACTATTAGACGTACAGTCTTAAAATTTGGTAAGCTAATTCCTTTCATGGTGTAGAGATCCGCTACAAAATAGTTTTGGGGAAAATTGATCCCCAAGGGTCACTGAGAGGGATTAAGGGGCGTAATAGATAAATATTTGCGCTTTTCAACTAATAGAAACACCTACTTGAAAAATAGAAGGTATGTTCCGTTCATGGAATTAAGTTCCTTTTACAAAGAGTTTTGTGAAAACGGACCCCCAAAGGAGTGAGTTTGTGAGGAATTAAGGTGTGTTATAGAAAAATTCCTGTTTTTGAATTTAACTTATTTTCTTGAAATTTGTTGAGCAATTTTCTTTAGTTGAATTCCACTAAGAATGGATTTTACTGAAATCAACTCCAGGGGAAGCGGAGAGAGTTATTGGAGCGTATTTTTAGACAAAATTCGCGTTTTCGAACTGCTAAGACTACAATAATAAAATTTGGTTTGCATGCTTCTTTTGTTGAATCGGAATCCGCGAAGAATGCTGTCAACGAGGTATTGATGATAAAAATTCCGTTTTTGCTCTGTTAGATTTAGACTTGAAATTCAGCACGCATGTTTATTTTATGGAGTTGAGATCCACTGAAAGTTGCTTTGGTGGAAATCGACTTGATTATTAGGTTAAGTGAGTGAGAAAAGTCTTTCTACTTCGATTTTAGACATAAATGGAAATTAGATATTATAATTTATGTTCTTTTATATCAAGGGGTGAGAGTGTAACAGCTATAAATATATTTTTCAATACAATCGAATTCTTAATGCTAGATATCAATAATTAATATATATGTAAACAGTATACATTTATACAACATCGTGAAATACACAGTAAAGCGGATGGGTAACGTCTAGTCTATATATATAAGGGAGAAAGGCGACTCACTCACTGACTAATCATGATATCTCCGGAACTATTAAACCTACAGACTTGAAATTTGGTAGGTAGGTTCCCTTCATTGAGTAGACGTCAGCTAAGAACGGATTTTGCAAAGTTCGAACCCCAAGGGGCGTTATAGATAATTATTTTCATTACTAAACTATTAGATGTACAGTCGTGAAACTTGGTACACAGACTTCTTTCATAAAGTAGAGATTCCGTACATAATGATTTTTACGAAAATCAACCTCCCAGGGGCGTTGAGGGCACTTAAGAGGTGTTATAGGTAATTATTTCTATTTTTAAACTATTAGACGACAGTCTTGAAATTTGGTAAGCGGAATCCTTTCATAGAGTACAGATCTGCTGCAAAATGGGTTTTGTGAAAATCGACTCCCAAGTGGCGTTGTAGAGAATTAAGTGACGTTATAGGCAATTAACTCCTTTTTTAAACTATTAGAAGTAAAATCTCGAAATTTAGTGCGCTGATTCCATTCATTAAATAGAGATCCGCTATAAGATGGGTTTTGTGAAAATCGTTTCCTAAGTGGCGTTGCGGAGGCAAAGGGTCGTTATACATAATTATCTCCATTTTTAAACTATTAGACGTACAATCTTGAAATTTGATAAGTGTATTCCTTTCATAGAGTACATATCCCCCACTGAATGGGTTTTGTGAAAATCGACCCCAAGTGGCGTTGTGGAGAATTAAGTGGCGTTATATTGGCAATTAACTCTTTTTTTAAACTTTTAGACGTAAACACTTGAAATTGAGTAAGCAGATTCCATTCACTGAGTAGAGATCTGCCGTAAGATGGGTTTTGTGAATATCGTTTCCTAAGTGGCGTCGCGGGGATTTAAGGGGCATTATAGATAAATATTTCCATTTTTAAACTATTAGACGTACAGTCTTAAAATTTGGTAAGCGAATTCCTTGCATGGTGTAGAAATCCGCTACAAAATAGTTTTGGGGAAAATTGATCCCCAAGGGTCACTGAGAGGGATTAAGGGGCGTAATAGATAAATATTTGCGCTTTTCAACTAATAGAAACACCTACTTGAAAAATAGAAGGTATGTTCCGTTCATGGAATTAAGTTCCTTTTACAAAGAGTTTTGTGAAAACGGACCCCCAAAGGAGTGGGTTTGTGAGGAATTAAGGTGTGTTATAGAAAAATTCCTGTTTTTGAATTTAACTTATTTTCTTGAAATTTGTTGAGCAATTTTCTTTAGTTTAATTCCACTAAGAATGGATTTTACTGAAATCAACTCCAGGAGGAAGCGGAGAGAGTTATTGGAGCGTATTTTTAGACAAAATTCGCGTTTTCGAACTGCTAAGACTACAATAATAAAATTTGGTTTGCATGCTTCTTTTGTTGAATCGGAATCCGCGAAGAATGCTGTCAACGAGGTATTGATGATAAAAATTCCGTTTTTGCTCTGTTAGATTTAGACTTGAAATTCAGCACGCATGTTTATTTTATGGAGTTGAGATCCACTGAAAGTTGCTTTGGTGGAAATCGACTTGATTATTAGGTTAAGTGAGTGAGAAAAGTCTTTCTACTTCGATTTTAGACATAAATGGAAATTAGATATTATAATTTATGTTCTTTTATATCAAGGGGTGAGAGTGTAACAGCTATAAATATATTTTTCAATACAATCGAATTCTTAATGCTAGATATCAATAATTAATATATATGTAAACAGTATACATTTATACAACATCGTGAAATACACAGTAAAGCGGATGGGTAACGTCTAGTCTATATATATAAGGGAGAAAGGCGACTCACTCACTGACTAATCATGATATCTCCGGAACTATTAAACCTACAGACTTGAAATTTGGTAGGTAGGTTCCCTTCATTGAGTAGACGTCAGCTAAGAACGGATTTTGCAAAGTTCGAACCCCAAGGGGCGTTATAGATAATTATTTTCATTACTAAACTATTAGATGTACAGTCGTGAAACTTGGTACACAGACTTCTTTCATAAAGTAGAGATTCCGTACATAATGATTTTTACGAAAATCAACCTCCCAGGGGCGTTGAGGGCACTTAAGAGGTGTTATAGGTAATTATTTCTATTTTTAAACTATTAGACGACAGTCTTGAAATTTGGTAAGCGGAATCCTTTCATAGAGTACAGATCTGCTGCAAAATGGGTTTTGTGAAAATCGACTCCCAAGTGGCGTTGTAGAGAATTAAGTGACGTTATAGGCAATTAACTCCTTTTTTAAACTATTAGAAGTAAAATCTCGAAATTTAGTGCGCTGATTCCATTCATTAAATAGAGATCCGCTATAAGATGGGTTTTGTGAAAATCGTTTCCTAAGTGGCGTTGCGGAGGCAAAGGGTCGTTATACATAATTATCTCCATTTTTAAACTATTAGACGTACAATCTTGAAATTTGATAAGTGTATTCCTTTCATAGAGTACATATCCCCCACTGAATGGGTTTTGTGAAAATCGACCCCAAGTGGCGTTGTGGAGAATTAAGTGGCGTTATATTGGCAATTAACTCTTTTTTTAAACTTTTAGACGTAAACACTTGAAATTGAGTAAGCAGATTCCATTCACTGAGTAGAGATCTGCCGTAAGATGGGTTTTGTGAATATCGTTTCCTAAGTGGCGTCGCGGGGATTTAAGGGGCATTATAGATAAATATTTCCATTTTTAAACTATTAGACGTACAGTCTTAAAATTTGGTAAGCGAATTCCTTGCATGGTGTAGAGATCCGCTACAAAATAGTTTTGGGGAAAATTGATCCCCAAGGGTCACTGAGAGGGATTAAGGGGCGTAATAGATAAATATTTGCGCTTTTCAACTAATAGAAACACCTACTTGAAAAATAGAAGGTATGTTCCGTTCATGGAATTAAGTTCCTTTTACAAAGAGTTTTGTGAAAACGGACCCCCAAAGGAGTGGGTTTGTGAGGAATTAAGGTGTGTTATAGAAAAATTCCTGTTTTTGAATTTAACTTATTTTCTTGAAATTTGTTGAGCAATTTTCTTTAGTTTAATTCCACTAAGAATGGATTTTACTGAAATCAACTCCAGGAGGAAGCGGAGAGAGTTATTGGAGCGTATTTTTAGACAAAATTCGCGTTTTCGAACTGCTAAGACTACAATAATAAAATTTGGTTTGCATGCTTCTTTTGTTGAATCGGAATCCTTTAAGAATGCTGTCAACGAGGTATTGATGATAAAAATTCCGTTTTTGCTCTGTTAGATTTAGACTTGAAATTCAGCACGCATGTTTATTTTATGGAGTTGAGATCCACTGAAAGTTGCTTTGGTGGAAATCGACTTGATTATTAGGTTAAGTGAGTGAGAAAAGTCTTTCTACTTCGATTTTAGACATAAATGGAAATTAGATATTATAATTTATGTTCTTTTATATCAAGGGGTGAGAGTGTAACAGCTATAAATATATTTTTCAATACAATCGAATTCTTAATGCTAGATATCAATAATTAATATATATGTAAACAGTATACATTTATACAACATCGTGAAATACACAGTAAAGCGGATGGGTAACGTCTAGTCTATATATATAAGGGAGAAAGGCGACTCACTCACTGACTAATCATGATATCTCCGGAACTATTAAACCTACAGACTTGAAATTTGGTAGGTAGGTTCCCTTCATTGAGTAGACGTCAGCTAAGAACGGATTTTGCAAAGTTCGAACCCCAAGGGGCGTTATAGATAATTATTTTCATTACTAAACTATTAGATGTGCAGTCGTGAAACTTGGTACACAGACTTCTTTCATAAAGTAGAGATTCCGTACATAATGATTTTTACGAAAATCAACCTCCCAGGGGCGTTGAGGGCACTTAAGAGGTGTTATAGGTAATTATTTCTATTTTTAAACTATTAGACGACAGTCTTGAAATTTGGTAAGCGGAATCCTTTCATAGAGTACAGATCTGCTGCAAAATGGGTTTTGTGAAAATCGACTCCCAAGTGGCGTTGTAGAGAATTAAGTGACGTTATAGGCAATTAACTCCTTTTTTAAACTATTAGAAGTAAAATCTCGAAATTTAGTGCGCTGATTCCATTCATTAAATAGAGATCCGCTATAAGATGGGTTTTGTGAAAATCGTTTCCTAAGTGGCGTTGCGGAGGCAAAGGGTCGTTATACATAATTATCTCCATTTTTAAACTATTAGACGTACAATCTTGAAATTTGATAAGTGTATTCCTTTCATAGAGTACATATCCCCCACTGAATGGGTTTTGTGAAAATCGACCCCAAGTGGCGTTGTGGAGAATTAAGTGGCGTTATATTGGCAATTAACTCTTTTTTTAAACTTTTAGACGTAAACACTTGAAATTGAGTAAGCAGATTCCATTCACTGAGTAGAGATCTGCCGTAAGATGGGTTTTGTGAATATCGTTTCCTAAGTGGCGTCGCGGGGATTTAAGGGGCATTATAGATAAATATTTCCATTTTTAAACTATTAGACGTACAGTCTTAAAATTTGCAAGCGAATTCCTTGCATGGTGTAGAGATCCGCTACAAAATAGTTTTGGGGGAAAATTGATCCCCAAGGGTCACTGAGAGGGATTAAGGGGCGTAATAGATAAATATTTGCGCTTTTCAACTAATAGAAACACCTACTTGAAAAATAGAAGGTATGTTCCGTTCATGGAATTAAGTTCCTTTTACAAAGAGTTTTGTGAAAACGGACCCCCAAAGGAGTGGGTTTGTGAGGAATTAAGGTGTGTTATAGAAAAATTCCTGTTTTTGAATTTAACTTATTTTCTTGAAATTTGTTGAGCAATTTTCTTTAGTTTAATTCCACTAAGAATGGATTTTACTGAAATCAACTCCAGGAGGAAGCGGAGAGAGTTATTGGAGCGTATTTTTAGACAAAATTCGCGTTTTCGAACTGCTAAGACTACAATAATAAAATTTGGTTTGCATGCTTCTTTTGTTGAATCGGAATCCTTTAAGAATGCTGTCAACGAGGTATTGATGATAAAAATTCCGTTTTTGCTCTGTTAGATTTAGACTTGAAATTCAGCACGCATGTTTATTTTATGGAGTTGAGATCCACTGAAAGTTGCTTTGGTGGAAATCGACTTGATTATTAGGTTAAGTGAGTGAGAAAAGTCTTTCTACTTCGATTTTAGACATAAATGGAAATTAGATATTATAATTTATGTTCTTTTATATCAAGGGGTGAGAGTGTAACAGCTATAAATATATTTTTCAATACAATCGAATTCTTAATGCTAGATATCAATAATTAATATATATGTAAACAGTATACATTTATACAACATCGTGAAATACACAGTAAAGCGGATGGGTAACGTCTAGTCTATATATATAAGGGAGAAAGGCGACTCACTCACTGACTAATCATGATATCTCCGGAACTATTAAACCTACAGACTTGAAATTTGGTAGGTAGGTTCCCTTCATTGAGTAGACGTCAGCTAAGAACGGATTTTGCAAAGTTCGAACCCCAAGGGGCGTTATAGATAATTATTTTCATTACTAAACTATTAGATGTGCAGTCGTGAAACTTGGTACACAGACTTCTTTCATAAAGTAGAGATTCCGTACATAATGATTTTTACGAAAATCAACCTCCCAGGGGCGTTGAGGGCACTTAAGAGGTGTTATAGGTAATTATTTCTATTTTTAAACTATTAGACGACAGTCTTGAAATTTGGTAAGCGGAATCCTTTCATAGAGTACAGATCTGCTGCAAAATGGGTTTTGTGAAAATCGACTCCCAAGTGGCGTTGTAGAGAATTAAGTGACGTTATAGGCAATTAACTCCTTTTTTAAACTATTAGAAGTAAAATCTCGAAATTTAGTGCGCTGATTCCATTCATTAAATAGAGATCCGCTATAAGATGGGTTTTGTGAAAATCGTTTCCTAAGTGGCGTTGCGGAGGCAAAGGGTCGTTATACATAATTATCTCCATTTTTAAACTATTAGACGTACAATCTTGAAATTTGATAAGTGTATTCCTTTCATAGAGTACATATCCCCCACTGAATGGGTTTTGTGAAAATCGACCCCAAGTGGCGTTGTGGAGAATTAAGTGGCGTTATATTGGCAATTAACTCTTTTTTTAAACTTTTAGACGTAAACACTTGAAATTGAGTAAGCAGATTCCATTCACTGAGTAGAGATCTGCCGTAAGATGGGTTTTGTGAATATCGTTTCCTAAGTGGCGTCGCGGGGATTTAAGGGGCATTATAGATAAATATTTCCATTTTTAAACTATTAGACGTACAGTCTTAAAATTTGGTAAGCGAATTCCTTGCATGGTGTAGAGATCCGCTACAAAATAGTTTTGGGGAAAATTGAACCCCAAGGGTCACTTTGGGGGATTAAAGGGCGTAATAAATAAATATTTGCGCTTTTCAACTAATAGAAACACCTATTTGAAAAATAGAAGGTATGTTCCGTTCATGGAATTAAGTTCCGTTTACAAAGATTTTTGTGAAAACGGACCCCCAAAGCAGTGGGTTTTGAGGAATTAAGGCGTGTTATAGAAAAATTCCTGTTTTTGAATTTAACTCATTTACTTGAAATTTGTTGAGCAATTTTCTTTAGTTGAATTCCACTAAGAATGGATTTTACGGAAATCAACTCCAGGGGGAAGCGGAGAGAGTTAATGGGGCGTATTTTTAGACAAAATTCGCGTTTTCGAACTGCTAAGATTGCAATAATAAAATTTGGTTTGCATGCTTCTTTTGTTGAATTGGAATCCTTTAAGAATGTTCTCAACGAGGTATTGATGATAAAAATTCCGTTTTTGCTCTGTTAGATTTAGACTTGAAATTTACCACGCATGTTTATTTTATGGAGTAGAGATCCATTGAAAGTTGCGTTGGTGGAAATCCACTTGATTATTAGGTTAAGTGAGCGAAAAAAATCTTTCTCCTTCTATGTTAGATATAAATAGAAATTAGATATTATAATTTATGTTCTTTTTATATCAAGGGGCGAGAGTGTAACAGCTATAAATATATTTTTCAATACAATCGAATGTTCAATAATTATTATATATGTAAACAGTATACATATATACAACACCGTGAATTACCCAGTGAAGCGGGTGGGTAACGGCTAGTATATATATATATATATATATATATATATATATATATATATATATATATATATATATATATATATATATATATATATACTCTGTGACAAAAAATTCTTGACCATGGTTCAAAATTACGAGATCCGTCGCCTAAAGCCTTCTTGTAGCTAAAAAGTGCGACGTTAATATTCACTTACTCACTCACTCAGTAACAAAAATATATGCACCGAGTAGAAATGGGCTTTTATCATAAAACTTGTCAGTATGTAGTGTATGAAGAGATAAGCCGATGATAACAAATTCAGAAGAACAGGATATTTTATTCAGAAGATATTGCTTGAAAAAGTTACAAATTGGTAGTAAATCCACCTTTGGCAGCTAATACGGCTTATCGTCAAATCAACGAGGTCAATTATGACCTCCTGGTAAAGATTATGCCATAATCTTTGCAACTGGACTGTTAATTCACTGTTACTCTGGAACGGCTTCAGTTGCCTTCCCAGCATGTCTCAAACGGTCTTTATTGACAGGAGACCATGGAAGTACGTCATATACTTAAAGACTTTGCTGGGAAAGTCGGAATGTATGTGGATGAGCGCTGTCTTGGTGATAATAGCACCTGGTGGACCTGATAGCATAGGCAGTACAACTAAAGTTAAAATTTCGCCCACGTAACTGCGTGCCTTTAAAGTGCTTTGAAGGACAACTAGAGATGATTTAGTGTCCCAAACAATTTCTCCCCACCCTGTCACACCTTACGTTATCACCGTATGCCTCTGAACAACAAATACCGGATGGGATCAGAGGTCTGGTCACCTACACATGAGTATGCGTTGGTCATTAGCATTGAGACTGAATCAGGATTAATCGCTGAAGATCACATGCCTCCCGTTGGTCCATCTCCCCGGCTTTCCCGAGTCCTTAAAAATTCCAATAGACATTGCCTGTAATTTGTGGTCAATGGTTGTCGTCTAAATGGTCATTAGCTCCTTTCACCTGTGTCGATAAGTCTCCAAATGATAAAGCGGTAAATGACATCAAATGGGTTCTAGAGACGTTGTTGATGAGAATATATCCGCTCTTATTATCGGACGATCAACGTACGTATTTGTGTACCTGGGATGAGCTGACCCACCGCAAAGGTAGATTATCTTTTGTGTGATCCATTGTTTCCCACAATGAACAACCATATCCAAATTTTTAAAGTTTTTTCCCCCTTTACAATGTCTGAAATTTTTAATCAAATTTCCCAAAGCTTATAAAAATTGTGACAATGAAAAAAAATTTATACTGGAACTTTGAATTGTAAGCTTTTAATATTTAATCAGGTTTGAAAACGCTTAAAAAGTAATTTTTATTGCGTTTGACAAAAGTATATCAGAGTATTTCATTTTCATAATTTTGTATCCAATAATATAAAGCACACAATTTATATTAAAAAAACTTTCTCAATATCTCAAAAATTCAGAAACATAGGGATACAATGAATCCGATTTCTGTTATTCTCCGATTGTAGCTGAACAACAAGTGAATTTCCACCAAGTTTTATTTTAAATTAAATATCACATGATGTTTAAATTGAATAACTTAACTTTTTCAAATACACTAAATACACATCACACATACACTGCTGGCTACACTGAAATAGTCCAAGAAGGACCAAAAATATCACAGTGAAATTTATTTGGCAGATAACATGTTGTACAAAGATCAAACGATTACAATTATAGCCTCTTGTGACTAGTGGATGATGACAAAATCAGTAGTTAGTATAGCCGCCATTGTTAGTTGAAACCGCTGCTGCACGCCTCGGCATAAAGTCAAAGAGGAATCGGATGTATCCTTGGGATATATCAGTCTATGCGGCTTCCACATATTACCATAGTTGATCTGGTGTAGCAGCAGAGGGGGTATCCCGGATCAGTCGTTGTGAAAGCATGGATCACACATTTTCGATTTGTGATAGATCTGGAGAACAATCAGTGCCAAGGAAGCAATTCAATCTGATGGGTAAAGAACTCTTGAACATTGCATGCCACGTCTGGTGGTCACCCATTATCCTGTTGGAACATGGCTAATGGCAAGCGCTGAATGTATAGCAGGGCCAAGGGCTCCAACACCTCAGAGATGTAGCACTGGATGTTCAGTGTATTGGCAATGCGTGTACAAGATGGGGGTGGTAGCAAAATACGATTCCCCTCGAAACCCTGGTACTGGGTGAGGGTCCAGTGTGGAGATGCATAACGTGACAGTTCAGCAGCCTCTCACCACGGTGTCTCCAAACTCGAATCCGATCATCGTGATGTTGCAGTCAGAAGCGGGATTCGTCAGTAAACACGATGTCATTCCATTCCGTTATCCTTGTCCACCGTTCATTGCATCTGTAGCGACGCAAACGCCTGTGGTTTTCAGTCAAGGGTAAACGAAATAATGAATGCTTTGAGGACATTGCTCTCTGCTGCAAACGATTCGAATGGTACGAGTGGACACCGAATGATGCGTAACAGACTGAATCTATTATGCTATCGTTCGTGATGTGACTGCGCAGTCAATCACTTCCATGCACACGGGCAATGATTCAACGAGGTGGGAGCGATCAACCCCTTCGGTCCATGTTTTTCTCCTGCATCCAGCGATGACAAATAGTCATCACGTTTGTTTAGTTTCGTCCAGCGCGTTCGCCGATTTCTCTGAAGGATAATCCGCAATCCATATAGGCTATTATTCTTCCTCGTTTGAATTCAGAAATTTGGTCAAAAGACCTTCCATGTCTTCCCCGTGGTATAGGTAGACAACCCCCCTACAGAAGAAACATTCTATAAATTTTCAAATTCTCCTCATCTAAATAAGTATACATCGATTAGTAAAAGATCTAGCTTTTACGAATGCCACATGAATGACTCACGAAGGTCGCACATATTCTACCCATGGTATATACATGCCTCTCCGTTTGTTTCTTTACCAGGGAAATAAGATATTTTAAACTTCATGATATTTAAATTGGCTTAAAATTCAAAATATCAATTGTCTTTCTTTGTGGTATTTTTTAAGATACTAATCTTTAAATATCCCCATACTAAAGTGCTTCATCTTGCGAATGCTAGTATACATAATAAAAAACAATGGATTAAAATCTGCTCAATTGATGGATGTTTACACATATACTCATGAAATATAAATAAAAACAGAAAAGAAAACATTACAACAGTTTTCAAAATGCGTGTGAACGATAGTTCATTGTAGATTTTCAGTTTAATAAATGTTATGCGATGAGTAGTTTAATTATTTAAATGGAAATAACATGGCTGGAAGTTTTTTTGGAGATGTAATGAAATTCTCGATGTCCTTGTTAAAGAACTTTCGTTCCCTGAATAATAATAATATTTAATAATAATAAAAGGTGATTCACATATACTGTTCCGTGATTCAATGGGAAGTTTCTGAGACAGCTTTACATTCGCTTGATTGAAAAAGCACTTTCATTATTTGTCTGATATATTAATAAAGTAATATGATTCATTCATGTAACCTGAAAAGAGATATCATACTTGTATTTTAAAGCTATTATTATATACACACGTACCACGGATCCAAAATCCAAAATGTAGTAGATTTCTAAATGTGTATAATTTTTTTCTTTTTCTTCATTTACAAGATTGAAAACTCATTTGTTTTTTCATCCAACTAATTTATTTGAGATCAAAAAATACAATTAAAGATTATTAAAACATGGAAATTACAGATTTAATTATCAATTTATTAAAAGAATTAAGTTCTTACTTTTTTCTCATTAAATAAATCAAATTAAAACAGCTAATGAAAATAATATCAGATTTGAGTAAAAATTAAGGAATTGCAATCAAAACATTTGAATATTTTTTCTTGACTTTTTTTTTGTGTCACAAAACCCGTTAATCGCTGAAATTTCATAGCTAGAATCCAAATAAGGGCAGAATGTCTTATATAATTCAAGTATTATCTAGTTGATAAACAGTTTATTTTTATTATGTACTGTAAAGATCCTTTTACCAATAAAAGCTACCAAAATGACTTGGAATACATTAATTACAGTTTGTGTGACACTGAAAAAGTTATGTACTTAATGGTCAGTAAATAAGACCAATTATTTAATTTATCTCTAATCGATTTTAGAAGATATATTAATTGTAGCCTTGAAGAGTCTCCTTGCACAGGGTAAACGCTAGGTCACGTGTTGTGGAGAACGGAGATGCTGTATGATTATCCTTGTTAATTATGTATTTACTGGTTCACAGAGTAATTATTGGAGAACTGGAGGCTTATGTATTAAGTTACATAGGGGATAAATGAGTGAAGGATACGAAAGTTTTCGATGCTTATAAAAGCGTAAGTAGGCCGAAAGTTTTCTACGTGCCATATAAACCCCCGTTAGACTTTCTTACAGAAATTCAACAAAATTACCTCTCGAAATTTTGACAGTAATTAATTTATTAATGAAGAGCATCATACTTAAATTATTCACAATTTTAATGGCAAGGTTTATGTTACTTCCTAATTTGTGCATCGTTTTCACTTTCACGTCCAGAATAAAAATAAATTTAAGTTTAACTAGATCCTTTTTGATGTTGTTATATACTGAAACATTTTGTTAGTTTGTAATTCATTCGATTTAAATTTTTTGTGTGTATAGATTTACTTAATCATTCAAGTTATTAAATTATTAAATATTAAATGTTAAATTATCAATTATTACTGTGTTGAATTATTAATACATTAAATTGTTAATGTGGTAAATTATAACTGTATTAAATTATTACTATATTAAATTATAATTATTGAAGTTATTAAATTAATTTTAAATTAATTAAATTATTAATTAAATTATTTTTAACTGTGAACAAGTGAATACATTATAAAAAAGTGAAAAAATGAAAAGAAAACATATGAATATTAAATAAACTATAAAACTACTACTGTTTTGAAAATACAAAAATTCAACGTTTTTGTTAAAATTTCTGAGAAAATTAAAACCATCATATTTCAATACAAGAGAAGGATTATTTTCGTTACAAATAACTTGATACACGAAATCTACATATAGTAACACAATTCTAAGTAAGATTAAGTAAACAATATTTGTCGAGAAATGTTTTAGAAAACTAAGACATTCTTCCATCTTTTAACAAAGTAAAATTTTAAAAGAAAAAAAATCTAAGATCATTCATGTCCAAAATTAAGATAACAAACATAAAATCTCTGAAAACTGATTAACTATTCCATGTGTTTCCACTGTGTTTAGAACAGAAACGTATAATAATGTGAGAAAGAATGCAGCAAAATAACAATTTGAAAAAGATTTTAATTTTGAATTAAGGCGAAAGAGATATCAAAAGGTGTAAAATCATGAATCAGAGATAAGGCATACAATTCAAGAAAAGTATGTCTAACATATAGAGTGTAACCCCGTACATGGATGTGCGATCTGTAATACGGCTTTGTGAGGGTGCCAATGAATGTTTGGGGCAATAAAACCCATTCTTCCAAAATCACGACTTTTTAACTCCTGAGGGGTCCCAGTTGAGGGACTATACTGTGAATTTGCTCTTCCTAGATCATGTTCAACGTGATTCCCAACCAAACATGTTCAATAAGATTGAGATCCGGAAACCTCCAAGACCAATCCATAGGGTGAATATCCATTTCCTGAATTCATCAGCAACATGGTCTCTGTTTGGTCGAGCATTATTTTCCATAAAAATGTAGCATGTGCCTATGGCACGCAGAGCAACCTGATATAGACTTAAAGAACCTAATACCAACATTGCTGTGAGTTGATGGTACCCTCATCAATGATGTCCGGTGGTGTACGACTGCTCAACAAGATGTCTCTCAAAACGAGGATTCCTTTATCACCAAATCTGTTGATTATTGTTACGTAGGAGGAAAAAAAGCGAATTACACACACACACACTTTCTCTCCAGATAAAGACGCAACGAGAATCACTTTGCTTAGGGAATCTCAACTCATCACTGGAAAGAATACGCCCTCATTCCTGTGGAGTACACGACGGATATATTTGGCTTCCCTATAACCGGTCTTTCTGTTTGATGTAGTCAAAAGGGCACAAAAGACTAATACCCGGGCGTAAAGGCCAGTCTCTGCAAGAAGTTTATAGACTATTTGCCTGGAAATTCTTCTTCCAGACACAGTAGTAATGTCACGAGCAAGCTGAGGAGTCGTTGTCCGACTATGTCATCGTGCGTTTAATGCCAAATAGTGATCATGTGTAGATTTCGTTAATCTGAAATGGTCTTGGATAACCTTCCTGGAGACAGAACTATTTATTTAGAATTGATTCCACAGCAGGGAGACCCCTTTGGATGTACCCTGCAACCATCGAGCCATCTTCACTTGAGACTTGCCAGCTGCAAGCTTGGCAACTGTTCTTCCTCTCAATGAATCACCTAAGTGATTATGAGAAGCCATTCTCACTGAAAACAGAAGAATTTATTCGTCTGTTTTCAATATTCACAAAACTCCACGCAAATACAATACAAGGTGCTTAAATGGTCTCGATCCATTATTTCTGAAAAACACTTAAGTTAAACAACTTATTTTCTTAAGCCGAAGTTTGATATTCGACTTCTTGTTCTTCAAAATTTGTAAAATAAAAATTCTATCAGGTTTACTGCAGGCAATTTGAAATTTTGGCGAAAAACATGTTTCTGACCTTAATTTTGGACATGATTGTAGACAGAGGGTAATTATTGAAATATTATAAGTTACTTTTATGTATGATATTTAAATTAAAAAGGGTTGTTTTGTGTGGGTAGTCTCGGTTTAGATCACTGTTTTTATAGAAAAACTTTATACGAACATCAAATATCTGGTAAATCTTCAAACGTGAGAGTTATAAATTATAATACAATATGAAATTCTTTTACCGCTGGATCAACTGCAAGGAGATGGTTTGTTATCGTCGTAAGAATATTGTGTGTCTATAGTCCTTTTGCCATATTGCAGAGAAAACGACCTCCCAACTTATGTTTGTTACACATTTCCCCTTTTTTGAAATGACATTTAAAATCTGTAGGAATTTTTAATCCCCTGTCAACAACTGTTATTTTTTTCACACTTCTTCCATGCTGAAATTCACGTATATGATGTCTATTGAAATTGTCCAATTATTCTTTGACATTCAAATTTCACCTTAATCGACTCTTCCTACACACATACATAATCTTCAGCTGACAACAAAAATTTACATACGTACATTTATTTATACATTAAAGGAATTAGAATTATACGTACAAAGATGAAAAAATTAATGTATGGGAAAAATTAATATAAAAAGTAATATGGTGACGTGTGTGTGTTACATTTGGGTGATTTACAAAGTCAATCAAAAGTCATCGTTACGTCAAAAAATAAATTATGATCATGTTAGAAGGTGTTTTATCCCATAGGACCTACACAAAGTATTATAGTGATTGTCCACACGCTTTCAACGAAGTGATAAACTATGGCAAGGCAGTTTCCAAACCTCTAAGATTGGCTGGAGGAGGTAAACGTGCTAAGATAGAGTATTAGAAATTATTCCAAAGATTTTTCTATGGTATTAAGGAAGTATTCACTTCATACACAAGACATTACGTCACTGCCTAGATATTTATCAACAACGTTGACTAAATGTGGATACCCCTTATATATCAACCATGAGGACGAAATCAGAAAAAAGTTATTGCAAAGTAGTTTTTTACAATATCTCTAAATCTTCATCTCAGCACCTCAAAATCGTCTTTAAAGATATGCATCTAGGCTCGGTATTCCATTAAATTTTCAGTCCACTTTTTGACACCACTGCTATTGAAAGTGGGATGCTCGATGATTTCTTTTCCATCTTTAATCAATGTCCTGTTTCAATGTAACCAACAACATTCTGGGACTCATTGCTTGTCATTCGTCTTTTCTCAGCTATAGAATCATGAATACCGTCAAAGGTTATCCTGCGAAATTTAAAAAAGCACTTCGTATTGGCATTTAAAGTACTTAATCAAACCATTAAGAATGTTGGCTTCTATAATGACTGTTTAGTTTGCTCTTGAAATAGTGAGTGAGAGTTATATTAACCCCTTAACTGCAATCGGCATATATACACTGGTGTGCAAACATTAACAACGAAGTCGAAAAATTAGCATATCAGCTGAACGAAGAGGCAGAGCGGACAGAAAGACCAATCAGGATATTAAGTAAGGTGATGTACGGTAACACATGCGCACATATGCAGGTAGACGTAATGGGGGAGTGTCTGAGTAGTATAAAGCATGTTGTCGGTGTAAGATCAGTATTTCTGGCAAAGAGATTGCACGCCGTATAGCAGTTAAAATCACACCGAGTTGCTGCCTCAGCGAGAAATGACGAATAATCAATCTGTTAGACGTCATCTGGATGCTTTTACCCGAGGTCGAATCATTGGGAAGTTGGAGGAAGGCCGCAGTGTGACAAGTGTGGCTGCAGAGATCGGAATTGCTCACAGCATCGTTTCACGACTTTGGAGACAATTTCAAACTACAGGAACAGCTATCCGGGGGTTCAGTAGGGGTCGTCCACGAGGAACCACACCCGCAGATGACCGGTACATTGTCTTACAGGCCAGAAGAAACAGGCGGCAGACAGCGGGAGAAATCATTAGACACACGACACAGGTGACTGGACGACCGATATCGCGTTTTACCGTGGCCAGAAGACTGCACGGTGGTGGTCTGTTTGCACGACGCCCTGTACGGTGTGTACCTTTAACGCATTCCCATCGGAGAAGGCGTTCTCTGTGGTGCCGGGAACACCGGAATTGGAGAGACAATGAATGGTGACGAGAACTCTTTACAGATGAGAGCAGATTCAGTTTGAATAGCGATTCTCATCGCATACTCATCTGGAGAGAGCGGGGAAGCCGCAATCATCCCTCGAACATCATTGAAAGGGACAGGTATGGAGGTCGCGGTGTTCTCGTTTGGGGAGGCATCATGCTTGGTAATCGTACAGACCTTCACATCTTCGACGCAGGTTCAGTCAACGGGACCCGTTATTGTAACGAGATCCTTCTTCCATATGTGCGTCTTTTTAGAGGCGCTATGGGTCTGCAGTTCCTTTTCATGGACGACAATGCACCATATCATCGCACAATAGCTGCCGAACAGCTCTTAGAGAGTGAAGATATTGAACGTATGGACTTGCCGGCACGATCTCCGGATCTCAATCCCATCGAGCATGTATGGGATTTTCTAGGCAGACGCTTGGCAGCTCATACCTTACCACCAGTAACGATTCGGGAGCTTCGATTGGCCCTGCAAGACGAATGGGCAGCAATGCCTCAACAACTCATTGACACCCTCATTCTCAGCATGGGCAGACGCTGTGAAACCTGCCTAGCAGTCAGGGGAGATCATATCCCCTACTAAAGACCGGATGTTTCTTGCTGGACACCCATCAGAGGGATGTTTCGGCCTTCAGTCACATTGCGCTCCATGCTACTTTTTCAATCAAGCTTCTTTTTATCCCTCTGATTTCTCTTTTAGTAAGTGTTGCTTACATTACACATGTCCTTACGTATTGGGGATCTTACGGTATTAAATGTGTTGATTTGGAAAGCTTTTGTACAAAGTTATATTGAAAAAACCGTCTCGTCCTTAATTTTTGCACACCAGTGTATATACGCCTCGCTCAACCAGGGCGTTAAACTCCCCGGAAGTATTTTTACTTCTTTTTAAAATACGATCCTTTTATTTGCGCTGCAACTAATAAAACTATGTCGAAGTTTTTCGAATGCAACAAAATGGCCTTAACAATATTTGACTAAAAAAAATATTTACTTATTCCACGGAAAAATTTACTTATTTACGCCTTTTCCCCCTTCCAATGCGCTTCAAAACGTGCGCCTACGTGAAAAACGATAGCACTGGGGAGTGAATCGCGTAACTTTTAATTGGCAGTTAAGGAGTTTATGTCGCACTACAAAGCTGCACGGCGGCTGTTGACGACCGAACTCATGATTTCGAACCATATTCAAGTGAGGAGGATAACACCTGAGTTGGCGAGTGAGCGAGTGAATATTAACGTCGCTCTGTTTAGCTACTCGTATGCCTTTGGTGATGGACAACGTAATTTTGAACCATGGTCAAGTGACGAGGACGACACCTAAGCTGACACCCCTCTCCTAACTTCCTCATCAACTGGAGGACGTTTCAGCCTCGACAAATGTAACATGCCCCTTCCTACACTGCGCATCTTCTGCGACACTGAGCTCGAACTCATGACACGCCAACCACGAGTCCGTGACCTTGACCATTAGGTTACCACGTCTCTAGTTTGCTCATATCTGGGCAGTCTATTCAACCATGATTTACTGTACCACACGATATTTGCATTTTGCATTTCTGCCTTTCGCAATAATTTCAAACCATGCGAAGTCAAGTATGCTTTCAAAAGTTTAAAATTTGCATCGTGTGCTTAAAATTAAAAAGCGTATTTTCTATGAGCATTATTTCAGCATCTTATTATTCATCTAGTCTATTTTCAGATATTTTCCCTCTGAATGTATATAAATTAACTTAGCAACTAAAAAACATAAGATTTATTTGTGTCAGATATCGTACATATAAACCATGGTAAGCAATGAGGAAGACTCCTAGACTGGTACCCATTCTTCAAGTACACATATCCCATCAAGTGGGAGATAAAGAGTCTCCAATTCAGTTTTATAAGTAAAAAATCTATCATTATTTATTTTATTCGTTTAGTCTTATAATTAAATCAGTTGATTATTTGATTGGTTTTATTGATACAATTGCCATATATGGGCAAGCACTGCGTAACTCTCCTTAATTTCCCAGTGACCGAATAAACAATGTTAGTAACTGTTATAATGAAAAATCTGTTATCAAGACGTAAAGTGAACAAAGGAACAAAAGTCCAGTGTATATATAGACATACACAGAGTAAGCAACTTAGACCACCAAGCTTACATATCAATACTTGCAAACAATAAGTATATTTTTTGATGGAGCTAATGGGCCTACAAAAAAAATACAGGTTTATATGTGAAGAGGGTTCAAATTAGTTAACTGAAATGTGTCCCATTCATTACCTTTATCATACTTTAAATATGCAAACAAATGATAGAAATACAGTAATAAATTTTTGAGATATCATGTTTTTATTGTAAAGGGTGTTTCTTTAGAGGTATAGAACTTTAAATTGCAATAAAACAACGATGTATTATTCGATTGACATGAATTTTTTTTACTCGAAAGATAATCTTGTGGCATTACATTTTAAATATGATTTCTGGCATAGGACTGCCACGGCTGGCTCGGATGTAGTCCAATCTGGACGTCCAATTTTCGATGACTTTTTCCAACATTTGTGGCCGTATATCGGCAATAACAAGGTGAATGTTGTCTTCCAAATGGTCAAGCGTTTGTGGCTTATCCGCATAGACCAATGACTTTAAATAGCCCCACAGAAAATAGTCTAGCGGTGTTAAATCCCAAGATATTGGAGGCCAATTTACAGGTCCAAAACGTGAAATTAGGCGGTCACCAAACGTGTCTTTCAATAAATCGATTGTGGCACGAGCTGTGTGACATGTTGCGCCGTCTTGTTGGAACCACAGCTCCTGGACATCATGATTGTTCAATTCAGGAATGAAAAAGTTAGTAATCATGGCTCTATAACGATAACCATTGACTGTAACGTTGTGACCTTCATCGTTTTTGAAGAAGGATTCCACCAGCCCATAAAGCGCACCAAACAGTCAGTTTTTCTGGATGTAACGGTGTTTCGACATACACTTGTGGATTAGCTTCACTCCAAATACGGTAGTTTTGTTTGTTGACGTAGCCATTCAACCAGAAGTGCGCTTCATGGCTAAACAAAATTCGCTTATGAAAATCGGGAACAACGGCAATCTCGTTTTGGGCCCATTCGAGGAATCTACGCCTTGCTTGATGATCGTTTTGATGAATTGCCAATCCAAACTGAGAATAAATCACTTGGCAGCTGTTAAATCGGTTGCCATCTTGGAAAGTAATGCCAACTTAAACTTCTTTACCTGGAAAAAAAACACTCTTTACAAACAACAAAACAAAACAAAAATTATTGTACTTAAACAGCATGGTATGAAGAAAAAATTATTACATTTGCAAGCAGTTTGGAGATTTACAGGGATGTGAAATTAGTAGTAACAGCTGCCACACCTGGCATCTAAAGTGGCCCCTACCTGGTAAGGCAAGGAGTCGAATTGGACTTGGATGACAGAAACGGGTAACTCCTTCCATGCTACTTTAAGTTTATGCCACACTTCATAAACTGTTTTAGCTATACACAGGTTATGGGTCGATCTCTTCGCAACATATGATTACACGGTTTCAATGGAAGACAGATCAGGAGACCATGCAGGCTAGGACAACAATCGAATACCCTGTCTAGTGTATCGAAGGAGGTCAGAACAGGGTGTGCAACATGTAGTCTTGCATGGAAGACGTTTGACAGGCATCGACGATAGCGCACAACCTTTAGACGATAGATGTCAAAAATAGACCAATCTGCGTTCAAATTACCGTTAATTTGATCTACAGATGTGCGTGTCGTGTACCCAATGGCAGCTCAATCCATCACACCAGGTGCAGTGCCCTTATGCCGATATTGAATGCAAGCAGGTGACGAGAACTCTCATCGAAGCCTCCAGACACATATACGGCCTCCCAAATATTGCTTGCAGACCCAGGATTTACCTGAAAAGACGATATTGTGCCACTTCTGTATCCAGCTATGTTGGTCAACGCGCCAGAGCCGCAGTGTGTCTCAATGCTGCATTGTCAAAGGGACCCGAAGTAATGGTCGCCACGTTGACAATCCTCGCTCTTGCAAATTTCATTGCACAGTACAGGCGGATACTCGGCATTTCTGCAAACATGCCCATTTCCTGACTAATTCTCTGTAAAGTGGTTGTAATGTTACGCAGGGCTGACCTCACAATATGTGTGTCTTCTTAAACGTTAGTCATGGGAGGGAGGCGAGATCCTACATGATGTTCCTTTTCACCCTGAGCAACTTTTTGGTTTTATATTCCCATTACAATGGTTGGATTTCAACCAACGTGACGGGTGATATCATGGAACGATAATGCACACTCTTGATAGGCAACCATTCTGACTCTATTAAATTTCGACACTTGCTGGTACGCATTTCTTATTCTGATTCAAGGCATAACACGACAATCTGAGTAAATTCCGACAAATTACAAAGTGATTTCCGAATAAGAAATCCACAACACAACTTTCCTTTTATGCAATGCTTCAGACGTTGTTTCTCCCTTCAGGATTATTTAAATGTGCTGAAATACTAATCATTTGCATAACATAATCTCTCCTTCCTTACATGTGATTTTGACGTTCATCGAATCATTCCTTCGTGGTGTTGCAGTTTTAATGACCAGCAGTGTATTCTGACACCATAAACATATTTTTCTTTATTAACCCTTTGTCTACTGTATTATGATTTACTGTAATTTTTTCGTGCAGTATTTTTTTTTTGAGTTACTACTTTGAAAATTAAGGGATATACATAAATAAAATATTCCATTTTGGAAAATTTAATCCGTTAGATGGAGGACTAAAAATATTCTTATAATAAACTGCAGTTTGTAAAAAATGCAACACCATGAAGGAATCATCAGAATTAAATGAAATTTAATGCACAAACGACTTGTATTAGTACAAATACATGACGAAATTTTCAAAGCGAAGAAACAATAATGAGTGCCCAAAATCAGTATTTGCTGTAGTCACCACGCGCTGCAATAAGTATTGATATACGACGTGGCAAGGAATCAAACAGCTTTTGAATGTCTTCTTGTGCAAAAGAATTCCATATTGCTTCTATGCGCAGCAAAAGTTCGTCTTTTGAAGCTTCAGGACGCGGAACACGAGCGAGACGCCGACCAACCAAATATCACACTTGCTCAATAGGCTACATATCCGGCGAATAAGCAGGCAAGGAAGAAGTTACACGTGTTGGGTAGAACAGAAGTCTCGAAAAGTCTTCGCAATATGTGGGCGTGCATTATCCTGCTGAAAGATAGCTCCAGGGATACTTTAAGGGAGGGAAACGACTTCGAGCTATAGCACTTCACTGTTGCTATTGAGATTACCCTCAATTCGTAGCAAATTGGATCGTTCAAGATACGAAATCTCACCCCAAACTATGACTCCGGGTGTAGGCCAATATGTCGTTCAATAATGCACTATGGAAGGCAGCGTTTACCGGCATATCGTCTAAAACGAATGCGGCCATCATGGTCCCACAAATTGAAGCATGATTCATCTGATAGGACAACTTGGTGCCAATCAGCTTGTTAGGCTCTGTACTCACGAGCCAATTGCAGACGCAGCAGTCGATGGTTTGCCGTAAGGGGGATCCTGTATAAAGGCACCCTTGCAAGCAATTCACTGTGCAGCAGATGTCTTCGAATTGACGAAGCCGACATTAGTACCCCTGTAGCAGTAGACCAACGTGCTGCTACCTGCCTGGAGGAAGTGGTACGATCATTCACCATCATGAGGAGAAGGTCTCGATCGTCGTGCGCTGACGTCACCTTCCGTCGTCCACTACCAGTTTTTCGAGTTGTTCAGTGCTCGTCGTTCCATTGATTCCAAACGCGCATCACTGTGGAACTGTTCCGCTGCACACGAGCTCCTATTGCGCGATAGTAAAATCCTCCTTCTCGGTGGCCTATAACCTTCCCGCTATATCTTGTTTAATCTCTCGATCGTCTTCAAATCTGACGAAAATTCCAGCAGATTATTTGCTGGCACTTCATTTGAAGAATCATCTATTAGTGCATCACTGCTTTTAGATGATTGGTTTCATAACAATTCCAAAGCCTCTTAAAGACTGAAATTATTTTTTCCAAACAATCATAGCACCTTGAAAACCTCATATTATTGTTAAATCTCAGCAACACACGAATAAATTAAAATGCTAATTTTTGAATGAAAAACAGGTAATTCATTTAATTGTGGGGGGAAACCAGAAAGTTCAGATTCAAATTTTAAAATTTTTCGGAAATGCTAGAGAAAACAATAAGAAAAGTAAAATAAATAAATTAAGGTATCCGACTACGTTCGGAACCGTGATTCTAAAAAAGCACATAAAAGGATAATTTTCATGATATTTAGTGTCACTTAGATTAGAATATACGCATAAAATTGTTTTAAAGCCATTTTGACAAAAAAAATTATTCAAACACAATATTTCGGCAAAAAATTAACTTAGAATAATCCATTTTCAAAATATTCTCCTTTTGTGAAAAATGATTCTATTAAACAATTTTTTGCCTGTATTGCCTCAGATCTCTGTACAGAGGCTCAACTATAATTTTTGAAATGTATAACTTAGAAATGGATTTATCCCTGTTTTACGACAACAGAGGGGAGAAATTTTAAGAAAAAAACGTCGATAATTATTTCAATTGGCTGTAATTCTGAAAATAATGTGAATTTTTCAAAAATCATACTTGAGCCTCTGTACAGAGGTTTGAGCTATATACAGGCAAAATATTATCACAATAAAAGCATTTTTCACTAAGGGAGAACATTTTGAAAAAGATTATTCTAAGTTAATTTTTTGCCGATACATAGTATTTAAATATTTTTTTTGTCAAAATGTCCTTAAAACAATTTTATACATAAATTCTAATCTAAGTGACACTATATATCATGAAAATTATCTATTTATGCGTTTTTTTATAATCGCGGTTCCGAACGTAGTCGGATACCTTAAATTAAAAAACATAACTCTATTATACACTTTAGTAATGACGCTACTACACAACGAAAGTGCTTTTTACAACATCTAGTGTATTGACGGTACTTATAAGTACTAAAGAGTTATTCAATTGTAAAATAAATTATATGCAATTTTCACTTAAAATAAATAACCAAATCGTTTTCTAAGGTGTTGAATAACGTAAAAAAAAAGACACTTATCTTTTGACTTTAATTAGTTTTGCGGAACAAATATCACAATTTTTTCAATCCGATCAAAATGGCAGCTGAAACCGCAGCTTCAGTTTTAAAACTATTCGCCTTCCCCGCTAAAATAATCATCATAAAACCCGTGCTGCAATGTATCCTGGAGGAATGGGATTAAGGTATCCGACTTCGGAACCGTGATTTTAAAAGAGCGCATAAATGGATAATTTCCATGATATTTAGTGTCACTTAGATTAGAATACATGTATATAAATTATTTTAAGGATATTTTGACAAAAATAATTATTTAAATACACTATTTTGGCAAAAAAGTAACTTATAATAACCTTTTTTCAAAATGTACTTCTTTTTGTGAAAAATGCTTCTATTATAATAATATTTTGCCTTTATGTATCTCAGACTTCTGTACAGAGGCTCAACTATGATTTTTGAAAAATTCACATTATTTTCAGAGTTACAACCAATTGAAATATTTATCGATGTTTTTTTCTTAAAATTTATCCCCTCTGTTGTCGTAAAACATGGATAAACCCACTTCTAAGTTATATATTTCAAAAATTCTAGTCGAGCCTCTGTACAGAGGTCTGAGCTATATACAGGCAAAATATTATTATAATAGAATCATTTTTCATGAAAGGAGAACATTTTGAAATTGGTCATTCTATGTTCATTTTTTTGGCAAAGTATTGTACTTAAATAATTTTTTAATGTAAATCTATTTTTAAAACAATTGTATATATATTTTCTAATCTAAGTGACACTAAATATCATAAATGTTATCCATTTACACGTTTTTGCAAAATCACAGTTCCGCATGCAGTCGGATACCTTAAAAGAGTGTCCCTGCCATGTACCGTCAAAATATTCTTAAAAATGGTTATTCTATATAATTTTAAATTGGTGGTATTTATAAGTAGCATCAGTAGGTAAATGGTTATAAAAATAAGTCGAAAACGGTTGTATTTTTAAAAAGATATATATATTTTTTCAAATTACTTCAATATCAATCTTTATCATCCTGAGCAACAAATGCGTCATAAAAATTTACGGAAGAAATTCAAATCTTCCAAGAAACCATCAATAAATCGGTGAAATATGTTTGTGTAGAGCGTTCTCGAAGCCAAGTGAGGTAGTGTTCGTTAATAATATGGTATCTTGAAGCAACACTAAGGCTATTCGCGACGTTAACTTTGTTCAAAAAGGTGAGGTTGACACCTTAGCTGGCACATTCCACTCGCCAGGCTTTAATACCACTCCAACCTGACGACTTTGGGTCACGACTGGTGTAATGTGCAGCAGCCTCTCTAAGTAGCGATTTTCAGTAGCTATGACCTATTGTAATGAAGATTGTCAAGCATAAATATTTCTTACATTATGTCAGATAAACAAACTTTACAATATTTTCGCACTAGAGTAGTATAAAATTAGGGATGAAGCGCATAATTTTAAATAATGGTTCAATGTCGCGGACGACAGAAAAATTGGTACTTGTTTCGAACAACGTATGGCAGTTTCTAGTAATCTAAAATATCAAGAGTTGAATACGTGGCATGATTTTCTAAAATGTCCTACAAAATAACTAGTCAGTGGTTGAAAAAGAATTGTATCATATTAAACTCGGTTCCTTAAAAACTGCGTACATGTTTTGTGAATTTATATTTCTTCGAAAATATTTTTAGTAATTGTGCCTTGTATCTAAACACATATTTAGAAATTTGAAATGATTCTGATAGGTTCTCGAAACCACAAAAGAACACTATGCACTTTAATAACAGCAAAGAGTTATTTCAAAGTCTTGAGATATGTTTGATCATTTTTCGTAACTTATAATATACATTTACACCGAAATAAATATTCCTACTGAAGTTTAATTTTGCTTGTTAATAATGATTAACCAACTAATACGATGCAAAAGAAAAAGAATAATGGATGCCTTCCTTAAAATCTTTTCTACTCCTAATGATGATGTAACACAACAAAAATATTTTAAAAATTTTAAGAGCTCTCTGAAGCACAATAATACTGTTATCGAAAAGAACTTAATAAATTTGACTGTGTGTGTATATATATGTGTACAGTTAATATTCTCTACTATATAGACATGCATCATTATATTATAACACTATAGCTGAAGCATACAAAAAAAGGAATTGTTATTAAAACCATATATTAGAAATCAGAAAAGATATGTAATAAATTATAAAAATAATAGAATTTATACACACACATATATATACATATACATATATATGATATATATATGTATATATATAATATATATATATATATTATATATATACATATATATATACATATATATATATATATAAATATGTATATATATATATATATATATATGTATATATATGTATATATATATATGTATATATATATGTATATATATGTATATATATATATTATATTATATATATATATATATATATATATATATATATGCTGTATTATAACCATTACTGACTTAGGACACAGCTGTTATATATAAAATATTTTATATAAAACTGTAGTTTATTTTATTTTTTGGCCATACAACCTCCTCCCTCCCCTTCTGTTAATAATACTGAGCAAATTCCTATTGAATATAATGGATAAAATATCTAAATCCATATTACAAGAAAAAAGAAATTTACCTAAAAATGGCATTCAAAAATGCATAGTCCGTGCTTAATCTGAGTACAATAAATAAGTTATAACCAGATTCTGGACCCAAATACAAATTTAAATCGTGGTATTGGCTGAATAATGGCACTTAGCAAAAAGTATGAAATAAATATAAATAAAACAATTAAACAGTATGTATAAATACTACCGTCACTTGAGGGACAATAAGATTATAAATGTATTTAAATATTTAAAAAAAGACTCGTATGGTTAAAATTAAGCTAAGAGAATAACTAATTTTATCTAAAATTTGAATGTGCCGGTAACTATATCTATCAAGGAAAAATGATAAATTTATAAAAATAAACTATTAATATTCTAAAGAGTTTAATCCTTTCTATTTAAAATTTCTTTATACAACTAACTATTTATAACATTAATTGGGTATTTTTGATTTAAGCAGTATTTAATGAAATATTTACAGTTTTTTTAAAGAATCTTTCTGATTTTTTTCGAATCTTTCTGATTTATTGCATTGTATGTAATTGATTATAGTATTTCTGAATATAGAAAGGTGTACATTACTTTTCCAATGAGGTAATTATATACATATATGCATATAAATATATATACGTTATAGCCAAAAACAATGTTTTCATTTCTCATAGTCTTTTTACTCATATTAATATCACTATTTCATTATTTCAGTTTTTAGTTTACCACCCATTAAAAAAAAATCTTTTACAACCCAACGCTTATCAATCGTATTCTGAAATACATAAAATCATAGAGAATTTGTTTCATAACACTTTTAAATTTTAACTGTTTCATAAGTATTTTTATTAATAAAGCAAATGTCAATTAACTAATAAAATTCTTGTTTCAAAATTCTTAAGTCTAACAAAAATTGTTTTAACTAAAATCACAATATTAATCTATCTTTATATTTCTTGGGAATGTGTTTGTGTCAGTGATTATTTTTTTTTACAAAGATGAATGATTCAGAAAGAAATAATTTTTGTTATACCTAACGATCTATTTTAAGCTAAACATGTAAAAGTTTTCTTAAATCATAGTGTGCACAAATATAAAAATTAATACAGTAAAGATATTTTTTTTCCACAAAAATTAATTTTATTTAGCTTTTTTTCCTAAATAAACAAAAAAAAAACAATCAATATTTCCTTGCGTATTTCGATCAACATCCTCTCATTTTTTTAAATTTCTGCTAGACAATTAGGAAATATTTCCTAAAATGAAGAATTTAAGCTTAGATAAATGATTAAATATGCCTTCCATTAAATATTTCACACATAAGTATAATTAAACTAGCTAAATATTATCTTTAAATCGCTTTAAAGGGTCTCTTGAATATTCTCCGCGGAGAAATTTATATTTCTCACAAATCACACTAGATGGCATTAAAAGGCTTAAAACTTTCAATGACGACAGGAGACAGCAGCTTCTGAATTTTTAATCTTTCTTTCGATAACATATTTTGCTGGGTTTAAGTTTCCTTTCGTGTTAGTAAAATCAGTTCTATGTACTTGTAATCTTCATTATCTAAAGAATTTGATGCTTGGACTTGATCTCAAAATTGTCACATTTTTATTTAAACATTAGCAAGTTGATTCTATTTTTCTTAGCAAATAATACTGGGAACTTTTATAGGATAAAATTGAATTTACCCTAAAATTTTTTTTTAGTTATTTTAATTGCGAAAGCGGAATTTTTTAATGTCAATTATTTTAATGAATTTTATTTTTAATTTAAAAACAGAGTTTTTGTCTTAATTATATATTTTTTCATAAAAAAGCATAGTAATTGGTGCTTGATTTTTCAAGTGAAATACATTTTCTGATTTCTTTTCAATTATGTGGAGGAAATGCAGCAAATAAAAACAAATTCAATTTGTTGATTGTTAGTTTTGATACGATAATTTGAATTTTAAAACAGATATTTACAATATTTATTTTTGAAGTAATTTATTTGTAAATGATCATCGGTATCTGAATGCAGTGTAAACAGTAAAAATTCATTAAAACTTTTGCAAAATTCAGTCAGCTATGAATATATGCACGAGACTGCGTTCATTTTTCCTTAGAAAATTATGAGAAAATACAATATAGTGTATAAATGGAATTTAGTGATTCATTTTTTTAAAAGAACTCATTTCATTATTTTTTCTAATATATCCCAGAGAAGCTACTTTTAAGGCTTGTTAGCAAAAAAATGTATCTACATATTAGACGATATAACTGTTTCAAGCTAAATAAAATATTGAAACTTGAAGCTATAACATACTCAATGCATCTCTTAAATAAAAAACTGAATTATTTGCAATGAAATAAGAAGCTACCATTTAACACAAAAAATGAACTGCAACTATTTTATGCAATAAAATTATTTATACAATTTAACTATAAGAGTGATACTGACTTCCGTCGAAACGGAAAATTTGGAAAGATTATTATAAATACACCCACAAATGACATATATATGTATGTAAGTAATAAATGCCACCAAAAATGTTGTTTCTAAACTCTAAACTCCTTTCTTTTGTTTTGTGAATTTTGTAATTAAATATTTATTATATTAATTTTAAAATGTATATAAATTTGATTTCTTAATACGAATTGCTTATTATTTTATAGCAACTATTCTCAAACCGTGGGGATTCTTACGAGAGGGATGCAAGCATATCGAAAAGATTATTTTAAAAAGCATTATTAATTGACTAAAGATAAGCAAAACAAAATACATTTTGACGTAAAAAAGAACAAAATACGAATTTACACTCATAACATATGCTTAAAAATGTATCCTTACTGCACTATGTTTATTTGATAATTAACTAACCAATACTAAATAAAGAACATGTGTGATAATTACTTATGACTGCCATGGGCTTGTTTTTCAGAGTAAAGCTTTTTAAAGGAAGATTTAGTATTAGAAACTGTGTCACTCTAAGTTCTTCTTGATATTTAGACGAGATGACATGGATGTTTGAGGACATAAATATTCAATGTAGTTAAATATTATTTTGCAATATGTTCTAATTTAAAAATTAGAAAGAAAAAAGTAACAATACTTTTTTATTATATTACTTAAAAGTATCTTAGTTAAAATATCTTATACTTAATAGTAACACGTACAAAATTTAATTCTTATGATAATTTGTACGGTTTATAATTAAGGTTGTATTGTAGCTTTAGTGTCAAAGTATATTACTTTTGCATTCACTACATTGTTATTGTAGAAAGGAGGAGGGGGGGGTGAAAATTATGATTGAAAAATGAGTCGCAAGTATTAAAAGTTTGACAAGCACTGTTGGGTGTAACTGTGATTTTAAAATCATTTTTATTGGATTGAAAAACTATGCGTGGAGTGTATAGTTTTGGTGTCGAATAACTTTCTGTGTATTTTTTAGAATCAACGAGATATCATTTCCAGTCGTTAATAAAGCTCTGGTTTCTTTCGTTGTAGATTTTAAGACTTAAAGTTTTCCATTATTTGAGATTCAGGATTTTTTTTTCTTTCTTATTTTTATTTATTATATTTTATATAATTTTTTCAATTATTTTCACAAAGAAATGGCCCAGATTTTCTAATTATTTTTTGGTTCTGTTGAACACTATTAATATTAGATTAAAATTGAGAAATACTGTTTAGTGTCTGTTACAATTATATAATGGCACCAATTAATAAATAATTACTTAATTTAATCTATTAAACTTCATTAAAATATTCATAGAATTTTGATGGAAGTTTCTGCGTACAATTTATTTCTGAATTGCATACTTTGCGTTTATTTTATTATTTATCATTATTTTAAAAGCACTCAATTGATACAAGGTATATATACCTGATAAATAAGTGCTCTTATAAGTAATAAATAACACTCTAATAAGTAATAAATAATATTCTAATAAGTAATAAATAATATTCTAATAAGTAATAAATAATATTCTAATAAGTAATAAATAATATTCTAATAAGTAATACACAATAATCTAATAAATAATACGCTAGTAAATAATTAAGTTAAAATTTTGTCTAATTAAATATCACTCTATAATAGTTTCTACTTTTTAATTCAAACATGATCCGTTTAAGAAAAACTTTACCTCATTTATAAATGAAAGCAATTCTGAAAATCTATTTTAGAGTTATTTGCTATCTTTGCATTACATAGTCTGTTTTCTGACATATATATCTTTGCAATATATTTAGTATTTCATTTATCCTAAAATTTTGTTTCAAACCTTTATTCTAGTGAATTTTCTGATCAGTTTTTTTTAAAAGAGCAATAACCATATATGACAAAGCTTTGTTAATTGTTCCACTATTTACGAAAAGGCATGTGCAGGTGTCCCTGGTATAACATGGTACATGTAAAACACGTTTTTGATATTACACGGTACAATATTTGCGATTATTGTAACACAGAATTGATATTACATGGCACAAACCTTGAATTTAATACTACATCGTTTTGATATAGCACAATTTTAAAAAAAATGAATGCCACTTTTGTTCAATAGGGGGATTTACCGATTTTATTGCTTCAGTTGCTAAATTTAAAAGTGAATTGCAAGATTTTTTTAGTTCAATTACAGAGAAATTCTGAAAGAATTGGTAGATCGAAACAGACAGGTAATTGCAACTAGGTCTGATAACTTTTGTAATAATGGAGAAATAACTACCGAAGAAGAGTTTCAAACAACTTGGAGAAAAAAAAAAGATTATCTGTAATTTCTGATGAGAATGATGATGGAAATTAATTTTTTGATCCTGATAAGCCGTTTGTAATTATTTTATAACGATAATAATTAGTTTTCGAAAACATTTTTTGTTGTATTTTTAGTTCCTGTACTTCCTTTTTTGTGTTTTTTGTTTTAAAATCTTGAAGTTAACTTACTCTTTTATTTGTATGTTTTATTGGAATGAAATTTCAGCTATCATAAAAATTTACACATTAAGACTAGACTTCGGTACAACACGGTACATATTGCCCTGATTTATATTATCTACATGCATAATTAATTAAATAAATAAATGAAATAGTAATTTAATTGAATAAATAAAAAAGTCTCGTACAACACGGTACATATTGTCCTTATTTACATTATCTACATGCATAATTAATTTAATAGATAAATGAAATAGTAATTTAAATGAATAAATAAAAAAAATCTCGTGCAACATGGTTTGGATATAATACGGGACGAATTAACCGTGTTATACGAGGGACACCTGTACCTGCTATCTAGGGAAAAAACGAAAGATTAAAAATGTAAATAAAAACCACTTCGTAATCCTGGAAGCTCATCACCTGTGCTTTTTTTTATTAAACGTTGTTAACTCAAGGGGATCATGGGAAGTTCTTTCAAAAAATCTAGGTGGGTACAAAATACTGTACTTGTCTAAAGGAAAAAACTTCTAAGATGAAGAGCATTATTTAATCTCTATAGTTTTGTTTTCTGCAATTATTTTTAAATATGCTTTTATGTATATATAGTTAGCCTGGAATTTATGGGAAAAAATGTAAGTAATTAGTGTGTCTGATTAAGTTGTTTCAAGGTTGTTATAATTTTTTATAAACAATGAATTTTTTTCAAAAAACAGGATTACTGTAAAATGGTATTATTGGAAATAATTATCACTCAATTTTTTTTAGGAAAAAGAAATCAAGATTTCCGTAATGAATTTTAATCACGTAACAACAGCTTCAGTTAAACTAATTAAAAATAAATTGTTATGTATTTTCTGTATATCGGAAAATGTGTACCAAAAGTTATTCACTACAACTAAGTAGCTACTTTGTCTATGCTTTCGGCTTAGTTTGAAAGACATGCTGGCAATGTCAGCAGAGTTCTGAGCCCTTTATGTTACTTTTTTCCTGTTAACAGTAATCATATTGAGACAGATTTTAGCTATTCAAGCTTTTGAGCTCTCTCTCTCTCAGACTTTTATTTGTGTTTATAAAAACCGAACAATTGATCATTTTTTAACGAATTCTGAAAGGAAGCACGATGAAGTCATTCTAGAATTGAATTTATAATTCCAAGATATGTTAGAGCTGACGCATGGATGCAATTTGAGATTTTGCTTTTTAAGACGTTTTCAAGTCCCATTTCTGTTTCTACTGTTATTTTAAGGAAAAATTAATGGAAAGAGATTTTAGAAAGAATCTGAAAAGTTTATTAATCAGTTGTAGGACAAAGTATAACTTAGTGCCACTGAAAGCGCTAAGTCCGACAAGTCTTAAAAGTCCCCACGTTGGACGGAGTGGGGAAGTTCGAAATGTGAGGTGGAAGATTAGGTATAACTTCAGCCTTCGTATAGCTTCAAACAACGACTATAACAAACAATTAATCATTCATTCAAGCTAGATTAAATATTCTGCATGGACTGCTTCCATCAAAATGTTAACTTTAGCTACATTTTGAAAGCCAAAATAAACTATTTTATAAATTCATTGTTTAAAACTTGAATATCCCGATCACCTGATGTT
This sequence comes from Trichonephila clavipes, assembly GCA_019973935.1. Classification (NCBI taxonomy): domain Eukaryota; kingdom Metazoa; phylum Arthropoda; class Arachnida; order Araneae; family Nephilidae; genus Trichonephila; species Trichonephila clavipes. Next base: position 416,576 of record BMAU01001374.1, on the reverse strand, counting down.
ATATCATCTAATCTCTTCCTATGAGGCAGAATAAAAGAAAAAATCTATTACAAAAATAAAATAAAATAAACGTGAAGTTTCGGGAACGAGCCTTCGATTTAGTGAATTTTTTTATCTATCTGCGCAGCTCCTCAGTTGAACTTATGTGGGAAATGAAACTCATAATTGACATTGTTTTTGAAGAACTGTTATGTGCATATAGAGGCTTACTTTAGCATGTATTGATGCTAATGAGTACAACCTGAAACTCTTTATGAGAAGTCACCATGTTTTTCATGCACCGATATGTGTTCACGGCACATTTCATTGCATTAGGACTTATATTTTAAATCCGATCAGCAAAGCTCCATAATCAAGAGCGAGTTGAACACTACATAGAAACATTTTTCAATTAACGGAAAAAAGCAACTTGGGTTTTTGTTCTGCAAAAGATGAGAATGTAAGTAATTTGGGTATATTTAACTTAAATTTGTTAAATTTATTCTATTGTTCGATAAATGAATGATCGCGAGGCATTATTTATCTAGTATTACGGCAAAATTATCTATTAAATCATAAGAATTGGGACCATACCATGTGGATTAAGTTAAAATAAGAGTTTCATATCATACCATTGTCATTTTTGCACTTTTACAAAATTTCACAGGTGTATAATATGTCGGATAAAACAAACAATATAAAATACGCGGATGAAAGTGGAGACAGATGGTTTTCTGTACGTATACACACTTTCGCAATTTTTTTAAAAAGAATCAACACTTTAGGAGAAAAAAACTAACAATCTGAAGTGACAAGGAAAACTCAATGGACCCAGTTTTCCTTGGATAAAAAATATCAAAAAACAAAGAGAAACACTTCGCATACACAAGCTGAAGTCAAATTCATCAAATGATATACTGTTATTCAATGAGATCTTACAAATAACAAATATATTGCACAAGTTGCTGTAAATAATTTTCCCTATAATTTAACTTTCTCAGAAACAAAATCCTTTTTGTTTTATTAACTTATTATTGTTTTAAAAAAGGAACACTACCACATTTATTTAATTAAATAATTAACATTCAATGACTCAGGGCCTACTTCTGGAACTTTCCACGAAGTCATTGAAGGTAGCATTAAAAAAAAATTCAAAAATTTAAATCGCTATGATATAATTATTAAGTATAAATTAACTGAAGAAATACGTATTTTCAAAGAAAAATAACAATTTATTTGTCCTTTAATAAACAAATTCGTGAAATTAGAAAACTAAAAAGGACCACAAAAATTACGATAGACTATCAGGTGAAGCTCACATAGCAATTTTAACCCACGGTCGAGTAACAAATAATAACACATATACGAATGGAACACGACTACCAGTTAATAATTATGTGTAATGTTACACATATTACTGTAAATAGCCTAAACTTCTTTCAACGCAAATTTGCCGTTAAAAACAGAACATCCGTAATACCTTATTTTTATTAGTAACAACTTGTATTCACTATTGATATTAAGGAGACAGTTTATTAACGTTCCTCCAACGACAGTTAGTATCTATTTCCTCCAATGCTCTGGTGAATAACACCACCTAGCGCCGAGCGAAGACATTTCCGATTATGGATTACTATGCAAATCTGAATTCATGTGAGTCTGAATCTGAAACAAAGTCAAATCTGAATCCATGTGAGTCTGAATCTGAATCAAAGTCAAATCTGAATCCATTTAAGTCTGAATCTGAATCAAAGTCAAATCTGAATCCATCTGAATCCTACCTTCCCTTAAAATTTGTCCCAAAAATCCTACGACACCCTGTATATCTGCTGCATTTCGGACATAAAAATTTATTTTTCTGAACAGAGATCCACTTTTAAGCTATTTACAGCCTGACATAGTTAGTTACCACTGATAGTTCAGCGATTCCATTTACAAAAAGTATATCTTCAATGCTTTTTGATTTGTCTGACCAATATTATTTTCTTACGTTTGGTGTGATTTTTTGCCTGATATCTCCCGTTATTTCCCTTTATCAGCAAAAGTATGAAAAGTGTAACCAAAACTTAAATCTACTTCCGCTTTATATTTGAAGCTTTCAAAGTATTTTTTCTTAAGAAATAATATACCCCAAAATCAAGTCTTAATTCTAAATCCAAAATAATATAATAATTTACCGCCATTGAAGTAATGCCATAAAGAAAGAAGTTTTTGTAATACAGAAAGAATTTTATATAATGAACGATGCATATATAGTAAAACAAGTATAATATATCAAAAACAGGTTGTTTTTGTTATTATGCTGGGCAAAAAGATTTTAAGAAAAGAACGAAAGGAATTCTGTTGTACATATTTCTAGATAATGTGCAAAAAATCATTTAAGATCGTATAAGAAAATTAAAATTCAGTAACGTTACCCCTCCGAAAGCAACATAAAAAGAAAGAAAAGCATGATTCCTTTTTTAAATCACATTCTTGAGAAAAATTCCGTGTGATTATGGTCACGAACTCATTACCGGTGTGTCGCCGGTTCGAATTCTCGTGTCACTGAAGATACGACTTTTATTAGGGACTGATGCACATCAAATCTGTTGAGCTCAAAGTTCTTCCTTTAGTGTGGTGGGGTTGTTTGGAGAGAGAGATGTCGTCCTCGTCACTTGACCGATGCTCAAAATTGCAAGGTTCGTCAACAATAGCCCCCGTATTGCTTTACAGTGCGAAGTTAAATCTCTTGTGAAGAAAAAATTGCCACTTGAACTTCTAGAGTAGGGGTAGCGAACCTTTATGTATTAAAGTGTCATTTTTTCTAAAGAAACATTCAATGAGTTATAGACGTGCCATTAAATAATTTTGCCTTGTGATTACTGAGGAAATAATAAAACTAAATACTCTTCATTTTATACGAAAAACTCTGCATTTTGTACTTTATAGTAGTAAATGTTTTAGCTATCGTGTAACTCAAATTGAAGTATTAGTGTGATTTTTGCTATTGCAGATTAGATGAAAAATAACTTATATTATAGGATTGAAGATGTTACTTCTAGCAGAATGCATGCTGAATTGGAGTCAACTGCCAAATGGTTTCTAAGCGAGTCACTCACATGCATTGGTAAATGAAAATAATGGATAAAACAGTATGGACCAGCTTCTTCAAACAGTTAAATGTATCTAGAATTTAATTCCATGTTTCTAAAATTCCATTACTCACATTTTTACTTACATTGCTTGTTAATATTTCTGTTTCAATCACAATTCCAACTTTCTCCTTTATTTTCAACAATTACTTTAATCCATCTTGAACTATACGGTAAATCAATCAGTTGCATTTCAAATTGTTCAATCTCTAATCAATCCAATTGTGACAAGTTCGGTTTATTAAATGAAGTCATATCAGGGGGCATAAAACACTTGAGAGTTTCCGATAATTATTTCAACTGAGAAAATCTCGCTGAAAATTGCTACCGATCACTCCCGTTTGTTCGTAATACCTCATGCTGAACTTTTTTTTATCTTGAACTAAAATGCAATCCGTTTTGATCGGTGGCGTGCGCAAAATTTTGTGTCTCGTGTCATCACTGACACGTGTTCCATTTGTTCGCAATCTCTGTTCTGGACCATTTTATTAAGGGGACTTGGCACTCTTTGAGCAAACTTCTTTATTTACGTATTTAAAAATTATATTTTAGCATTTTGTACAATGTTTCTATTCAAGAAAATGTTACCAGATGAAAATTTTCATATATTATTCACACAATTTTAAAAATGTTAATTTTTTGAAGAAAATTGGGAAAATTTTAAAAATCCTACTCCTTTTGTAAAAATTAATTTTTGACCTGAAATTTTTTATAATACTCTTATGGATGATCTAAACAACTTTAGGGATCGATTTTAGAATAACTTCATTCGTTTTCGAGAAAAAAAATAAAATGTTGATATACAGGCTAAAAATCAACGAAAAAGCCAACATGTCTTACATTTTATTTTATTTTTTTTAAAAGTATTCAGTTTATAGCAAAACGGATCCCTAATTTTATTACATGCTTTATTTTCAACACACAAGAAAAAAATGGAAGTGATTGGTAAATAATTGTCGAAGGAGTAGCATTTTGAATGCACTAAGGTTTCGAAAAACACAAACTGAGAAAAACAGGTTTAAAAAGTTTATAATTCTGAAAAAATAATTATTATAAGCTTAATTAAACTTAAAATACCACTTTAAGATATTACTTATACGTTTTTCTTTAAAATAATTGCATTTTCATATTTTTTCAACCCACACATTTTTATAAATGATCAACTTTTAGAGAGTACTAATTGCCCAAGAAAATTCAAGAAAAATGTTTAAAAAAATTTTTTTTTCTGTCACGACAGAAATTTTAGCTGTTTTCCTTCTTATAATATTAAAGTATTACATTTGTATGAAAAATATATAAGGAAGAAGAACTGAAACAATAAAATTATTAATATAAAATGCCTTAATTTAAAAATTTTACATGCACACATTTCACAAGGAAGAAAAATTACATTATTGTATTGCCTTGGAAATATTCTGCTTTTAATACTACACATTCTTTTTTATAGTTATTATATCTATTTCTAAAATAGAATTTTTTTTATCATAAAGCATTTTTTAGCTTTTTTTTTCTAAAAAGGGGGTGTGGCTGAATTGCCTAATTTGTTTTCAAATAAAGTTTTAGTCAACTTCTAACTTTCCGACATGCACAAGTGATATATCAATCGAAAGATAATAATGCAAAGAATAAGATTAAATGAAAATAAAAAAAGCGATAGGTTTGGGATTTTTAGGGTACCAAGTCCTCTAATTGAAAAAAATAACGAAATGTGTCTATTCACAAGTATTTCTGGCAATAAGTTTGTCACTATCCTAAGGTTGCAAGTGTAGTTTGAGATACACCGAATTAACAGATATTATTATAAAAATAACTTTATTTCGTTTGATTTACTGTCCCACAAACACAGAAAAAAGCAGTATTTGGTATAGACTCACTGCATTCCCATAAGTAAAGCAATGACTTTCAAGTCACCTCAAAACTGCTCTATTTATGGTCCTAGCATTTTAATAACTTTAAAGATAATTTCACATTTGCGTAAGTTTCTTTCACGTTAACGGAATGTCCGATGGGAATGCAAGAAGGAAGGTTGTCGTTGAGTAATAATACTGAGTCTATAAGCAACCTCCAATTATTTGATTCATAACTGATGTTCATGAAATTCATTAAACCGTTGTCATCAATACATGCAACCACGTGTTATTTCTTCTCAAAGAAATGAAGAAGATTCTTTTCACGAGTCCTGTACTCTATAACCTTGACGCCTGATAGGAGTAGATTGAATTGCTGCAGTCTGGATTCCAGAAGCTCTACCTTATGCTTTGGTAAATCCAGATCTCATACAAGGTCACTCGATTCTGCTTAACATAGTCTGTGGGGAATCATAACTTGAATCGTGCATTTTGGTCTCTTCTTTGTTCTACTGACGCTCTAGGTTTCATCCAAAACACACCTGCAGAAATGACGCTGCTACGCGTTTTTCGTAGAAGTTAAAAATCGATCCTGAGACAGGTGCTTCCATCTACCTTTTTAAATGAACATCGCAAAGATTAAGCACAAAAAGTAAATATGAGTGAAAATACAGCTTTTTATGAGTAAAGAGGAGTTCTGATTCTTAAAAACAAGAGTCAGTCTAAATTTTTATGGTGATTTTCGTGTTTAGCGGGCCAAAATACTTCATAATAAAATATTTTGGAGCCCTAAACTTTTTGGGTGTTACCTAATGGTATTTCTGATTACTTTTGAATTGCAAATTTTTCGGCAAAAAAGAATGAAAGAATGACATATATAATGACTATAATAACAATATATTGACTATAGATTACTAGAACATTTATACAGTGTTTAAACTTGGATTTTTGATAAATTCACATTAGCTTCAGAGTAAGGAGCAGTTGGAGTAGTTAGCGTTGTTATTACGACCCGGAGGTCTCGGGTGTGGAGTGTTCGAGGAAGAGGCAGACATGATCTAAGAATAACTAATTTTATTTAATACTTAATACACTTTATGGAATGCACTTTTATAACTTAACTTTGGGAGCAATAAGAGGTTTTAATCCGAAATCAGATAACTAAATTATCGAAACTACTTATCTTAATTAAAGCTCCTTGAATGATACTTCTTGACATCTAATAGTATGGTCAGCTCCAAGTTTCGTTACTTAATCACTACTTGACAAATTCTCTGTAGAATATTAATCTTAAGATGCACGATCTCCAGTCGCTTTTTTCTAACTCTTGGAAATAAGCTTAACGATTAACGCTTAACCATTATATCGCATACTCAATGACTGACACTTAAATAGTAGTTACATGTGCATAAATCTTCTTTACGAAAGCGGTTTTTAAACTAAAATCACCGTTACATAATATTACTACTCGCTCTTTTTCCGATAAATTAAAATATGAATAAATCAATTTCTAAATTATATGCTGGGTTGTTCAGAATTTCCAACAGGGTTTTGGAGATTATTCCATTATAAAAAAAACTATGATGAGTACAGCAAAAAAGAACATTTGAAAAAAATACAGAAACAATTCAAGTTTTATTTATGTACTTTACAAGTGTTCTATGTATATGACACTTTGCTTACACGGCATTCATTAAGAAAACTGGTACGATTTATGCAAAAAATTTTAATTTAAGGATTTTCAAAATTTTTTTAGTTGCCTCCTATGTGTGTATACTATGTAAAACAGATTTTGTGCTCCAAATTTCCTCAAAAAGCTAGCCATTTAATTTTAAGGAAAAACATAAAACTTGTGAAGTGATTTTAAAATGCTACTCCTCCAAAAATTTACGTACACGCATGGAATTTGACTTACAAGTACGTAAAACTATGTGTAAAAAATTAGTATGGGTTTTGCGATAACGTGATTGGTATTTGTACAATACTTCCTTTTATGAATGCGTATTGAAAATTTCTTAAAAAAATGTATAAATTCTGAGTTCGATTATTTTTTTAAAAAATAAGTAATGCTTTGATTCAAAAATGCATACCAACTTTTGTTACATGTACTATTAACAATAGGTGAAAAAAATCAAAGCATTATAGACACAATAGAAAAAAAACCTTAGCATTTTAAATGAAGACAAACTCTGTTTTTGCTGCCCATCCGGTACAGTAGCTAGTGACGCTGACTGCGGTGCCGTAGGGCTAGTTTCGAATCCCGGGTAAGACTTGGATGTTTATGTTGTATTCCTTCTCTTTTTTGTGAAGTGTGCTTCATGCTTACTTCTATGCAAGAGCCCGTGTGATACTTTGTGGTGCACGGGTTTATAAACTTTCTCAATAAGAAAAAACTTGTTATTTTATCTTCGTGAGATAAGTCAGTTTAAAGTTTTGATTTGCCATAGGAATGTGAGTAAAAAACAAACTTAAAAGCTATTATAGTTCTGCTTTATTAAGTATATAGTTTTCAAATTTTGTGAGGTTATAGAAAAGAATATAGACTAATTTAGGATAAAAAAAAATTAGATTTGATTTTGTCAATTGACTCGTACTGTGTCCCCTTAATGCAATATTCCTGTTCCTGCCACACCTCTATTCAACATGGTACTATCAATGTTATTGACAGTGGATGTTATCCTTTTCATGTTATCCGTGTTATCGGAAAAACTTGGTATTGTACATAAAACAAAGTTTTCGTATCCCTTTTTACCGCGTGATGTTGTAAATCTGTAGGAAATGATAACACGTGCTGGCAATAACGTTGATAGTACCATGCAGAGTAGAGTGTGGCAGAAACTGGACTATGGTATTAATATATGACTTGTATCCAAGATGTCGCATTGAACATACAGATTTTGCACTAATTAGTGAAATTCAATGCACTTTTGATTCCCATAATCTCTTTTCTAACTACAACGCAATTTTCCTTCAATTTAATTTTAATATCCCTCACGAAAACAATAATAACCCTGTCTAAACTATCCGGTGAAATTTAATTAAATCGCTAATGATATAATCACTTTTAATAACTATGCAAACATTAATACTCTTAGAGAACTTGAGACAATGAACCGACGGAAGCAATTATCTATGCATATCTCAAACTATCCACCCCTATCAAGAACTTAACTTCAAACTACACTCCTCCCAATAGTAATATATGGATTAAATTAAAAAATTGTCTTAAGAACAATTTCAAAGTTACTTAATTTCCTCCATAAAAATCGAGCTAAATAGAATCTAATTCTAAAATGAAAAAAAAAATCATAAATTCTCGAATGATTCCTGGAATTACATGTTAACATCTCTTCATACTGTAAGGGGTAGTTTCTTCAGGAAAACAACTAAAATTCTAAAAAAAAAGTAAAAGGTGTAATATTTTCTTAATAATCAAACTAGTACTACAATAATTACAGAAGAAACTCAAAAAACTGGAAATACTGGCAGCCATATTAGAATATAGCTTCCATAAAAAAATTTATCAGTAAATATAAGAATTTACAAAGACAAAACAATCAAACACTTCGAATACTTTCTTCACTTCAACTAACACTCATTGATTCAAAGGATTATCAACGGAATTAAGGATTATTAGGATAATTTGGTTGTATCAGAAGTACAAGTATACCATTTATGCATAAAGTAGAATAATAAACTTTAATTAACTTAATTAACTAACAAGGTAATCCCTATTATAAAGACGTTTGAACTAAATGTTTAGACTGGTAAAATGAAAGGAAGCAGTGTGTCAATCCCATGAAATGGTATTTTATTGAAGATGATTAATATATGTCTTTTTACCATTAATCATAGCATTAAGTTAAAAAATCATACATTTTTTTTCAAACTTTGTTTATTACACTCAAGTTTTCCTTAATATATATAGAGTAACTGCCATTACATTCGCATTATTACATTGAGACCATTCAAATCTTCATGAATTATCTGTGGAGTCAAGATAAGTACGAAAATTACGCTCTTAATTTGCAACATGGATTCCTTCAGCAACACTTAATATTTGAATTTATAAAAATAAGGTAAGTGAACGGAAAATAAATTAAGAAGAGAAGTGACCTCCCTACTTGTTTCAGAAGTATCAAATTGTCAATTAAAAATAAAATAATGGATAGTAATTTTATTATTTAGAAATGTATATTATTTAGAGCTTTTATTGCAAGAGAATTATGGACTATAAAAAATCTTTCAACTCATTTATTAGTCTTTTTGAAACCCAAACAGCTCCAAAAAATCACGAAATGAGTTGATATTTTTTACACGCTACATAATAATAAAAATTCTTACGCATTATAAAAAGTGTGAGAGCAGTTATCGTGTCTGTCAACATGTAATCTTCACTCATTGCTAGAAGTTTCATACTGTTATTATCAGGATATTCTTATTAATTTTTGTAATTCTAGATAAATCTTGACAAAGTTGAAAATATTGTTAACCACCCATGGGAAACTAATGTGGGATATTTAATAAATAGTCAATTAACTTATAGTTAATTACATTTTTTAAAAAAATTATTTTTCATTAAGGAAAACATTTTTTTCTATAACTGATTTATGATCATAAAAATATGTATGTCAAAAAATGTATTTCAAATAAAGAAGCGTTCCTAAATAAGGGGAACTGAAAATGTGGCCACCTAATGTTTGATGAAAGTTTCACACAATTGACGATAAAAAAGATTTCGCACAAACTTTTACTACAAATGTTGAAAACTATTCTCCTACTCTCTTTACATATAAGAATAAGAAAAACCAATAATTTTATAATAGGAAGGAATAATTAAATCTTTTTTCTAAAAAAGTCAAATACATCATACCCAAGTTTTCAAGAATACGGTCTTGTAACGCCTAAATCAAAAAGTTTCATATAGTTTTAGTTTTGTTATCACGGTCAATCAGAAGAAGCAAAATTTATATATAGTTATCATGTGTGACCTCAACTATCTAAATATTAAGCACTTTTGACTTTCAAATCAACTCAAAGTATATGATATGTATGGAGAGCGCCTTAATAGAAGGACTTATAAGTTATACGAAAGCTCAGGTTCTTTAAAAGTAAGTATAATATTTCTTGTTGATAGTGTTTGGACATCGTAGCAAATTTGTATTATTCTAGCATTACAAATACTTTGTTTTCTAATTATTTATGAAACGTCATTTTTAGTTCCATAAAAAACTTTGTAACTGACATGAGCTCTGCGTAATTTATTTATTGAATTTTGATGATTATAATGCTTGCTATATAGTAAGTTTAACAATTTATTTTAGTTCAACAATTAATTTTGCCATGTTTGAATAAGGAAATTTTACTATGATATATTTTAAATTTTCTAAACAACTTCACTTACTTCTTCAATCGTTCCCACGACCATTTTTTGAATGAAGATTTGCTTTGTGTGTACTCTTTCTCCATTATTTGTTTTATAAAGTGGTTGCAATTTCTTAATGAGCTGACCAAAGTTGCTCCACTGGACTTACCAGTGTTTAAAATAGGTTTAAGGTTTTTACCACAGTTTTAAGACATTTTTGCACAAAAATAATTTAAAAAAAAACATATTATAATATCCATATTTCCACGTTTGACTTTGTGTTTTACAAGGAAAGACATCTTTTTTGTTTGGACATTTACCTATTTCATCATGTGATTCAGAGTTCTCCAAAAATTAAATACTCTTAAGATAATGATACTTCAGTTTATCTCTAGATAATACATCCAACTACTGATATAAATCTACTGCAAAAAAACTACTATCTGATTGAAAAGATCATGCTCTCACCTGTAACGTGCTCAGAAACTTGAACCTACAGGAATTCTAGGAAGTTTTATGACTTTTTCATATCGGGTCATTAATACTCAGAGTAAGACTCAGCAGTAAGAGCAATAAAAGATAAAAATATTATTAAAAACTGAAAAAAATACGCCATCAAAATTTTAAATAAAGTACATACGGATAAGTGTAAGGAAACCAATGACACAAAAGATAAGATAAACCATTCTCATTTTTTATTATTTTATTCGGTAGTTTAATAAAGCAACAATCCAGAAGTTGTCGAAAGATTGAGTATTTCTGAATAAAACACTCAGGTAATGATGATGTCATCTATATTGGTACCTCATTCAGCAGATGTCTAAATCCTACTTACTAATACCTGTTCAATTCGAAATATTGTGACTCCTCACACTCCGCAAGACGGTGTTTGGTGGAACTATGACGTAACTCAATGATGTAATTTTAACCGACTACAGCTATTGAGACTCTTAGATAAATCTCAAACATAAACCCTAATGATGCGGAGGACCTGTGATTAAATGGTAATGGTGCTTAACCGCTGCTGCAGAAGATACAGAATAATTCCTGCTCTTACTTTTTGCGAGTGGTAGAAAAGTCTGGTGATCTAAGCAATTTTTGATAGAGGACAGATTGTATTGGAACGAAGACTCGGAATGAGTATCTCCGAATCTGCATGACTGTTGGTTTAATCGTGATCTTTCGTTGTTAGTACTTATGCAAATTGAGTAAATGGCACACGCAGTGAAACCATCAGTAGACACAAAGCTGTTGGACGTTCATGCTTCATCAAAGAATTTGGTGCCAGGCAGTGGCTCCGTTGACAGCCCAATACATTATAAGTCGAAGAGCAAGAATTTCGGAACTCACAGTTAAGTGGACACTAGTGTTTCTGATTTCCCGGGTTTTTCCATTCCCGGGATTCCCGGAAATACATCAAAGTTTCAAAAAAAATTAAAAAAAACAAGTTATTTTTAAATAAAATCAATAATAATTATATAAAATAAAGATACATATAAATTAAAAAATTAATACTTATTTATATAATGAGCTAAAAAATTAAAAAAAAATTTAATAAATGGATAATTCATTTTAAAATTGGATTTCAGAAAGCATAAGCAATTTATACTTTTATCACTCAGACTAGTTCTAAGCTTTGTGACGAACACTCCGGCAGCAGAGAATGTTCTCCCAGCTTCAATTGACGTTGAAGGAATTGTTTTTAAAGCCTCACATAGTTTTATACTAATTGGGGATGGATTTTCATTCGAGTCAAAATTTTGTTGAAACTAGTACTCTTTTTGGTTGAACAACATAAAACTTTTATCTTAGAGTAAATTGTTTTCTCTAATTTTTTGTCCAACGTCAGAGGTTTTTCTTTCAAAATCTCCATGCTCTCTTCTTCTGAGTGCGAAGAGTTGTATATTGATTCCTCTTCTTCGCAGAAAAGCCTTGCTCCTATCTCTCTCTCATTTGGGCTTGTCTAACAAAACAATTTTTAACAGGCAGTCGTGAACTATCGACAGTAACTGCAGCTGCTTCGTATCCCCCCCAAATTCAGGTATTGGATTAATCCTATTAAATTAACGTTGGATCTCTCATTAATTATGGATTAGAGAATAGTTCACATATTTTTCGCAAACTCTCCGAATTTTGTTCGTTTAATTCTCCACACACACAATAACGGAAGAAAATACACCTTCTGCAGTTACCAAAGTTGCATTTTGACTGCGTAATTTTTCCTAAGCCGATTTTTACTAACTTTAAGCCTGCTACAATTGTAGTCACAGATTCAAACTCTACATTGAACATCATTTGTTCTTCTTTAATGTCAATTAATGCTTTTAAAATTGCTGACTTTATTTCTAAAAATCTTTCAAGCATTGCCAACAAACTATTGAAACCGCGTGCGGGGATTAATTATAATTCCTAGAATAGAAAAGTACAGAAATCTTATGATTTCCCTGGAACCCAGGAAATAAGCCCTAGTGAACACTGTTTTGATAAAGGTCTGCTCAGCAAACGTCCCACTCGTGTGGTTTCCTTGATGTAGCATGACACCTATGTTGCCAAAATTGGGCGGGTCACGCATACCAACGATTCACGGTATCCAATGCATTCTATACATGCAATAAAATGTAATGGATACCGTTCTAGGGAATCCAAGTACCATGCTTGGAGTTCGAGTCACTCGTGAGGTTCACCTTCACTATGCCTATTACCTTGTACAGATGCATATTCACACGAAGTAGGATGAAAATTAGCAAACATCCGGATGCCTGATGTATCATTCTGTGGGTACCTTTCACGATACAATCTTACTGCTACTCGTACATTTTCTTCTGCCAGTCCGTAAATCAGGTGAATATCTACCAGCTCGGTGTTTGTAAAACATTTCCATACTCCTTTGCGGGTGATGTTAGTTCAAATGACTGTGGTAATGCAGGTCTGTTTTCTAAAACGCTCTATTGAACAAGTCCACCTACATTTTACAAAGACGTTTCCGACCATGAGTTGCTATACAAATCTGAATCTCTTTGATGTCCCCTATTTCCCCTTAAATGTTGCCCCTATGATCCTGGGAACCCTTTATATATTGTCAATGACAGTTAATATTTTGGAATCTCAATAACAGATTTATGCGTTAACAAAATTTAAAATGTAGATCTGAAACGAGCTCAAATAATTTATGATGAAAACTCTATTAAGTGTTTTTTTGTTTTTGAATCAAATTCGTTATTTAATTCAATTTATTAATAAAACACATGAAATAAGAAATTAGTTGCTAATTTTTCAAAATGAATTGAAAACATAGGACTTTGGTGGTTGCCTCATGTTACGGTTGATTGATTGAATATTAACGCCGCACTGTTCAGCTACACGAGGGCTTTTGACGACGGACCACGTAATTTTGAACCATGGTCAAGTGACGTGGATGACACCTGAGCTGGCACCCCCTCTCCTAACTATCACACTACACCAACGGGAGGTCGTTTCTGCTCTCGATAGGTTTAACGTGCATCACTGCCCTACACGGCGGGTCTTTAGTGGTACTGGGCTCGAATTCGTGACAAGGAAAGCCACGGTCCGATGCCTATACCACTCGGCTACCGCGGCCACCTCATGTTACGGACTTAAAATTTTAACTGCATAAGTAATCAAAGTTGTACTTCATACATGTAGGTGAGCAGTATATGTACTTCTTTGCATGCTCTATCGGTTTGAAAAAATTTAGAAGTAGTAACTTGATTGTCACTAATAGTTTTTGCACAAATAGCATTTGAGTTAGCATACAATTGTTTAGATTTTAGAGATAAATTAGTGGTATCGATATTCCAGCGCAATTAAAATGAATATTTGGATGGTGTGTAAAGCTATAAAAACTTTGCAATTGTAAAGAATCTCTTTCATTTCAATTTGATTCCTCTTCCTCACTTTAACTCTGTCAATACTCCCACACAGGTTTTGCATAGGCCACAATTTGAGAAAGGATAGCCAATTAGGCCAAAAGAAAGACCATTGTAAAATAGGATGTTCACTCCAGATGTAGATCGAGTGAATTGAAGTTGTATTAACGTCGCACAACAAAATAGCAAGAAGGCTATTGGCGACGGACCTCATAATTTTGAACCTCGGTCAAATAACGAGGGTGATACGTTAATTGACACCCCTCTCCTAGATAACATACCACATCAATGGGAGGACATTGAGCCGCAAGAGATTTAGGTCCCTCTAGCATGGTCCCTCTAGACGATGGGCCTTCTGTGGCCCCAAGACTCGAACCCGTAACTCTATGTCCACGTGTTCGGGACCATAACCACTGAGCTACCACGGCTGTAAATGTCGATCGAAGCAATGCCTTCACTTCATAATGAATAATCTTGGCAAGGCACCGTGACATCATTCTGCCTAGAAAGATGATGGAAACTGAGGGGAGAGAGATAAAAAAAAGTGGCTCATAAATCAGCCAATTCATCTCTACCACAAATCTGATCTGTAGGCATGAGACAAGCAAATACAAAAACTACTGATAGCAATTTTAAAAAAAAATATTGAGTGTGAATTCTCTCTCGTAATGGAGCCAAAAAAAAATTCCTCTACATATACACATCGGCTAGGATATTTGCTGTAGTCCAGAGTTTTTATGGTCTGAGGGCTTTGACTAAATGCAATATAACTGTTTTCATAGATAAGTCCCCTTTTGCATTGAACCTCGATTATCAGCAAAAATATGCCGAGAAAGCATTGGAACACTAAATTCATACTACCTCTCCCTGTCTCTCCGTTGTATCTAGTTACCCTCTAGAAACAAATTCATAAGATTTGATATTTATTAGCATCGTACTTTGAAATTGCACAAGGTCTATTGGCAATAGGTCTCATAAGTTTGAACTACCACCAAGTGACGAGGACTAAAATTTCATGATTAGTGACATTCCATAGGTTGTCGATCCTTACAGTACGTAGTTTTGAAGGTATTCCACGCACCCATTGTATCTTACTTTTCCTTATGCTCTCCCTTGCTTATGTTTAATAGGTTAATTCCCGATTGCATATATATCAATTATTTGCACTTATTTCCTTCGTACGTATTCCCAGATCAGATAGTTTGGCAGATTTCTTCCAAATGCGCCATATTTGACGTATTTTTTTTACTGGATCCTCCTACTGTCATAAGATATCGGCGGTTGAAAGTATTTTAACAAGATATATCTCATCTCTCAACAATAAAATTAAGTGTCAATTTTAATAATAGTTCGCATAAGACTGGAGAAGTAAGAGTCTAAATTATTACTTCCACATTTTGTCATTATATCTCCTAAAGTTAATAAATTTTCTCTCAAAGTTTTGTAGAGTTCCTTTCCATACATTCACTATATAACATTATAAACGACCCAACAAATAATTATCCCAAAAGAACGAAATTGCTCAAGTGCATACCTTGAAATTCACTACACACAAAATATTAACATTTGACCCCCAATTATTGACAAGCTACAGATTACCTACCATTGAAAAGAAGCACCCATATGTCACGCAAAACCCAAAATATTCCTATTATAAGGTATAGCATTCATGCTAATGTGGTTCCGTAGGTCCATATGAAATAAACCAAGTGGAGGCTTACATTAAGGAAGCCATTGTTACAATCGCCATCCCTTACTCTTCCTCACTGCCAGGAGAGTTAGCAACGGTTCAAGCTGCAATCTACAGATTCATGTAGAATTTTTGTCAGTGAGGTATCCGGGTTGAAGTTGAACCCCGGGAGACCACCGAAGATGAGTCTGGAATCGTTAAAGACACAGCGGTGAGATATGATTTATAAACACACGCATATAAACTGCTGGCCAATAAAATTGCAACACCATAAAGTAAAGCAAGTACGAAAAATGATATTTGTTACACGTAAACAGCATGGCGTGAAGACAAAATAATTAAATTTTCTAGTGGTTTAGGAGTAAACAATGGTACGAAATTAGTAGAAACAGCTGTCACCTCTGGCAGCCAAAACGGCCCTTACCCCCTTAGGCATGGAGTTGAACTAAGTTTGATTAACAGAAACGGACAACGCTTTCCATGCTACTTCAAGTTTATGCCACACTTCATCAACCGTATCAACCATAGACAGGTTATGTTCAATGGGTGACAGATGTAGACACTATGCAGGCCATAACAACAATCGAATACCTTGTGTATCGAGGAAGTTCAGAACACCATGTGCAACATGTAGTCTTGCATTATCTTGTTGGAAGATCGTGTTCGGCAGGCCTCGAAAAGCACAACCACTGGGCATATGATGTCGGAAATGTACCCATGTGCGTTCAAGTTACGGTTGATCCTAACTAGAGATTTGTGTGTCGTATATCCAATAGATTCCGAAATCTTCACACAAAATGCAGGTCTCCTATGCTGATATAAAATGTAAGCAGTCGAGGAGCTGTCTCCTCGAAGCCTCCAAACAAGTATAGAGCCATCAAAATACTGCACTTGCGCAGAACCAAGATGTCTTAAAAAATTGACATCAGGCTACTGAACATACAGCTTTGTCGCTCTGCACACCAGAGTCGCTTTCTCTCTATGCTACAATGGGAATAAAAGCCAAATTAATGGTCACCGTGTTGATAGTTCACGCTGCTTCAAATATCGTCATGCCGTACAAGTAAATACTAAACATGCTGCAAACATTCCCATTTCTGGACTGACAGTTGTTGGATTTCGACCAGTATGATGTGCCTCTATGGAATTCCGACACTCGCTGGTAAGCATTTCTTCTTTTTCGATGCATTTAATACGATATTCTGAGCAAACTCTGACCTTACAAAGCACTTTCTGATTGAGAAATCTACTGCATAGCTATTATGCAATATTTCAGATGTCCTTTCTTTTTGCTGTGTGTCGTCTAAATGCGTTAAAACACTAATCCTTTGTTAATCCCAACATTTTCATCCTTTCATGTGATTTTTATATTTTCGTAATATCCTTCCTTCTTGGTGTTGCAATTCTAATGGACAGAAGTGTACATATCCATATATATATATATATATATATATATATATATATATATATATATATATATATATATATATATATATACATTCATAAAAGGAAACAGCCAAGTTTATTACAGTATTTTTACTGCAATTCTTTTATTATTTTTACTTTTAGTATTATCTTAGTTATCCCATAGGTTTCTTATCGTGTGAACCTGGCCTTTTCCAATAGAACAATTCTTCTACCGGCCAGAGTAATTTCAAATTAGTTTGAGGTACATGATTTAGAACTTAAATTACTTCAAAGTCTCCTTCAGTCACCTTATCTCAACCTGATTTAGCGTTTATGAAGTAAGATCAAGGAATATACAAAAAGATCAAAAACGTTCCAATTAAAACTATTAATTAAAAGGAATCTAAAGTGGCAATTTTGTAAGTATGATTTTATATTCTTTCTAGTCCATGCCTAGATGAATTTCTGCCAGCATCAAAACTAGATGAAGCTCCACAGGATATTAGTGGTAAGTGGCTGTTATTATTTTTTGTCCATTGGTTTTATGATGATAGATCAAAGAGAAAAAAAATAACTGAAAAAAAGTTGATCGAAGAATTTGAGGAGTAAGTTGTAAATACAATATAAGAATAAAATTTTCACATAAAGATGACTTTTATACAGCAAAGCGGTGGTTCTGGCATTCACCTTAGTAGACTTGGAGGTAGTTTTATCAAACCAATGAACATAAGTTCCGAGCTAGTTGCTCATAATAATAAAAAAAATCATAATAATCGAAATCAGTTTATATTATCTTTTTAGGCTGATGTACCTGTAAAATAGGGAACATCGAAAAGTTTTAGTTATAACAAAAATAATTTGATTTATATATATATATATATATATATATATATATATATTTTGTTATGCTTATGACTTATCTACATAGTCATCATTCAGAGCTGTATATTTTTTTCCAGAGCGTTTCTTGAACTTTTGAAAGCTGTTATTATGAAACTCAGCAGATTGTGTCAAAGCCTATTGCTTCATCTCTTAGGAAACGTCATTTGTGTTAGAAAATCTTGTCTTGAAAGGGTTTTTTACCTTCTGAGAACAAACAAAGGCATTTGTGGTGAGATAGGTAGAATGGGTTGATGGGACATAATTTAAAACTGCGTCGTGTTGGTTCCTCAACCGAACCATAAGATAAGTAAGCAGAGATGCATTCCTTGCACAGAAACTAATAAATTTGATGATAATAGATGTTGTTTACTGTTCAAAGTATCATGAAATAGTTCAGTAGTGTGCAGTAATAGGTTCTAGGGATGGTCTGATTCTTCTTCAGGTAGTCTGTTAAGATAAATCTATGACAGAGTCATAACTCAGACACCATGACCTTTCCTTCATATTTTCTGCATTTTAGAGGTGAGTCAGAGTACCTCCACTCTTTTCTGTATGTCCATGTTTTAATAGGTACCATAGCTACCAGGTGGACCAAAGAAACATCTTTCTATTACTCCAAAAGATTCAATTTTTCCTTTGTAAAGACTAGTAGCGTTGGTTTCTGAATAGAAGCCAATATAATCATGGTATCCAGTGTATTAATATCTTAGGCATCTGATTAATTCATCAATAATTTTCTATAGACTGCTGTCACTAAGATATATCTCATTCTTAATCATTTGAATGGTTGCTTTTCAGTATAATAGAATAAAATCCTCCACTTTCCTCAGTGTAGCTGCCTTGCCTGTGAGTAATGGTCTTCCACTTTTCGGATTATCTGAGAGGGATATGAGTCAGAATTGAATACCCGTTTTCAACCCCGCAGCAGTGTCATGTTACAAATTACCATTTCTATAAAGAATCATTATTTATTAGCTGATTTGACAGCATAGCAACCCTTCAAATATAAAAATCGCATTTCCAACCCCTCTCCTCTCCACTATGCAGGTTACTTAATTTAAACTACTTGAAATAAAATAAACATTAATAGCTGCGTTTTACAACATTAAGTACATAAAAATCAATTAATAAACAGAATAAATTTTATCCACATATCTCAGTAATTTTAAGTAATAATTAAAACAGAGTGACCAAGTTATACAATAAAGAACCATCTTTAGGCCTTACTACTGCATGTATTCTTTTTGGTATAAGAAATCTGAGACCATATCTGATGAATTGTACTTCCGAATGAATTCAGATTGGATGGTACTGGATCCAGCTGCCTGACTCCCCATAGATTCTCAACTGCATTGTGTTTTGGTAGTTGCGCGGGTAGTTAATCAAGGTAAATTATCTGCTATACCCTTCAAACCATCAGCGTACAATGCTAATTGTATGACAGAAAACATTGTCCTTCCAAAAGTATCCATTTCCGGCAGGATACACTATTAATATAATATGATGTACTTGATCTGTAATAACACTTAAGGTATCCGACTACGTTCGGAACCGGGATTTTAAAAAAGCACATAGATAGATAATTTCCATGATACTTAGTGTCACTTAAATTAGAATACATGTATATAAATTATTTTAAGGATATTTTGACAAAAATAATTATTTAAATACACTATTTTGGCAAAAAAGTAACTTATAATAACCTTTTTTTCAAAATGTTCTCCTTTTGTGAAAAATGCTTCGATTATAATAATATTTTGCCTGTATTAGCTCAGACCTCTGGACAGAGGCTCAGTTATTATTTTTGAAAAATTCACATTATTTTCAGAGTTACTACCAATTGAAATAATTATCGGCGTTTTTTTCTCAAAATTTCTCCCCTTTGTTGTCGTAAAACATGGATAAACCCACTTCTAAGTTGTATACTTCAAAAATTCTAGTTGAGCCTCTGTACAGAGGTCTGAACTATATACAGGCAAACTATTATTATAATAGAAGCATTTTTCACAAAAGGAGAATATTTTGAAAATGGGTCATTCTATGTTCATTTTTTGTTAAAACATTGTACTTAAATAATTTTTTATTGTAATAATATTCTTAAATCAATTTATGTAAATTTTCTAATTTAAGTGACACTAAATATTATAAATATTGTCCAGTTATACGCTTTTGCAAAATCATGGTTCCAAACGTAGTCGGATACCTTAAATGCCCCTAAGCATTCAGACGTTCTTCCACACGAACCAAAGGAGCCATGCAACGCTCAGAAAGCCGCTCCCAAACCATAATATTACCTCCACCAGATTGAAGAGATGTAGCAATGTAGATAAAGTCCATACTTTCGTTCTGTTTTCTCCATATTCGCCTCCTGCCCTCTGCATGATGTAAATGAAATTACAATTCCATGATCTTTTTCCAATCATCAATAGCCCAAGCCATGTACTCCTTTGCGAACTGGAGGCGTCTTAAGTGTTGTTTAACAGCAGAACGTATCCAAAAGGATGTTGCTTACAACAGCCTATACGGCAGTGCTTCTCAAACTTTCAATACTGGCGTCCCCCTTTTCAATCACAATTTTTATCGCGCCCCCCCTATACATTAATAATGTACTTAATGCAATAATAATGCCCTTTTTTAAGCTAAGACGATAATCTTAATTATAAACCGTACAAATTCATGACATAAGTATTAAATTTTATATATGTTTCTTTTAAGCAAAAGAAATAAGCAATAGGATAATTATTATGTTATTTTTCCTTTCTCTAATTTTTAAATTGGAACATATTGCAAAATGCGGTGGCTGCTTAGAAGACAAAAAATAGGTATCAGCTTTTTTTTTAGAAATAACTCAGTGGGTCTAATCATAAGCATTAATTTGAAAATTTTGCTCAGTAAGACAATCTCATGGAAGTCACTAATACTTATTAAACTTGCTCTTAATTTAGCATTAATTAATTAGTTATAAAATTCTCTGTGCGGCACTGATACATTAAAAGTATACCGGCCGAAGTACCCGCTTTTTGCACGAGTTCATTTATAAGAAAATAAAACATTATTGATATAACCGCTGAATTTTAAGGAGAGTTAAGCCAAGTGCAACAATGTTTACAAATATGTCAAATTATTTTTTAAATCATTGCTCAAATTATAATTAATTTTAATCGAACTGTAATTTTAAGCCTCACAGAATTAGCATTTAGAATTGATGTTGAATAATGAACAATAATATCAAATTCCGATGAAAAATAATTGTATTATTTTTAATATTTAAAGTGAAAATACTTCAACATGTTTTAACCCTGTAGCAGGCACGCACTCGATACTAATGGTCGAGTGGGGTTATTGAGTCACCCCAATCCTTTTTTTATAATTAGTTTTATAGTACACAATAAAAATCGTAATTCCAGTGAACAATTTAATTAAGAGAAAATATACTCACCTACTTTCATGGACACATAAAATATTTCGGAAAAAAGTTATCACACCGGGAACTCAGTCAAAACATGTACCTTAAGATTGTAAAAAAACGTTTGTCACTCCCAAAAAGAGGGAGATATGTGACAAATATATTTTAGTTCACACGTTAAGACTGTCAAACAGGAGGATAGTGTCAGAGCCATTGGTAATAATTAAACAGTTCTGCCAGAATTACCGATTTCGTGCACTCTGTGCTCGGCGTGACAGCTCCGGATTAAAATTGTATTTATTACAATATAGATGCTCAAAAAAAATTATGTAAAACGTTTTTCATTATGCTCTATTTGTTTGGGAATAACTCATAGAAATAAATCTTGGCCAAGTAATCCTTCAAAGTGCTCCCTGTGCTTTTCCAAAAATCATAAAAATATTTTACAAGGAAAAAATCGCAGCAGAAATAGTTTATTTTCAACTTCCCTAAATGAAAAAACAATTACATAAGATCAGGGACGTAACTAACCGTACAAGTAAGTTCGAAGGTCAAACTACAGCAAATACATTCTGCTGCCCACAGCTGATGACAATAATATAACAGTGATAAATTTTTTATCTTTCTCTATTTTTTTTTTTTTGATTATGGGTCTGGGTTTTGTTTTTTCTCATTTTGGTTTGAAAAGAAAGCGTAATAAAAAAAATCTCTCATTATGGGATTACAGCAAATCAAATAAAAGGTTTTTTATTTGGTTACAGTATCAAAGATAGCTAAAATGAGGTTTTGAAGTAGAAGCTTTTATTTTTTATGACGTAATATGGCAGATGATATATATAAATTATATCAGTGTAAATGTGTATTTTTTTATTATGTCAGAAAGTGTTTTGTTTTACTTCATTCCAGTAAATATTTTTTTTAATCTTTTATTTTCGTTATGCTCGCGCCCACCCCAGGGGGACGCGCCCCACAGTTTGAGAAACACTGCTATACGGCGTAATTTTGTGGTGTACGGTGAACTGTTCATTCAGAGATGTTTGCTTTTGCTTATTGATTAACCTCTTAAGTTCCGTCTTCCATCATGCTCAACCGGCACATTAAGTACCCAGGCCGTACATATATATCCTTCTAATATATGCGTCCTGCTTTTCCCTGATATCACTAAAACTACTCCGAAGGCTTTGGAATGCAGTAAAAGGACCTTGACAGTGTGTGTGAAGAATTTATTTAATTCAGGGAAAAATTTGTTTATTTGTACCTTTTCTATTCTCTCCTATGCAATGCATATGTGAAAAATTGTAGCACTGGGGCGCAAATCACGTCATTCTTATTTGGCAGTTAAGGGGTTAAGGTTATCCTCAATTAAATCACGGTGGTTCTTTTGTTGGACTGGACAACCTTCTCGTAATTCTCCTTTTATCAGTAGTCTGTGAAACCACTAGCCTGACGTTGAGATCCGGTTTTCTGCTTGGTATCCACTATCTGTAAACATTAATAACTGCTACTTTCGAACACTTTAAGAGTGCAGTCGTTTTTCTGATATTGATTTAGGCGCCTAGAGAGCCAAGAAATCACCCCGCATTCAAGTTCAAATCACGATTTTTCCCAATTTCCTTGCTAGCAAGACGATGCAATTGAGGCTTTCCTATTCCTGTATGCATTTTTAACAGCTATCTCAGCCTCTCAGTGTCGGGTATTCATTCACAATAATTTAGCCACTCATATATATATATATATATACAGTAATTACAAAAATTGTGGACACTGTTTAAATTTGTTATGTTTTTAAGTTTCTATGCTTTTAGAAAATGTTATGTTTAACAAAATGCAAAGCCTTTTATATCATTTTAAAGAGAATTTAATGCTAGATTCAATCCAAAAACAAAATTTAAATATTTTCAAAGCAAAAAATACTATGCTGCAATAACTATCTATATACATTAGATACTGATGATAGCAGTGAGTTAACAGTACTTGGGTAGCCTTTATGTTTTATTACAGCTTCACATCGATGTTTCATTGAGCTGAAAATAGTTTTAGGCTCTTCTTTCGTTATTGCATGATGCCAGGAAACAAATTTACCTTTAATCAGTTTCCTTTTATTTCATGGGTATCTCATTCGGACAAGAGTTTTCAAACGGTGCCATAAGTTTTCGGTAGGATTGAGGTCAGGACTGTGTTTCCTGGCCACTACGGCAATTCAGTGATTTTAGAACGATACCAGTCCTTCGGATTACTTTACTGTGTGGAAAGGAGCAGAAACTTGTGGAAAGTTAAACGAAGTATTGTTGGTAAATAGATTTCTGATGCAGGGTAGAAGTTTGGGTTTTAGAATGATGTCATTGTATTCTCTGGCATTCAGTATCCCATTGATAATATGAAGACGACAGATACCATTTCCTGATATGCATAAGCAAATCATAAATCTATGTAGGTATTTCATAGTTGATTGGATGCAGTCAGAATGTAGCATTTTTCTCATATTCTGCGTATACAATACTTACATATTTTTGACTATCACTACCGAAAAACGATATCTTAGTTTCATCGCTCCACCTAACTTGCGACCACAAATCATTCGTACAGTTAACATGTTCCTTTGTCCACTATAGTCTTTTTTAGCGTTGCTGTAAATTGCGATAAGGTGTTTTTCGTGGAATTCTTCCTCTTAGTCTAACATCGGCAAATTTTCTCCTGATTGCTTTTGAACTGACAGAAACACCAGCATCATTCAGATAACTTCTGATTACCGTTGATGACACTCTTTTATCATAGTATTTTGGTTCTTCTATTATCAACAGATGTGGTGCGCCTTTTTCGGCTTTTTCCTACTTCGTTTTTTATTAAATTTGTCTCCTGACATCTAAAACAAAACTTGCAGTTTCCAGATGTAGTCACTGAACCACCCTCATTCTTGTAATTTTAACATAGGAAAAACTACTTTCGCGTCACACATCTCTTTCTATGAGTTCAATCTACTCATTTAATTGATGTCAGTGCTTCTTGGCTAAATATCATTATTATACTGGCCGGAAAACAGTCATAACCTCAATTCTATTGAAACTTTGTGGCACTTTGTGGAAACTTTGTGTCAGAATGAAGTACCTATGAAATAAAAGAGAACTGATTGAGGCTATAAAAAATTGCTTCCTTGCATCATATAACAACGAAGGGGAAGAGCTTAAAAATATTTTCAACTAAATGAAACATTGATGTGAAGCTGTAGTAAAAAATAAAGAGTAACCCAGCTAAGTACTGATAAATCACTGCTATCAGTAGTATCTAATGTACACCTGTAGTTATTGCATCATAACATTTTTGCGCTTAAAATATTTAAGTTTTGTTTTTTGGATTGAATTAAGTATTAAATTTTCTTTTTTTTTTAATGGTGTAAAAGACTTTCTTGAGCATATAAATCATTTAAATTTATGCATATAAATTTCACAAGCATATAAATTTAAAAAAACGTAAGAATATTCATAAGTGTCCACAATTTCATCCACCACTATATACATAGATATACAAATTATCAGTCCATAAACTTAATATAAAAACCAAAGGAGTTGTTTTGGGTTGTATTTTTGTTCTTGATACGATTGATTATATTTTACTTTTTATGCTAATATAAAACTATTAATTTTTCTAATATTTTTATTAAACATTTGTCCCATTTTCCAGTTCAGAATATAATTGTTGAGAAAGGATTCAAATACAGTAAAGAATGTGTCGGTTAATCTTTAATTACAATAATTAATTAATTTTGAAACAATGCAAAAGGGACAATTTTTGAGATATTTTGATTTTAATTGATAAGCATCCCTTCAACATGCAATTGACGGAGATTTTAATATTATAACAGAAAAGTTTAAAAAGGATATAACGCATAAACGCTTTAGAGTGATTATGTCGAATAGCAATAGGACTATTAAACAATGGATTAATAAAGATTATAAAAACTAATTATACGAAATTACTTATAAGAACATATTGTTTTATGACTAAAGATGTTACAGAAGAGGTGCATAGTAATTATTATATTATATGTAAATGTTTTAAAACATTACAAAATATCTACTGAATAAGCATTTTCAACAAAAATTATTTTCCTAATTCTGAGCTATGGAATAGCAAAACTAATAATCGCATTTTCGCTTTCAGTGAAAAAAATAGGTAGGTATACCAATCAAGATAAATTAAATTAACAAACACATTTTTTAGCTTCTAAATTTTATAAAAATCCTATTTGATTTCAAAGTGATTACTGGTGGTCTTAAACTTGCATTAATAATTCTGGTAAGCAATCACAATGTATATATTTAATAATTACAGTAAACTCTCTTAAAAATGAAGTTATTATAAAAATAGTAAAGACCTCATAAAATATTTACAGAAAATGTAACTTACTTTGTACACAGTTATGTTCTTGAATTTTTTTTTTTAGCTCAATAGATATTATATAATGTTAAAAAGTATTTAATGAATTCATTATTAGTTATAGTCTAAACAGTTTATATAATTTGAAAATAATGATATTTTTACAAATTTATTTCTCAGAGAATATTATATTTGTTATACTGGTTTTATGTATAAACAGATTCGTGGTGATCTGCAAGCAGTAGTTTAGTTAATTAATGTTTTTCACAATTCTCTCTACGAACAAACAATATATTGATAATGCTTTTTATCTATATCCATATATTAACGATCTAATTACTTTTTGGTAAATATATATATATATATATATATATATATATATATATATATATATATATATATATATATATATATATATATGGAGTATATACATAATATTAATTTTCATCCTATTTCCTTGCATTATGTTAAAACTAAAAATAATCATATTTTACAATATAATGGATATAAACAACTTTCCTTGTGTTATAGATCAGAGGTTACCAAAGTGGTGGTCCACGAGAAAATTTCGTTGGTCCCCAGAAAAATATGTAATATATTTACTCATTATGTTGTTATACTTGACGATTACAAATTTTTTTATAGATATATTTAACTCTTAAAAAATCCTATTAGTGGTACGTGGGATTTAAATTATGAATTAACTGGTCCTTGAGGGCACAAAAAGTTTGGCGACCGCTATTATATAGATCATATATTAAATGGGAATATTTATGATAAAAGAGATGCTTTTAATTTTTATTTCTTGGAACAAATTCATATACAGGAATAAAGTGCTGAACTATTTGTAGTGTAATTATTATTTAGTAATAAGGCTATAGTAAAATTAATTAATTAAAAAATACGATATTTCTTAGAACATGAAAACGCTATTAAGTATCTTGAATCCTGCGAACGAAATCAATTCAGTTTTAGTTTGATTTATTTTACATTTATTGCTTATTATTTACTTTATTTCTTCAAAAGTGTCACTGCGGATTTCTAAGCAGTTAATTAATTCTAATTTATACACTTTTACTTTTAAAAAATTAATTTTCATGTTATTTTTTCGTGCATTCTACATATAATTTGTTGCTGATTACGTTTAACAGTATATTTATGAAAAATTATTTCCAGAAATGCAAAATAATTGTGATTTCCTTTGGGTTGGTGCCTCGCAGTTTGAGATAAGTAGATTACTTTTCATATTCTTGAACATTATTTAATGTTTATACATTATTTATAACTAAATTAATTTAAGTTTTTAATTCAGCCCTGTAATATCCGTAAATAGAGGGGAAAGTTGGCACCTTTAGACTCTGTCTAATTCCTGTAATGTTAACCATAAACCTAAGAGTTTATTAATGTATTACTGTTAATATAGTATTTTGCCTTTACTTTCTTGCTATTGTTTTGCTTATTAATTTATTTTAAGTTAAATTTATATTAAATTGGAATAATATTACGGACATGATAATATTGATTGTATTTCCTGGCACATATGCAAATGCATTAAAAAGAATAATTTTTTGAAAACACTAGTGATTTTTATGATAATTTTACAATTTATCCAGATTATTTAAGACCGAACAGAGAATTTTATGCAAGTGATATTTAGATATAGAACTAAAAATAAAAAAAAATCAAACTATAAAAACCAATCGTAACCAATGTCTAAAATTATTGTCCTAATATGAAGACCACCATATGGGTCACTTGTAGCAAACAAACAATTTCCGCCTGTAACTGTCCAGTTTTAACCTGCCAAAGTCTTTCCATCACAATCCATCTTTTATAAACTATTCTGTTTAGTCCTTTTAACCGCAATCTGCGTGGCTTATGTTGTTTTCTTTAAAAAACAAAATCATCGAATATTTTTTTTTTTCAAAAATCTTTCAAGTTTAAATTATCTTTCATTTTTTGTTGATGTTGTTGTTTTGTAGAAAAAGGATTATCTTCACTATTAAACAGATACTGCATGCTTCTCCATACTCTCTCTGATATAACTAAAATTAATTCTATAGCAATAAAATTTAAAATACTAAAGAAATTATATGCATTGCTTAAGTACATTATAATATTTTTAAATCTATTTTTTGAAGATCTTTTTTGAATTATATAGATATTTATATGATACGATGAAAAGTTTTTGATATGGATAAGTTTAATAATGTAATAAATTATGATACATTTTACTTTATTAGTCTTACTAGGCAAAATAATTATGTTTGCAACAATGAGAAATAAAATTATTATTTTTATCTTCAAATGGAGCTATGGATTAGTATTTTACCATTGCAGACCTGGTTCATTCCTTGGGAGCTGGTATCACTTTTTAGTGCGGCAAGATATAGGTGGATACGATTGACGAAATGTAATTTTGGCTCCCCCTGGTATCACTTTTTGGTGCGGCAAGATATAGGCGGATACGATTGACGAAATGTAATTTTGGCTCCCCCTGGTATCACTTTTTTAGTGCGGCAAGATATAGGCGGATACGATTGACGAAATGTAATTTTGGCTCCCCCCATTTCCTCTCCAGAGAGAGGGGCCTTAGCTTTGACGATACGAAATTGTACCAGGAATTTAATTTTTCCAAAAGCGTTTGCGTCAAACAGGCACTCGAGGGATTTTTAACATGCCGTAAAATCATGCCACATGATGCTGTCGATTTTCTTCAACATGAAAATCCACCGACATGGGCCAGGGTTGGACCAGCTAATTTGGGTGTACAAGTTCAGCGCCAAACCATTTACACCATCCTGCCGGCATGGGAGTAGTTAAAAACAGGTTAAAAAATTGCAATAAGCTGAATGCACAAGAAGTTCTTTAGATAATATATATATGCATAAGTATTTATGCGTTTATTAAAATAAACGTTGATAATTCATCTTTCTATTGATATCGATATATTGATGTTCTTATTTTTATTGCTAAAAAAAGTATTTAAAATCAAATACAATTTTTATCCTGCCCACTTGAATTTGATTTAAAAAAAAATAATAATCCTAAAATTTAAAAATATTAGAGAGATGCTTAACTCTTATTAAAAGATAATTTTACACTGAATTTTTTTTATAAAAAAGACAATTTAAACTTCAATAATTTTAAAGTTGAAAGTACCATATTGGAATAATAGGATACACATCACTAATTACAGATGCATATTTATATATTACGTTTGACAAAATAAATATTTAGTTACACACATATCAGGTGCATATTAAACCAAAAAAAATCATATTAGTTTACTTAGGTATAGTTTAGAACAAAACATCCCATTTAATTTTACAAAAAAAAAGTTTTTCTAAAAGAAACTTAAAATTTGGGAAATAATTATTTATTCTTTGTATTTATAGGGTGCTTTTTTACAAAATAATTTATTATTAGCTTTAATGCATACTTGAATATCTGTTCATTTTCAAATATTTCATTTTTTTGAAGAGAGAAATGGTACACACACACACACACGCATATATATATATATATATATATATATATGTCAGGTTTGAAAAGTTTAGGTTCAAAATTAAGGAAGTAATAAATGAAAATAGAGCGAACTCTTTACCATCGCGTAAGGATTTATGAGTAAACAAGCCTGTTAAAAGGAGCAACGAGCGCTGACGAAGGCGAACGCATACTAGGAAGGACTTGGCTGGTGTCTCCTCGCTGCGATGTTGTATTTGGTAACACCCGGTTGCGCGGCAAAAGGTCCGCCATGTTAGATTATATATGATGAAAGCGTAATAAAGGAATATTGTGAAGATGATGATCTCCTCATTTTACCAGCAGGCCTGGGGCCTGTCATATATATATATATATATATCACTATTTAAATTGTTTTACTGTAAAATTTCTTAGTATTTTTTAAAAATTTTTTATAAATTTATACAAAGTTTCAGTTAATGTTGTTTTATCATTATTAAAATAGTATATTTCTTGTGCGTAACAACTCAATTGTAATGAGATCTTTCTGATTTACATCATTGAATTTGTTTATACATCACGGGATCTGACAAAAATTTAATAGTTGCTCTATGATTATTACTGTTGCCATGCAACTTCAAATATATTTAAAGAATGCGCCTATTCGGTTGCGCTAACAATGGATTCAGAGGGTCTCTCCATTGTAATCTTGTGAATTTATTATAAACAAAAGGAAAAATGTTGCCTTGCAGCTAAAAGACGTTTTAAGACCTATAAAATCTGTCTTTAGTATGATATATTCATAACTGCTATTTGGTCTTTTTAAATTTCTGGAATTTCTTAGTCTAGAGTTTTGAAATGTGTGTGTGTATGCGTGTACAATCTCTTAGGTGCCGGGAAAAAAAGAACACGCGGATGATGCCGTGAAGAATTGCTATAAAGCAATAAATATCAAACTCCATTAATGGGCTAATGTATCTAAGAAATTTTACACCATGAACTTCGCTGTAAAATCCACTATTTCACAGTGTTAAGAGATGATAGTGATACCAATTGTACTGCACGTCTTAACCCTTTAATGGGCACAAAGCTAAAATACACTTTTCTGTGATAAAGTACTTGATAAATGTAATGTTCTCTCCTCCTTTATAAACATTATTTAGTCACAAAAAAATATCTGATCAAGGTTTTTTTTCCCTGGGTGGTGGCTAGACGATATAGCCACTGCGCACTTACGACATTTAACTTACTTTTTAGGACAGAAAGAATGAATCATATTACAATAAACTTTTTATAAAAAATTGACTTTTATAAGTATTTTTTATAAAGTGGATGACCATAGCTCTCTTCCGAGCTATAACTTCTTATCGTTAGTATTTTGAGTGAGTGTGACAAATTGACTCCTGCCCTTTGTAAGTAAAAAATACTTAAAAGGTAAAAATAGGAAAAAATAAAAAATATAAAATTTAAAACTATTAAAATGCTTTAAGTGCTAGAAAAATAGTCTCAAAAACGGTGCAAGCACCAAGAATAAAAGCAAATTTTGATCAGTGGGTGGGCCTGCCCAATAAGAATGCAGCTTAGAACTCAGTCGTTGTAGACATGAGAGAAACATTGAAATCAGATTTGAAATCAGAAAAACAGCATTTTCTAAAAAAAAATAAAAAATAAAATGCATATAAAAAATAGGAAAGAACGTGGAAATTTAAATTTGATCAAGAGAAATAATTTTCCAAGGAAACTTAAAGTGATTTAAAGTAAGTTCAAAAGCAGAGAGCTCTCATTAATCGAAACCGGGTCAATTTATTCGAAGTCGGCTACTTTAACCACT
This sequence comes from Trichonephila clavipes, assembly GCA_019973935.1. Taxonomy (NCBI): domain Eukaryota; kingdom Metazoa; phylum Arthropoda; class Arachnida; order Araneae; family Nephilidae; genus Trichonephila; species Trichonephila clavipes. Next base: position 385,309 of record BMAU01001374.1, on the reverse strand, counting down.
AGGCCACAAGGGATCGAGGGAAGAAGTAAAGTAAGCTTTTAACATGGGTGAGAAGAGTTAAATGAATTTAATTAAGAATTTTAATTGAAGAGAGGATCCGAGAGAGAAAAAGAATGTTGCTGGATCTGTTAAAATTATGATCAGGGATGTATTTTTCAATATCAAAGATCGAAGGATTATTAAAGTTATCAATTTTATGAAAAGAGATAGTTCCTAATTTTTTGATAAATTATCTGATAGACATCATTTTGCTCGCGGATCTGAGGTCTTTATTTCTCATGAACCATCGAGGTTTTAATATTTGTCGGAGAATGATGCTTTGAGAAGCTTCAAATTGATTAATATGAGTTTATAGCTGCATGTGCCCAGATTGGCACGGCATATGTTAAAACTGGTCTGAGGATCAGTGAGTAAATAAGCAATTAATTTTCTTTGCTCAAAACAGAATTTCTTGCAATTAAGAAGTAGATCTTACAGACCGATTGGGGATTTAGAGCCAAGCGCTCAAGTGCTTGATGATTACCATAGTTGGACCCTGATGCGAGGGTAGCGAAGAGACACCACCACGTAATCTCATTGGACAAATCAAATAGCGCACGCTTACGTAACTTCCTGTTACACATTTCTGTCCCTTTTCACGAAATCACTCCAACAAATATCCAACAACCGAGAGGAAAGATGTTACACATCAATAATATTACCATAATTTTAAAAAAGCGTAAAATATGAACACATAAAGGATAGAAACAAATTAGCTTATTTTCAGTTTCCCCCATGATAACTTTTGAAAAATTATATTTTTAAATCGGATTGAAGCAAAAGATTCCTGTGTACAGTATACTTTAAAAATTTAAATGTTATCTCTTATTTAAATATTTAAAAAACTAAAAAAAGTTATGATCATTAGTTTTTTTCTTCTATTAATTAAGCTTCAAAATAAAATCCCATTTATAACATTAGATGTGAGGTACATAGAATAAAAATCTGCAATTACAATATGCATATAAAATATCGTAGCTCTTCGATTGAAACTTTTTTAATTTTGTGAGAAAATGTAAAAATTAGAAACTGAAAATATCAAGTTTATTTACTGCTTTATTTATTTTTTTTGCACTTAAATACATTTTTTTACATTTAAAATGTACACGCTTATTACTTTGAGTCTTCTATTTTCATTGTAAGCTAATGCATGACTTTTTTTCTCATTCTCAGAGTATTAAGAGTCTCGTATGTTGCAAATCAAGCTTTGCTGACTTTATTCGCACACTATCAGCCTGAAAAGCAAAAATGACAGAAAAATATTCTAGAACGCTGATGTTTCATAACATCTACGAAATTGACTATTCCTTCAAAAATATCATTGTATCTTCGTTTACCCATTTTTTTGAATACCCTAATATTTTTAAACAATATTCCCAGACTGAATTGAACGATTGATTTCAGAACTGAGGGTTTCCACCCAAAAACTTTTTTAGTAGTTTAGGTCAAGCTAACTCTGTAACTAAAGGTTGAATGCATTCACAACAGTGATAGACACAATTTGCTTAAGTTTGTTGAAAAAAAAAAGTAATTTTTTGAGATTTTGTATTCTTATAAAAACTGTTTAGTATCTTAAATTACTAGGTGTGATTCAGTGGTTATAAACTATGCTAACTAATTATAATCAATTAGTCACTACTAAAAAAGGGATTCTACCAGCCATCTGACTTCTTTTGCTTTTAATAAGGTTATGTATACATATTTACACAGTGGCATACCGAAGAATACTAGAATCAACTGCAAAGTCAGATTTTGGACCTCAAGAGGAATTTTACAAAGGATTGCAAAATCAAAACCTTTTGGCTCCTTGAATGCGGGGATTGCCGGGTTCTATGTTTGGTCACTGTGTTTACATATTCTCAGTCCTGCCGAATTATTTTAATTTTCTAACGTAAGCTCCAAATTAGAGAAGAAGAACATCATCTACAAGTTGTTACAGCATAATTTAAGTAAACTGAAATTACAACAAAATATTTTCATTTTCACAAACAATTAATTTTTACAAAAAGTGGAGGAGCACCATCTAGTACGTTTCTCGTCAAAAATACATCACGAAGTGACATGAGCTGCACAATGTAGAGCAGTGGTTTTGAAACTGTGTTCCACGGAGCCCTGGGGTTCCATGAGGCATACCCAGGGGTCCCACGAGTCGAAATATAAAATCAGAAAGAAAATTGTACATGTGTTAACAAAATGTATTCACATTCTCTATCGATTTTTTATAACCATAAGTATCTAAAGCTCATCCCATTCATTAAAACTGAAACATTTATATATTCACAGATAATAATTTTATTTTTTAATACTTTTTTAAACTTCTGTTACATATAAGTATGATAAAAGAACACTAAAGTGGTTTTTTTCATGTATACTACCTACTAGATTTTGAATATTATATTGTTTGCTATCACGGATTCCATGAAATATAATTTTATTTTTGCTAGCACAAAAAATGCTATTCTCCAGTAAATAGTTTTTTTAACGGAAAGTACTCCTTTTTACATTTGTGGGGAAAAACAACTATTACGAAAGAGTGGGAACAACTTATCGACATATCAACACGTTTGACGTTAAATTCTGAGCTTAATCAAGAACAGCTCCTAAATTGTAGGTTATAAATTCATGTAAAATACACAGGATTTATCACATACAACTCTAAACAACAAAATACAAACAACAACAAAATTAATGCAGAATCGCTATGCGACTGTAGATAATTTCAATAGACCTAGATTTTAATATTTTTTTGTAAAAAAATATAAGCACATATCCAAGTTACTAAGTATAATGCATGAGTAAATGACTTTAAATTATTATAATGTGTGTGAGTAAACTGTGTTAAAATTACATTAAAAAGTTTCAATAACGAATAAATACTTTTTAATAGTCCTTACATATTGTACCAATAATATGCTGATCTACCTTAAATAAATAATTACAAGTTATATTCTAAGTGTGGAATGGGGTTCCTTGAAGACGCCTTTTAGTTCTAAGGGTTCCATGAGTAGAAAAAATTTAGAGACCACTGATGTAGAATATCGGTGTAAAACACCATATGAAATAAAAAAATAACTTCATAAGTACATTCCAAATCAGAACAGAGCTTGAAGAATGGAATATCATCTCAGTTGTCATTCTCGTCACTTGAACATAATTCAAAATAACGAGGTTTGTTGCTAATACCCCTCGTGTTGCTTTGAAGTGTGATGTTAATAAAAACAAATAATCCATCAAACAAATACACACAGGAATTAAAGGGAGTTTTTATCGTTTACAGTGTTTCTAAGAATACTTATTACGTAATTTTTTGTAAGATTTCAATGTGATTTACTCTAAAATATTCTTAGAAGTCTATATTAATACTTACAAATATTTTTTTAAAAAAATTGATTTTTGAAGGTCCAAAAAGGAACTATTATCTCTTAACTTCGTACTACTAAGCAACGAGAACTAATGAGGATCGACTTCATAATTGTGAACCAAGGCAAAATGACAAAGATGACACCTGACTGAGTTGGCATCCCACTCTCCAAACCAAGAGTACTTGTCTTGCCAAGAGAAATACATCCCTAAAACATCGGAATGGATGAATCTGACTAGATGTGCCTAAAATAGGGCGCAGGAAAACAGTCGTTTAAAGGAGAAAAAAGCAATACTTTATGCCAGCAATTCATCAGCCAAAATACAGAAATGAGAGGCAAAATATGATTGTAAAACGTGCTTCAACTGTCCAACTACTGTAAGGTTTGCTATCTAACATGTTGCAATATTTTCTGCATCGATTGTAATACCAGCTGCCATTTTATTTGTAAGATCGTCTTGTAGTTGAATTAATCATAACTCAAATTAACCGGATTTTTATCGTTTTATTATTTCCTGCAAAGCACATCACTCTCTCTCTCTCTCTATATATATATTTACAACTTTATTTACAACTATAAATCGCAACGGGAACTACAGGCAGCTTCCTCCATTTTTTTTACGTTCGAGATCACCTTCTTCTTCTTCTCTCCTTCCCGCTCAAAATCCAAAACAGTTCACAGCAGCGCCCTCTTTCTAGTCTATCATGTGCTATGTGTCAAGCCTCCTAGTACACTATGTGTCACGTCGTTACTGACTAATTACAGACTAATTATTTCCTCCCATCCTGAGAAAACTTTTCACGATAGTTGAGTGGAAAGTTTTAGTGTGATACCTGAAAAATACTTGACATAGGTTCAGTTTATGCAACATTAGAGAGAGTTAAGAATTATTTCTTGAAATCCTTTTCTTTAAACGGAACAAAAAATATTAAAATAACGTGCAAGTACCTATTCTATCCGAAATTGGTACCTTATTTTAAGGAATGCATTAAACTTATCCCTACTTATCTATGTGAACTTTAACATACACAAAATACCATTTGGTGAAATACTGCTATCAAATGGAAACTTTAAAATACAAATACAATTATTAATTATCAAAAAACTAACATACAAATATGAAATATCAAAAAAAAAATTAAATATTAATACCAAAATTTAAAACAAAAAATTCCAAATATCAAAATACAAATACAAAAATTTAAAATACTAATACCAAACATCAAATTTTAAAATACAAATACAAAATATCAAATTTTAAAATACAAATACAAAATATCAAATTTTAAAATACAAATACAAAATATCAAAAAAATTAAAATACTAACATCAAATATTAATACAAATATAAAAATACCAATCATTCTATACAAAAAAAATAATATGAATAAAATTCTTATTTTTCCATCAATACTCATTAGAAGTATTTTTTTTTCTAAGTCTTAAAATGGATGCTGCTTAAGCTATCAGCATTCTGATTTTGTTTTCCCTTCCGCGCGATTAGCAATCTCATAATTAGATGATTGCAAAATTAAGGCTTACCTTAAAAGTCTTGGATTAGTCCCAGTATTTTTCTCTAACCAGACCAAGGGATTATGGTCAGTTTGTATGACAAATTTTTGGTGTCCATCAAGATAGCATTTCAACTTTTGCACGGCAAAACAATGGATGCACATTCTTTTTCCGTAGTGCTATATTTTTGTTCCGCAAGCGACAGCTTTTTGCTCAGAAACATGATGGGATGTTCTTCGTTTTCACATACTTACGACAACACAACGCTTATTCCAAGATTGGATGCATCACACTGAATGATAAAGTCTTTTGTGAAGTAAATCTGTCAGTGGAGCTGCGATTACTGAAAATTCGGGAATATATCTTCGATAAAGCCAGATAATATCCTAAAAAGGCTCTAACTTGCGTCTTGTTAGTGAGGATTGGTAAATCTTTGATGACCTGAACCTTTAATTCTCCAGATGTTCTTAAACCTTGGCCTACCAAATGTCCAAGATACTTAACGTATCCTTGAGAAAATTGACATTTGGATGGCTTGATATGTAATTTAGCGGAGCGTAGGGGATCAAATACATCTTTTAGATGTTTTAGGTGATCATCCCAGGCTAGTGAAAAGATAGCTATATCATCTAGGTATGGAACTGCATAGTTTTCACTATTTCTTAATAAGTTAGCCATAAGTCGGCTGAAGTAATAGGGCGCATTTTTCAAACCGAAAGGTAGCCTCAATGGTTTAAAAGTTCCAAATGTTGTCACAAACGCTGCGTACCTTTGCGTTCGTGGGCTCGGGGGTATTTCCCAATACCCTCGAGTAAGATCCAAAATAAAGATATATTTAGTTGCCGATACCTTTTCTAAAAGTTCTTCGATATTAGGCAATGGAAAGAATTGTGTCCGAGTTACTTTATTCAACCTTCTGTAATCGATACAGGGCCTTGCTTCCTTTCCCGGAGCTTCAACAAGTATTAATGGAGATGTAAAATCAAATTTTCCTGGCTCTATTTTTTTCAGTTCTAACGTCTTATTAACTTCTGATTTGAGAATTTCAATTTGTCGAGGAGACATAAGATAAGGCTTATCAACAATTGCTCGTTCAGATTCTAATTCAAAATCATGTTCAGCTAAATCGGTACATCCAGGAATATTCGAAAAAGATTACTATATTCATATAAAAGTTCTTTAAGCTGTCCTCGTTGAATTTGAGATAATTTTGAATTCAACTGCACATCGCCGATAATTTTGGACCATCCCGACATTTCGTTTTCAAGCTCCAAACTAGGCACGTCTTCTTCTTCGTCATGCTTTAAAGGATTAATGCACAATAAATTTATATTTTCCTCTCGATGGTGATAAGGTTTTAGCATATTAACATGATAAACGTGGGTTTTATCCTTCTCAGGGATTTTGACCACATAATTTGTCTCAGAGGGTTGTTGCACTATTTCTCCAGGGCCAACCCAATGAACAGATAACTTGTTATGTCTGGATGGAGCTATGGCCAAAACCAATTCACCCGGTTGAAATTGACGCTTAACGGTCCGGCGATCATAACACAACTTCTTTTTTTTGCATCTTCCATGTGTAGGATTGCCAGTTCCTGGCATCTTTTCATTCTATTAATGAGTTCAAATACATAATCCACAACGCTGCTTTCTACAGGCTCTTCTTCTGTCAGTTTCACGTACAATAACATAATAGGAGTCCTTAGATTGTTCCCGTGAACTGGTTCAGCTGGTGAAAACCCAATACTATCGTCTATAGCAGTCCTTAGGGTAAAGAGGGCTTGAGAGAGAGTTTTCTCCCAATCTGGAATTGCCTCCAGACACAGGACACGAAGAATCCTCTTCCATGTTTTGTGCATTCTTTCCACAGGATTACATTGTGGGTGATAAACAGAACTTCTATATATATATATAACTACTTTAACTCCAAATCTTTCTAAAAATTCCGTAGTTAGTGCACTCATGAATGGCGTACCTTGGTCAGTCTGTAATTCTCCTGGGAACCCCATTCGGCTGAAACTCTGTAACAATGCATTTACAAAAGTTGTTTAGCAAAGGTTTGCTACAGGAATGACATTAGGATACCTTGATGACATACACAACGCCGTAATTATATATTTATTTCCTGACGGTGTCATTGGTAAAGGTCCCCTTGCATCAATGTTAATCTTTGTGAAAATTTCAGTTATTACGGGAACAATTTTTAGTTGGACCTTCTTTTTATCTTGCGGTTTACCCACCCTTTGATATTTGTCGCATTTCTTTACAAAGTCCTCAACGTCACTAAAGCATTTAGGTCATTAAATTGTTTTGAAAATGGCATATTTCATTTTAGTTACCCCTAAATGAGCTGCAGCCGCCTTGTGACCTATCTTCATCAAATTTTTTCTATACTTTTCGAGAACAACCAAACATTTACGTTTAGTGCCATCCTTATCTTCCTTCTGGAAAAATAGTGAGTTATTTTCGACAATATAACGATTTTTCTTTGAAGACCCGCTTTTAGCTTCTTCAAACAGTGTTTTTAGTTCAGCAGTTTTCATTTGTTCTTTTATAAAATCTTTATGAGATAATTTTATGAGATTTGATTCAGAAATTTCAGGTTGAATTAAAGGAAAACATATCATCCAGTTCGTCCGGAAATTCTTTATTCTTTTAGTTACTTTCAGGAATAGTTTCTTCTGACATGTGAAGATCTTGTTTACTCTCTTCTTTCAATTTCTTCTGCGAACGTGCTTCAACATCGTTCACCATAAACACTTGTATTTCTTTATTCTTCTTCACTTCTTCAAACAATGCAGCAGTCTTATTTCCCAAAAGATATTTTCCTTGATCTAATGAATCTCTTAAAACAGCAGCTTTCGTAATCACATGACCAAACACACAGTCCAACTCAACTTCAGCCATTGTCAGACACACTGCGGTTTCCTTCTAGAGGAGTTCGACTCCACACAGTTTCATTTATAAACATGGAAGGCTTTACGTATTTTTTATACATGTTAAATCGAGAGTTGCACCAGTATCTCGTAGTATAGGCATTTCAACTCCATTCACTGTTCCTAAACTCGTATAAGGAGCTAATACATCAGTTCCATTTCTAGCAGTTTCATTAGACGCGACTGTTTCGTAATTCTTCTTTAGTTTATCACATTGTGGTCTGAGATGTGAATAAGACCCGCATTCATAGCATCGAAGCTGTCTTCTCTTCTCAAAGTCTTTCTCGTGATTTTTTTCATGGGCAGGTTCCTTTTTTATTTGAAATTTGGACTTGAAATCTTTAGGAGTTTTTTTTTGTCTGGCACCACTATAATTTACACCACCTTGGAATCTGTAACTATTTTTCTTAGGGACTAACTATGTAACTATTTCTCTTCTGAAACTCGGTTTGATGTTTTCATATTCGTCTAATTTCTCTGCAAGTTCGTAGGGAGTTTTTAACTTGATCCAATCATCAAGAAAATGTTCTCTTACTTCAGCTGGAACACGGTACTTCAATTGTTCAGTTATTAATAGATCTTTCAGTTGCTTGAACGTTTTAACTTGCAAAATAAAATCTGTTTTAATCTGTAAAATAACTATTCAGCTCATGAGCATAATTCCTCCAAGACTTCTCTGCTGATTTTTGATGTCTGTAAAAACACTGCTTCAATTTTTCGCTGTTTTACCTGTACCTCTTCAATATAAGATCTTTTACAAAATCATAATTATTTGCCCTTTCGGTAGGTTCTCTAGCTAGCTTATTAGAGACTTCTGCTGGTAAAACCACCAACAGGTAGGCCACCCAATCCTTCTTTGGTACTTGAGCTAATTCTGCCTTCCTTTCAAAATTAATCAAATATAAACTAATCTCTCATCATGTTTTTCATCAAATTTAGATGTGATTTGTGCCAATTGAATCTTAGGTCCAATTTCAACTCTTCTTCCACATTCATCATTTAATGGTTGATTCTGCTGTGATAATTCTAATTTTCTCAATCCTAATTCGTGTTGTCTGGCCTCTCGAGTCATTCGTTCTTCCCTTTCCTTTCTTTTTCTTCTTGTTTACTTCTTTCTTCCCTCCCTTTTCGGTTACTTCTTTATTGTTCTTTCCTATCACTAATGACTCTGTCGAGAATTATCTTCACTTCCTCTTCAACATAAAATTCGCTATTTAGAATCAATTTTTTTGTATCTACCTCCTTGCTGGACTGATCTACTTCAACTCTCATTTCCTCACATACTGACAAAAGATCATGTTATTACCTTTAGCTATATATGCCATAATTTAGGGACTAACAAGATCAGAATAATTTCCAAAAAGAAAATTAAAATAAGACGAGTAAGAAACTTATTTTTCGATATATTATTTAACTAAAAGTAGTTATCGATTTTGCACTGTACCAACATGCAAAAACATACACTTAAATTATAACGAATACATACTTATTAAGCACTTTCGAATTCTATATTTCATAAATTTCAAGCGATTAAAATATTTACGTAACTACAATACCAGAATAATCAAACAAGCACAAAAACAAAAAAAAAATTCAATGTAATGACCACTTTTAACTCAAAGAACACCATTCAAATAAAATCTGCAGATTTTCTTTTTTTCAGAAAAACGAAACACTTCTATTCGCAACAAAAAAATATTATAAGACAATAATGAGAGTAAAATAATTCAACTAGTATTCTGAATCCACGGAAACAAAAATTTTACTGAACAACTTATAAAAAACAAATTCTTAAGTGATTCAAATAGCTACATAATTTAAGCATTTAACTTGAGAACTTCTGGAACGTAATGTGTGAGTCAGCTTTTTTTTTCTCTCAATAAAAGAGGAGAGTCATAAATATTTCTTTTTGACTCAGCAAAATCAAATATATATTACTACCAAAATATATACTTAATATATATATATATATATACATATATATATACATATATATATACATATATATATACATATATATACATATATATATACATATATATATATATATATATATATATATATATATATATATATATATATATATATATATATATATATATATATATATATATATCATTGCACCTTCACATCGTGCTATAATCACAATTTTCATAAGTTATTTACCAGTCACTCTTCAAAAATTCTTAATATTGTGTTTACAATACAGATTTTTTAAACATCGTCGAGAGAAACTTTTAATTTATATCTCATACATAGAAAATAGAGTTTTAAATTAGAATACACTAACTAAAGCTAAAAAAAGAGCAATTTTATGAACTCAATTCAACCACAGACAAAATAAATTTTCTTCCTATTTATAGGATAAATTTTTGTTTTTATTTAAAAACAAATCATAAATTAACGAGTATAGCAGGAATAAGTATATGGCTTCAAAATAATCAAAATCCAGCATTTAATACAAAAAGTGAATTAAGAATGATTGCTGTATTTCATTTGTACCTATATTTGAATACAAAAATTGAGATCAAATTTAAATTACACCCGAAGGTACTTTCAGATAGAAAAAGTACTTACCCCAACAATTTCTTTTGTTGTTAAAGACACTCTTCTTACATCCGTGCCGCCGCTGCCACCAGTCTGTAAGATCGCCTTGTAGTTGTATTAATCATCACTCAAATTAACCGGATTTACCGCTTTCTTATTTCCTTCAAAGCACATCACTATATATATAGAACTATAAAACGCAATGAGAACTACAGGCAGCTTCCTCCATTTTTTACGTTCGAGACCACCTTCTTCTTCCTCTCTCCTTCCCGCTCAAAGGCTAAAACAGTTCACAGCAGCGCCCTCTTTCTAGTCTATCGTGTGCTATGTATCAAGTCTCCTAGCGCCCTATGGGCCACGCTGTTACACATTTATCATGTCTGTGGTGGGGTTACTCTCACAGGATCTCCAGACATGTGCTTTACCCCACCCTGCACCAACTCCGCCATATTTATCTTGAGTGGTGTGCTCTCCAATTAGCATTGATGCGAGGAAATTGCATCGCACTGTATTCATCAATGAATCTCTATTTAATTATGGAGGCAGAATACATTCGGAACTAAATGTGGAGGTACTGGGACCAGCAGCCTCAATCAGTCTTTGTTTTATAGTGACATACAGCTACTTCCTCAGATGTGATGAAACAATGCTATATCTTACAACAGCATGTAGCAGCATTAACAGCATTCTGCGTACAGTTTTAACGACAGAACACTATTTTGGTGTTATCTTTTGACTCATATATATATATATATATATATATATATATATATATATATATATATATATATATATATATATCCTACCCTTTGGAGCAATTCATACACATTTTCTATTAATAATACAAAACCATAGTCACAAAAATTTCTACCTTGAGCATGCCCTTAAAAACTTTTATTGCAGGACGAAGGCACGTACAGAAAATAAAACAGATATCGGAGGCTCATCCACTTTACAATATGAATATATATATATATATATATATATATATATATATATATATATATATAACATAATAATAAACCACCACTCACGGATGGACATTAGGCAACGCTCGTTGCGCTATCTTCATAGCACATATATAACTACGTTGCAACATCCATCATGGCACATCAAATTTCGTCGCTTTCCAACAAAACAATACCCTGTCCAATATATGGCTTGACTCTCGAATGTTAATGTGTTGTTCATACTTATCCTTGGCCAGCAGTCTCAAAATTTTTACAAATTACATTGTAAATGATAGGTCACTATATTCGAACAAACGGAAAATGAGCAATTGCGGATCAAGATATGTTGAATGTCTGGCAAAATGCATTGCAGCGGGAGATAAGGAATATTCTTACTTCTTACATTGGCATACGGAAGAAGGCATCACCGATAAGATGATGTCATCAGCCACCCATTTTTGACATTGATAGGAACTATGGCTTTGGCTTTATAATAATTTCATTATCTGCATATGAACTAAATACATGTTTAATTTCAATAAAAGGAGTCACTTTCTCAATGGCGCTTTTTTTTCCTTCTCACTCATTTTTCTTACTACAAATTTCCATAAGAAAACCTACGTAGCTTAAAAGGGAGTTAAGTAACCAGTACAATAATGGGAATTCGTCATTATGTAAACTGGAAACCTCCAACCACAGTTTGAGCCTTGTAACAGAGCGCGTTCTTCTGTTGGAAGATTACATTTCCAAAAGAAAAAACAAACACCCTGTAAGGGTGCTACTGATAGACAATTATGTTCAGATAGTCCGGAGCATTTTGGTCTGTTCTACTATAACTAAGGGTCCCAGGGCCATCCATGAGAACGTTCTCCAAAGCATGATATCACAGAAACCATACTGTGTATGAGCTGCTGCACATGGAGAAGCAACTGTTTATCTGGAAGGCGGCTCTCTTTAACACGACTTTTGACCCTTGACATGACTATTGGCATGATGAATAAGAGATCTTGACTAATCCAAGCAGGCTCCTCTTCCACTTGTTTATAGCGCAGTTTCAATATTTCTGAGCCCATGTAAGCGTAGTTTCCAATAGCACTTGATCAGCAGAGATGCATGACTGGTACGTATGCTACATAGTCCTATATCCAACAGTATCCGCTGAGCGGTACGTTTCGAAACACTTTCACTTGAACCTGGATTGTATTGAGCTGTCAGCTGAGCCACACACACACACACCACACACACACTTTCTAATACCGATTTTGTTTCAACAAGCAGGGCAGTCTTCGACATCCTTTTTCTGTGATGGCGTGGCGACGTCCGACAACTTGGAGTCTACTGCTGTTTTCAGCGCCATTTTAAACATTTAGCATAAATACTATAAACGGTAGGCGAATAACGAACAATTGATGGGAGGCCGCCGGCCTCTGAGATACAGTTTTAATTTTTGCATTTGCCCTGTTTACAGGAAATAGGGATTACACAGGAATGTGGGTGCGTCTAGGTTCAACGGACCTTATGGCCGGCAAGGTTATGTTCTTGCGTTCCAATCAGGGTGATAGATTGGACGGTAATGAATCCGTAGCGGATTCTTTTCGAAGTGATCTGGTCGGCTTTAAAAGCTGGTCCGGAAGATTTCTCGGGGCTTTTTCCTCCCTCTTACGTCTGCCAGAAAAAACCTCCAGACGGAAAGCAAACTCGCTACTTGGGGACACCCCTTCCGTCACTCCTATTCTCACTGTGTATAATGTAATTATCAAAGAAAGCTTTAGAAATCGTACTCGACTTAATATCAGGAAGTGGAACAATATGGATGTATTTTGTGAATCTATCTATCATAGATAAAACATAGCTATATATTACCTTCAGGCGTGGTTTTTAAAGGACCGAAAATATCAATATGACACGTTTCTCCCGGTTCTTGACTTTGTTCTACTGGCTGATGAGGTGCTGGCAGAATTTTGAAAGCGTTTTTTCGAGATAAACATACAGTGCAAGAACGAACAAAATTTTTAGTATCTTTGTACATATTCTGCCAAAAGAAGTTTTCGCTTAGTCGATGATATGTTGTTAAAAATTTAAGATGCCCTTCATATTCTGAATGGACAGATTCGAGAATTCTAGCTTTAAGACAATGTGGAATGCAAGCTTGTTTTCTAGTGGTGCTAGACCTAGGTGATCTGGAGGGGCGCTTGGACAAATGACATAAAAAACCTTCCCCATTAATAAAATAGTTGCTGACTTGTGGGCTAACGTCATTTTGATCAATTTTTTGTATAATAGGACTTAAAACAGGATCTTCATGTTGCATTTTAATAAGATCTTTAGAGTCAGGTAAAGCTATTGTGATGTTGTTAATACAACGGGAAAGATGATCTGCGACTGAATTTAAGGAACCCCTGATGTAGTGTATATCGTAATTCCAACGAAAATTTTTGGAAGAGGGATTTTTATTAGAAAGAAATCCTGCAAGAGGTTTATGATCAGTAAAAACTTTAAATTTTCTACCCAACAAGAAAGGTCTAAAAAAATTTAATGCTGTATATATCGCGAAGAACTCCAAAACCGTTGCGTTATATTTAGATTGCGAGGGATTTAATTTCTTTGAAAAAAATATAAAGGTTTGACTTCAGAGTTAGGATATTTTTGTTCTAAAACTGCCCCTATGCTGCAAGATGAAGCGTCGGTCGTGATTTGTAATTCTGCGTCTGGATTGGGTAATGCTAAGACCGGTGGGTTCAATATGGCTTTCTTAATATCATCAAATGCCTCCTGCGTTTCAGATGTCCACTCAAATGGAGTGTCTTTTCTCAAAAGATTCGTTAATGGAAGTGCTCGTTTTGCGAAATTTTTAATATATCTCCTGTAAAAATTACAACACCCTAAGAAAGATTTAATTTGCTTTTGATCCGTTAGAACTGGAAACTCGTTAATTGAAACGGACTTATCTTTATCTATAAGGATACCTTCCGGCGTTACTACAAACCCAAAAAATTTACAACTCTTTGTTAAAAATTGACATTTACTCGGATTAAATTTTAAGTGAATTCTTTCAAAGCGTTCAAAAACCTTACCCAATAATTCAAAATGTTCATCTATAGTTTTAGTAAATAAAATAATGTCGTCTATATAAACCAAAGCACCGTTGTGTAATAAATCTCCCAAAACCTCTTGTGCAATTGATTGAAAAGCTTTAGGCGAGTTTTTTAAACCGAAACAAAGTCTATTAAATTCATATTTGTCACCGTCGGGAGTAGAGAATGCCGTCTTAAGCCTGTCTGCAAAGTGAAGTGGAATTTGATTAAATGCTGACTTCATGTCTAAAGCCGAAAAATAGTTTGAACCCGAAATTTCATGCAAAATGTCGTCCAATGTTGGAATAACGAAGTCTTGAGTCAAAGTTATTTCGTTCAGTTTCCGAAAATCTAAAACAAGGCGCCATTTTTCTTTTTGCTTGACAAACAAGGCCGGAGTATTGTACTGAGAATTAGATTTCGAAATAATCCCTGTCTTCTCTAATTCTGCTATCTGACGTCGAAATTCGTTTCTTAAATTAAATGGAATCTTGTAAATCAGACATTTAATGGGATAGTCATGTTGCAGACTGATTCTATGATGCTCCGTAGGGGAGGAGTGATGGGAGGCCGCCGGCCCCAGAGATACAGTTTTAATTTTTGCATTTGCCCTGTTTACAGGAAATAGGGATTACACAGGAATGTGGGTGCGACTAGGTTCAACGGACCTTATAGCCGGCAAGGTTATGTTCTTGCGTTCCAATCAGGGTGATAGATTGGACGGTAATGAATCCGTAGCGGATTCTTTTCGAAGTGATCTGGTCGGCTTTAAAAGCTGGTCCGGAAGATTTCTCGGGGCTCTTTCCTCCCTCTTACGTCTGCCAGAAAAATCCTCCAGTCAGGAAGCGAACTCGCTACAGTGACACCCCTTCCGTCACTCCTATTCTCAACAGATAAGTACCACCCTTGTAATAGTTAACGTTTCTTTTATCATATGTTAATCAATAAATATAATTGTTACCACTATACGATCGGACTGTTAAGGGGTCATATACCTTTTAAAATTTCCTGAAAATCGATTTTTTTATTATTATTTTATTTTATAGAGTAAACCTTTCTGAGTGTTCTAAAAGAAACCGCATGCAGATATTCCCAATAGAACGCACGTTATAAGGAAAATAAAAAGAGTAGAGAAAAGGCGACTTACATATTGTTTACATTTTGGCTCCAGGATGACAGCTGTCATGTCGCTGGTGACAGCTGCGTTTCTCTGTTTCTAATATTTTCATTCTAATTATTATCAAATGCTTGAATCTAAGTCTCAAATATTATTATTGATGTTCTGAATGTTAACTACAACTTCTACTAACTTTATAAACTTCTACTTCTACTTTGTTTTGATAAATTGAATTTTGAATTTATACTCGCTCGTTTTTGATTTTCATACCGTATCTTATTCTAAGATAAGTTTTAGGAAAAGTATTATTTTTTTTATAAACTTTTGAAGGATGAATTCGACTAAATCTGCTAAAAGACCATCTGGTAAACGTCCTAAGAAAAGGAAGTTTACTGGTAATATGCATACGAGATGCAAAGCTGTACACAGTGTGGATGAATCACTAAACAACAGTGAATCTGGAAAAAAGATTCGGCTGCAAGATGTTCATTCATCTTTTATTGAACATGATGACTGTTTTGATGGCTATAGAGTGTTTGATAAAACTATCATGTTTACAAACATTCAAAACTTTGCTTCTTGCAAAAAATGTGGTGGTGATATTAAACTTTCAGAAAATTGTGTTAGAGGTTTGTCTAGTGTTTTTTCGATTGAATGCAAGAACTGTAAAGACTTGTGTTCGTTTAGAAATTCAAAAATGCTGGGTAAAAGAAAAAATATTCCAGAAATAAAGAGACGTTTTGTATACGCAATGAAGACAATTGGACAGGGTCATGCAGCAATGACAACTTTTTGTGGTGTCATGGACTTTCCTCCTCCAGTTGCTGAAAAATCCTATAATAACATTATAAAAAAACTACAATTGTGTAGTAAAGAAGTCGCAGAAGCTTCAATGCAAAGTGCAGCTTTGGAAGAGGTAACTTTGACAAATTCTTCCGATATAATAATTAGTGGAGATGGAACATGGAAAACCCGTGGCTATTCTTCTCGTGTTGGTGTGTGCTGTTATAGGAAACAAAACAGGAAAGTGTATTGATGCGGAAGTGATGTCTTCTTTCTGTAAAGGATGTGATTCTTGGAAACGAAGCAAGGGGTCACCTGCTTACAAAAAGTGGAAAATTCTTCACGTTAAAGAATGTTTGAAGAACCACAATGGTTCAGCTGGCATGATGGAGACTGTGGGAATGGTTCGTATATTTCAGCGTTCATTAAGTCATCGTTCTGTGAGATATACATCTTACATCGGGGATGGCAATTCCAAAACATTCTCATCTATTACTGCATCCAATCCGTATGGAGAAGATATCACAGTTTCAAAAATTGAATGTGTTGGACATATTCAAAAAAGAATGGGAACTCGTTTACGAAAATTAAAACAAATGAGCTCCAAACTCAGTGATGGGAAGTCGATTGGGGGAAAGGGAAGGTTGACCGACAGAATGATCGACTTAATTACAACGTACTCTGGAAATGCAATCCGACAAAATAAAACATGCCTGTCAGATATGCAAAAAGCTGTTTGGGCTGTATATTTCCATATACGTTCAAGCGACGAAGAACCATTGCACAGTTTTTGTCCCGTAGGTCCTAATTCTTGGTGTAAATATCAAAATCAAGTAGTAGAGGGCAGTGTGGAAACTTTTAGACACAGTAACAAATTGCCAGTGGCAGTAATGGATGCCATAAAACCTGTGTTTAATGATCTATCACAACCTAAACTTCTACAAAATGTCTAGGGGGTAAAACCCAAAATAATAATGAATCCATTAACTCATTAATATGGAAATTATGCCCAAAAACTTTAGGTTGTGGTAGAAAGATTGTTGATATATCTACAAATGACGCAATTGTCATTTTTAATGATGGCAATCAAGGCAGACTAAAAATTATGCAATCGCTTGGTCTGACTGTTGGTCAATTTGCACATAAATTTGTTACACTTGTAGATATAAAAGAATTCAGACTGCAGAAGTACATTTTAATCTCCACACAAAAGAAGTACGACAGGCTAAAAGAATGCAATTTAAAACTACTTGTAAGAAATTAACTGAAAAAGAGGGAACATCATATGCATGTGGCGAATTTTAGCATTTTAGAATCATAGTAATACACTGCATTCATATCACAAATTGTTTAATATTTATAATAAGTAGTTGTTAATTAAGGTATTGATTGTTTTTAAGTAATATTTATAAATTTTTAACTTTATTTTGGAGAAATGAATCACTTTGTTGCATTTTGATTATTTTGTAGCTTTTGATATCGTTTCGAAGCTTGTACTGCATTGGTATAATATATGTTTTTAGTTATAATAATTTTAATAAATTGAAGTTTATTGACTAAAAAAACTTCACATTAGTTTTAATTTAAATTTAGTTGTTGTTTGAGTAACCAGAATAATATATATATAAAACTGTGGTAAATTTTACGTTTGATGTCAATTTTCTCAGAACGTCATTTTTACTCATTACGCGCATGATATTTTCAAAACCATGCCATGGAAAATGATAAAATTTTTACTATAGATTCTGATCATATCTGTACGAATAACGAACCAGTTTGAATTTTTAATGAAAAATTTAAAATTACAAATATAAAATAGCAAAAAATTTTTAAAAATTTTATAGTTAAATTTTTTAAATTGTTATAGTTTACTAAAAATTTTAAATCAGTGTTTCATGCTTCGTCATTTTAAAGATAACACAATTTCCAACACTGAGAAAAAATTTCATCAAAAAATATTGGTAACTTTTTTTATAAAGCTGCGCGTAATGCATATCACTTGCGAAAAGAAAACAAAAATTTATTTTTGTAATTATCTAATTAAAAATTTATCCTAATTAGCACTGTGTTTGTTGGTTATGTTTTAAGTAAAGTAATATCTATTTGTTTATTCCTCCAAAATTTACATTCCAGGAAACAATAATAAAAAAATTATAGAGCTTTAAAGAGCTCACTATTTTTAACCATTTTCAACTTTTTAAAAGGTATGTGACCCCTTAATTTAGAGTAATGTTAATTTGTCAATAGAACTTAACTATTAACACATGATGCGATGTTAAATTAAGAAACTGGATTTTTAAGAAATTAGAATTTTTGGTTAAAGTCATAAAATTTATATAAGCTATCATTAGCGTCGCATCACAATCTTCCAGTTGTGCTGTTTCGGAGATACTCGTTCTGAGTCTCCAGGCCATTACAATCTGTCCTCTTTCAAATTCGTTTAAATTAGCACCCTTTCCAGTCACCTACAAACACAAGTGCTAGAATGATTCCTTACCTTCTCCAGCAGCAGTTAAATAGCATTCCCTATTGATAACATGCACTCCATGTCATGCAGACGAGTTCATTGAAAAATGTGGTGGCATTTGTAATAATTTGGCTCGACAGCGTATATGCACATGTTCACGCAGGAAAGTGAGTGCTTCCGGTAGCATTCGCTATCATAACTACCTTGCTCCAATTGATATTTTTCATAATATTAAAGTATTTTACATAAAGTAACATTTTTCCTTCGTTCAATAAATAATAACTATTAAATATATATTTTTTTATTTCTGTGTCTCATTACATGAATAACTATTGTCAAAATATCATAATCAAAGAAATTAAACTTTCAAGCTTTGTACCTAAGATAACTAAAAGTAGGAAGGAGGCACATAGTATAAAGACAAATTCCTGGCCTTAGGAACCTGCAATCCTGGTTATATAACTATATGTCTATTTTTATATTTTTGTTTATGTATTTGTGTATATGTATAAATATGTATAAATTTATATATATGTGTATGTATATGTATATGATTATATATTGAAAAATTCTTTTATATTGGATTATATATATATATATATATATATATATATATATATATATATATATATATAAAATTTGATTTAATGAAAATAAATTTACAAGTGAAGCAAGTAAATTGATTTCATGTATGTAAATGAAGGACGTGCATGTGTGTACAATATTTATGATTGCTAAATTATTTAAATTATTTGGGTGGTGAAGGATATAAGAAATATATATTATGTAGTTCTCTCTCTCTCTCTCTCTTTGTAATGATTGTTCACGCCATCACATTTTGACAATTAATCGTGAATGCTGTGTAGAAATTAGTTACTTTTTATTTTTGTTGAACCCACAATAGTTCTCTTTATTACTGTAAATTCTAGCCACCAAAATTTAAGGTACAATCAGTCTTAAATTTAATTAAGAATCAAATTAACGCAAAAACATAAAATATGAAGAGTAAATAAGTGCCTGAAATATTTGTTAACTGAATTTTGTATAATTTTGTCATCAAAAATGGATTAAAGAGGAAAAAAAAGTATTTTTTAAAATGTCATTCGTTTGATAAAAATAATAACAGATTATTTAAAAAATCTAATTAATAGATTTCAATAAGAATTGGGTTCACTGTACAGTGAAATTTGATGCATTAGCTGCATCAAACTTTCATACTTTCAATTAAAATACCAATGACTGGAATGAAATGAAGCATACATTTGAAGCAAGCCTTATTTTTTTTTCATTTACTTACATTGGAGTAAGATTTAAAGCTCACTTCTATCTGTGGAAGTAGTCCCAAATATGTTTTATCAAATTGAGTTTAGCATTGGCGTTCACAAGGGTGGGATTTGGGAATTCAAACCCCTAGCATACATCAAGAGATTTTTAATTTACAGCATAAAGTATATGCCACGGCTCTTTCTCATCTACTTTTTTTAATGTAAATTAATCCCATTAAGGCCGTCTGTGTATGCCCCTGTAGATTGAACTGACTATTCAAGTTGCGCTAAACTTTGATCATCAAAATATTTAACAACACTTCTAAACTGGAGTGGTCAGTTGTTAATATTATGATGATATTATTGAAAATGGTAACAACATATGGATTTAAATATAGAGCAAGAATCTTTTGAGCTATTTTTCACAACAGTTAGAGCTCTTTTTTTCTAGCATATGCTGGTCATTGTGTCACTAAAGAGAGACCAAACCATGTTGCACTATTTATATAACTCAACCTTTCAACAATTTTAGAATAGTAGCATATCTGTACGTCTGATGCTTTGCACTCTCCATATCAGCGCATGACCTAAAACAGTCTTCAAAATTAATCGCAAATCATCTGTAAAGTCATCATCAATTGGTCCAGGTTACGGCTATGTTGCTCAAAGTAACGGAAACTTCTATGTCGTCAACTAAGATGGATATACAAAGGGATTCTCTCTCACTATAACGGTATATAGTTCATCTATGTAAAGAAATCTGCGCATCGTAGTAAGAGATAGTGTCTTACCTGTTGAGAGACAGTGATCGAAAACCATTGCCAAGGGAGTAACAATAATTTTTTCCCCTTTGGGGATGAAATAGCTAGAAAGCGATCTTTTGGAGGGGCTGTTACTCAAATTTGGTCTAGAAGAGATCTTCATACTGAATACAATAGGATACCATAACTTTTGGACCACATAACGAGTCACAATAAGACGTTTAGCAACCCTAAAATTTAGTTATATTTCACCTTCTCTAAATGACTACCATCTTAACAAATACAGGTATATCTAATGATATCTTTGTATCAGCAATCAAAAATAAGTGCACATACAAATATAAGATGAAAACAATTTAGCTTTTTCTTATTCCTGTATAAGTCTCTAATTCTTTAAAAAATATAACAGTTAATATAATTGTTTCACGAATTTTATTTGAAGTTACTTATGATTTATAGGATTAATGAGTTATATTTCCTTATGTTACTTTCATTATTTCAAAAGTGAGCACCAAAAAACTGGTTGTACCTTTACTTTTATAGGCGAATGAGTTTTCGTAAGCTTTGGTCATCTTTGAAATGCACTAAGCGTCCATTTTAATAATAATCTGGTATTCGACAAATGTTAGCTTCTTCAAACAAGTACTGCCCCAAACAGCTATCAAATGAGACACCTCAATCTATTCAATATATTGCGAAAAAAAATACTCATTCATTCAATACCTTAATTTTCAAAAGATAAAAAAATCTAAAAATTCTCATAACCCCATGATTGCTATCTTAAGAAGGTTACATCGATGCTGATTACAAGAAATAGGATGCAAAATTTTAAGTAAATTTGAAGAGAATTTCTAGCTTCTCACGGAATAATATTTCAGTTAAATATTCAAGTATTAATATACTTTTCATCTACATAACTTGGCATAGCACGGGTGTTTTAGAGTGTATTACATGTTCTCTCGTTTTCCCTCAAGGAAATTTCCCTTCCGCCCTCAACGTCAGCACATCCGGGTGATTTCTATATGTATGTCATTAAAATTCGTTTTTCAAAATTTCCTCCAATTTTCTTCTATTAAAAGGGTTTTTTCCCTCTCCGTTCTATTTTGAGACCTAAAAGAAAAAGGAGGTGAAACTTGCTAACACTTCAAAGGAAAATGAATACGTAATATGTATATACTTGTGAATATATGGAGCTATTTAAGGCTTAGTTTTTAGGCTAAAGCCGGCAAATTTTGAACAACGGTAACAAACCAAGATAATTTTTAGGCAAAAAATCTAAAAATGAAAGTTCATTAAAAAAATCCCCGAAAAACGACTATTAAACGAAAAAAAGCACAAAAATATTTAAAAACCTCAATTTTTAAGAAAAATTTTAATTTTTTCGTCAAAACACGGAAAAAATTTTGAAGGACCGGAAAACAATTTTGTACGATTATTTTCAAAATTGCAAAGTTACTAAATATTTAATCGAATTTCGAGTAATTTTTGAAAAAACATAAGAAAAAAAGAGTTTGGGGAATCAAATTTTCTGATCTATTGGGTCTAAGAGAGCAAAGCATGACCTTTTTTAAGACGTAATACTGGATTTATTACTATGATGAGAAAGAGGTAAGGAGTAAAAAAAGAGTATTTTTTCCATGAAAATAAGTTAAAATTGACTCATTTTAGAAAAAATCGCAAACAATGTATTATATACCATTATTTTGTAATACATATATATATGTATATATATATATATATATATATATATATATATATATATATATACACTCACGGACAAAAAATTAGCACACCAAGAAATAATTGCGGGATCGTAACGAAACTTGGTATGAAAGTGCATCTCGGGGAGATATCCAAATGACTAGAAATGCAGCGTGACTGCCCATTGAGTATAGCCGGTAGAGGGCGTTTAACGTCGTTCTCCGTGGAATATAAAACAGGTAACCAAAGCTTGTTTGAAAGTTTGAATCGCTTACAAAGGAAGAGCTGAGGTAGACATGCCATTACGCCGTTTTCGAAGACAACATGAGCAGCTGTCGCAGTTTCAGTGGGGGAGAATCATCGGCATGATGGAAGCTGGGTGGTCAAATAAGCGAGTAGCTCATCAATTAGGCAGCTCTGATTGTGTTGTGAGGAGGTGTTGGGACCAGTGGATCCGAGAGATGCAATTTACACGAAGACCAGGTTTAGGACGCCCTCGATAGACCTACGTTGAGAAGACCGACACATCGTAAGAAATGCACACGTACAGCCAACTGCTTCATCGGCCACCACCAGGCACAGATATCACCTTCACTATGGGCCCCGGTGTCTTCTCGAATCTTAAGAAGGCGCCTGGCTGAAAAATATTTGGGATCGCGGCGCCCTTTACGTGTGCTGCCCATCGACGCCTCCGTTTGGAGTGGTGCCGCGCACGAAGAAACTGGACTGCAGTGGAATGGAACCAGGTCGTCTTTAGCGAAGAATCTAGATTCAATCTCAGTTGTAAGGACAATCGTGTATGTGTGTTGAGACTTGGTCTCAACACACATACACGAACACAACACAAGAACGCCTCAATCCTGCCTTTGCTTTACAGCGACACACCTCTCTCACAGCTGGTGTGATGGTATGGGGTACCATTGCCTACAATACATGGTCACCCCTAGTATAGATCCGTGGCACCATGACAGCCCAGCTGTACGTGCACGATACCCTGCAACCACATGTGTTGCCCCTCGTCCAACGGCTCTCAGGAGCCATTTTTCAGCAATGCTCGGTCTCACACGGCAAGAGTGTCACAAGACTATCTCCGCACTATTACTACCCTTCCTTGGCCTGCCCGATCCCCATATTTGTCTCCAATCTAGCGTATCTGGGATCATTTGGGAAGGCGTGTTTGGCATCCCACGAGTTTAAACGAGCTGGAGGCACGGTTACGGCAAATATGGAACGAAATGTCTCAAGACATGATACAGAACTTGTTTGACTCAATGCACGATGGTATCGCATCGTGCATTCGCTCTAGAGGGTGTTCAACAGGGTATTGAATCCTCCGTTCTTCTGCCTTTTTCTCTGAATTAAATGCCCATTTTGATTTTTTTTTCTAATAATTTACTTATATCAAAGTAGTCATTATGTATGTAATATTTCGTTTTATTTTGACGACTCCTTCTTGGTACGCTAATTTGTTTTGTCCATGAGTGTATATATACTGTATCCTGGCAATATTAGCAGTCTGTTCAATTATGGAATCATTATTTGTCTGATTTTAGGGTGGAAGAAAGAATGGTAGTCGGCAGAAATCATTCCCTTTGCCGTCCATCTGAGTCTCTGCACTATATTGGCCTGTACAAGAATAGACTGATTATCCTCTCTCATTTAAAGTTTTCAATTAATGTCTTTCCAACTAACTGTAATCAAGGTCTTTATAAAATTAACAATTTATTGAATTCATTTCTATTATTTTTTCATTTATATTATTTCATATATATTTCCAAGTGATGGATATTTTCTTGAAAAATATATTTCTTTAAAAAAAATTCCAGAGTTCTATCTATGAATCTATCTATGACGTGAAAATGCGTCCTAATGAATTGCTGAATGCATAAACGTGCCAAATGTAACAAAAGAATGGGAAATAATCGGACAACATCTGAAAGCAATGTTTTAATATTTTTTCACTACTACTAATAATTAAACTTTAGATTATAAGCAAATTGCATTAAGGCTAAAATAAGTTAACCAAGTGAAAGAAAACAAGGTATACAAGGTGTGGATATTAAATAACGAGACTGGTATTATGATACATTACACATTTTGGTTTAATACATATTTACTAATTATAACTTTCAATATACACGTTTCCTCTATCCCTTCAATGCACTATGCGAATCTTCCATTGTTTAAAAAAGTTCTGAAAGACTTCTTGCGTCAGCTCCTGTAGGACACGTGCCTCTTTATATTTCACAGCTTCAAGGGACTCAAAATGTGTTCTTTTTAATGCATATTTCTCCTTAGGAAACATACAGAAGTCGCATGGGCCAAGATCAGGGGAATATAACGGATGGTCTGCTATACTTGGCAAGAAACCTCTTGACATACAATGCGAAATGAGCCGTCGCATTGTCTTGATGGAGAACCCATGACTTATATATATATATATCCTTCCATAATTGGGGGAATGTTTTCCTCATTCTTTCACAGAGTTCAGAAAGAACGTAATGGTAGTAATGTTGATTAATAGTTGGACTTTCTGGAAACCTGTGAAGTTACACAATCCTTTAAATATCGGGAAAAATAATCACCTGCTTTGAATTTTGATTTGCTCATTCTAGTAATTTGTGGTTCTTGGTGAAAATGGGCTCTTCCAATGTATGTATTGGCTCTTCGTTTCAGGATCATAAGTGGAAAAACCACGATATATTACAAGTTATTATCCTTTTCAATAAGTATGGGTTATTTTCAACAGCATTCAAAGTGTCAAGGCAAACATCTTTGAGAGGTTTTGTTGTTCAAAAGTGAGAACTGTAGGCACCAATTTGACACACACTCTTTGCATGCCCAAATTATTATATAAAATTTTCTGTGTTGATTATTTATCTTTTTCTACAGGATCAGTAATCGCACGAATACTTAACCGAATACTATCATCCGTGCTTGACGTGGAAGGGTGATTCGGGCAAGGATCCTCTTCCAGCCATTTGTAAAACGCTTAAACCACTAAAAAACACGTGCACACAATAAATCACTATTGACAAACACTTCTTTGAATAAATTATATGTTTCAGTACCGGTTTCTCCAAGTTTCATATGGAATTTCCCAACAATTCGTTGCTCTATTATTACACCTATTATTTTTCCAGCAAAGAGAAAAAATAACTCTGATTCAAAGGAAGACTACGGCTAAACGGAGTTGTTTACAGAAACTAGAGGCCCTGCATTCGAAAGGGAAGAGCTCACGCTTAATAGCTGTAGGTTGCTGGCGTGTCGAGCATGCTTACTATTTCAATAGTAGCGTCAGTCTCCTTATTTAATAGCCACGCTTTGTACAAACCTCAGTTTGTGAGTGGTGTGCAATTAAAAATAAAACATTATACGCGTTATTTATACGCTTCCACAAATTCATCCAAATTTAAATACTGAAATAAATACCATGTACAGGTTGAATAATACTTAAATACGAAAGAAAAAAACGTATTCTTTACACGAATGAAAAGTAACTCTTTAAATTTTGTTAGGCTTTGACAAGCCCTAACTTTGGTAATTCCTAAGAGAAATATTACCTGTCACTGACATTACTCTAAATTAACGTAATGTGGGAAGAAAGCAAACGTCAAATTTGATTTGAAATGGTAGAAATCCTATTTAGTCTTAATTTTATTGAAAAAGAGACGTAGAAGAAATTCCATTCCGCTTACATGTAGTAGATGAATAGAAAGAAAAAATTTTCATAATGCTTCTCTCTCTCTCTCTGTTTTTAACTCAGTGTCATACAATATACAATTGTCGAGAATGATAACGAAGAATAACTGGGGTTTTTGAAACGAAATGTAAATTGATACTCTAGAACAAAAATATCAAACTCAAAAATTGACAAGGATTTGCCACTGTGAACATTACTATAAACCATTGGTGGGCAATCAATGAATAATTTTAATGGTTTGCAAGAGAACATCCACAAAATTCTACAAATGTTGCTGCATCACATTGTACAAAAACTGACGGAAGGTGAGAGCTCTGCAATTGAAGAGTCCATTCACGCGTGAAGATTGACCACTGGAGGCCTTAACTTTATTCAAATGGTACAAATCACCTTTTATTCATCCGAGTCACAAATGAGAGACCTAGATTGCGTATATATGGCTGTCCATTATGATGAGGTAGATAACCAATGTATCATTATTCTTTCTCAGGGTTTTGTATCTAATAATATACACTAAGTTTTATTAAAATTCGTGTTTAATATTGTGAAACTTCTGAAATAACTTGACGATACAGTGACCCAAGTTTATGTAACTCTATGAATATAGATGGCCGATAAGGAGTTTTTTCTAAAGTATGCCTTTTAATCATGAATTACAAAATACACACATGGCGAAAATTAAGATCACAAACAAATTTTTTCACCTTATTTATAAATTTCCTCTAGTAAAATTGATATAATTTGTATTTTAAAAAATTTGAGGACCGGGTAGTACAATACCAAAAGGTTGTTTAGCGTTAGTTTTTGCAGAGAAACTGGATTGAGACCGTTTAAGCGTATGAAATTTTTGTCTGCAGTTTTGTAAATATTGAATAATCGCTTAGATCATTCCATGAGATGGAAAACTGTTGGCAGGCTTGAAGCTCGCGTGTCTGAAGTAGAGGTGGCTCGATGGTTACAAGGGCCACCGAAAGTGTCCCTCTTAATGTAGAATCAATTCCAAACCCATCGTACCGTCGTTAGAAATGTCAGTTAAGACCTATACAGAGAAATAACTCCTGGACAGGATCGCTATTTGGCTTTAAGCGCCCGACAACAAAGGTAGGCAACGGCTTCTCAATTTGGACGTGAACTTGCCGCTATGTTTGGAAGAAGAATTTCCAGGCAAGCAGTCTACATCCGTCTTGCAGAGACTGGAATTCACTCACCAAAGTCCAGTCTTGTGTGTGTAATTCTTTGACTGCATCCAACGGAAAAGATCAGTTATTGTAGAGTCGAAATCATCAGTCGTGGACACTACAAGAATGGGGACGTGTTCTTTTAAGTGATGAATAGAGATTCACCTGACAAAAAGATTCTCGTCGAGTCTTCATCTAGAGAGAGAGAGTGAAGCTCACTTTCATCCCTCCTAAGTAACAAAGATCTACAGATTTGGAGGCAAATGAATCCTTCAGTGGGGTGACATAATGTTGTACTGTCGTACACTGTCAACTCAAAACGATAAAGGATTGAGGTCCTTGAAATCTATATTTAGTTTTTTCTGGGTGCTATGGCCCGGACTACATTTTTATGGACGATAATGGACGCAACACATAGTAAAAATTGTTGATGAATTTCATGAGGATAATAATATTCACTGTTTGGATTGATTATCGAGTATCCCAGATCTATATTCTATTGAATATGTTTGGGATGTCGTCTAGAAAAACCCATTTCTCAGCGCAGCCCCCCCAGACCCTCCTGGGAGTTAAAAGTCAAGCTTTTTGAATATGCAGTCGGACCTCCATATAACAAAGTCACTAAATTCTGGAAAAAAAGTTCGTTATATGGTAATTTCGTTAAACAGAGGTTCATTTTTAATATACTTTATAAACCACATAAAACAAATTTTAAATTCATGAACACTATATATTAAAAAGTAATTATTCACACCTTTTTTGAATTAACATCTGTTTATTTTATATATCTCACCCATCAAAAAAGAAAGAAAGAAAGAAAAACTGTAAGAAAAACAAGAAAAAAGAATGTCGAAGGATTCACTGCATTTTCAATATTAAGAAAATAATTTTATACTAAAACTAAAGGATTTTAAGAACATTTTATAATTTAAAGCATACTAGTAATATTAAACATACGTTATTTTATAATTAGAATACGGGGACACGGGACAACTCCACTGAGGGTGAAAGAGGTTAGCGAAAATATTTCTAGTGAACTGGGCAGTGAGGGTTATAGGTTGCACTTCTTGGATGAAATACCCAGAATATGGCTCTCAGTGAGTTAGGCACTTAATAAAACCAGTTCAAGATTTTTAACCGCCATAAAATGTGTTAAAAAAGAGAATAATTTGAAAAGTCGAAAAATACTTTAAAAATAGGCAGAAAATAAATTGAATCACAAGGAAAAATGTTCGTTACACGGTGGTCACAATCCATATTAAACAAAATTTCCCTGCATTAAATGTTTTATCTGTGGTTCAAGATTTCATACTTTGTGTGTGTGTATGTGTGTGTGTCTACCCTGTATCTCTTAACTCAATATTAAAATCTTATTCATATTGTTATGTGTGTGTGTGTGTTGCTATATTCTTTTTCACATTGTAATTTGTGATAATATGTGTCATCAGTTTTCTCAGATTTTATGTTTGTGACCTTAACTCTGGGCATGAGTGTAGTTAAAACGAATCACATTATGTTTAATAATATATATTTAATAATTATATACACATGAAAGAAGTTGCTATAAATTAATAATTCCGATAATGTCATTAATAATATTCCATGAATTAGGCCATTAATATTATCCTAAGATATCCAATGTCAAATCG
Source organism: Trichonephila clavipes (assembly GCA_019973935.1). NCBI lineage: Eukaryota > Metazoa > Arthropoda > Arachnida > Araneae > Nephilidae > Trichonephila > Trichonephila clavipes. Next base: position 356,263 of record BMAU01001374.1, on the reverse strand, counting down.
AAGTCCACTGGAAATTCAAATTCATGTATTGTATAAGCCTGTGGTGCCTGGTGCACCGTACTTGCTGATGTAAGAGAATTCGGGTGAGGATTACAGCTTGGGAAGAATGACAATTTAACTCTGACTATTGAGTTTGCAGGGCTACATGATACCTGGCATTGCCGTACTTAATCGCGAGATAACTTTCTGCGTCACCTACAAACCAATTGGGGCATAGTACCTATCTGATGGTAAACTGTTGGTAATATGCATAAGCGGTGTTCGTTTCCCGAACAGGATGGTACTGGAAACATTAAGAAAGTTATGGGACTGTTATGATGCTCGACGATACAGCCTGATATGTGATTTTCGCAGAAAAGTCGTCATAACCTTCCAATACCACAATTCCATCAGAAAAAAATTCGTCTGAAAACAGTACGTTGCCACTCCTTGGTCTAGTGGCCATACCATTGACACCAAATGAAACCTGCAGGGCTCTTTTGAGAGCTTTAAAGGACTCCAGTGGATAGTTGAGTGTGCCAACCATTCCCAATTACAATTTTTTACGAGAAGTTGGTAGCGACAGATGCAACTTTTGAAGATAACAAATCCCTTTGAACATCATATGTTAGAGAAAAGGGATACGTTTGTACCATTCAGTAAATCTACCTATCAGTGAAATTTGTTGTACATTTATGCGATCTATTGCCACTCCATCGTATTCTCAGATGTTTTGGGGTCTATGTTGCTAAACATTTCCTGAATTATGCTTCCACTTCGTCTAACTTGCATGATAACCACTCCAGCATACTGTCTCGTTTCACAGGTAATAACTGTTAGTATTCAGTTCCATGATGTTTTCAATTCATATTTTACACTCCTTAATCAGTCCAGAAGCTGCAAATTGTCAATGATAGCATTAACGAAGCAGCTCACTTTTATAGTCAATAGCTGGGTATCACATGTGATCATGCAACTTTAATATTTTATGTGTTTTAATATATTGTATGTGTGCTTTAATATATTACATGTTTTTCAGCTCTCCCATTTTGCAATTTCAATTTAGATACGTTCATTTTTTCTATTGAACTACAATTTATCTTATTAGGAGTGTAGAATATAAATTTTCTTGTGCTGCAGGCAGAGATTTACTTTAGCTCGTATTTCCCTTAAAACAAATTTTATACATTGTCCAAAATAATTTATGAAATATTTAATGTATCATATAAGGGGTTGTAATAATTATTAAAACACATGGCATGGGATCTCTTTCTGCTTTTAGGTTGATTTTTAGTCAATTTCGGTCAATTATGCTATAAGAAAAGCTATATTATTTTTCTTTAAAGTAATTATAAAATACTACATAATTTTCACAAATAAAAATTAGTTTTAAGCAAGTTTTGTATAGATTTTGAAATAAAGGTGTATTTTTAGCCTTCTTAATTTACTATATTTTCATTTTTCTTAAAGATTTAATTTAGAAATATAAAATTAAAAAGCGAGTAATTTTTTTATTCAAATGAGCTAATAATATATATTGCTAGAAATATCTGAAACTAAATGTATTAATTGCTGAATTTTATCACAATTTTCATTGTATTAATTTTGAGCAGCTATTTTTAAAACATTGTAATGTATTATACGTTTCATACTAAGGTTAATAATATTTTAATCCGTAAGAATATACTTTACTTAAATATTGTATAAATACACTGCTGGACAATTGCTAAGAACGGATAACACTATCATCCATAGCAACCACAAAAATGAAAGGAAGCAAAATGTGGAAAATTAGAATAAGTGCGGGATATTAGTAAGAAGTATGAGTATGCAAATTTCTGTTCATCACGTGATAGCGTTCATAAGAGCTTTAAAGGTTTTGACGCGTGTGGACAGTTGTTGTTTCAAGTCAAAGTTTTACAGAAAAGATTTAATAGACGAACTTAAAATTTTTGGCATGTCTTCCCGAAATCACATAGATGATTTTATGCGTGGCCGAATTATTGGAAAGATCGAAGAAGGGCGAAAAATAGCAGATGTTGCCAGGGTGTTCGACATCGGTCACAGCGTTGTTTCACGGCTGTGGAAGTCATTTAAAACTACTGGAATGTGTAGTAGACGGCACGGGGGAGGTCGTGTTAGAAGTACGACGCCTGCAGAAGACATATATATCGTCCTATCAGCAAAAAGGAACAGGCGCACCACAGCTCAGCAGGTGGCAAATCAATTTCTGGCTGCCTCAGGAAAGCAGATCTCCCGAAAAACTGTTGCCAGACGTTTGAGGGGAGGAGGACTACACGCACGCAGACCTGTTGTGTGTGTCCCATTGACCAGACAGCACCGTACTGCCCGTTTGCAATGGTGTCGTGAGCATCACAATTGGACTGAACAGGACTGGGCAGGCGTACTATTCTCAGATGAGAGTAGGTTCAGTCTGTCATCGGATTGTAGACGCCAACTGATCTGGCGCGAGAGTGGTACTGCTTATCGTCCAGAAAATATCCAGGAAAAGGACCGATATCCGACATGAAGTACCATGGTGTGGGCCGGCATCATGATCAATAGCCGCACGCGCTTACATGTGGTTGCGAATGGGACTATGACGGGCCAACGATACATTGATGAAGTTCTACTTCCTCATGTTCGTCTTTTCCGTGGTGCTGTCGGTGATAAATTTGTTTTTATGGACGACAACGCAACATGTCATCGAACACTCGCTGTTCAGGATTGTCTAGACAGCGAGGGTATTCAACGTCTCGTATGGCCAGCGCGTTCTCCAGAACTAAACCCCATTTAAAATGTGTGGGATGCTTTGGGGAGGCAAGTTGCTGGTCGAAACTATCCTCCGACAAACAAGAACACCCTCATCCGTGCACTTACAGAGGAATGAGATAAATTGCCTCAACAGCTGCTGGATAATGTTGTGCAAAGTATGGTACGACGTGTGGAATGTTGCATCACACTCCACGGTGGACATATCCCGTACTGATACCTTTCTTTAAGGTGCCTGCTGACTTTTAGATGCATTTTTCCATTTCTCCGTACGCAGATCAAATGAACATTTTTTTTTTTCAGATGTTTCACAGCTTTTGTACTTTCCAGAACAATAAATATTCTTTATTCTAATGTCTGAACAGTGTGGCAACTATATTTTATGCTACAAGGCCTCATGCTTCGCTTAATGTTATGCTACATAGCAATTTGTGATCCGTCCTTAGCAATTGTCCAGCAGTGTATATTCATTGTGTTTTTTCAAGTTGATTGCATTAAAATGTAATTTTCTGATTTTAGAAGCTCTACAGAAAAAAAAAGAAAAATAATTGTGAGGAGGCTCAAGCAAGATAAATTCATCGCAGACTTTCCATCAAGGAAATAAAAAGGTATGAAGAATTTATTTCCAACTTGTGTGTTGTTACAAAGTGAAAGATATTAAAATGCTTCAAATGATTTCATATATATATATATATTTATATATATATATATATATAATCTCTAGTTTATTACTGTTATTTACACTAAACTAATTTTGATGTATTTTGAATGTTGCATTTGTTAGGCAATTTTAGTTTCTGTATTTCTAATGTAATAGATAATTAATGAACTAAAATCATTGATATTTGGTTTTGTTTGTAAATTTTGCTTGTTTCAACTCCTGGAAAATATTGTACAAATAATTAATGAAGACAGAAAGAAAGGCTTACTGATCCAAAAGTTTAAAAAGTTTTTTAAAAAATAATAAAATGTTTAAAATAAGTTCAAATATTTTTTATAATTCAAAAAGCACGGTATTTGAGCTATAGAACATGCATTAATATTCAATTTTTTTGAAAAATCAAAATGATTTCATTTTATTAGTGATTGTTATATAAGAGAAATACAATCAACAAAATCCATCTTACTTAAATTTCTACGGTTGAATAAAAAATAACGTTTATTAAAATCTCATCCTATTTATACGTGTCGTTAACCTTTTTATGTTTTAAAGAATTTTAAGCATTTCTATACAGAATAGATTTCAATGACAGTAATAAATAAAAATAACTTGTAGCTGTTTGTAAGGCAATTTGAAGAAAGTCTAAAATTCAAAGTGTCTCGGGATATTTGAAAAAAAGGAAGAAGTACCAATAAAAAGTTACTATTTTTTATTTATATCCAACATGTGTAAATCTCATTCGCAGATAATATTACAAAATCAGAGTTGTGGTCTAAATCAATATAATTAGTGAAACTCCCTGGCAATAACGCATATTTACTATGGTTGATGTAAAAATTCCCATTCTCATCTTTCAATACATTTGTATAATCATTCTTAAATTGGTGATCCAGATGTAGATAGGCGCATCAAATTTTGGGTGCCCGAATCTAATGGCTTGTTCAACTGGTGAGATGTCTGGTGAACTTACTGACTAAGGAAGGTTATCAATATCACTGACGTAAATTAGAAACATACGAGCCGAATGGGATCTGGCCTTATTTTGTTCGAAAATTGTCTCAGAATGACGAATTGTGTGTGTGTGAAGGTAACACAATAGGATGCTAAAGTCAGCAACATGCCATTAAGCTCGTGAAGTTGTTCGGAATATGATATCATCTCATCCAATACTAAAATAAGATTAATTGTTGAATGTTCGATGTCAGTTTTCAGGCATCCATAATAATCAACAACAACACCTCTGTAGACGACTCTACAAACGTTGTAAGTTTAAAGGTAGGTGTAACTTAAATATCGCTGTAAGCGTAATCAAACCACAGACAAGTAAAGCAATAAGGTTGTGGAATGTAATCTGCGTAGACTGATTAGTGCAAGTTGTAACACGTTGAATACTCTGGACATTTATCTCGTTAGAGCAGTTCGTACCTATCACATATTTAGCCAATTTTGACTCGCATTTGAGCATCTTGGTTTTCTAGAGTCTTCATTCAGCTGAAGATTTCCTTAGAGCAATAGTTGTTGTCAGTATCTCTGTACAGATGTCTTCGCACGGTGCCAGAGGTAGCTTATTTATCGGTATGAAAGGCCAACTTTAAGCATCTTGATTATGCAATGATGTTCAGAGTTGTCCTGTGACTATAAAATATTGTACAAAATTTTAATAGCAACATTGGGTATGTCTCCAGGAAACTGCAATGACAACAAAAAATAAAAATATTTTACATTTGTTACTTGTTTTATAAAATATAAATGCACTATAGGAATGAAGGAAATTAATATTCATTGGCCTTTAGCATTTACATAGTTAGAAAAAAGGAGATTGCGTGAGAAGTTTATTTTTCAAGTGAACATTTTAGTATAGCATATATATATAGAGAGAGAGAGAGAGAAATACACGCTAAATGTGTGTGTGTGTGAATAATTTTAAAATTTTATTTTTATTATTCAATTATTTTTATTAATTAAAAGAAACAAATTAAGAAAAGCATTGACTTCTTTTAAGTAATTACCATTTGACCAACAGTAATTCGAATTTTGAAAATTTAATTTTGTTATTTTCTTGATAAATGTTCATGAATACTTAATAAACATTTTTTGTAAACCTTTGTTGTAATTTCACTAAGATTGTGCTTAAAAATATTTCAAAACATTCACATTCTAAAGATGATAATCACTTTGAAATATAAATAAAAATGATTTGTTTTTTTTTTACTTATTCTGCTCTTCATACTCGTACTTGTCAACTGGCTTCAAGAAAAATTTTGATTCGAATATCCTTAAATTTCAGAAAATCTCATAAAGCCCCATAAAACTCATGCTATGTGTACGTTGTTATTGTTCGTTCACAACAGCTACGTTACCATACAGTACCTAATTTAGGTGCTTAGGATTTTTTATTACCAAAGAGAGGCATAGTAATGTAGCTCTAAAACGAAAAAGCAACTTTTCAAATCGCTATTAAATAATTACGTGCTTTGAAATAGTTAGGGGTACTCTAAATATGCCTGAGTCAGCAACTATGTAATAATCTTATTGTTTTATTGTTTCTTAAAGTCTTGTGTAAAACGAGTTTATTGAAGAATTAAGAACGAGAACACATCTCATGAGCTTTCAAAACTCGAATTTTTATTTTTAGTTCCAAAGATATGGAGCTCATTTTTCTGATTCCAAAAATATATAGCACTTATATATTTGTCTATAGAATTATCACAAATTGGGAAAGACAAAATTGAAATTAAATGTAAACAAATAAACATGACCCCTTTAAAAAATTTTAAAGGGGTCATGATCAATTTTTTAAGGGATAAAAAATTTCCATGTGGTCATGTGGGGGTTCTTTTGTGTTTGATGCACGTAAACCATAATAATTACTTTTTGTGTTATTTTTCCAACCTGTGTGACAAAAATCCGTATAAGATATTGTAGCCTTCCACAATGTTGCGAATCATAATCTTGCAATCCAATATGTTTTGTGCTATACAAAAACTGATATAAAACAAATGATATTTGAGGATGAAAGTATCATTAATAAATTATCAATGGAAGCCGGAAGTAAAGGAGGGTCACATTAAAAAGGAAATAATCAAAATTTATAGACAAGCTATATATTCATAATCAGACAGATGTTAATGAAATATATAGAGTAAGAAAACAATGCTTTTTTAGTATTTACAGTTTTCTTTAAATATAATTTTAAATAAGTTTAGTTATACATTTAATTGTACACACGCATTTAGTTAGAAAACGTTAAAACTATCCGCTTCTAAAGTTTTTATTCTTCTACAAATGATATATGTGCATATATAGTGAACTAAAAATAATTTTTCTATAAATAATGCCGAATTTTTAAAGAATGCTTTTATTTATATAAAAAAGGAGAATTTAAATTTTCAAAAGACAAATTTCTAAAATTTTTCAAAGAGCTTGTACTATTATTTTATTAAAATTTGGTTCAATTTGTTTTAGCCCGGTCTTACATATGTGCGTAAAACATTTTATACAAATAAGAAATACTTTAAAAAATGGTACTTGGACGAAAATATATATTACAAGATCTCAAAAACTATGCCCATGTTCCGCTAAAAAAAAAAAAAAGACTTGTGAAAAAAAAATTATTCTTACAGTTCCAAAGAAGAGTTAAAATATCATTTTTAGGCATACAATTATTTCTTCGCTCTATTAGAAACAAAAATATACAGAGTGAGTACAAATGACGGACACGATTTTAAAAAATTATTTTATCGAAATTACAGTCCATATTACAATAAATGATACACGAATGTTAAGAGAAATATAATAATTTTTTTCTAGTCAAGTGTTCGATGTGTAACCCTCTTATTACACGGCATGCGTTCAATCGGTAATCTAATTAATTTCATACATTTTGTAGCATAACTCCATCAATGGTTCACATTGCTGCGCAAATGATTACTTGTCATCCTCTGTTGTGTCAACTGAAAATCAGCTTGAAATTTAATTTGTTTCGTAAAATTTTCTATATCATTATCCGGGTATTCCAAGTTCACAGATAGCAATCCTCGTAGACTTCAAACAAAACTGTTCCTCACCCTCTCCAATACTTCTTCCGAGACGCTTGTGTGGCCGGCCACTGCTTTTCTTTTTCAATTCCTACTATTCTCTTTATATATATTTATCTTGTTCAAATTTTCAACCGTAAATAAAATACATTATAAAGCGCTCAATTGAGCTGAAGAATTATATATATGATTATTTTGGATAAACAATGCGGTAATTTAACTATAACTAATAAAAAATAATTAATTAAAACTAAATATTCAAAGAATTACAAATCCAGCCACATTGGCATCATTTTTTGTGACTTAGTAATCCTTTTGGCGACTTGTGTTAAAACTTTAAAAGGTTTTTCCGCACATTTTAAAGCGCTCATTTGAGCTGAAATTTTCTATATACGATTGTTTTGGGTAACAATACGACGGTTTATTATAGTTAGTTAAAATTAGATGACTGAAACTAATTATTTAAATAATTATAGATACAGTCGTGTTGGCTTCATTTTTAGCAACTTGGTTCAAAACTTTAAAAGATTTTTCTTTACGTTTTAAAGCATTCAGTTGAACTGAAATTTTATATACACGATTGTTTTGGATGATAATACGATACTTTAATGATGATTAAAATAAATTAATTGCCATTTAATATTGTGATTCTGTCATATGTATATACATATTTATATATTTTAATTATTTGGTAAAGAGTAACTAAAGTAAAATTTTCTTTGTTGTTTCTTAGCAGGAATTGACTTAATTATTTTTATATTACTTGTTATTCAAGCTACCTGGTTTCTTAAATTGATGGCACCATTGCAGAATGTTTTTGACGGTTTGTGTGCTTCTTTTCCGTATCGATTTCTAAATTCACGCTGCATCAAAATAACTGAAAAAACCCGTGCATACTCTAATACGCAAAAACTCTTCCCTCTCATTGTCGCCGTGTTTGGATTTCAATCACAGCGATCTTGAAGGTGTTGTGGATGATCGAAGGAGTAAAAAATTGGTATGCTTCTATTTACATTCATGTATCACTGATTTTAATACATGCAGTAGCTTCGAAAATATGATTCTTTAATATCGTGCTCATCATTTGTACTCACTTTGTGTTTCCCTTCGTGGTTTTGTGTGATGAAATATTCGTCCCTTTCATTTCAATGTCGATCCTTTTCTCGAGAAGTTTAGTTTTAGAGAAGGTTCGGGGACATTCAGATAGTCTTCTATGCCCTGATTTAGAACCGAATTTAAGTTAATTTGAACAAGGAAAAAAATCTTTTTGACTGTTAATGTTCACTAGTACATGTCTAAGTTATTTAAAACATTTAAAATCTTTTGTGAAATCATATTTATTTCATTGGAAATTTCAAGATTATATTAAACAAAATTTCTGATATATAATTTCCACTGATGTATCCTAATCTTGTTATATATAATAACCACTGATTACTATGTACGAGTATAATTTCAAGAATATGAATAATTGACTATAATCACGAGAGGATTAGTTATTGAAAAGGAATAAGAAATGCTTCATCTCCCATATAAAACCAGACGAATTTTCATTGCAAAATCATGTTGACAAAGCATTGAAAGTCACTTTATAAAATCTTAATTTGCATTGTTTTGATGAGATTTTCTTTTATAAAAGTAAACATTATTATAAATATGTCACGACTTTAAGGTCGCAGGTGAAGTTTGGAGCTCCGAAGGAACAGACATTCTTATAAAAATAATTAAGTTTATTTGGTCCAATCAATTTACTATCAAGCAAGTTTATAAGCTGAGGGAGCAGTCACATTAAATGGCTACTTTATATTCGTAAGGCATATAATGAACTACATAACTGCGAGTGATTCGATGAAACGACACTCACCAGATCTCTCCTGGATCAACAAGTAATCCATTCTAAAGCTTCTTAATTCTAAAGCAAAGAACACCAAGGCTTCCGACAATCACTTCGTAAATCTCACTATAGTTGCAGTCTAACGACTAACTCTAACACTCCATTTGGTAGGATATAAATAGCACACAAATTAGGATAAAATCAACTCTTCTCTACGGAACGTAGCTTTAAACTCAAGCAACAATTAAAGAAGTATTTTTCTCCAAGAGGATTGGTAAAAGGGCATGAATACTACTTATCACAAATATTTTTCCTCATTTAGCTTAAAAGGCTTGTATTCCTTGCTATCGTTGCATTTTTTTAGTCAACAAATTTATTTCAGCTTATGAAACGCTTTAACATACTCAAATAATTCATTTAATTTGTTAGGTATATTTTGTCTATGTGTCTGCCCTTGCCGCGAAACAATCAACTCTTGTTTTTCCCTACGGAGAATATGACTTGATTATATATGAAGGGGCCAGGAATTGATTCTCAAAGACAGAAGCCTCCAAGATCCAAATGGTCTCCACGGTTATGCTTTCAGTGATCAAACTAAAATGGAATTAATTACTCATTCACTGGAGAACCAAACATAATTTAAATTAAACAAGATTCATAATTCAGATTGAGAAAAAAATTACACACATCACACACATTGACACCTACCTAGCTATATAATGAAATTAACAGTAATAACACAACTATATATAACCTCCCCTCTACTCTCATATCCAACACGTTAAAAAGATTAAAAGAAGAAAATCCCAGGGTAGAAATGGTGTAAAAAATAAAATGTTAAGAAAACTCCCGGATCATACTATTTTAAACATTACAAACATAATTACAGGCATATTTAATTAGGGATACTTTCCCAAATCCAGGAAACTGCAGCTGTGGTCCCGATTTTAAAGCCTGGGAAGGACCCTAACAATCCAAAATGAAAGTGCAAATCAATTTCACTATTAGGCAAACTAGCAGAAAAATAATCCTAATTAGAATATCTGAATATCTTGACAAAACCCATTACCAACCAACTTATGCGTCCGACCGAATTCATTAAAACAAGAAAGCGCAAGATGATTTTTTAAGATACTTGTTTGCTGGACATCTAGAAAACATTTGATTGAGTATGGCAATACTAAGCCCCAACCCCAATAATCACCCTAATTAACGCCTACCTAAATGACAGAATCTTTTCAGTTAAAATAAATAGATGAGCTCTCTGACAGGTCAGACCGATAAGGTAATTACGAACGGCCTTCCTTCTCAATTCAGTCCAAGGATGTACGAGGCCAGATATACAAGAGTATGAACTAAACGCGGAACATATTTTCAGACAGAAAAAAATCTCTGTTTGGTGAAAATTTGTAGCATTATAATTCATGCATCTGTTTATGACATAGCGTTCTGAAAATTATAAAATATTCCCTATAAATACTTTTTTTTTTCATTTTAATAAGTAAAGGGATAGCTCATTTAGCATTTCCGATGCACACAAAACTTATCAAGGCTCTAATGTACTCCAATTGGTGTGGTAAGGAGGTGCATGAACAGGTGTCTTCCACGTAACTTGATCATGGTTCAAAATTACGAGGACTTTCGCCAAACGCCTTCGAGTTGCCAAATATATTGCGACGTTAATATTCACTCACTCGAAAAATTTTCTACGGAATTTAGGGCGTTTTGGGCTGCAGCCGGATTGGCTAGATCATGACCCGCCCACACCTCTAATCTCGAAAACGGTTGCTTTTGGAAGCTTTTAGATAAGCTATTTTAATATTGATTTTTAACGTTTCTCATGTAAAAGTATGTTTTTCTAATAGAACAGTATAATTTAACTTTCTCTTTTATTCTGGGAAATGTAGATTTTTCTAAAGTCGTTCACAGACTTAACTGATCAGAGATTAGAGCTGAACTACAAAAAAAGAGCATATGATCATTTTTTGCCTATCTTTAGAAAGATTTATGTTCTAAATTTAAAATATTTATGTACTGTCGGATATCCTTTTTGTTTTATTTTATAAGCAAATGGTTGCACAAGTTATGAAAAAAATTTTAATTCTTGAATTTTTAATTAATGCGTAGTGCAAATAATTTATTTCGTACTTTGATTACACTGTCCTGACGTAATTATTAAGAAAAGTCATCAAATAACTAGTTTCACTTTGTATTACCATGCAATTTAAAAATTGATCAATAAAGGTCGTAGATTTTCTATTAGATTTTGGTATTATCAATAAAAGTCATTCTGGGTAACTGACTTTTATTAAATGAATACAGATCTAAGAGCTTATTTATTTAATTAGTTAATTTAATAAAGATTAAAATCAAATTTATACGAAAGCCCAGTATCTTTGAAAATCCCTCTTGTAGCTTCGAAATGTGACGTTAAGGCTGATTTCACTTAGGGTTGAAAAATAGGATCCACATTTGAATTATTCTGCAGAGTCAGTGAGTGAATATTAACGTCGCACTGTTCAGCTACACGAGGGCTTTTGGCGACGGACCACGTAATTTAAAACCATAGTCAAGTGACGTGGACGACACCTGAGCTGGAAGCCACATCTACTAACTACCACACCACGGGAGGACAATTGAGCTCTTGATTTTCGTACTTTTTCTCGTACACTGTAATGCTAAGTGAGCTACCCTTTCGCGTAGTGAAATTAAAATTTAATTTCAGTACGTAAAAAAATTCGCAATATGAAAAATTCGTTAAATAGATATTCAACTTTCAATATACTTTAGATACCCCATAAAACAAATTTTAAGCTCACACACACACACATATATCACTATATATTATTTAAAAAGATTAATTATTCGTGCTTTTTTTAAAATTAATTTCTTTTCATTTTATATATTTTACCCATTGAAAAGAAATCTGCAAGGAGAACAAGAAAAAGCATTGTGCAGTAATACACCGTATTTTCAACTTAAAAAACGATTATATATTAAAAATAATGACTTTTTTAATGACATTTACTAATTTTAAGCCTATAAGTAATTATTTTACAACCAGTAATTTTAAGCATACACTATCACATGTGTCCTTATATTTAACTACTGATAAAATTTGTTAATTAGTTTGAAACAGTACAACAATTTCATTGCTCTAGGGGAGTTAGGCGCCTGGTAAATTCAGTACAAGGCCTTTAAGTATCATTAAATGTCTAAAAGAAAGAGTAATTTGAAAAATGTTCAGAAATATTACAAAAATAGGGAGGAAAAATCGAATCACAAGAGAAAAAGTTCGTTGAATAGAAAATTCACTTCACTATTTGGAACATATTTTACGAAAAAAATAGTAAAATGTTCTTGGTTCAAGGAAAAAATTCATGAAATATAGGTTCGTTATATGGAGATATGTCTGCATTAATGGAAAAGTTTTTGAAAATTTAAGAAAACTGTATAATACACAAATGTATGAAATACAATGACCCAAATTTTCTTCCAATTTGAAACATTATTCTGTCTGAAAGTGTGCTTCACGGTTAGTTCAGGCTCTCGTGCGTTATAAAACAATGAATTAATCTCTTTGACAAGTATTCTATATATATTCCATATATTTTGCTGTCTCTTCTCTCTTTAAGTATTTACAATTAAATAAAAGAAATCAATAAAACGCAATTTAATTTTATAAGTAATCAAATTATTGAGTTAAATTAGTGATCAAAATTTTGAGTTAAATTTCTGATCAAAAGTTTGAGGTAAAATATACACCTCGTCACAAAAATTGTTCATGCATTTTAAACCCTCTGTACTAAATTTATAACTATATGAATTAGTTTCACAATTCACATCTCTTCAAGATTTCACCGTCGACAAATTGTTAAATTTCTTTGTAGTATGAAAAAAAAATAAGATTAATTACCATTCATTATTCATTAGGTTCACACGTTCATAAGGATACTCTCTCTCACACACACACTTTTTCATACACACACATAGTGAGTGAGTGAATGTCTATTTAGGTTGCACTAAAGCAGACTATTAGGGACGGAGACCTAAAAAATCTGAGTCGGGTCATGTGACAAACACATATATATTGATTACGTAATTAAATGTATGTGATCGAGAATATTCGGACACCTAAACCAAAACTTAATTTCTGATAAATGAGGTGATTTATTTTTGTCGAGGGTACTAGTGTCAGATTGATACTCAAGGGATCTTTTACATAACACATAATCATATGACGTGCATGCGTACGATTTTTGCACAACCGGAAAATCTATCGATTTCAACTAGAATCGAATCCGCGATGTTAGGCTTACACTACTTCTAAGCCACCAGAGCCGAGGTTGAACTGCTGTCCTGCTCTGATTTCGATTCTAACAATGCAGATCTACTTGTACCACGATAACCGATCTTTTTTAGCCGGTTAATGAAATTGCTTTCTTTCGCTCACTGAACTAAGAACCTCTCGAAATATTTTGAGGTCACGGTTGTGCTTAGAGGTCAAAGTAATAGACTCGTGGCTGGTGTGTCATAAGTTCGAGCCTAGTATCCCTGAAGAACCGTCAGGCAGAGAGGCCGATGAACTCTAAACTTGTCGAGACTAAATGCCTTACCCTTCGTGCGATGTGGCAGTTAGGAGAAGGGGTGTATGCTCAGGTGTCTTCGTCACTTGACTAAGGTTCAAAATTACGAGGTCCGTCGCCAAAAAAACTTAGAGCATTTGAATAACGCGACGTTAATATTCATTCCATCAAAATTTTTTTTGCAGAATTTAGAGTTTTTGGCTGCAGCCGGATTGGCTAGGTCATGCTCCGCCCACATCACTGATCTCAAAGGGTTGCTTTAGAAAAACTATTTTATTATTGATTTTCAACGTTTCTCAGGTAAAAGTATGTTTTCCTAAAAGAACCATAATTTTCCTCTTTCTCTTTTATACTAGGCAGTGTAGAGTTTTCTAAAGTCATTCAGACTTCACTGATTGGAGACAAGAGCTGAACTACAAACGAGAGCGTATGGCCATTTTTTTTTCTTTAGAAAGATTTAAGAATATTTATGAACTCTACAGTATCTTTTTTGTTTTTTCATAAACATATGGGTGCAGCAGTTACAAAAAAAAATTTAATTCTTTAATTTAATTAATGTGCAGTGCAACTAATTTATTTCGTACTTTGATTTCATTAAAACTGCTCTGACGTAGTTCTTAAGAAAAGTCTCTCTCATCACAGAACTTAACTATTTTAATGAGTATTACCATGCAATTAAAAAATAGATCAATAAAAATATGTAGATTCTGTATTATATTTTGGCATTAAATATAAAAGTCCTTCTGGGCTAACTGATTATTATAAAATACATAAAATTTTCATTCATTATTTACTTACTGTAAAATCCGTCATATAACGCGCACCTATACTTTCAAGTTCAAATTTTTAATTTAAGGAATATTATTCATTCAAATTAAGGAATATTATTCATTAAGGAATATTATTCATTCAAATTTTTATTTAAGGTATAATGCACACCATTTTTTTTATGAAGAAGCCTGAAAAGTTCTATGCAATATTCGTACATTTTGAATTAATTTATTCAATGTATTACAACGGATTTTTGAGAAAAATAGTTTATTTTTTTATTTACAACCCTTAAGTTCATAAAGAATATCCTTTCTTAAAAAAAAACAGTATTTTGATCTATGTCAGTGCTTCTCAAACTTTCAATACTGGCGCCCCCCTTTTCAATCACAATTTTTATCGCGCCCCACCCCTTATACATTAATATTGTACTGAATGCAATCATAGTGCACTTTGACGCTAAAGCAACAATCTTTATTATAAACCGTACAAATTCATGACATAAGTATTAAATTTTGTATATATTACTTTTAAGCAAAAAAAAAAAAAAAAAAAAAAAGAAATAGGATAATTATTATGGTATTTTTCCTTTCTCTTATTTTTAAATTGGAACATATTGCAAAATGCGGTGGTTGCTTAGAAGGCAAAATATACATATCAGCTAAATGTAGAAAAAGAACTCAGAGGGACAATTTCTATTCATAAGCATTCCTTTGAAAAACTTTGCTCTGTAAGACAAGCCCATGGAAGTCGCTAATACTTATTAAACTTGTTCTTAATTTAGTATTAATTAATTAGTTATACACACAATACTCTGTGCAGAACTGATACATTAAATGTATACCGGCTGAAGTACCCGCTATTTGCACAAGTTCATTTATAAGAAAATAAAACATTATTGATATAATCGCTTAATTGTAAGGAGAGTAAAGCCAAGTGTGCGACAATGTTTACAAAAATGTAAAATGATTTTTTTTAATGATTGCTCAAATTATAATTATTTTTAAGTGAACTGTAATTTTAAGCCTCAAAGAATTAGCATTTAGAATTGATGTTGAATAATGAACAATAAAAAAACTTCTGATGAAGAATAATTGTATTATTTTCAATATTTTTAAAGCGGAAAGACTTTAACATGTTTTAACCCTGGAGCAGACGCGCACTCGATACTAATGGTCGAGCGAAGTTATTGAGTCACCCCAATCCTTTTTTTATATTTATTTTTATAGTACACAATAAAAATCGTAATTCCAGTGAATAATT
Source organism: Trichonephila clavipes (assembly GCA_019973935.1). Classification (NCBI taxonomy): domain Eukaryota; kingdom Metazoa; phylum Arthropoda; class Arachnida; order Araneae; family Nephilidae; genus Trichonephila; species Trichonephila clavipes. Next base: position 340,363 of record BMAU01001374.1, on the reverse strand, counting down.
TAACTAAGAAAAAATATACTCACCTACTTTCAAGGACACATAAAAAATTTCGGAAAAAGTTATCACACCGGGAACTCAGACAAAATAAGCACCTTAAGATCGTAAAAAAACGTCTGTCACTCCCAAAAAAGATGGAGATATGTGACAAATATATTTTAGTTCACGTTAAGATTGTCAAACAGGAGGATAGTGTCAGGGCCATTGGTAACAATTAAACAGTTTTGCCAGAATTACCGATTTCGTGCACTCTGTGCTCGGCGTGACCGCTCCCGGATTAAAAGTGTATTTATTACAATATGGATGTTCTAAAAATGATGTGAAACGTTTTTCATTATGCTTGGCTTAATGAAAATCCTTAATCCTTCAAACTTCCCTAAATGAAAAAACAAATATATAAGAACAGGGACGTAACTAACCGTACAAGTAAGCTCGAAGGTCAAACCGCAGCAAATACATTCTGCTGCCTACAGCTGATGGGAATAATATATAACAGTGATGAATTTTTTATATTCCTAAAATTTTTTTCATTATGGGTCTGGGTTTTGTCTTTCCTCTGAAAGAGTAGTATTTCCGCTTTGAAAAGAAACGTAATAAAAAAATCTCTCATCATGGGATTACAGCAAATCGAATAAAACGTTTTTTATTTGGTTATAGTATCAAAGATAGCTAAAAAAATGAGGTTTTGAAGTAGAAGATTTTATTTTTGATGATGTAAAATCGCAGATAATATATATGTCATGATTTTTAAGACAGAATCAGATTAAAGTTTAAAAAAGGAGATCTTTATTCAATCGTTTCGACATTTCTTCTGACAATAAGAGCAGGGAGTAAAAAGCACGCCATGGTGGTGGTTTCAAGTGGATAACACTTGAAAAACATATGGTAAGTATCGCTGTTTTGAAGATGGTGCTTGCAAGTTAATGCTGACATATGTTGACTATTAAATCTAACGATCTGGAATTAGACACGTTTATTGGCTAGGCCATATGTTCGGAAGAAATAAATGGGTGATTAGTTTGATACTTGAATATGGGAACTGAGAAAATGAGTCAAGTGCGCTAGATAGGGAATTTAATTTTAATCTAATTTAATTATCTTTACATATATATATATATATATATATATATATATATATATATATATATTATTTCCGTGTAAATGTGTATATTTTTTATGTCAGAAAGTATTTTGTTTTACTTCATTCTAGTAAATAAATTTTTTTAAATCTTTTATTTTGGATATGCTCGCGTCCCCCTTGTAGGTATATCGCCCCCCCCACAGTTTGAGAAACACTGATCTATGTAGAAGTCTAATATTTTTTCCCTCTTTCTCATATTTTTTTTATTTTTAAAGTTCTCATTTTTATACCCGGCGTATAACGCGCACCCGTAATTTTCGATCTTATTTTTTGTGTTCAAAGTGCACGTTATACGCCGGATTTTATGGCATTTATAATTAATTTAGTCAAGATTAAAATCAAAATTATATGAAAGCCCATTATCTTTGAAAATCCCTCGTGTAGCTTCGATATGTGACGTTAAGGCTTTTTCGCTTAGGGTTAAAGAATATGATCCAATTTGAAACATTTTTTCTGATACAGATGTATCGAAACATTAATATCATATTCTGCGTTTGCTATCCTGTCGAGATTATGAGTGACGCTGGATGTCACTGGGAAATGGAACGCGAAGCGTTCCTCCATCCCATATCGAGATTGTTGCTGAGTCCTTGTGTGGGTGGGCCTGCCTGAGAGAGAGTGTCCTTATTGGTGGTTCGAACGTTGCAAGTAGCCGTGGTTTTGAGATCGAGGATTTTCTTCAATACGGTTTCGGCGGGAATGTCCAAATTTTGTCTATAAGGCTTTGCTGTGGTTGGTCAATGGCACTCATTTTCTTATGGTATAAAATGTGCTTCGTATTTTTTTCTCCTATACCGTAACAATGAATGAACTATCACTTTACGTAATGAAATTAAAGTGTAATTATTTATGGAACATTTTGAAAATTTAAAAACTCTATATTATAAAAACATGTATGAGTTACAATGTCCCAAATTTTCTTCTATAAGTTGAAACATTATTCTGTCTGACTACTACGTTAAGTTCAAGCCCTTGTACATTTGGCGAAGACAACCCTAAAAACTAATCAATTAATCTTTGTCAAGTATCCAATATGTATTCGAAATATTTTGAGGTCTCTTCTTTAAGCATTTACAAATAAATAAAGGAAAAGAAATAAAGCAATTCATTTTTATAAACTGTTCTTACATAAATGATCAAAAGACTTTGTTAAAAAATACGTTTCAACAAAAAAGTTATTCGTATCTTTTTAACTCTGAATCAAATTTAGAATTATATAAATTAATCTCGCAGTTAACATTTCAAGGTTTCACCGTTGGATGATTTTTTAAGTTTCTTGTACAAAAATAAGCTTAGTTACCATTCATTATTCATTAGGTTACTATTTCTCTCTCTCTCTCTCTTTCATACAATCACACATACTGAGTGAGTGAATATCTATTTAAGTCGCACTAAAGCAACACGATGGATTGGCAATGGAACTAAAAATTCTAACCACTGTCATGATACGAGCACAGATATATTGATTACGTTATTTAATGTAAGTGATAAAGAATATTCGGACACTTCATCCAAATGTAAATTCTGTTTATGAATAAATTGAGTTACAATGATAAAAAAATCTGCATGTGAATTAATATGACTTAAATAAAACTTTTTTTTCCAAACTGATCTGCATTTTGGAAGCAAGCCTTTCAGAACCCCCAGGTCCCGTAAGAGAGAGTCATTTCATGGTGGCACCATCTAGTAGTGGGCCTTGCTACCGCATTTGGACGCTTGAATTAATTTTAATTCAAGCTCACGTCGGATGACAAAGGTTAGCGGGCTTTTATTTTTGCAGTTGGTTCTAATGCCATGTTGATACTCAAGGGATTTTTACATAGCATGTAATCTAATGACTACGATTTTCGCATCCATAAAATACACTGACTCTAGCGAGGAGCGAACCAGAAAACTTAGGCTTACGAAGCGAGCACGCAACCTCTAAACCACCGGAGCCGTGGACCAAATGCTCTTCTACTCTGATTTTTTTTCTACCCAAATACCACCCTTCTGCGGGTGAATGAAATCGCTTTCTCTTGCCCGCTGAACTCAGAATATGCCGAAAACCTTTGAGATTCACTGTAACTAGTGATCAAAGTAATAGACTCATGGCCAGTGTGTCATGAGTTAGAGCTTAGAACTGCTGAAGAACTGCCGTGCAGAGGTCGGGGTCAATACACGCAAAAATTGTCGAGGATCTAACGACCTCCCATTCGTGTGGTGGGGTAATTGGGAGAAGGGGTGCATTACTAGGTATCATATTAGTCACTTGACCATGGTTTAAAATTAAAAGTTCCGTCACCAAAGGCTTTCTTGTTCAATGTCGAACATTTTCTCGGAATTTTGGATATTTCGGCTGCAGCCGGATTGAATAGTTCATGCCCCACCCACGCACTGATCTCAAATGGTTGCTTTAGAAAATAATTTTAATATTGATTTTGAATGTTTCTTATGTAAATGTTTTCTAAAATAACTATATATATATATATATATATATATTCTCTTTCTCTTGTATACGGACAATGTAGAGTTCTCTGAAATCATTCAAACTTCATTGATTGAAGATCACAGCGCTCAACTACAAATGAGAGCATATATTTATTTTTGTCTATATTTAGAAAGATTTAAAAATATTTATGTACTGTAGGGTATATTTTTTGTTTGTTTGTTTAATAAGCACATGGGTGCACAAGTTATGAATAAAATTTTAGCTTTTAAAACCAATTTTGAAATTAATGTGCAGGGCAACCAATTTATTTCGTACTTTGATTACCTTAAAACTGCCCTGACATAGTTCTTAAGAAAAGTCATTAAAGAAATTAACTAATTTAAGGACATTTCCATGAAATTTTAAAATTGATCATTAAAGATACGTCGATTTTGTATAATATTTTCGTATTATTAATATAAGTCATTCTCTGGGCAACTGACTTTTATGAAATACATATAATTTTCAGAGCTGATTTACTTAATTGGTTAGTTTAATCAAGATTAAAATCATTAAAATTATATGAGAGCCCAGTATCTTTGAAAATCCGTCGTATAGGTTAGAAATGTGACGTTAAGGCTGTTAAAGAATAGGATCCGAATATGGAATATTTTTTCAGATACAAATATTAATCGAATCATTAATATTATATTCTGGCTTCTCTGCCATATTGAGTAGCATACTTTGTCATCATCTTTAGCTTTATACGAGTTGATCCATTTTTTCTGCTATAAAATGTGTTTCGTATTTTTTCTCCTACACCGTAATGCTAAGTAAGCTATTCCTTTACGCAATGAAAATAAAATTTAATTACAGCCGTCCTCTATTTAATGAAGTCGCTGAATCCCGAAAAAAAGTTCGTTATACGGAAAATTCGTTAAATAGAGTTCATCTTTTGATACACTTTAGAGGCCCCATAAAACAAATTTTAAATTCATATCACTATATTTTATTTAAAAAGAGTAATTATTCAAGCTTTTTTTTAAAAAATTAATTTCTATTCATTTCATATATTTTACCCATGGAAAAGAAATATACACGGAGAACAAGAAAAAAAGCATTGCCTAGTAACATACTGTAATTTCAACTTTAAAATAGGATTTTATATAAAAAATAATGAATTTTTTAATCAATATACTAATTTTAAGCCAATAAGTTGTTTTAAACGTACATTATTTTATAACTAGTAATTTTATAAGTATACACTACCACAGGCCTCCTTAAATTTAACTATTGGTAAAATTTGTTGGTTTATTTTAAAATTAGGGCAATTTCTCATTGCTCTAGGGTAGTTAGATAGCTGGTAAAACCAGTTCAACTCCATTAATCACCATAAAATGAGCTAAAAGAAGGAACAATTTGAAAATTACCCTGAAATACTGCAAAATAGTGAGAAGAAAAATCGGATCACAAGAGAAAAAGTTCGTTAAATAGAAAACGTATTTCACTGTTTGGAGGTTATTTTAAGAAAAGAGTAGTAAAATGTTCTTGGATCCATGAAAAGTTCGTGAAATAGTGGTTCGTTAAATAGAAATTTGAGTGTACTTATAGAACATTTTTTAAAAATTTAAAAAAGCTATATTTTCCACAGATGTATGAATTACAGAGAGTGTCGTGTAAATTTTCTTGTAAATTGAATCATTATTCTGTCTTAAAGTACGCTCCACGGTTAGTTCAGTCTCTTGTGCATTTGGTGAAGACTGCCTTAAAAAGTAATGAATTAATCTTTGACATAAGTACCCGATATATTTCATATATTTTGTTGTCTCATCTTTAAGCATTTACAATTAAATAAAAGAAAACAATAACGCAATTCAATATTATTAGCTTTTCTTACATTAGTGATCAAATGTTGGAGTTTAAATATACACTTCATTAGTAAAATTGTTCATGTCTTTTGAACTATCTGTACCAAATTTATATTTATATGAATCATCTTCGCAGTAGTTCACGAATTTTCAAGATTTCACAGTTGACTGAATGTTAAAGTTTATTGTTGTATGAAAAAAATAAATTTAACTACCCTTCATTATTCATTAGTTTCACTCATTTTGATAAGGATACTCTCACTCTTTTTCATACACACACACAAAGTGGATGAGTGAAGATCTATTGACGTCCCACTACAGCTGCTATTGGCAACGAACCTAAAAATTTTAAGCCACGTTCATGCGATTACGTTATTAAATGTATGTGAAAGAATATTCGGACACTTCATGCAAAACTTAAACTGGGTTACTAAGTAAATTGAGTTGCAATATATGAAAAAAAATCTGCACGTGAATTAATATTTATGTTTTTTCAATATGGAGCTCATTTTGGCTCACATGCCTCAGCAGAGACGATCAGTCCCGCAAGAGGAGAGCCATTTCAAGGTTGCACCCTCTAGTGGGGGCTCTCTCTACCAAATTTTGACGTTTTGATTTATTTTAATTCAAATTTTTGTCGGAGGATAAATTTTGGAGTGATTTAATTTTGCCGAGAGTACTAGAGGTAAATTGATACTCAAGGGATATATTACATAACACATAATCCTATGACATGCGCGCCTACGATTTTCGAATCCAGAAAACCTATCGACTCCAGCTGGGATTGAGCTCGCAATCTTGGGCTTATGCAACGTCTAAGCCAACGGAGTCGTGATTCAACTGCTGTGTTCTGCTCTGATTTGGATTCTAACTCTTCAGATATAATTGTACCCAGATAATCGATCTCTTCTGCCAGCGAATGAAACTGCTTTTTTTTTTTTTTTCCACTGTACCTAGAATCTCGCGAAACCTTTTAAGATCACAGTAGCCTAGTGGTCAACGTAATCGACTCATGGCCGGTCTCTCATGATTTAGAGCCTAATACCACTGAAGAGCCACCGTGCAGAGGGGGGGTCAATGCACGCAAAACTTGTCGAGGTTCTAACATCGTCTCATTGGTGTGATGTGGAAATTAGGAGAGGGAGTGCATGCTCAAGTGTCGTACTCGTCACTTGACCATGGTTGAAAATTACGAGGTCCGTCTCCCAAACCCTTCGAATAGTTGAATAGCGAGACGTGTACATTCACCCACTCTAAAAAAATTTTCTGTGGAATTTAGAATTTTTTGCTGCAGCCGGATTGACTAGATCTTGCCCCACCCACACCTCTGATCTCAAAGGGTTGCTTTAGAAAAGCTATTTTAATATTGATTTTTAACGTTTCTCGTGAAAAAGTATGTTTTTCTCTAAAATAACCATAAGTTCTCTTTCGCTTTTATTCAGGGCAGTGTAGAGTTTTCTAAAGTTATTCAAATGTCGCTGATCGGAGATAAGAGCTGAGCTACAAACGAGAGCGTGTGGGATTGGTAATTTTGTGGACCCATTGGTTTCTCCTTATTTTTACTCTAGAAACGTCCTAAAAAGGCTCCCTGGCGGTTCTCAATATATATTTCTCTATTTTTATATATTATTTTCTTTCTTCTTTTTGATTTATAAAGTTTTGTTTAAATCGTAGAAGTATGTTTTTATTTTTATTTTAGTTTTTGGGAGACTTCGACAAAATATGGCACTTGCGTCAGTAAAATCAATCAACCATCGACGAAAGTTTAACTTAAAAAAATCTGGACTTTCACTCTCGAAGTTCAAATTAATAAACTTAAAATTATCTGCAAGCTACATCAACTGTTACCACGACTGTTAAAAAATACTTCTTTTTTCCCAATGAGTCCGCGGATGGGTATTTACCATTGTAGACCTAGAACATTCTGAGGAAGTTGGTATGACTCTTTAGTGCGGCACCATATATGTGGAATACCTAACGCCAAATTATAATTTAGACGCTGAGTTTCCTTCCCTGAGTAAGACTCTTGACCTCTTACGATGTGACATAATTCCAGAAATTTAATTTTGCAGGTAGCACTTAAGCCAAACAGATACTCTAGGGATTTTAAACATGCCGCATATTCATAAGGCCCGGAAATTTATATAAAAGGAGGTATATATATATATATATATATATATATATAGACGTAAACCGATTTAATGAATTTATCGGTACCAAACATTTTGTTTGTAAATTCAGGCTAATTCTTTATATCGGGGTCGGATAAAATACCAATCGTTTGCATTTACTTTTAGAAATTCTACAAGCAACTACACAAAAATATCCTTTGTTATAAATTACACACCTTTTGTTCAATAGCTAAATTTACTATTAATCAATTACTATGCACAACTGGAAATTTTAAAATACTGATAAATAGATATTTGAAAATCTTTTTGATCCCTGACTCGAAAGAGTTTTTTTTCGACCTTATGCAGTGAAGAAAATACTGCATCAATTGCATCCTGCTATATAAGAAATGGGTATGTGTGTTTTCAGTTTCAAAACAATATAAGACATTAGAAATGTAATAGTTTTGATAGGAGTTTCATTACCAATTTTTTGTGTTAGAATCGCTATTCATTGGTTCCCCAAAACCAAAATTTTCCTCAACTTAAGTTGCAGTTCGTCATGAAATGTATCATGATCATTAAAATCTTAAAATATCCCCTGAGTTGTGGATTGGGATGAGATAAGAAAGGAATTTTCTATTTTACTCAAGACTCAGACTATAGGTTACACTCACGACACTTGTGCATCTGTAAAGTGTTATAATGGTCGTCACCCTTAACCGCTGAAATCTGGTGCTTTTAAGAAAATGCGTTTTTTTCTGTTCTGGACAAAAAAGATGTCAATTGAAAAAATGTCAAATATTTTCTAATACAGGAAAGTAAAAAAAAAAAATCCAGCTACTGAAGTAATTCGTTTATTCATGATTTATTATTCGTTAAATAGAGATTTTCACCTTAATTTCAATCGGGGAAAGAGAAAAAACTCGCGAAATACATTAAATAGAGGTTCATTAAATCAGGGGACGACTATATATATATATATATATATATATATATATATATATATAGTCGATACTCCATATAATGAACTCATATTTTCGTATTTCTCTATTTTACAAACTTTTTTCTTGGAACCAAGAGCATTTTACTATTTTCTTTGTAAAATAACCTTTAAATAGCGAAGTGCATTTTCTATTTATATATAACAAAGTTTTTCTTTTGTAATTCAATTTTTTTCTTCCTTTTTTTTAAATATTTTAGGTCATTTTTCAGATTATTTTCTATTTTGCCTATTTTATGATGATCAATGACATTGGACTGGTTTTATCAGGTGCCTAACTCATCTAGAGCAATGAAATGGCCATAACTTTTAAAAAAAAACTCAATTAAATCTGCCAGATTTTATCATTAATTAAATTTAAGGATGCATGTGGTACTATATGCTTAAAATTATTAGTTATAAAATATAATACGTTTTCAATTACTCGTAGGCTTACAATTAGAAAATGTCGTTAGAAAATTCATCGTCTTAATGGAAAATTATTTTTTTATAGATGGAAATACAGTGTAATCCTGGACAATGCTTCTTTTTCTTGTTTTCCTTGCAAATTCCTTTTTAATGAGTAAATTATATAAAAAGAAAATACATTAATTTTCAAAAAAAGTGTGAATAATTACTTTTTTTAAATAACATACAGCGATTAAGAGTTTTTAACATTTGTTTTATGCGGTTTTAAAGTGTATTAAAAATTAAATCTCTATTTAGCAAATTTTTCATAAAATGAACTTTTTGGGGATTTAGCAACTTCGTTAAATATAGGTCCGAATGTTTGTGTATATATATATATAATAAATATATTGGTTCAAAAAATACTTTGCAAACCCGTATAAGATAAGAGTTCCCCTTTTTTCAGAAAATGTCTAAGATTTTATGAATAGTTAAATTTTTTACATTAATAACTATTTAAGATACCGGGAAATTTTTGAAAAATTCGTCACATTCTGAAATTTTATTTGACATGGAAACCAAAAACATCAGTAAAATGTTTTAAGTATCAAGAATAACCAAAAAATTGACGTTTTTACGTCAAAAAGCATTTCTTTTAAATTGCCTCAAATTCAAATTAGCGTTCACCAAAATGCCTTCAGCAGGCCATTCGTGGCCCGTGGGCAACGGGTTGAAGACATATAGTTTTCATGATGTCATCACGTAATTTCCAAAAAAAAAGTTAAGAAAACTAGGCGTATTAATAAATGTATAAATTTGCTTTTTACTCGAAGTAATACACTCTGTCGCAAAAAAATATATGCACCCAGAAGAAATCAAGCTACAATCACGAAACTCGGCAAGAATGTAGTCTGGTAAGAGATATGCAAATGATTAAAATTTCGAAGCCAATGAGACAAGGCTAAGTGTGCTATGCGCATATTGGTTGCGCAACTGGGAGAGTTTAAAAGCATGAGTACGAGCGCCGTACGGCTATCCAAACGAATCTGATGACTTTGATAGACGATATTGAGACTTAGGATGCCTCTAAGACGTAACCGGCGGCAATACGAGCAGCTGACGGACTTTGATAGGGGCCGTATAATAGGCCTCAGAGAAGCAGGTTGGTCGAATAGAGGTATCGGCCGCCACCTCGGTCGGAGCGATATGGTAGTTGCTCGGTGTTGGCAACAGTGGATCACAGAAGGTAGAGTGTACCGTCGCGGAGGGTCAGGACGTCCCAGGAACACAAATGATCGCGAGGATCGTGCAATCAGAAGAGTGGCCACTTCGGCACCAACAACGTCGCTAGCATCGATTCAACGCCACTTACCTCCTTCCAGACATCCAGTGCCATCAAGAGAAACCATAAGGAGACGACTGACCGAAGTTGGCTTGAGGAGCCGACGTCCGCTAAGACGCTTACCACTGACCCCACATCATAGGCAGTGTCGACTGGATTTTTGCCGACCTCGGCCAACTTGGAGTGTGACAGACTGGAGACGTGTCATCTTCAGTGATGAATCCCGATTCAGTCTCAGTGCTGATGACCACCGCACACGTGTCTGGAGGCGCAGCGGCCAGCGGTCCGATCCGGCATTTATTGTCGAGCGGCATACAGCAATTTCACAAGGTGTGACAGTGTGGGGAGCAATTTCTTGGGACACACGATCATCTTTAGTGGTCCTTCAAGGCACTTTGACAGCTCGCAGATACGTGGACGATATTTTAACGCCGATTGTGCTACCCATGCTATCAAGTCACCCAGGTGCCATTTATCAACAGGATAATGCTCGTCCACATACTGCGCGACTCTCCCAACAATGTCTTCAAGGATATGACGTCCTACCATGGCCTACCAGGTCACCAGATCTTTCGCCAATAGAGAATGTCTGGGACGTGCTGGGAAGGCAACTGCAGCCGTCCCGAGATACAGGAGAATTAACTGCGCAGATGCAAAGACTATGGCAGGATCTTCCACAGGGGGTCATAAGTGATCTAATTGAATCGATGCCACGCAGAATTTCGGCTTGTATAGCTGCCAGAGGTGGATTTACTACTTACTGATTTTTAACCTTTTGCAAGCTGTAACCGCTTAATAAAATGATATTTTGTTCTGAATTTTTAATCATTTGTTTATATTCATATACACTACATGCATACCAAATTTCGTGAATGTAGCTCAATTTCTTCTGGGTGCATATATTTTTTTGCGACAGAGTGTATTAATATATAATCCTTTAACGAATTTTATTTTTTATTGGGGAAATTTTTGAGTATGATTGAATCAAAATTCTATATATATGTAATAAATCCCTCTAGCCTCTTCTTAATTAACTCTTTTAATAAAATTTAAACAAGAAAAACTTTTTAATTCTTCTTCTCTTCATTTTAATTCTAACGCTCTAATCATAATCGTATTCAACTGGAATCCGAAATGCCTTTCCCGCCGATCTTAACTAATCAGAGCTCTTATTACAAAGGAGTAACGCGGATGTCACAGCCGGTATAAAAAGCGAAAATCTTTTGTGATCGCTCTCTTTGTCTTTTGTGTTCGTCATGTGAAACTAATGCCGCTGCTGCTAGTGTGTTCTGTTATATGTGTTTCGTGCTCTTACCAAATAAATGGGGAAAATAAAGGTGATGGATTATCTACGTAATGTGTGCGTAAATAAACAAGATGAAATCTTTTCTGAAGATGCTTTTCCTGAAACTTGATATCCAAATACACCAACTCCGGCCAACGACGTTATATATATATATATATATATACATACACTCATGTCCATAAATTAAGGATAATTCAGAATCACACAGAAATTGAAGTCTAAAAAAAATTTCACCTGTAGAATTATCCACACATCTTGAAGAAGATTATGCAACTTACAGGAAACCACCAGATGGCGCGAATAGTACGTCAAATTGACAAGAGTGTAAGAGAGGAGTATATAAGGAATGGTGGCAAAGAAGTAAAATTATTCACAAGCACTTTAAAAGCCTTTCAGTGCAATAACCACATATGTATGGCACAAAGGAAGCATTTGGGTGATTTTTTGCGTGGTAGAATAATTGGACGACTGGAATGTGGATGTACCCGGCTGGAAGTATTCGAAGAACTTGGAATCGCCCAGAGTGTCATCTCCAGGCTTTGACAACGATTCCTAGATGATGGTAATGTGAGTAGATGTCACAGCACAGGTCGCCCCGAAGTAACAACGCCGAATGAGGACAGGTATTTGGCAGTTACTGCCAAAAGAAACAGACGGAGCACTGTATCAGATCTGTCTCGTCAGCTCTCTTCAGCTACCGGTATGACAGTTTCAAGGCAGAACGTGTACAGACGCTTAGGGCACATTGCTATATACTCGTAGGCCTGTCAGATGTGTTCCACTTACCGCAACTCACTGTCGCCTGCGATTAACCTGGAGTAGAGAGCATGCATTTTGAACGCCACAACAGTGGTCTTGTGTGATATTTTCTGACAAGTCCATGTTTAGTTTGCAGTCTGATTCTCGCCGGACTTCAATATGGAGAGCGCCAGTTACCCGTTACCACCAAGAGAACACCATTGAACGACACCGTTACGGTGGGGCAGGATGGCTCGTTTGGGGAGGAATTATTCTTGGTTCCAGAATTGACCTGTATGTTCAGAGTGTAACGATGACAGGCCACATCTATCGGGATGTCATTCTGGAACAACATGTACGTTTGTTTCGGGTCGCCATGGGTGCTGAATTTATGTGTATTGACGACAACGCCCGTCCTTACCGTGCAAGCATTGTAGACGAATGCCTTCCATCGGAGGATATCACCCGTATGATTGGCCAGCATACTCACAGGACTTGAATCCAATAGAGCATGTGTAGAATAGGCTTGGCCGACGAATTGTAACCCGTCCACCCCTCTCCCACCTGTCTGCTGGAACTTCGGAGGGCATTACTTGAGGAGTGGTGTAATATTCCCCAAGATTAGATTGATAATTTGATACTCAGCATGCCTAGGCGTTGTGAGGCATGTATTGCATCGTCCGGGAGACATATTCCGTATTAACCATCATACTAACTATGTTAAACTGTTTTTTGTAAATAGGTTCTTTTTTGAAATTTGCTCCAGGGAGTAAAAATCGCAATTTTTATTAATTATGTCAAACATATAGCATCTTTTTTGCCCTTTACCTTTTGTTTAATAAATAGACTTTACAAATAAATCAAATTTGTTTTGCTTCTGTCTCGTTTTTTGCCTGAACTTCATAATCCTTAATTTATGGACATGAGTATATATATTTATATATAGAGAGAGTATATATATATATATATATATATATATATATATATATATATATATATATATATATATATATAGCTTGTAATGAGTTCGAGCCCAGTACCACTAAAGACCCACCTTGTAGGAGAAATCTGTCGAAAACTCAAGCGTCCTCCCATTGTGGGTGTTAGGAGAGTGAGGTGCCTGATCAGGTGTCGTCCTCGTTACTTGACCATGATTCAAAATTACGAGGTATGCCGCCAAAAGCCCTCGTGTAGCTGAACAATGCGACGTTAATATTCACTGACTCACTCCACGAAACATAGAAATAACGAAATTTATTAAACTTTATGTTAATTCTACATTTTACCAGGTTTTGAAAACCTGGTAAAATTTCACAAAATATAATGTACAGCTCCATAAATAAAAAAAGTAAATTTATTATTGTCAAATGTGATAAAGATTGTAAAAATGTATGAAGATAAAAGTTTTTTTATCCACAGTTATGATCTAATCTTGATTTCAAGATTTGATTGAAGTTATCAATCAAATGTAAGAACAATGTAATTTAAATAAATTAACGAGCCTTGATAAGTTTATTGCGGTTATTAGTTTACTTTATACAAAGAAATGATGCTATCTGTGTAATTGTTTTATCAACAAATTAAGAAACTATAATAAGAGGTGAATCAGCATGTAATAGTCTACCAAATATTCATCAACTCCTGTATAAACTTTATATCATAGTTTATATTTCTGTCACATATAGAGAAATATTAATGATTTAATAGTTTTTTGGTATTTATGCTGATTTTGTCACCAATTTTACACTTTACCCAATTAATTAAAACTCTTCTACATACACTCTTACAACTGAACTTTTTAAGCATAGATCTAATCGCAAAAAACATAAATATTAATATTTTTGATAACAGAAAAATATATATAATCAAATTTTTATATGTAATTATAATATTTTTACTTGAGTTTATATAGAAATATAATCCTAAGCAATGAGAGAGAGACAAACGAAATGACACACACACACACACACAGTTTAGTATCACATTTTTTTGAAAGAAAAAATTAATTATCATAAAAAGTTTTATGATTATGGTACTCTGAACATGGCTACCTAACTAATTTTCTTTATAGCAGTATTTATAAATACAAAGAAAAAATTGCCCTACGATATACGGGTATTTTATATAATTCTGAGTATTACTTTTTTTTGTCATATAAATTCAAATTTTCCTTTTAACCTACTCGTTATATTCCAGAATTTTTTGCTCCCTTCCTTAAATTATTTGGAATTTGATACTATCTGATTGAATACATGATATTATTTGTGGATTTATCTTTATCCTTCTCAGAAGTATTGATAATTATTCCATTTGTTACTTTATAAGCTTCCTTAAATTGGAAGGCTTTCATGGTCCTACTGAGTTATGTTCATCTGTTTATACTTTTGATTATTTTAGAGTGCTATTATGTACAAAAGATAAAATTAAAAATTATCACCTGTGTGGTGCCATTTTGTTATGTAGGCAGGAATAAAAAATAAAAACCAATAACAATAGGAACTAGAAAAAATAATATATATACACAACATAAAGAAACTGATTTCTTGCGGCACCATTCGAGGGTGTTTTTTTTTGTGTGTGTTCAAGCAAGCAGTGCATTCAAAATAGTTTTAGAATACAGATTTTTAACTCTATAGTTGTATAAATTGCCTTCTCAGCCAAAATGCTGAGTAAGCACCTGAGACAGAATTCTCAATAACTTGCATTTAAGAACTATTTTAATGTACATAATTATTTAGGTTTATCAATGTTGTTTTTACTATTACCCCACCCTCACACTTTGCCTTTTAAGAAGCATCAATGAAATTTAACTAGGTATTAACTTTGTGAATAACTTAGTTTTTAATGACAACATTTTTAAATGTGGTGTTGTTTGTTATCTCGCATATGTATGTTTGGAACTGTTTTCATATAAAATTTTCAATACATATTTTACTGTTATTGTAAACAAAGCTGTCACTGAAGCATTTATGTTCCTCATTGCCAAAAATAATTCCAATTAGGCATATATTTTTTTCAGTAGGTAATTTTCTGAATGCCAGGAGCAGATTAAAAAATATTTCATAAAGAAGAAAAGCCTGGAGGATTTCATTTGCTGATGTTTGTGCTAACGAAATGTAGCTTACACAATAGGGCATCTGATGATCTTTTGTCTAAATGTCTATCCCCCGTCCTAAAAAATTGTAGTAATTTTAGATCGATAAAGAAACTAAAAAGATCCTGTTAGAAGAGAAGTTACGTATTTTATACTCAACATATATGTAGTGCCTCTTTTTATAAGTATATGTTATAAAGTAAATATAGACAAAATAACCAATCAAAATCACACAAAGAGTCCACAGTTTAAAGATTTTTCTAACAAAAAAATTTTATAAGACACTTTTTTTTTTTATTTTCATACACAGAAAATCGTAACTTTAAAAAAGTTCTGTGTTTCTAATTCAAGGTTCGCATACACATAATTGTTAGTTGATGATGTTTAAACTATATTGAGAATAAATACATGTTGCAAAATATTTTTAGAAGTTTAAAGTATGTTTAAATATTATTTGTTTCAGAATATGTGAATATGGGGCTATTAATGAAGAAATTTGCAGCTATATATGATTTTAAATGTTAAACACTTTTTAAAACGTCATTAACCCAGAACTTATATTCTGTATTTATTCGAAACAAAGTCACACTTTTTCACAATTCCTACTATTAGTTCACACACTCACTAAATATTTTTATTTATGTGTCTTGTTCAAATTTTCAATGGTTAAAAACACACTTCTTATTCATCCACTCAAGTTCAAATGTACTCATATTAAACTTGTATTGGATGACACTTAATGTTAGTACAGTTTTTACATACATTAATTCATTAATTAAATTTGATTAATTAGTTATATTTTAAGAGAGATATATTTCAGTCGATGTTATTCATCTAGATAAAAGAGTTTTTGTTAAATTTGTGATGAAGATTTAACTTAATCTGAATAAAAAATCATATGCTAGTTAGATGTCAGCATTCCTTTTGCACTGGTTTTAAGAAATATTCTTACCTTTTATATTCAATTTTTATTAAAAAATATAATTACAAATTTAATGCGTATTTCATAACATTCAATGTTAATTTAAGAGGTGTTTTGTCACTTAATATTGTTATTCTGTCATATGTATATACATATTTACGTTAGTTGCAATTATTTAATAAAAAGTAACTAAAATAAAAATTTTCTTTGTTGACCTAAGTACGAATTGATTTTAATTTTTTTCTACGTTTTTTCTACATCTGACGGGCCTACGAGCATATAGAACAATGTGCCCTAAGCGTCTGTACATAGTCTGCCTTGAAACTGTTTTACCTGTAGCTGAAGATAGCTAACGAGACAGGTCTGATGCTGTGCTCCGTCTATTTCCGTTGGCAGTAACTGACAAATACCGGTCCTCATTCGGCGTTGTAACTCGGGGACGACCTGTGCTGTAACATCTACTCACATTACCATCATCTTGGAATCGTTGCCAAAGCCTGAAGATGACACTCTGGGTGATTCCAAGTTCCTCGGATACTTCCAGCTGGGTACGTCCACATTCCAGTCGTTCAATAATTCTACCACGTAAAAAACCATCCAAATGCTTCCTTTGTGCCATAACTATGAGGTTATTGCACTGAAAGGCTTTTAAAGCGCTTGTGAACAATTTTACTTCTTTGCCACCATTCCTTATGTACCCCTCTTTTACACTCTCGTCGTTGTGACGTACTATCAACGCCAAGTGGTGGTTTCCTGTAATTTACATATTCTTCTTCAAGATGTGTGTGATAATTCTACAGTTGAAATTTTTATTTTAGAGTTCAATTTCTGTGTGATTCTGAATCATCCTTAATTTATGGATATGAGTGTAAATGCTTCGGTGACAGCTTTGTTTACAATAACAGTAAAAATATGTAAAGAAAATTTATATAAAAACAGTTCGAAACACACATGCGCGAGATAACAAATAACACCACATTTAAAAATGTTGTCATTAAAAACTAAATTATTCATAAAGTTAATATTTAGTTAAATTTCATTAATGCTTCTCAAAAGGCAAAGTGAGAGGGTGGGGTAATAGTAGAAATAATTATGTACATTAAAATAGTTCTTAAATGCAAGCTATTGAGGATTCTGTCTCATTTGTTTACTCAGCATTTTGTCTGAGAAGACAATTTTATACAACTATAGAGTTAAAAAGCTGTATTCTAAAACTATTTTGAATCCACTACTTGCTTCAACGCAAAAAAAAAACACTCACGAATGGTGCTGCAAAGAGAATCAGTTGCTTTATCTTATGAAAACTGTCTTCACGGTAAATTTTGTCAGCTGAACATTTTGTACTAAATAAATCTAATATGCTTAGCTTGTTTATGCAGAAATCTATATGATAAAGTTTAATGATCTTAAGTTGTTGTTGTGACTAATTCCACCTGTCTGACGAAGTCAGATCGAGGCTCGTGAAATTCATCGCGGCTAAGGTCTAGAAATTTTACGCCTGTCGTTAGCCTTAGCTTTGAGCACCATACAGGTGACAGTACAATTTTGTTTGGTTCCACCCCAATTTAAAGGTAGAACACCTTGAGGATGGCCAGGGGCTTCCCACTTCTCTTTCACCAACCTTTCGATAGGACTTGTGGCTCGACGGCTAGTTAAAGTACCCCCATGCCGCAAAGGCACTATACATTTACAAACATCAATGTCTTTACCTGGATTCGAACCCTGACTGTACAGCACTGCAAACAGCGTCGCTAACCACTATACTGGTTGGGTAACTAAAGGTCTTAAGTAAAAAGTTCATATGCCTCTACATTAATAAATAGTAATTAATGGTTGGAACTGAAAATAATTGATGAGAAGTTGTTGAAAAAATATAATAAACTATTTCCTTCTATTTTTATAAATATATTTAATTACAATATATGTATATGTATATATGTACAAGGTGTCTCAGGATTTTGAGGACAAATTTATGGGGAAGCAGGGGATATCACAAGGATTCAGACTTAAATAACAACCCATGGTCGCAAATGTTTTCGTTCGGCGCTAGAGTCTTTGCTCACAAGAACAATGGATTAAACAGACCAGCATATTTCAGTCATTAAAGATTTCAGCATTTTGAGAAAAAAGATTATGTGCTTGAATCTGGGTCATTTTGGTTGTCATTTTACAAATTTGTATAAGCTAATATAGCTTTTATTCTTATCTTTGTTATCATCATTTTCTTAGTTGCCTAACTTTTATCATTGTAAATGTGCACTAGCACATTTTATATCTTTATTCTTCATGAAAATATTCATTGAATATTATTGAAACCTAACATTATATTTTTTTAAAAATTAATGTCACATGAAATCTGCCCTAGGATTATTGGAAATTATCTTCATAATTTGTATCATTGTTCAGTTGACAAATACACTTGATCAGCTAACACTTCACGTAATGAACCTCCTTACCAATAAATGTTTGCTTTTTGAAACAGAGTTTAGTATACTACATGATAATTCCATTATTCGATATGATGGGCTATTGTGGAATCACTGCTGTATTACACGACAAGTGGTCGCGTACGAGTAATACAGTGGCAATGGTCAGGAACTCGTGGCTGGCATGAGTTTGAGCCGTAGAGCCACTGAAGACGCCCCTTGTAGAAAGGCTAAAGCTCGCTAAATCCGTCGTACTTCAAAGTTCTTTTGTTGGTGAGGTGCGGTAGTTTGAAGAGGGGTTAACTAACTCTTTGACTAAGGTAAAAAATTACAAATTCCGTTGCAAATAGCTCTTGTGTTGCTTTATAGTGCTTGATGTCAACAAACACTCATTCTAAATTATGAAGTTTCTTATACTGCTATCAGGTTCTTTTGCCTTGAATACAACTTAAGCGGTCTCAGGGGTATTAATTTTGTTTCGAGAGTTGAAAATATGAGCAATTTTTGATTCGATGTAATTATTTTAGGTAAATTATTCGATTCTTTTACTCATTATTTCTTAAGAAATAAGGCTTCAAAAAGTGTAAAATGTTTAAAATATAATCATAATTTCAAAAATCATAAGCATATGAAAAAATAAGAAACATTTCTGTAAGAAATATTACTTAAGTTTTACGTTGAGGATTTTTTTTTCTAAAATAGAAGCTCTTATTACTAGCAATAAGTTGATTTATAAAGTTAAATATATCCTTGTTACACTGAAGCTATTTTTACATCAATAGAAAAATAAATTATATTTTAAAATAAGAAAATACATTTTAATTATATATATATATTTTTTTTACATTTCAACTTTTTCTAATATTTTGAAATACAAAAGGTGAATAATTCTAAAAATTAGGTAGGGTTTAAAGAGTATGATACATTTTAAAATTCCATAACGTTTTATACATCAAATGCTGCTATTTTATAGATTAGCATACACAACGCAAAATTGACTTAATAGTTATCGCAGAAATAATTCTTATTTTCATATGCTTATAATTTTTTAAATTATAGTTATAATTTAGACATTTTGCACTTTTTTAAAACTTTATTTCTTTACAAATAATCTGTAAAAAAATCGAATTATTTAATTTTAATTTCAAAGAATTATATATATTTAAAGTTTGTTTAAATTTTCAGCTCTCGAGACAAAATTAACACCCCTGAGACCTTTAAAAAGCTTGAAATAAAGCCAAAACGATAAACTTAATTTCGATACTAATCATAACAAGCAAAAACCCAACAAATAAACAACAGCGATTCAAAGAGCTATATTCTAAATTAAGTGAAACACTAAATGGCTAAAATATTTATTGTTTGTATTTATTTGATGCTATTGACTAGTGCAAACACACAACTTTGTGTTTTACTAAATAGTATCTTTTTTCTTATTTATAAGAAATTATAGGAGTTGTTTGTAGCTAAATGTCGATATAGGAGCAAGAAAATCGGGCTTTTTTTTGTTGTATCGTAAGAAAAGAATTCCATTTTTACGGCAAAGTAAGCATTATCCCTCTTCCGAAACGAATGAGTGATCAAAACTTCAACTGAATAGACATTTTTAGTCTTCAGGACGTTGATTCAAAGACGAAAAAACAAAATAAACAATAATACACCGCTCAATTGTTTCTGGAAAAAATATTCCCGAAACCTTTAGAGCTGGGGTTCTTAAACTTTACGGGTTCAGAGACCTCTTTCAAATGATTGGCACTTTGCTGCACACCTAATTCCCTTTAATGTTTTATACCGAACAGCGATAAAATATCTTCATTTTTGTGTTAAATATTTATTTTTAATAAAAGGAAATATTTTGACACACAGATTTTCCCAAAGAATGGAAAATAATATTAATTTTTTTACAATTATAAAATAATATATATTGATGTAACTTTTTTGCAAGAAAAATATTTCAGTTTTTGTACAAAATTTGAAAAAAAATTAAATTTTGATTGATATACAATTTTTAAGGTATCCAACTACGTTCGGAACCAGGATTTTGAAAATGTGTATAAATGAATAATGTTTTTTTTTATATTTAGTGACACTGGACTTAAAATAAACTTATAAAATTGTTTTAAGAATATAATTACAAGAAAAATGCTTTAAATGCAATGTTTTGACAAAAATGTGAACAAAGAATGACATACAGTGGGCCACAAAAGTGTTCGTTTACTAGCAATTTCTTATAAAATTTAATGTTTTCGACTACTAAAAGTTAATATATTGGAAATGTGTAATTTTTTTTATATCTGCAACTTATTCTTAATAGAATGACATAATTAGTTTTTTTAAAAATAGTATAACTATTTTTTTTAAAAAAAATAATCAAAAAGCTACTAAAAATTACGCCACAAAAGTATTTGTACACTTAATAAAATTTTCAGCCTAGCTTTAAATATTGTATTTCTTTCTTAATTTAGTACTTGATAGGATATCTTTTAGTGCCCACAACAACTTTTAAGCATCTTGGTATAGATTTAATCATTTTTTTTTTTTTTGTAATTTCTGCATCGATTTTCCTCCATTCTTCTATGATTGTGGTTTTTACTTCACATTGTGTGTTTATTGGTCATGTTTTCTTTTCTTTTTTCTTTTATATCAAAATCTTCCTAAATATGTTCTACTGGGCTAAATGAAGTGATTGAGGAGGTATTTTCTTAATTTGGGGACACAGTTATAGAGACACCATAGGTGTACATTGAGAGCAGTGCGCTTGGCGTTATTATCCTGTTAAAAATGAAGTCGTCTCCAGTATCCAAATTTTAGGCGGATAATTTAAAATTTCCCTTTAAAATATTTAAATAGAGTTCATGATTTACAATATGATCAAAAAATACCAAATTACCTAATTCTGAGGCCGATTTACACCCCCACGCAAAAGCACTACCACCTCCATAGTTTATTGATCCAACTAGATTCTTGGAATTAAGTTTCAGAAAATTCAAAATTGTCAGCAAATTGATTGGGATGGCGGAGAATTCAACATTTTTGGTTCCAATGGGCATATAATAGCTTGTAAATGATAAAATGAGGAGTTTAATCCCATGAATTTATGCGGAACAAGAACTCCTCCACCTCCATGTTTCATTATGGAAGTGAAGGTATTCTTGCGTTGGGTTGTAAATTGGCCTCAGAATTAGGTAATTTGGTATTTTTTGATGATATTGTGAATCATGAACTCTATTTAAATATTTTAAAGGGAAATTTTAAATTATCCGCCCAAAATTTGGTTACTGGAGACGACTTCATTTTTAACAGGATAATGACGTCTAGCGCACTGCTCTCAATGTACGCCACTGATTTCTCTATAACTGTCCCTAAATTATGAAAACACTTCCTCAATCACTTTATTTAACGCAGTAAAACATATTTGATGAGATTTCGATGTAAAAAAAAAAGAAAACGTGACATGTCAACACATAATGTGAAGTAAAAACAATAATCAGAGCAGAATGAAGGAAAATCAAAGCACAAATTACAAAAAGCTAATTAAATCTATACCAAGACGCTTAAAAGTTGTTGTGGACACTAAAAAATATCCTACGAAGTACTCAATTAAGAAAGAAATACAATATTTAAAGCTAAGTTGAGATTTTTGTTCAGTTTACGAAGACTTTTGTGGCGTAATTTTTAGTAGCTTTATGATCATTAATTTTTTTTAAAAAAATAGTTATACTATTCTTAAAATTTATGTCATTCCATTAAGAAGAAGTTGCAGATATCATAAAAAATTACAATTCCAATACATTAGTTTTTATTAGTTGAAAACATTAAATTATATAAGAAATTGCAAGTGTACGAACACTTTTGTGAAAACCTTCTTCTTTAAAGAAAAATGTTTCTATAATAAGAATACTTTGCTTAAATTTTGGTAAAGCTTTTTACAGGGCCTGTGAATTGGGATTTTCGAAAAATTCACATTATTTTCAGAATTACGATCAATTAAACTAATGGCCAATGCTTTTAGTAAAATTTCTCTATTCTGATGTATAAAAATATGAATAAATTCACTTCTAAAAATTATATTTCAAAAATCCTAATTCAAGCTCTGTATAGAGATATATAAATAAGCAAAATATTATTATTATAGAAGCATTTTCCATAAGAGGAGAATGTTTTGAAAATATGTTAATCTTTCATATTTTTTTACCAAAAAATTGCATTTAAATAAACATTTCTTGTAATAATATTCTTAAAACATTTTTATATGTATATTTTAATTCAGGTGACACTAAATATAAAAAAATTACACATTTGTACGCTTTTTCAAAACCACGTTCCGAACTTAGTCGGATACTTAAAAAAAATGTTTTTGCTTGAATCCATGTCTTAAAATTTTAATCTGGAAGTTTAATTTGAATTTTTAATAACGTAGCCCTCCGAACTAACTTTTTAACGGGCTTTCCTATCTTTTCTCATAGGAAATAGAGTTGGATTTTTTTAAAGAAGAGGTAAACAAACAAAAAGTAAAAACATTTTTCCTGAAAATAATCTCAGCAAAATCCCTTAATTCAATACAATACTACTTTTTAAAAATATCTGTGTACCTCTAACGATAATAATTTTTCACATTTCAAGGGTTGGTAAATAATTTTTTGAAGAATTACTACCGTAGATTGTTGATTTTTTGCATCCCTGTTATTTATTCAATAATTTGATATGTTATAGAGCTTATCCTGATCCTTATTTTATCTCTTACGTACTTTATCTCTTTTTCTTTCGTTTCCCTTTATATATACAAGATAAATCATGTTTAATAATATTAAACAACGGCAAGAATGATTTGAAGTCGCAATCGTAAAATGAAAGAGCGCGCCATTTTCAATCCTTTCGAAATAGTCATTAGGAAATAGATTTGCGCTGCCATCTATTGGTGAAAGCAACAAGTGCTGGGAAAGAGTTAGCGGATGCATATTGTTTAAAAGTGTTATAAATTTGCGAAATGTGGGTGTGGATTTCTGTCATTTGTGCTGAATAAAATAATAGTAATCACTTAATTAATAAACTGTAGGTCAAATAGGAATTCTCCAACCCTTAAATGCTAAAAAAATTAAATTTAAAAAAATTTTGACATTTTTTCGGTTTTTATAGATTTCTCCTTAGATTGTTTCATTCATTTGATAATTAAAATTATTTAGAAAATGATAACATTTTCTTTTTTATTACTATAATTTTCTTACATTACTAATTATTTTAATTATGCTCAAAGCATATTTTTTCACAATGAATTTTAAATTAAATTAATATTTTTAGATGACATCAAATAAGTCATGAGAGGGGTTAGGCTCTCTTTTCGTGTATTTTTGAGGCAACTTTCCTTCAAATAACAGAGATTTATGTTACCAAGGCATGAAAAATATCAGGATTAAATTATAAAAATAACTCTCATGCAATTGGAGCCGAAAAAAATTTATAAAACAAAAATATGAACCAAATTATAAAATTTTATTTTTTGCAAACAGAAGACAAATTTAAATACTTTTTAAGCAAAATTCACAGCATGTGTGCGTGTATTCAAGTATTTTAATTTATTTTTAATCAATACAAATAATACATAAGAAATAAAATTTGACATTCATTTTTACAGTATCATTATTCCTATTAATTATTCATGTGTGTTCTGCGATTTAAATTAAATTTCAATTCTGAATCTGAGCTAAATTTGCATTAAGAAGCTATTCATTAACTGGAATTTTATAATTTATAGAAAAGTTTCTCCAACCTCAAACTTATTTACATAAGTCAGTATTTTCTAAAACAGTGTGTGTGCGATGTTGATGAGTCGAGAGGGGGATACAGAAATCGCCTCTAAAACATTTCGATAGTAATATTTCAGAACACTTTTTTTTTAAAAAAAAAGACAAGAAAAGGGGGAAAATTCAATTTTCTAGAAAAATGAAGCAATCACGTTATTTTCTAAAAGTTAAAAAATTTAATTTTATACTTCACAATAAACTGCTATTCACAAATTATTATTTATTTATTTTTATCAATCTCGTAATTTGTTAATTCAGTGTAATTTGAAGCAATGTATATTTAAAAAATAAGAAAGGATTATTTTAAAGGAATATGGCTGTAATATGATTTTTATGTTCAATTTTATGAATAAAGTGATAATAGTTTTTCAAAATCACTTATCCCTAATTTAAAAAAAAATGTCATTTATAGCGCTCGTAAAATAATTGAATTACGGAAAAATTATTGTACAACAATGATATATGATATAAATTCCGTAAATGAATATATTATATTTGCAATGAGATATTAGTGATCTCAAAATTTAATTTACCATACTCTTATGAGAGAAATAAAAAATAATATTTCTATTAAAACACTGAATTGGCTATTATATTTTATTGTAAAGTACAATTAAGACCACAAAAATAGTATAATTTGGATATTCATTAATACTATATTGAGAAACGAAACAGTAACATGATTTCTTGATTTATTTCATTCTTTAAGTTTTAAATAAAAAACCAATTAACATATATTAACAATTTTATACATATTTTTAGGGAAGGTATCATTTTTTCACATGTAAAAGTTTTTTAAACAGTTTCTGTATAAATTCTCAAAACTTTATTTTGTATATGCTAGAAATATACATAACTAAATGGACATTTCCACATAAGCAAAAAATGAGACACATCTCCTGATGTGTAAAAAGTATGACATTAACAAACACTCCCTAACATTCAAAGGCTTGAAGTAAAATTTACAAATATTCATGAAAATTGGTTAATCTATACTTTTAATTTATGTGATTTATTTCGGGATATAAATAATTCTAAAAACAAAAAAAATAAATGATATCTTTTGTTCTGCATAAATCACAAAAATCCAGAAAAATTTCACTTCTGAATGGTTTAAGATAAACAAATATATAGTAAAATTCTCAGTAAAAAACAAGAGTGTTAAGAAAATGCATATTTAATTTATGACGAACTTCTTTAAAAATCAGCTACTTTACTTAAAAACTAATCACATAGTGTAAAAACTCGAATACATCTACTTATATTTCATATCTATTTCACATTGAATTATTTATAAAATTATTAAATAATTGAAATTGAATAAAAATAAAGTAGTTTAAATTTGAAGTAAAAATTAAAATATATAATACTATTGTAAACCGAAAAAAAAGAAAAAACATGATATTGAATACGAATAAAGTAGCTTTAATTTGAAGTAATATATATATATATATATATATATATATATATATATATATAATGTAATAAGGTATATTCTAAATTCTCTACTAATGAGAGATAACATTCATTAGGCAAAACCGAAAAAAATTGAGAGATTGTAAGATAACCAAATATTGAAGGATATATGAGAAACTAAAATTATAATAGGGGTTAAATTATATAAAAATGGATGGTACAGTATTATAAACATTGCTGACTTAGGACAGCTTATACATAAAATAATTTATATAAAAGGGGGGTTGAACATGTTTTGTGGCCAGCCAACCTTCCCCCTTTATGTTAATAATACTGAGCAAACTTGTTGAAAATAATGGATAGAATATCTAAATTCATTACAAGATAAATGTAACTTACCTAAAAATTGCATTCAAAACTGCAGAGCCCGCACTAAATATGTGTACAATAAATAAGTTATAGTCAGATTCTGGACCCAAATGCAAATTCAAAGCATGGGAATGGCTGAATTGTAGCACTTAAAAGTATGAAAAGAATAGAAAAAAAAATAAAAAGAAAGTTTACAAACTACCATATTACTTTAGTGACACTAGGGCTATATATGAATTAAAAATAATAATAAGTAATTTTGTCTAATACTAGAATATGATAAATTTATAAAAATAAACTATTATTACTCTAAGAAATTTTAATCCTTATTATTTAGAATTTCTTTATTCAAATAGTTACTCATAAAATTAATTGGGTATTTCTGAACTAAGCAATATTTAGTAAAATGTTTATAGTTTCTTATTTTTTTGATATTTTTGAAATTAAAGTTTATTGCGTTGTATATAATTAAAATCATTATTTCTGAATATAGAAACATGTACATTACTTTCCCAATGAGGAACTTTTATAGTATATATATTGAAATTAAATTCTTCTATTTTATCATAAATATTAGTAACTATAACACTTATCTTAAAATTTGCTTCGTTGTTGTTACTATTTTTCTGTATTAAATTAAGATATTGTTGATGAAAATTAGTGTTAGGTTTAAAATTGTTTTGTTTGCCAAATATATATATATATATACATAGTAGTAAATTTAAGTACTAAGAGAGCAAAATTATTATTTTTTAAACATCTTTTTAAGTATATATAGTTTATTTAAGTTTTAGAAAATATTTTTGCAATGCTAATAGTAGTTTAAAATTTGTAATATTCATTTTATATTTGAATTTATATATATATATATATATATATATATATATATATATATATATATATATATATATATATATATATATATATATATGTATATATATGTATGTATATATATATATGTATATATATATCTATATCTATATATATGTATATGTATATATATATATATTTATATATATATATATATATATATATATATATATATATATATATATATATATATATCAGTGTTTCTCAAAGGGTGGGGGGCGCGAGCGTATCGAAAATTTAAAGATTTTTTTTTAAAAAAATAACCGGAAAGAGAAGGAAAACAAAATGCTTTCTTCCATAATAAAAAAAATACACACAACAACACTGACATAATTTATGTTTATTATCTGGCTTTTTTCCGTCATCAAATAGCTATCTTTGATCCCAAAACCAAATTAAAGAAAAAAAAACATTTTGTTTTATTTGCTGTATTTCCTCAATGAGAGATTTTTTATTACGTTTTAACATAAAATATTACTCGTTAAAAAAAAAAAAAACGAAACCCAAACCCTGAGAAAAATTCTTAGAAGATAAACAATTCACCACTGTAATTATTGATGAAATACTGTACATTAGTTGTAGAAAAAGAAAAGCATGTCATGATTCGCTTTTCAGCCAGGCTGCATAGTACGTTTGCTAATCATTTGATTGACCTTCAAACTTATGGTATGGTTATTATCAATATTAGTTCCCTCCCATCTTTTATGCGTTTGCTTTTCGCTTAGGGAAATTGTAAATAATTGAGTTTTGCGATATTTGTAAAAGAATTGATTGGTTTAACATTTCTGTAGGATAATTGAAAAGTGTCTGATTTGCGTTCTTTATTATGGTCTTGTACTTTTGAATCATTTTAGTTCAGTTTTATTGGATTTTTTCTCAAATCATCAAAGAATTGAATAGTCCTTGAAAGAAAGTAAGTATACTTTCTATAAATAAAAAAAATATTCACTAGAATTCCGATTTGTATCGTGTACAGTAAAAATAATTCTAAACAAATGATTGGGGTGACTGAGTCCCCCCGCACTACCATTATTGTTAGTATCGAGTACGCGCCTGCTCCCGGGTTAAAACATTTTGAAGTCTTCTCGCTTTAAATGTTAAAAAGTAACACAATTATTCTTCATCGGAATTTTATATTCTTTTTCATAATTTAACATTAATTCTAAATGCTAATTGTGTGAGGTTTAAAATTACAGTTCTTTTAAACAGTTATTTACAATTATAGCATTTATCTAAAAAAAAATCATTTTACATTTTTGTATACAATGTCGTGCACACAGTTTTACTCTCCTTACAGTTCATTTATTATATCAAGAATAATGTTTTATTTTTTTTTAAAAATGAACTCGTGCGAAGAGTCGGTGTTTCAGCCAGTATACGTTTGATGTATCAGTACTGAAGAACAAATTTTATAAATAATTTCTTATTACTGAATTTGGCCGCGGTAGCCGAGTGGTATAGGTATCGGATCGTGGCTTGCCTTGTCACGAGTTCGAGCCCAGTACCACTAAAGACCCGCCGTGTAGGGCAGCGATGCACGTTAAATCTGTTGAGAGTTGAAACGTTTTTCCGTTGGTGTGGTGCGGTAGTTAGGAGAAGAGGGGTGCCAGCTCAGGTGTCATCCACGTCACTTGACCATGGTTCAAAATTACGTGGTCCGTCGTCAAAAGCCCTCGTGCAGCTGAACAGTGCGACGTTAATATTCAATCAATCAATCTTATTACTAGATTAAGAACAAGTTTAATAATTATTAGGGACTTCCACGGGCTTGACTTGTAGAGAAAAGTTTTTCAAAGGAAGGTTTAATTTCAGAAAATGACACTTAAAGAGTTATTTTTCTATATTTAGCTGAGATCTATATTTTCTCTTCAAGGCATCCACTGCAGAAAATCTGGTTTGAAAAAGGTAGGATGTTGAAAATGGTAATAGTATACGAAGTGCTTTTGTTTTCAGTACAGATAATTCCTCATCCACCTCTACCTCAAATTCAAAGAAAAATTTATTACAAAATTGCCTTTTAATTTTTCACTGGATGTGAAATCCATGAAGATTTCTTCTTCGGAAGTTGAGAACCCTTCTGGAGTATCTTGAAATAGATCCCTAATCCACTCGAAAATTGCTACCAAGCTGTCCTCATCCAGAAAATACTTTTTAAAATTCTTTGCCAACATAGCTAAATGATTTTACATGTTTTAAAAACAACTTTCACATGTTGTTCTACAGATTTGTAAGTTTTAACTTATATCGAGCTGGGGCTTTTTTTCCATCATTTACTTCAGTAGTGGTAAATCCAAAATTTAAGTATTTTTGAGAAGATCGCCTTGATTTAATTTTTCGGAACCATGCTCGTTCGTCTGTGTACTTGTTGATTCTTTATTATGGTCGAATGTTTGCTTACGACTTAAAAATGTATGCATGATATTGTTTTAATCTACTGCCGTAAATACTTAATTACCGTGAATTACAATTAACGTGGAAATTTAAAAAATGTACATTCAAGCTAGATTCGGTAGCTATAGGAGTATCGAGTCGACCAAAACTGACTGGAATTGTACGAGGAAAAGTATTTTTACATGTTTTGCGCAGACGTCCGATAGGTTGCCCAGACTCACGCAAACGTACCCTATAATGCCAGATGTGATGGCTATGATAGAGAGCGACATTGACTAGACTATTTTTCTAATGACATTTGTACTTTGAGAAATGAATGCTGAAGGAAATAAATCTGTAATTAAATACATCATTTTGCGATCTGTTCCAATTTAAAAATTAGAGAAAGAAAAATAACATAATTCTAAGTAATATATATTTTAAGTAATTTTCTTAAAATATATATTACTTAAAAGTTACATATACACAAAATTTAATATACTTATCGTATTAATTTGTACGGTTTATAATTAAGATCGCATTGTAACTTTAGCGTCTCTCTCTCAAAGTGCATTTTTATTGCAGTAAATACATTATTGTTGTACAGGGGGACGAGACAAAAATTATGATTGAAAATTGGGTCGCCAGTATCGAAAGTTTGAGAAACACTGCTTTTAATGTATGAGTGGTGCACAGAGTATTTTATGACTAATTAATTAATACTAAATTAAGAACAAGTTTAATAATTATTAGCTACTTCCATGGGCTTGTCTTACAGAGCAAAGTTTTGAAAGGAGTTTTAAGATAAGAAATTGACCCTCTGAGTTCATTTTCTATATTTAGCTGATATCTTTATTTTGTCTTCTAAGCAACCACCGCATTTTGTAATATGTTCCAGTTTAAAAATCAGAGAAAGGAAAAATAACTTAGTAATTATCCTATTACTTAACTTTTTTTTGCTTAAAAGTAACATATACAAAATATAATATTTATGTCGTTAATTTGTATGGTTTATAATAAATATTGTTGCTTTATCGTAAAAGTGCATTATTATTCCATTCAGTAAATTATTATGTATAAGGGGGGGTGCGATAAAAATTGTGATTGAAAAGGGGGTGCTAGTATTTAAAGTTTGAGAAGCACTGATACATACATACATATATATATATATATATATATATATATATATATATATATATATATATATATATATATATATATATATATATATATATATAAAGGGTGTTTTTTTAGAGGTATAGAACTTTAAATTGCAATAAAACAACTATGTATTATTCGATTGACATGAATGTTTTTTATTCGAAAGATAATCTTGAGGCATTACATTTTAAATATGATTTCTGGCATAGGACTGCCATGGCTGGCTCGGATGTAGTCCAATCTGGACATCCAATTTTCGATGACTTTTTCCAACATTTGTGGCCGTACATCGGCAATAACACGACGAATGTTGTCTTCCAAATGGTCAAGCGTTTGTGGCTTATCCGCATAGACCAATGATTTTACATAGCCCCACAAAAATAGTCCAACGGTGTTAAATCACAAGATCTTGGAGGCCAATTCACAGGTCCAAAACGTGAAATTATTGCGGTCACCAAACGTGTCTTTCAATAAATCGATTGTGGCACGAGCTGTGTGACATGTTGCGCCGTCTTGTTGGAACCACATCTCCTGGACATCATGATTGTTCAATTCAGGAATGAAAAAGTTAGTAATCATGGCTCTATACCGATCACCATTGACTGTAACGTTGTGGCCTTCATCGTTTTTGAAGAAGTACGGACCAATGATTCCACCAGCTCATAAAGCGCACCAAACAGTCAGTTTTTCTGGATGTAACGGTTTTTCGACATACACTTGTAGATTAGCTTCACTCCAAATGCGGCAGTTTTGTTTGTTGACGTAGCCATTCAACCAGAAGTGCGCTTCATCGCTAAACAAAATTCGCTTATGAAAATCGGGAACAACGGCAATCTCGTTTTGGGCCCATTCGACGAATCTACGCCTTGCTTGATGATCGTTTTGATGAATTGCCAAACCAAACTGAGAATAAATCACTTGACAGCTGTTAAATCGGTCGCCATCTTGGAAAGTAATGCCAACTTAAACTTCTATACCCGCAAAAAAAACACTCTTTATATATGTGTATATATATATAAAGGTATATATATATAATATATATATATACAAATCTTGCGTTTAGTTTATCTAGAAATTAATACAAATAGAGCAAAGTAACTTAATGTAATTGAGATATTTATAAATTAAAGTAATCATACAATTTTTGAAAATATTCTTAAATCTGCAATAGTTATAATTTACTCAATATGTTTTATACTAATTGAGAGGAATATTTATCTGCTATAAAAATTTCACCACTTTTATTTATATAAATTTTCTTTCCCGTAAAGTGCTTTAATATTCTTACAAGCAGTTAAATTATTTATTAACTACTCTCATATTTAAAGTTTAAAAAGCTTTGCTGATTTTTTCTTAAAAAAACTATTATTATATGCACTTTTAATTTTTTTCTCAGATTTAATTAATTTATAATTATTACTGATATTAAAATCCTTTTAGAAATGTTTTGATGATTATGATTTTGCTTTCATTTCTCGTACAAATATTGTCACATTGATATAAAAAAACTAGTCTATGATCTGATAAAAAGACAAAAAAAAACCCATTTGAATTATAAATTTAAAGCTCAATTATCTTAATATGAAAATAAAAACAAAATTATTTTTTTGTCTGGGTTTTCTTTTTAAAAATATCTCTCTTAATTTATAAAAATTTAAATTGTCCTAATTTAAGCACCAATATTCAAAATATAAAAAGTCCTTTTAAAGTTTTGTAAGAATAAAATTTTAAATAATTAATTAAACTAAGTATTTTTAAATGATAAAATAAGTATTTCTAAAGAATAAAAATTTTAATAAACTTAATGCAAATATTATATTTTTAATAAAACACTAAAAAATACATATTTCCTTTAAGCAAATATATGAAATACATATTAGATAGTACCCATAAATATAATTATATATATATATATATATATATATATATATATATATATATATATATAATATTGTATTGATAAACATATTTTAAAGGATTCGCACATAATGATTCTTCAATGACATTGCTTGAATCTTTAAAATGGAAACAATAATTTTTCTTCTCCATACATGAGTTTGTATCTGTATATATATGTATAAATTTATATATGTGTGTATGTATGTATATGTATATAATTATATATTGAAATTTTTTTATATTGGATTATATATATATATACAATATTTTTTTATTTAAACAGCTTCATCTTTCTTTATATCATATGTATATATATATATGATATAAAGAAAGAGGAAGCTATTTAAATTAAAAAAAAGCGTTCAAAATATTTAAGGTATCGGACTACGTTCGGAACCATGTTGTTGAAAAAATTAGTAAAATAATATATTGTTTAATCTTTAATGCAGTCTGAATTAGAACATGCTTGTAAGATTGTTTTAAAAATATTTTATAACTAAAATGATTTAAATGCTATGTTTTGCAAAAAAAAAAACAACACATATTTAAAATGTCTCCCTTTTATGAAAAATGTATCTATAATAATGAAATTGTGTCTATGTATAGCCAGGACATCTATTCAGGACCTGAACTTGTATTTTTAAAACGAATCAATTAGAAGTTGATTTATTAATATCTTAATGTTTCAGAATAGGGAAATTTTATAAAAAACACAGATTGTTTTTTTTAACTGACAATAACTTTGAAAATAATGTGAACTTTTCAAAACTCCTTGTACAGACTCTGTATATAGAGAAATCTGACTTATATATAAACAAAGTATCTAATCTAAAAGTTTCATTATCATAGATGCATTTTTCATGAAAGGAAAATATTTTGAAAATGTGTTACTTTTCCTCTTTTTTTTTGGCCAAAAAATTGCATTTAAAAATTATCATAGCAGTATTTTTGAAACAATTTTATATGCATATTCTTATTCAGAGAGACATTAAATAGCAAAGGAATATATTATTTTATACACTTTTTGAAAAACACGGTTTTGAACGTTGTAGAATACCTAAATGGATACTATTTTGTGAAGTTCATGATGTTTTATGAGGAAAATATAATGAACTTGAGTTTTAAAGTTAAATAAAATAATTACAAAGAAGGTATATCTCTCATTCTTATTTAAATAAACGTACATTGGAGCATCAGATTAAGAATTTGGGTTCTGAAATGAATGGCTTTGAAAATGTATTTAAAATATTTATTGCGAATTATTTATCCTCTTATTTTGCAAAATTATAATTTACTTTTTTCATATTTTAACTAATAAAAAGGCCAGAAAAAATAAATTTATTATCATTTTCTGCAGGTAAGTTCATTTAGAGTTCATAAGTAATTTCATGGTTCATATAGAGGAAAAGAGACAAACTGAAACAGTGAGTGTTTATTAACGTCTCACTGTGAAGCAACACGAGTTATTGACAACGGGCCTCATAATTTTGAATCAAAGTTAAGAGACGCCAATTGAGCTGATATCTCCCTCTCCACGCTTCCATAATACCCCAATGGGAGGACTTTAACTTTGAAAGATTCAAGTCCTTTAGCCCCTCCACACGGAGGGTCTTGGGTCGCACAAGGGCTTGAACTCATGATCTACCGATAACGATTACGTGACCGCAACAACTATGATTCAGCGACTACACAGATTGTGAATTATTTGAAACATAAAGGTTTAAATGAAAAAAAGAAAATATTCTCAAATATAAATTTCACACACATGAAACAATGTAGTAAATATTTTTTAAAGAAATTAAATAAACATTTTTTCACTGGGGCTGCACTTCAGCAACTTAACCTTGCAAACACGGAAAGTCTCCAAATGTGAGAGACATTTCATGGTGCTACCATCTAGTGGCGGCCTCGTTACCAAATTTGGGTGCTTGAATTAGTTTTTAACTCAAGCTCTCGTCGAATGCTAAATATTGCCTTGATTAAATTTTTCCGAAAGCTCCAGAGACAAATTGATACTCAAGGGATTTTTTGCATGCCACATAATCAGATGGCATGCATCTCTACGACATTCACACCCAACTGGGTCGAGCCCGCAACTTTGGACTTACGAAGCGAGCATACTACCTATATATAAGCCACCAGAGCCGACTACATTACATAATTAAGTGAATCAATTTGATTAATTGAAATGAAATATTTCATACAAATTAATTGCTTTAAATATTTAAATAAAAAGATAAGTATTTACATAATTGTACGCATTAACTTCTTTAATTTTGATCAGATGGATAAAAACGACTTTCTTCCAAAAAAAAATTGTGCCACTTATATAAAAAAAATTATTCTGCATGCGTCTGATATATGAGAGTTACGTAAAAAGGATTTTTCTTAAACTCACTCAATATTATTACGATATATATGAGAAAGAAGCTACACGCTATAGCAATACATAAATATATTTAAAGCAATTATTATCTCATTAAATTAAAAAGGAATTAATTGATTCAATAAAAATCCTAGGATTTATTAATTTATTTAACTAAATAATCGTAAAAATCCAGTTGCATTATTTTATTAAAATAATATTTATTATATATAAATTAAAAATTTTCAGCTTTTTAATTTTAAATAAGTTTAAATTTTCTTCAAAGTTTTTTTTAACAAAATTGTACAATTTATATATATATATATATATATATATATATATATATATATATATATATATATATCATGATGTTGTAACGGAGTATAAAGTTATTAATATTTAAAACCTAGAAATAAACTTCGATTGTATTGATAAACCTATTTTAAAGGATTCGCACATGATTCTCCAATGATATTGCTTGAATCTTTAAAATGGAAACAATAATCTTTCTTCTCCATACATGAGTTTGAACTTTCGCCAGACACAACAATTTTCAACACATTAGCGGATTTTGTTTGTAAAGCCTATTTAAAATTATTGTTCCATATTTTAACATTACGCATAAGATTGGTTATTACATTACTTAGCTCTTATTCTTTATGTACTCTTATTAGTGAAGGTAATTAGTTAAAAAATTATATTCATATCAATTAACTTGTGTAATGTGTATGTTTTCTAAGATATTGATTTTGCATGTATTGTGTTCAAAGCAATTTTTGATAATGTTTTTCCTCAACTTTCAAAGATTTTGCATTTTTATGTTTTTTGTTTTGGGATTTTATATTTTTCCAATGTAAAAAAAAAATTATCATTGTTTTTTTCTGTAATCTGTTTTTATTCGATATATTTATTTCAGAGATACTCTATTGAGGTAATATTTTTCGAAATTTCATCGCTCAGATCTCTGTCAAATTATAAGCAAACAAATTGGCTACTATCTTCCATGTTACCAAAATCATTGTCTTCATTCAATGTTTTGGTAACATAATCATCCATTGGTTTTGTTATATTCAAAATACTAGTTTTTGCTTACAGATATTATTCTACTACTAATCCAATGAAACTACTTAAATCCAAAAGAATTTCAAAAGCAGACGTGTTTGCATAACACACCACACCGCAGAAGTTCACAGATTAAAATATGTGCAGTTGATTACGCTATTTCACATGTAAGTTACTTTCAGGATGTGAGAGGGAAGATTTAATAAAAGAATACTAATTGCATTTAAAATGCCTTCAACCCACGGGACTTTAGTAAGTTAGAAAAAAAACCTGAATAATGCTCATTTCATAACCGATCTCCCCGGAGAGTGTTCAAAAATTGAGCTATTTTACTTTTTTTTCTTTAAAAAAAAAGACTTCGTTAATAAATGTATATACATAAAATAAAATACAAATTTTATTAATATGTAAAATTAAGAATTTTGTAAGTGGTTGTGTTCATCTTATATCATTAGAAAGGGTTTTCAAACTGTGATCATATATATATTATTTGTAAAAACAAATAAAAATATGAAAAGGACTACTCTCTTCACTGGGTTTTTCGTGATGTTGTATACCTATTTACTTTTTTTATTAATATCTAAATCCTATATGCCATTAAGCTTTCTATTGTACCGATACACACTCATACAGGCCTTTCATCTTAATTTTTAAAGGACAGGATTTTATTTTTTGAACTGCGGTGTAATTATCTTTTACCCCTGTGTTTAACTATACATTACGCATACTCACCGTTCTCAAATTATATTTTTGAAATCGTTGAAGTGAGTTAGAAGGAAAGGCATCATTTTAATAGTATTTAAATTTAACTTATATATAAAGCTTAAGATGCGTTAATACAGTATTTCTCAAACTTTCAATGATTGCAACCTAATTTTCAATCATAATTTTCATGGCGACCCCTCAATACAATAATAATTTATTGAATTCCATCATAATGTACTTTGACGCTAAAGCTACACAATGCGACTTTAAATATAAACTGCACAAATTACAGAGATAAATAGTATATATATATATATATATATATATATATATATATATATATATATATATATATAAATTTTGAATATAATTTTGTATAAGACAAGCCCAAGCGTGGTCACTAGTAAGTGTTAAATGTGTTCTTAACTTAGCATTGATGAATTAAAGATCAAATACATTGTGTAGCACTGATACATTTATAAGCACATTAAATCGTTGTAAATGTGTATTTTTATTATATCAAAACGTATTTTGTTTTGATTCCTTTCAGCAAATTCATAATTTTTTTAAATCTTTTATTTTTGACTTTTCGATATGCTCACGCCTCCCTGAAAGGATTATCATGTACTCTTGGGAGAGGAGCTCCACAGTTTGAGAAACGCTGCGTTAACATGTTTCCCTATTTTCCCCTACGGTACTGTAGGCCTTAGGTCCGCATGGGCTGTTGTGCCACTAAGTTTAGTTTCAGTTTATTATCACATATACTTTTGAAATGTCCATTGTAAAATACGCAATAGTATTGCATGTAAAATGTTTTAACACAAGAGTATAGTTCCCTACTAACCTGTACAATTACTTGAACTTTCGCCAGACGTACTAGTTTTCAACCTATTAGCAGGCTCTAGTTTGTGAATTGCATTCAAAATTATTTTCCATTTCCAGAGCGCCATTCTTAATGGATGTTCTACTTACCAAAAGAAACATGATTACTAAGTTTCTAATCAGTAAGTGTAATCATTCCAACGCGGAATTTTTTTATCTAAAATGTCCACTTAATCCTTCGCAACGCCTT
Organism: Trichonephila clavipes; assembly: GCA_019973935.1. Taxonomy (NCBI): domain Eukaryota; kingdom Metazoa; phylum Arthropoda; class Arachnida; order Araneae; family Nephilidae; genus Trichonephila; species Trichonephila clavipes. The sequence continues at coordinate 302,528 of BMAU01001374.1, read as the reverse complement.
TTTGGAATTGATTGCCAATGAATCCTGCTTAACAAAAGAAACATACTATCTGAATATGAAGTCTGTAAGTCTAATAGTTCCGGATACCTTGTGATGACCAAGGGAGTGAGTAAACGACTGAATCGTTTTCTCTTATTTACATAGATAGAAACTCTACACGTAATTTAAGCTATTTTACACGTTCCTTATCATCACACAGATCCATTTTTAATACCATATTAAGTAAAAAGTTTTCCGAAATTTCGAAATACACTCTATAACAAAAACACGACACACCAAGAACAAGTTGTCCGATAGAGACAAAAATTGGTGGGTAGAAAGATTACGTTGGGAATAAAAAATGATTAAAATTTCAGAAAGATTAAATGATTTTCTTCAGAGTTACATAGTTACAAATTAACGAGCTCAATAAGGAGATGACCCACATCTAACCTAGATGTAAGCTACCACACGACGTGACATAGAGTGATAAAGCAACCTGAAGGTCTCCTGCGGTATTTCTTGCCAAATTTACAGGTAATCAACATTACATGGTAGATGCAGTCGCCTTCCCATCATATCCCAGATATGCTCGATTGGAGAGGAATCTGGTGATCTGGCTGGCCAAGGAAGTGTTTGATAAACTGTAAGACAGTTCATAGCAACACGTGTGGTATGTGGTTTGGCATTATCTTGCTGAAAAATAAGGCCAGGGTTCTGCAAAATAAACGGTAGCAAAACAGTTCTCAGAATGCCGTCGACGTACCGATATGCTGTAAATGTGCCTCTAATAACGACCAAAGGGATCCAGCTTCAAAAGAAATGGCACCCCAGACAATAACTTCTTGTTGAGGGCCTGTGTGGCATGCAATAGGGAAAGCAGAATCAGCACGCAGCCCTGGCCGTCTCCAGGCACGTTTTCGATGATCATCAGGACACGGTTGGAAGCAGGATTCATCACTAAACACTATACGTCCCCAGTCTGCATGATTCCGACCTAATCGAGTCAAGCACCACTGTAATCTGGCTCGACAGTGTAGAGGCGTGATTGACCCTTAATGTAGCAGTCGGTACGAGCGTAAATTTTGCTCTATCAGCCGTCTGTGAATAGTCATGGTGGACACTTGTGTGCGGTCGTACATCTGATGGTTGATAACAATGAATCAAGCGCTGTGACAGATGATCTGACAGTCAATCTGTCCTCCTGATCTGCTGTGTCCCTAGGTCAACCGCTACCATTATGACGCTGAAATTCGCCACTGCCCACCCATTCTTGCCAGCATCTTCTAATGACCGCAACGCTTCGACCCATATGACGAGCAATTCTCCAGTTTGCCCAACATCCCACTTTCAGTCCTATGATACGACCTCTTTCAAACTCAGGCAGTTGCTCGTAATGAGCTCGAATCCTGCGGTGAGGCATTTTTTCAGTTGCTCAAAGGTATCCTAAATCTCAATGCAACAGAAACTGTCACCATTAGATTGTTTGCGAGAATCGCTTCTTATCGACACCTGCTGAGTATATAGTACCGATGCGCTGTAGTCCCCGCTATTCATTCGTTGAACACCAAATTTTAATCATTTGCATGTTCTGTTGAAATATCTTTGCATACGAAATTTCATTACATTCCTTCTTGGTGCGTCGTTTTTTTTGTTATAGAGTGTATTACAATATTATATAAAATTAGACCTTTACTTTTTAAAGTATTAAATGCCTTCTTATTGTCATGTATAATTTTAAAATCTACAATTTTTTCAAGACCCCAAAAAAAACAACGATATTAAACAATTTTTTTAAAGTAAATAAAAATCCTTACTCACATTTGAGCAAATGATTAAATGCATTTATTTCAATGAGCATTGACATTTTATGAGCTAAGAAAATAGAAAAATAAAAAGTAAAATACTTTATGTTAGAAAATCATTATATTGTTATAAATTCATATTAAAAATTAATTCTAATAATAATCAATACTATAAACAAGCTTTTTATAATAAACAAAAATCCTGACTCATTTGTGCAAATGTTTAAATGCATTTATTTTAATTTGCAATTTCCTGCACAAAGTTTGTTGCCATTTTATCCCCAAAGCAGATAAAGAACTACGAAGCAAAATATAATTTGTGTAATTTTTTAGAAAACCATTATATTCTTATAAGTTAATTTTAAAATTTAATATTAAGATTTAAATTAATTTATAGTTAATAATTCTTTGATTAAGATTATGAAAAAGTGAAATTAAATCAAGCCAGTAAAGTAAGTTATCGTTTTTTTTTTAAAAAAAAAAAAGAATTATCGGCTTATTATACTGGTTGAAGAAAAATAAAACTTTTAAAAACTCTCCAAGTAATAGAATGAAATTAAATTCCTCTACTGGAAGTTATAATTCATATTTCAAAATAATTTTGTTCTATTGGTTATATTTTATAGATGAATGAAATATTTAGAAATTGTACCTAAATTTTATTTAAATAAAAAAAAAGCTTAAACTGTGTATTTGCCCAGTCTTTGTGCCTGAATAATTAAAATATAACTTAATTTAATCATTAGTTTGTCAAAGGTATTACAAATTGTACATATTTTATAACTGTTCCAGAGTGCTTTGTAGATATCATGTTAAATATATAGTATTGGAATGATTTCAAAATACTTTTTGTAAAAATTTTACGCAAAAGCAAAAAATAAATAAAGAATTTCTTAAATCTACCCTTAATTTTGAAATTCATAGTAATTCGCTTCTTGATATTTTTGCTTTGAAATAATACTTATAATTTTTAGGTAATGTAAATTTTTTAAACTAAAAGGGGGGTGATTTATTTTAAAAAGGGGTGATTTATTTTAACTTACGTTGCACTCTGAGGCAACATGAAGGGTTTTAACCACCTCGTAATTATGAATCACAGTCAAGTGACCAGGATGACACCAGAACCAGCATCCTCTCTCTAAACTTCCACACCACACCAAAGGGAGGACTTAATCATCCCTTCTATACGGCGTTTCTCCAACGAGAAGAGAGTGATATTTTAAAAAGCCTCCTTTCCTCCCTGGTTTTTAATAAAAATGTGTTAATATGATTATTTTTTGAGCAATATTAAATTTGTTTTCATGATTTTCGAATGAAAAGACTTTTCTCTTTCATAACTTTTTTTTTAATTTAGTTTCTTTTTCTGATTTATATTGTCACATCTTGAGATCTTTGTTGAAAAATTTATTTCATGAAAATTATCTTATAAAAAAATGTTATTTTTATCTTTAAAATTTCCTAAAAATAGGCTTTTATAATTATTTTAATTATTCTTTATGACCACGTGAAGGAATAAAATGTTTTATTTTAACAATTACTTTATTTTCTTTGGTTATTTATCTACTTATTTATTTTTTGTTCAACTGACAGACACAAATAATATCAAATTTTTCTCATCAGTGATATGTAATTATGTATTTCTGAAAATATTTGACCTTTCTTATTTTACAAAAAAATCGGTTGAAACTTATACTCACATGTTATGATGCTTTATAACCTTTGATAAACATTATTTTTATTTTTAAACTTTTGAAAAAGTGCTACGGTAGTAAAAGTAGGATGACTTATAGTATAATCTTTCTGAAATTTCAATTTCAATTCGTAAGAAGATGGTAATAAAAATATATTGAAGAGTTTTATCAACTGATGATAACTATTTACCTAATATTCAGAACTAAATTTTATAACATTAACTATGGTTAGATAGATATATATAAAGGCTTCATTAAATGTTTTACGAATATAAATAAGATAAGTAAGTAGTTGTCCTCCAACAATTCAGCGATATTCTTATACTAAAAATGCTTGTTTCATTGAAAAATATACCCATGAATCTCTAATACAATTCAGTCACCAACGAAAACAACTATGGATTAATGCAGGTTTACTATTTCTTGATAACTGTGCGCCAATTTATTTCATGGACGACCAATTTAATTACACTGAGCAACACCAAGCATTTTTCGGGCTCAAAAATAGTTTTTCATGAAATATTTTGGCCCGCTAAACATGAAAAATAAAAGCTTCAGATTGATTCTTGTTTTCAAGAATCAGGACTCCTCTTTACTCATAAATAGCTTCATTTCCACTCATATTTACTTTTTGTGCATAATCTTTGCGATGTTCATTTAAAAAGGTAGATGGAAGCACCTGTCTCAGGATCGATTTTTAACTTCTACGAAAGGCGTGTAGCAGCGTCATTTCTGCAGGTGTGTTTTGGATGAAACCTAGAGCGTCAGTAGAACAAGGAAGTGACAATAATGCACGATTCAAGTTATGATTCTCCGCAGACTAAATTAAGCAGAATCAAATGACCTCGTATGAGATATGTACTTGTCAAAGCATAAGGTAGAACTTCTGAAATCCAGACTGTAGCAATGGAATCAACCCCTATTAGGCGTCAAGGTTACAGAGTACAGGATTCGTGAAAAGTATCTTCATTTCTTTGAGAAGAAATAACATGTGGTTGCATGTATTGATGTCAACGGCTTAGCAAATTTCATGAACATCAGTTATGAAGCAAATAACTGGAGGTTGTTTATAGACTCTTCCAAGCTTAGTTTGAAAGCAGTATTTCAACACAACGGCAACCTTCCTTCTTCCTCTCCCATCAGACATTCCGTTAATGTGAAGCAAACTTATGCAAATGCGAAATTATCTGTAGAGTTAATAAAATACGAGGACCATAAATAGCAAATTTGTGGTGACTTGAAAGTCATTGCTTTACTTATGGGAATGCAGTGAATCTATACCAAGTTCTGCTATTTTCTGTGTTTCCAGGGCAGTAAAGATCGAAAATCACACCGTCCAGAAATCTGAAATCCGGAGAGAAAAATGTTCCAAATGATCCTCTAGTAGATCCTCTTGTAAACCTAAGTCATATTCTGAAATTCATTAAGCTGGAATTAATGACGAACTGTATGATATCCATGAACAATTGAGAGGCTTTTCAATATCTTAGATTGAAATTCCCAATATTGAGTGATGCAAAGATTATATATATAAGGGAGGGGAAGCTCAAATACGCACACAAAATCATGAAGAATCCCGCTTTTGATCAAACTCTGAAAGGCAGTACTTCTCAAAATTTCAATATTCGCGACCCAATATTCAATCATAATTTTCATTGCCCCCCCTAATACAATTACAATGTATTGAACTCATTAATACTATACTTTGATGCTAAAACTACGATACGACTTTAACCTTTTAAATGCTACCGGCGTATATAAACGTCTCACTCAGCCAAAGCGTTAATTTCTCCGCACGTATATATATATATGTCTTTCTGAAGTACGTTTTTTTTTTTTTTTTGTGCACTGATATCCATAAAATTATTCCGAAGGCTTTGGAATGCAATAAAAGGGCCTTGACAATGTTTGTGAAGGATTTACTTACTTCAGACTATTTGCTTCTTTATTCCTTCCTCCACTCCAATACATCACATATGCGCGCCGACGTGGAAAACGGTTGACATTGGGAAGCAAATCGCGTAACTTTTAATCGACAATTAAGAATTTAATTCTTAACCGTACAAATTATTAAGATAAGTGATAATTTTTGTACATAATTTTATATTAAAAATCCCATGGGGTCACTGGTAGTTATTAAACATGTTCTTAACTTAATATTGTTAAATTAATTATAAATTAATTATTATTATAAGTGTAATACATCAGTGTAAATGTGTGTTTTATTTTTACTATGTTAGAACGTATTTTGTCGCGCCCCACAGTTTGAGAAACGCTGCGGTAAGGGTAAGAGAAATCAGCCTGGGAAGCCCTTAAAAGTTTGATACAAGGATTTCTAGGCCGAAAAAAAAATAAGAACTATCAACAGTTGGTGAAAGAACTACAAAAGTTCCTTGACCTAGGATGCAATAGTTCTATGAAGCTCATTTTTCAGATTCCGATCTCGATTTTTTCCCTAAGAACTGTGGACCTGTAGGCGGTGAACGCGTAATAAAGGGTTTCATCAAGATATTGCAGCAGTGGAACGTAGATATCAGAGTCATTGGAATGAGTCAATTCTCGCAGACTACTGCTGGACAAGGGATAATCGGCTTCGACATACAAGAGGGAATTCAAAAGGAAATGTTCACAGGAAATAAAATAAAAAATGCTGCAGATTTCTTATATGAATACTGTTTCTTGAAACATGACTTATTGTATAAATTTATTAGTTATGTTTTTTTTCTTCAAATTTACCCATAAATTGATGAATGGGCTGTTGTGTATCTTAAGAATAAGAAGTAATAAATAAATTCCATTTACATATTCGCTTTTTTCAACCCAAAATTAGTAAGAGAGGAGATAGGCTATTTAAAACTAGGAAACGGACGAAAATGTTTTATTTATTTAGCCTTGTGTTTTTAATGGTTATTATATAATAATCAAGAACTGTGTGATAGGCTGGTTGGTAGAAGAGAGAAAGGGATAGCTATATTAACGTCATACTATAAAGCAACACAAAGATCATTGCCGACAGATCTCGTAATTTTGTACCACGATCAAGACCTCAACACGCCAACGGGAGAACATTGGGCTTCAACAGAATTAACGTGCATCGGGTCTTCACTGCACCAAGACTCGAAACCACGACACACCGGCCAAGAGTCCGGGACTATAACCACTAGGCTGCTTCGGCCACTGGATGGTTGATCGAACAATGGACTTCTGATTATTGTGAAGAAAGTTCACGTCTCGTTCTTTTGAAGATGGTTGTTGTAGTGGATTTGATGTGCGTTAATTTTGAGTTCAATGTTGTCCAGCTCATCTATCATCCTCGTTACTAGACCCTGATTCGAGATTGCAAGGTTCATAAAATTATTCCTAATATTGGTTCAAGTGCTACAAATTAGCTAATAAAACAACTCCTGTAACAATTGCTTAAATATATTTAAATACATAATTGATGGAAATATATTAATTTATATAAAGGAGAAAAGCGACTCACTGACTGACTGACTGACTGACTAATCACGATATCTCCCGAACTATTAAACCTACAGACTTGAAATTTGGTAGGTAGGCTCCCTTCATGGAGTAGACGTCAGCTAAGAACGGATTTTGCAAAGTTCAAACCCCAAGGGGTGCTACGGGGGTTTAAGGGGCGTTATAGAAAATTATTTCCATTACTAAACTATTAGATGTACAGTCGTGAAACTCGGTACACAGATTTCTTTCATAAAGTAGAGATTCCCTACATAATGATTTTTACGAAAATCGACCTCCAAGGGGCATTGAGGGCGCTTAAGGGGCGTTATACATAATTATTTCCATTTTTAACCTATTAGACGTACAGTCTTGAAATTTGGTAAGCGGATTCATTTCATAGAGTACATATCCCCTACAGAATGGGTTTGGTGAAAATCGACTCCCAAGTGGCGTTGTAGAGAATTAAGTGGCGTTATAGGCAATTAACTCCTTTTTTAAACTATTAGACGTAAAAACTTGAAATTTAGTAAGCTGATTCCATTCATTGAGTAGAGATCCGCTATAAGATGGGTTTTGTGAAAATTGTTTCCTAAGTGGCGTTGCGGGGGCTTAAGGCGCGTTATACATAATTATTTCCATTTTTAAACTATTAGACGTACAGTCTTGAAATTTGGTAAGCGGATTCCTTTCATAGAGTACAGATCCGCTACAAAATGGGTTTTAGAAAATCAACCCCAAGTGGCGTTGTGGAGAATTAAGAGGCGTTATAGGCAATTAACTCATTTTTTAAACTATTAGACGTAAAATCTTGAAATTGAGTATAAGCAGATTCTATTCACTGAGTAAAGATATGTCATAAAATGGGTTTTGTGAAAATCGTTTCCTAAGTGGCGTTGCGGGGACTTAAGGGGCGTTATACATAATTATTTCCATTTTTAAACTATTAGACGTACAGTCTTGAAATTTGGTAAGCGGATTCCTTTCATAGAGTACAGATCCGCTACAAAATGGGTTTTGTGAAAATCAACCCCAAGTGGCGTTGTGGAGAATTAAGATGCGTTATATAGGCAATTAACTCCTTTTTTAAACTATTAGACGTAAAATCTTGAAATTGAGTAAGCAGATTCCATTCACTGAGTAGAGATATGCCGTAAGATGGGTTTTGTGAATATCGTTTCCTAAGTGGCTTAAGCTGGCTTAAGGGGCGTTATAGATAATTATTTCCATTTTAAGGGGTCACATACCTTTTAAAAAGTTGAAGATGGTTAAAAATAATGAGCTCTTTAAAGTTCTATAATTTTTTTATTATTGTTTCCTGGAATGTAAATTTTGGAGGAATAAACAAATAGATATTACTTTACTTAAAACATAACCAACAAACACAGTGCTAATTAGGATAAATTTTTAATTAGATAATTACAAAAAGAAATTTTTGTTTTCTTTTCGCAAGTGATATGCATTACGCGCAGCTTTATAAAAAAGTTACCAATATTTTTTGATGAAATTTTTGCTCTGTGTTGGAAATTGTGTTATCTTTAAAATGACGAAGCATGAAACACTGATTTAAAATTTTTAGTAAACTATAACAATTTAAAATTTAACTATAAAATTTTAAAAATTTTTTGCTATTTTATATCTGTAGTTTTAAATTTTTTCATTAAAAATTCAAACTGGTTCGTTATTTTAAGTACAGATATGATCAGAATCTACAGTAAAAATTTTATCATTTTCCATGGCACGGTTTTGAAAATATCATGCGCGTAATGAATAAAAATGACGTTCTGAGAAAATTGACATCAAACGTAAAATTTACCACAGTTTTATATATATATTATTCTGGTTACTCAAACAACAACTAAATTTAAATTAAAACTAATGTGAAGTTGTTTTATTCAATAAACTTCAATTTATTAAAATTATTATAACTAAAAACATATATTATACCAATGCAGTACAAGCGTCGAAACGATATCAAAAGCTACAAAATAATCAAAATGCAACAAAGTGATTCACATTTCTCCAAAATAAAGTTAAAAATTTTTAAATATTACTTAAAAACAATCAATACCTTAATTAACAACTACTTATTATAAATATTAAACAATTTGTGATATGAATGCAGTGTATTACTATGATTCTAAAATGCTAAAATTCGCCACATGCATATGATGTTCTCTCTTTTTCAGTTAATTTCTTATAAGTAGTTTTAAATTGCATTCTTTTAGCCTATCGTACTTCTTTTGTGCGGATATTAAAATGTACTTCTGCAGTCTGAATTCTTTTTATATCTACAAGTGTAACAAATTTATGTGCAAATTGACCAACAGTCAGACCAAGCGATTGCATAATTTTTAAGTCTCCCTTGATTGCCATCATTAAAAATGACAATTGCCTCATTTGTAGATATATCAACAATCTTTCTACCACAACCTAAAGTTTTTGGGCATAATTTCAATATTAATGAGTTAATGGATTCATTATTATTTTGGGTTTTACCCCCTAGACATTTTTGTAGAAATTTAGGTTGTGATAGATCATTAAACACAGGTTTTATGGCATCCATTACTGCCACTGGCAATTTGTTACTGTGTCTAAAAGTTTCCACACTGCCCTCTACTACTTGATTTTGATATTTACACCAAGAATTAGGACCTACGGGACAAAAACTGTGCAATGGTTCTTCGTCGCTTGAACGTATATGGAAATATACAGCCCAAACAGCTTTTCGCATATCTGACAGGCATGTTTTATTTTGTCGGATTGCATTTCCATAGTACGTTGTAATTAAGTCGATCATTCTGTCGGTCAACCTTCCCTTTCCCCCAATCGACTTCCTGTCACTGAGTTTGGAGCTCATTTGTTTTAATTTTCGTAAACGAGTTCCCATTCTTTTGAACATGTCCAACACATTCAATTTTTGAAACTGTGATATCTTCTCCATACGGATTGGATGCAGTAATAGATGAGAATGTTTTGGAATCGCCATCCCCGATGTAAGATGTATATCTCACAGAACGTTGACTTAATGAACGCTGAAATATACGAACCATTCCCACAGTCTCCATCATGCCAGCTGAACCATTGTGGTTCTTCAAACATTCTTTAACGTGAAGAATTTTCCACTTTTTGTAAGCAGGTGACCCCTTTCTTCGTTTCCAAGAATCACATCCTTTACAGAAAGAAGACATCACTTCCGCATCAATACACTTTCCTGTTTTGTCTCCTATAACAGCACACACACCAACACGAGAAGAATAGCCACGGGTTTTCCATGTTACATCTCCACTAATTATTATATCGGAAGAATTTGTCACAGTTACCTCTTCCAAAGCTGCACTTTGCATTGAAGCTTCTGCGAGTTCTTTACTACACAATTGTAGTTTGTTTATAATGTTATTATAGGATTTTTCAGCAACTGGAGGAGGAAAGTCCATGACACCACAGAAAGTTGTCATTGCTGCATGACTCTGTCCAATTGTCCTCATTGCGTATACAAAACGTCTCTTTATTTCTGGAATATTTTTTTCTTTTACCCAGCATTTTTGAATTTCTAAACGAACACAAGTCTTACAGTTCTTGCATTCAATCGAAAAACACTAGACAAACCTCTAACACATTTTTCTGATAGTTTAATATCACCACCACATTTTTTGCAAGAAGCAAAGTTTTGAATGTTTGTAAACATCATAGTTTTATCAAACACTCTATAGCCATCAAAACAGTCATCATGTTCAATAAAAGATGAATCAACATCTTGCAGCCGAATCTTTTTTCCAGATGCACTGTTGTTTAGTGATTCATCCACACTGTGTACAGCTTTGCATCTCGTATGCATATTACCAATAAACTTCCTTTTCTTAAGACGTTTACCAGATGGTCTTCTTCTTTTAGCAGTTTCAGTCGAATTCATCCTTCAAAAGTTTATAAAAAAATAATACTTTTCCTAAAACTTATCTTAGAATAAGATACGGTATGAAAATCAAAAACGAGCGAGTATAAATTCAAGATTCACTTTATCAAAACAAAGTAGAAGTAGAAGTTTATACAGTTAGTAGAAGTTGTAGTTAATATTCAGAACAACAATAATAATATTTAAGGCTTAGATTCAAGCATTAGATAATAATTAGAATGAAAATATTAGAAACAGAGAAACGCAGCTGTCACCAGCGACATGACAGCTGTCACCCTGGAGCCAAAATGTAAACAATATGTAAATCGCCTTTTCTACTCTTTTTTATTTTCTTAATAACGTCCGTTCTATTGGGAATATCTGCATGCGGTTTCTTTTAGAACACTCAGAAAGGTTTACTCTATAAAATAAAATAATAATAAAAAAATCGATTTTCAGGAAATTTTAAAAGGTATATGACCCCTTAAACTATTAGACGTACAGTCTTAAAATTTGGTATATAAGCGAATTCCTTTCATGGTGTAGAGATATGCTACAAAATAGTTTTGGGGGAATTTGATCCCCAAGGGTCACTGAGGGGATTAAGGGGCGTAATAGATAAATATTTACGCTTTTCAACTAATAGAAACACCTGCTTGAAAATTAGAAGGTATATTCCGTTCATGGAATAAATATCCTTTTACAAAGATTTTTGTGAAATCGGACCCTCAAAGGAGTGGGGTTGCGAGGGATTAAGGCGTGTTTTAGAAAAATTCCTGTTTTTGAATTTAACGCATTTACTTGAAATTTGTTGAGCACTTTTTTTTATTAGTTGAATAGAGTTCCACTAAGAATGGATTTTACGGAAATCAACTCCAGGGGGAAGCGGGGAGAGTTATTGGAGCGTATTGATAGAGAAAATTCCCGTTTTCGAACTGCTAAGACTACAATAATAAAATTTGGTTTGCATGCTTCTTTTGTTGAATTGGAATCCGCTAAGAGTGCTCTCAACGAGGTATTGATGATAAAAATTCCGTTTTTGCTCTGTTAGATTTACACTTGAAATTTAGCACGCATGTTTATTTTATGGAGTAGAGATCCACTGAAAGTTGCTTTGGTGGATATTCACTTGATTATTAGGTTAAGTGTGAGAGAAAAAAATATTTCTCCTTCTATTTGAGATATAAATAGAAATCAGATATTATAATTTATGTTCTTTTTATATCAAGGGGCGAGAGTGTAACAGCTATAAATATATTTTTAATACAATCGAATTCTTAATGTTAGATATCAATAATTAATATATATGTAAACAGTATACATATATACAACATCGTAAAATACCCAGTGAAGCGGGTGGGTAACGGCTAGTTAATTTATATAAATGAATTGCATATATTAAAGTTACATTGTTACATTTTTAAATATTACTACTACACATTAAAAAAATAAATAGTGAAAACATCTGTAAATATATAGCGATATGTTATATGTAACAGTACGTAATTTTATCATAACTATTTAATATATATGAATAAGAATTTTTGGTCTGCTATGTTACAATTCAATAATAAAAAATAATTATTTAATATTGTTAAGTTTCTAGCCATCACACGTGATTTGTATGTAATTTGTTTGCATGTAAGACGTAAATTAATTCCGTAAAAACTATTAAATTGTTTATTATTAAACATATTTAAGATGTAAGGAAGAATTTTTTATCTCTACTTAATTTTTAATTTATTGCACTGAGGTACAGTCAGGCCTCTATTTAACTAAGTTACTAAATCCCGAAAAAAAGTTCGTTATGTAGAAAATTCGTTAAACAGAGATTTATTTTTCATTATACTTTATAAACTTCATAAAACAATTTTTCTAAATTCATAAACACTACATATTACTTTAAAAAAAGTAGTTATTCACACTTTTTTTTTATAAATTAATATAGGTTTCTTTTTTATATATCTCCCCCATCAATAAGAAATATGTAAGTTTTGCAAGAAAAAAAAACCTTCTTCAGGAATACACACTGTATCTTCAGCATTAAAAAATAATTTTAAATTAATTACTTTTAATGACATTTTCTAATTTTAAGCATACACGTAATAATTTTAAGCATGCATTTTCTTATAGCCAGTAGTTTTAAGTATACATTACCACATGCGTTCTTAAATTTAATTACTGGTAAAGTCTGATAATTTTCTTCGATTTTTTCACTCATAATACGCCTTGCATCTTCGTGATTGACCAAAAACCCTTTTAGACGTATTTTCTTCACACTGTAATCGCTTCAAATGATTTTATCACAAGAAGGTTCAGAAATATTTTAAGAATAGGAAGGAAAAAAAATCAAATCACAAACAAAAAAGTTCGTTGAATGGAAATGCACTTAACAATTAAAATATTATTTTATCAAAAAAATCGTAGCATGTTCTTGGTTTAAGGAAAAAGTTCACAAAATAGAGAAATTCGTAAAACAGAGGTTCGTAAAATGAAGATATGAACCTGTTTTTGTGCGGTCCTTTTTTATGTGATTTTGTTTTTGTGCTATTTGTTTTGTGCGATCTTATGTGCGATCTTTTTTTATGCGGTGTATGAATTTCAATGGCTTTGGCGCCATTGTAATGTTTTCTATTTATTTACCAGTGGCGTAACGGAGAATATTAGAACCTCCCCCCTGAAAGTCAGGTTTTATATTTAATATTTTATAAATTGGGTAAATACGTATTTAGCGTTAGTCAAACCTTGAGCCCCGAGAGTCCTGCCCCCCATGATGCGGGGGTGTACGTTACTTTAGTGAAATGTAGATACTTCAAGACGCTCTGTTCATTTGTTATAAACAGTCTCCCGACAATGCGCATTCAGTTGCTTTCTCTCAACGCTCCAGCAGTCCGCTCTTGATTGAAGACGAAACTTTTAACGACAGTGACATTATCAATAATTTGATAGGTTATATGAAGACGGACAAGAAGAACCGGATTCTTTAAGAGTAGATAAAAATATGCAAGGATCCAGCTCCCCAACAAACTGGAAAATCATTTTCTTAAAATAGATACCAATTACGACAGGAGTATAAAATTACAAAAAAGGCGTCAATCATGTATATCTGGTTATCGTGACATTTACAAGCAACTGACCACCCGACTTTCGTCACAAAAACGTATCTCTTACTTTATGTTGCCAAAAATAAATCAATTGAAATTATTCTTTCAAGTGACGAAATCTATTTTGAACTTATTCATCACAGGGCTTTGGTTTACAATGAGTAGCAATGAATTATGTACGTGCATTTTGAAAACTTATCCCTGTAAACAATGAGAAATTATATGTTTTAAAAATGTTTCCCTGCGTAATAACTAATTATTTATTTTGTTATGGAAGTATTCTTATATAAATTTCGTAAATAATTGGCATGTTTAATAAATGCGACTATATATATATATTACATTATATGTATATATATATATATATTATATATATGTATATATATATATATATATATATATATTATATATATGTATATATATATTATATATATATATATATATATATATATATATATATATATATATATATATATATATATATATATGCGGTACCTATCCACCAGATAAAAAAGCTTTAGTATTTCCACGAATTAGTTTGTTATATCTAAGAATTTATGAAATTTTTGAATATTTTTTTTGTGCGTTTATTTTTAGGTGGTCCCTATCTACCACACAAAAAGAAATTCAACTATATTTTGAAACATATTTTTAGTATATATAAATATCAAAAATATGTTTTATAGTAATATATTTAAAAACATTTTCATTCCCTACTGCATTTGTTCGATAAATGGTTCCAGTTTTTAGTATCAGCGGCATAATTATTCCAAGGTAATTAATAGCAATTTATGCTCGCAAAATCCTCTTTCAAAAAAATTCTATAAACTCTAAAGAACATCCGAATTTCCCTTCTTCTTGATTGCACCCTATGCAACCGCTGAAGTAGGAAATGAATTGTATAATTATATCATTATTTTATCAGAGTACAAATGGTAGAAATAATGCGTTTGAATCATTTCGAGAACCCTCCTCCCTCAGCTGGGGAAAAATTGTCTTCCTCGCAATCCCCTTTCGTGATGATTAAAAGGCTGGGGGCTGTTGACAATAGCGTACTAAGGGGGAGGGAAAAAAAACTAATGGGATCTCTACTTACACACGCATCTAACAGTGAATGGAGATCATAGAAGCTTTTTCCCCTACCTTCATTACCGCATATTGTTAGCAAGAACTATGAACAATCAAGTTCATCATTCATAACATGCATGAGTCATACAGGGAAAATAATACACATTGTGAAATGTTTTTTTGATTACAAAATAAGAAATACTTTTTTTATATCAGAATATTTAATGACAATCAAAAAGATATTTTATATACTGTGTGTGAAACTATTTAAAATCTTGTATTAGAAATAAATAATACTTTGAAGTTAAAGAGGATGCGAACTGAATTGCAATTACCTAAAGATTTACTGTCTGAGAATACTTGAATTGAAAATTTTGCATTTTTATAAATTCCAGAAAGAGTTAAGTTGAATAAACACTATTATATATATATATATATATATATATATATATATATATATATATATATATATATATATATATATGTGTGTGTGTGTGTGTGTGTGTGTGTGTGTGTGTGTGTGTGTGTGTGTGTGTGTGTGTGTGTGCGTGTGTGCGCGCGTATCTGTCTGTGTCTGTTGTTAATTATTTCATACTATAGAGACAGAAATCATTAGAACTCTAAAGATAAATGAAACATACAAAAACCGATATTGGAATCCAAAACAGATATTACAATTTTAAAAAAATGGATGATGTAGTTTTATAAACATTGCTGACTTAGAACAGCTCTTATATGTAAAATAGTTTATATAAAAGTGGGTTTAGCACGTTTTTTTTCTGGCTGGCCAATCTTCTCCCTTTCTGTTAATAATACTGAATAAAATCCTATTGAAAATAATGGATATAATTCCATTACAAGGAAAAGGTAACTGACTTAAAATTGCATTAAAAAATGCATAGCATGCGCTGAATTTGAGTACAGATTCTGGACCCAAATACATATTCAAAACATAGTATTGGCTGAATCAAGACAAAAGGCTACTCTTAGCAAAAAGTATAAATTTAATAGTATCAAAATAATTATATAGTACACGTAAAAAGATAAATACTACAGCTATTTGAGAGACTCTAGGAATACATTTGTATATGTCTACAAAGTATTACTATATTACTATGGTTAAAATAAAACTAAAGGAATAAGAAATTTTATACCTGTAATTTGAATATGTAAGTAACTATATGCATATCTGGCTAGGAAAAATTATAAAACCAATAATAATAATAAACTATAAATCCTCTAAAGAATTTAATCCTTACTATTTAGAAAAACTTCTTTATACAAATAACTATTAATAAAATTAATAGGATGTCTTTTTGAATTAAACAGTATTTAATATTTATAATAAAGCTGTTAAATCGAAATCGTTAAGAAGTTTTAAATTGTGAAATTAATAGTAATCGTATAAAAGAGTTATACATCATCTCAACAATTACGTGTCATGTCTAATAAATAAGGGTATCAATCACATTTAAATATAAAATCCAGTACGAAAATAAAATACATATTGGAAAGCTGGGGAAACTCTAAAAGAGAAAATAAGTTTTTATCCACGTTTTGAGCTTCAAGGTTATTTTTACAGTGTAATTTTATATAAATTTATTCTATTTTATCAGTTTTACATTTCTTGCACAGAGCCTATATATTTTCTGTTAAATGTATGTATATAAGTAAGAAATTAAATCAACTACATCTTCTATTTTTTCGTCGAGATGAGAATTGATACACTACTTAGAGTATGCATTAATTGATTTGAGGGTACTTGTAAAAAAATGCTAAATTCTGTTTATTAGACACTGTTGTTAGTAAGAAGAGTCCGGATATAGGTTACAAGCGCATAGATTAGATATTAATCTGTAATCCCATTCGAATTGGGGTACATTCGCAAGATGTAAAGAAAAGTTAATCTTTGGGGACTCTAGAACGTTTAGTTATTTCAAAATCTTTTGATATTCAATACATTTTGAAACAAAAAATAAACATTAATTATCTTTGCGTGAAAAAATTTTGTTAATGATCTGGTAGGAAAATTGTTTCGTTTTGATAAAATTATATGTAAAATGGCTATATAAATTCAAAAAGTATGTTTTAAATACATTTGGTGTTGAGATATTTGAGGTTCAAATGAAAAAAAATTATTGGATATTTACTATTAATACAGCATTCATTTTTCTTACAACAAAATAAATATTTAATAAATTATATTTTAAGGAATTTAAAGTTTTTACTTCTAATCATAATTAAAATTTAGTCTAATATTTTATTTTTTCTCAAATGCACTCTTCTCACACACTTCTTAAACATACTCTTCACGCACACGTATATATAAATGCATATGTATGCATATGTACATCTGTATATATATATATATATATATATATATATATATATATATATAAAGTAAAATCTGACGAAATATTCGTGTACTTATACTTTTAAGCTATATTTCTTAAAAATGTTTGGTATATTCTCTATTTTATTCAAAGCACTTCTTTAATTTCTCAAAGGCAATAATATTTTTAATC
Organism: Trichonephila clavipes; assembly: GCA_019973935.1. NCBI lineage: Eukaryota > Metazoa > Arthropoda > Arachnida > Araneae > Nephilidae > Trichonephila > Trichonephila clavipes. The sequence continues at coordinate 285,002 of BMAU01001374.1, read as the reverse complement.
TTTAACATTTTTAACGCAGTACCGGGCTAAGGTAAAGCTAAAACAATGTCAACTCAAAAACTCAAGATAGGAGATGAAGTTTCCACACGGAAACAGGTACTCCGACAATCTATTCTAAGTATATTCGCCGCATAACCCCTTCTCCCTCCCACACACCTTTTTTTTATGAAAGAGCCGAACACGTACGTATGCAACGCTCTTACGTTTTACGGTCATTTATTCGAAGTATTTTCCCTGGATTTGGAAGATATAGAGCTACAGCTCTTTAATTAATTAGGTATGTTATTTCACTTAAATAAACAGTATTCCGATCTATGATGAAATCTTATTATTTTTTTTATGCTCACCTTTCATTTATTTTTATTTTTTAAGCTATTACTTTTGTACCCGGCGTTTAATGCGCAGCCGTAAATTTCGATCTTATTTGTATTAAAAATGCGCGTTATACACCGGATTTTTTGGTATGTATGTGTCGCAGGAAAATGATGAAACTAGGAATCTCATCAAATCCTTAAGGGACCCTCAAATCCCAGGGATCACTTAACCGTAGATGTTAAAATAACGTCTCTTCAAGGTCATTTCCCTGATAATAGTAAGGGATTTGAACGAATCCCTGAGCTGTTTCAGTGACATGATGAAATAATATTGTCCTTTAAAAGTGTTTATTTAACAAATATGGTGCATTATTAAACGTAGAAGTAAGTAATAGAACAATAGTCAATGAAATACATATTATTTATTCGAAACTAACTAACAAATAACTAGAAAAATAGGCTAGTAATCAATCCCTATGTTAAACCTATGGTGCTATTTTTTTAAAGATATGGAGTTGCTATTTAAACTATCGATTGTGGTTATATGTGGACTATATGGTTAGGAAGTACAAGGACTCGACACCTCAGGTGTCTCCCCCCTTCCCCTGTATAGCATTTTGCCAATGCAAATCCTGACTAGTTCATTTCATCATTTCACTGAAAAATTTCAGGGATTTGATAAGATCACCTATACTTTCCTCAGGGAAATGACCTTGAAGAGACGTTATTTTAACATATCCCGTCAGTTGATCATCTCCCTTAGGAATTTGATGACATTCCTAATTTTGCCATTTCCCTGCTATATATATATGAGAATAGCGACTCACTCACACACTGATCTCAAGATGTTCAGAGCCATTAGAACTACACGCTTGAAATTTGGTAAACAAGTTTCATTTGTTGAGTAGATGATCCGCGAAGAACAGATTTTGAGAGTAAATCGAAAATAAATTTAAATGTGGTTTATACAAACTAGCATTTGCTAATGTGATGAAAATTGGCGCAAAAGACGAGAAAAGGGCTACAAGAATATTTTTCGATACAATCGAAATCTTAATGCTGTATAGAACTTGGACATCAATAAATTAAAAGAACTGTACATAGTCGTACAACATCACTAAGTACAAAATAAAATGAGAGATCAAAGACTAGCCCTTTTATACTTTTATTTTCTCATACAAATAATAATGTTCAATTTGGAAATCCCTTCTAATGATAAAAGATGATCATAATATCTTAAAATTTTATAATTAAATTTATATATCGATAAAAATTTTATTTCATCCTACGTATATACTTTTGTAAAAAAAAGGTATTATAACTCAGTTTAAATTCTGTCCGGGAAGGTTGGTTGTAAAAAGAATATTGCTCGCTTTCACTTTTTACGTAAAAAGTTTCGTGGGTTGAAGGCATTTTAAATGCAATTAGTATTCTTTTATTAAATCTCCCCTCTCACATCCTGAAAGTAATTTACATGTGAGAAATAACAAAATCAACTGCACATATCATTTTAATCTGTGGACTCCTGCGGTGTGGGGTGTTATGCAAACACGTTTGCTTTTGAAATTCTTTTAGATTTAAGTAGTTTCATTGGGATTAAGTAGAATATCTACAAGCAAAAAAAATAATATTTTGAAGATAAAAAAAATGGGGAATTCTTTTTTTTATGTTACGATAACATTGAATGAAGACAATTATTATTTTTTTTTGATAACCTGGAAGATGGTGCCCAATTTATTTGTTTTTAATTTGATAGAGAACTGAGCGATAGAAATTTCGAGAAAGATGAGTAAATAGAGATAAATACATCGATTAAAAACTGATTTCAGAAAAAAAAATGATTATGGCAGTGCTTCTCAAACTTTCAAAACTGGCGCCCCCCTTTTCAATCACAATTTTTATCGCACCCCCTTATACATAATAATTTACTGAATGCAATAATAATGCACTTTTACGATAAAGCAACAATATTTATTATAAAACCGTACAAATTCATGACATAAGTATTAAATTTTGTATATGTTACTTTTAAGCAAAAAAAAGTTAAGTAATAGGATAATTACTAAGTTCTTTTTCCTTTCTCTGATTTTTAAATTGGAACATATCACAAAATGCGGTGGCTGCTTAGAAGACAAAATATAGATATCAGCTAAATATACAAAATGAACTCAGAGGGTCAATTTCTTATCTTAAAACTCTTTTCAAAAACTTTGCTCTGTAAGACAAGCCCATGGAAGTAGCTAATAATTATTAAACTTGTTCTTAATTTAGTATTAATTAATTAGTCATAAAATACTCTGTGCACCACTCATACATTAAAAGCAGTGTTTCTCAAACTTTCAATACTGGCGACCCAATTTTCAATCATAATTTTTGTCTCACCCCCCTGTACAACACTAATGTATTTACTGCAATAAAAATGCACTTTGAGAGAGAGTTACAATACGATCTTAATTATAAACCGTACAAATTAATACGATAAGTGTATTAAATTTTGTGTATATGTAACTTTTAAGTAATATATATTTTAAGAAAATTACTTAAAATATATATTACTTAGAGAATTATATGTTATTTTCTTTCTCTAATTTTTAAATTGGAACAGATCGCAAAATGATGTATTTAATTAAAGATTTATTTCCTTCAGCATTCATTTCTCAAAGTACAAATGTCATTAGAAAAATAGTCTAGTCAATGTCGCTCTCTATCATATCCATCACATCTGGCATTATAGGGTACGTTTGCGTGAGTCTGGGCAACGTATCGGACGTCTGCGCAAAACATGTAAAAATGCTTTTCCTCGTACAATTCCAGTCAGTTTTGGTCAACTCGATACTCCTATAGCTACCAAATCTAGCTTGAATGTACATTTTTTTAATTTCCACGTTAATTGTAATTCACGGTAATTAAGTATTTACGGCAGTAGATTAAAACAATATCATACATACATTTTTAAGTCGTAAGCAAACATTCGACCATAATAAAGAATCAACAAGTACACAGACGAACGAGCATGGTTCCGAAAATTAAATCAAGGCGATCTTCTCAAAAATACTTAAATTTTGGATTTACCACTACTGAAGTAAATGAAGGAAAAAAAAAAAGCCCCAGCTCGATATGTGTTAAAACTTACAAATCTGTAGAACAACATGTGAAAGTTGTTTTTAAAACATGTAAAATCATTTAGCTATGTTGGCAAAGAATTTTAAAAAGTATTTTCTGAATGAGGACAACTTGGTAGCAAGTTACGAGTGGATTAGGGATCTATTTGAAGATACTCCAGAAGGGCTCTCAACTTCCGAAGAAGAAATCTTCATAGATTTCACATCCAGTGAAAAATTAAAAGGCAATTTTGTATTAAATCGCTCTTTGAATTTGGGGTAGAGGTGGATGAGGAATTATCTGTACTGAAAACAAACGCACTTCGTATACTATTACAATTTTCAACATCCTACCTTTTTCAAAACCGGATTTTCTGCAGTGGATGCCTTGAAGACAAAATATAGATCTCAGCTAAATATAGAAAAATAACTCTTTAAATGTCAATTTCTGATATTAAACCTTCCTTTGAAAAACTTTCCTCTACAAGACAAGCCCGTGAAAGTCCCTAATAATTATTAAACTTGTTCTTAATTTAGTAATAAAATTGATTGAATATTAACGTCGCACTGTTCAGCTGCACGAGGGCTTTTGACGACGGACCACGTAATTTTGAACCATGATCAAGTGACGTGGATGACACCTGAGCTGGCACCACTCTCTCCTAACTACCACACCACACCAACGGGAAAACGTTTCAACTCTCAACAGATTTAACGTGCATCGCTGCCCTACACGGCGGGTCTTTAGTGGTACTGGGCTCGAACTCGTGACAAGGCAAGCCACGATCCGATACCTATACCACTCGGCTACCGCGGCCAAATTCAGTAATAAGAAATTATTTATAAAATACCTTCTTCAGTACTGGTACATCAAACGTATACTGGCTGAAACACCGACTCTTCGCACGAGTTCATTTTTTAAAAAAATAAAACATTATTCTTTATATAATAGCTGAACTGTAAGGAGAGTAAAACTGTGTGCACGACATTGTATACAAAAATGTAAAATGATTTTTTTTAAGATAAATGCTATAATTGTAAATAACTGTTTAAAAGAACTGTAATTTTAAACCTCACACAATTAGCATTTAGAATTAATGTTAAATTATGAAAAAGAATATAAAATTCCGATGAAGAATAATTGTGTTACTTTTTAACATTTAAAGCGAGAAGACTTCAAAATGTTTTAACCCGGGAGCAGGCGCGTACTCGATACTAACATTAATGGTAGTGCGGGGGAACTCAGTCACCCAAATCATTTGTTTAGAATTATTTTTACTGTACACGATACAAATCGGAATTCTAGTGAATATTTTAATTTATAGAAAGTATACTTATCTTCTTTCAAGGACTATTCAATTCTTTGATGATTTGAGAAATAATCCAATAAAACTGAACTAAAATGATTCAAAAGTACAAGACCATAATAAAGGACGCAAATCAGACACTTTTCAATTATCCTACAGAAATGTTAAACCAATCAATTATTTTCCAAATATCGCAAAACTCAATTATTTACAATTTCCCTAAGCGAAAAGCAAACGCATAAAAGATGGGAGGGAACTAATATTGATAATAACCATACCATAAGATTGAAGGTCAATCAAATGATTAGCAAACGTACTATGCAGCCTGGCTGAAAAGTGAATCATGACTTTCTTTTTTTTTTCTACAACTAATGTACAGTATTTCAATAATAATTACACACACACACACAGTGGTGAATATTGTTTATCTTCTTAGAATTTTTCTCAGGGTCTGGGTTTCGTTTTTTCTTTTAACGAGTAATATTTTATGTTAAAACGTAATAAAAAGATCTCTCATTGAGAAAATACAGCAAATAAAACAAATTTTTTTTTTCCTTAATTTGGTTTTGGGATCAAAGATAGCTATTTGATGACGGAAAAAAACCAGATAATAAACATAAATTATGTCAGTGTTGTGTGTATTTTTTTTATTATGGAAGAAAGCATTTTGTTTTACTTCTCTTTCCGGTTATTTTTTTTTAAAAAAATCTTTAAATTTTCGATACGCTCGCGCCCCCCTTGTAGGGTCATCGCGCCCCCCCAGGGGGGCGCGCCCCACACTTTGAGAAACACTGGATTATGGCATTTTTTATATGAGAAAAATATGAAATCTCAAAACAAAATTAAAAAAAACACAAAAACGCAAATTCTTTGAAAATCGAGGAAAAATCTTATCAAAAATTGTGTCGAACACAATACATGGGAAGTTACTTGCTTATAAAACCTACATTTCACAAATTGGTTGAGCTGAATGAAATTCTCGAAATAAGTAGCTTCTCTATAATAAGAGTACTCTAAAATAGTAGCTAAACATTATAATAATAAAAAGTATGCGTAACAATAAAATAAAGAACAATACTTTTAAATGGAGTTTACAGACTAGTATCTGTAAATGTGTCGGAAAATGGTTGCATCTGGTGAAAGTTCAAGTATCTATACAGCTTAACGGGGAATTTTTCTATTGTATAATTTTTTTTAAATACAATACTATTACATGATTTAAAATGGATTTTTCAAAAGTATACATGTTAATAAAGAATCTTACTAGTGTTTTTCGTTACAGGAGTTAAATTTAAATACCATTAAAATTACACTTCTTTTTTTTTTATATCTTACTTAGATTATTTTAAAAATATAATGTATGAAAAGTGCGTATTTGTAATAAATTGTTACGTACTAATGCAAGTGTTGGATAGAATTTTTGCAATCTTTTCCTGAATGTAGATCTTGAAACAAAATTTTCAAAAATATGTTTTATGCGATGAAACGTGCAAAACTATTTTAAATGTTCGGGAATACATTGGAATTGAAATTTATAAGCAAATTGGGATGATTATTTAAAATTTTGTATTTTTTACTGTTATGTTATTTTTAAATATAAATAATATAATGATTGTGGTAAATATATTTAAATATTTAAAAGTTGAAATATTGAATTGAATGTTGAATATATTGAACTCGTTTATATTGAATAGATATTTTAAAAATACCTTGCAGAAGAGTATAAGTGTAACAATTTAAATTATGTGATGTAAAATACGGAATGAATTTAACATTTTTCCCTGAAATTTAATTAAGAATTATTATTATTTTAAATTTAGATTCATTGTCAATTTTTAAGATATAATTTACAACTTGTTTTGTTTTCCAATCTTTACTTCAGTTATGTTTAATTTTTTTCATAGAGGCTTGCTTTATATAATTTAAATTTCTTTAACATAAATCTTTTTGTTTTTATTTCATTGATTTTACTTCAAAAATTTTGCAAATGCGTCATTTGCATTCAGTTTGATGTATAAATAAATTTCTTCAAACTCATCAGTTTTATGAATGATAACTGACCTAAGCAGGTAATTATTTTTTTCTTGTTTTTCAGATTCATAACTAAATAAATAATATCTTTTTATAATAATATTTCTGTGAAAAGTTTCAACTGGCTTTTATCGCGCTGAATTTCCTTGCCTCAGAAAAGTTCGTGAAGTTTCGTAAAATAAATTATTATTATTTTTTAAATAATCTTTTAAATGCAGCAGATTTAAAATCCCTCTTTATGAGTCATTACATACCGAAAAAGAAATTAAATTTAAATTATTGCATTTTCGCTATTAAATCTGTGCGGGGAATTATGAAATAAAATTTTATGATTTCAAAATTTAAAATAAATTGTAAGAAATAATCGATTTCTATTATTTTAAGAAAAGTATGCTTTTGTTCGTCTTTTCTATAGATTATACGTTTGAATTTATAAAAATGAATGCACCAAAGGTCAAATACTTGCAAGAATAATATTTTTCTTTCAATAGCAGAAACTATTATCTATAACAGGGGTCAGCAACCTTTTAGCTGTGACGTGCCAAACCAATCTACCAATTTGATTCAACGTGCCACACGGTGGGACACGTTTGAAAGAATTCGATTCACGCGATAACGCATGCAGAGTTACAGAATAGAAATCAATAATATAGGTATTAATAGTTGTATTGTATATTAATTTTGCATCATTTAAAGATATTTTTTAACATAAAAATAAAAAAACAGTATAAAATATAACAATTTCTTCAGCAAAAATAAAGAAAAAAATTGTACACATATTGAGCATTTTTAGACATATTTATTACAATAAGAAATAAACAACACAAAATATAAGTATTCACCTTCATTTTTGTTAAATAAAAAAAAAAAGATAAATAAAAATTTTTAATACGAGCCTAGTGCTTGTCCCGCCCTACTTTCATAACGTAAAATTACAGGTATAAGTAGTGACTTTCAATTTGAAACGATTCTGAGCATTCAGTTGTTATACAATCTCTTTGAGGACTCGAAATACTTTTCATAACAGGAAAAATATTTTGCTTAGATATGCAAAACTAAAAGTGGGACAGAGAGTGGGAAGCAAGTACATGCAATTTTCTCTCTTCAAACAACAAAATCTCTCCAGCAATGAGTTGCAATAATTTACAAATATCTGTAACTTTATCTTTAGTGTTATCTTTCAGATTTTTTCATAATTCCGTAAATGTCCATAATTCTGAAGATGTTTGTCAAATAAGGTCCATTAAAAATTTATCAACAACCATCCTCAAAATGGACAAATTTGTAGAGTAGTGCTGAATGCCACTGATAATTTTACCGCGTGTCACATGTGGCAAGCCTGCCATAGGTTGATGACCTCTGATCTATAATATAGGCTATTATCTGAAGTGTAGGACTAATTTTTTCTAAGTTAAAAAAAAGTGAAACTTTAGCCAATATTCAGAGTTTCTTAAAGTTACTTTCCATTTTTATATTTTTCTTCATATATGATATTTTTAAACTGTAAAAAATGAATATTTAAAGTTATATAATTTATTTCATTAATAGAGCTTGGCTCCCATGAATTGTTGAATTTAAGAGATGCATGGAAAAGCTTGATCCTTAAAGAAACAAGATTTTTATATCATTGAATGTTTGTTTCAGTGTTAAATCAACTGCTTGAAAATGTATAGTGCGTTTGTAGAGCAAAATTCATCCTTTTAAAATCTATTAGATTATTTCAAAACTTTTTCATTTATGTAGTTTTGAAAATTTATTTAAACACATTTTAAGAAATTTTATGATTGGCACTCATCAAATAAAAGTTGAAAAATGAGAATGTATTCAATATCATTATATATTAATCAGAGTAACACACACACACACATAAAACTATACACGATTTAAAGTCCAAAAACAAAAAAAAAACAATATTCCATTAAGAATGAGAAAGAAATTTATTCCAAAAATGTCCATTTGAAATGAAAACAGTTAAATAAATTAATAAAAGCAAGGATAATAAAGCCAAGCACATTGAGAAAGATTTTAGAAGATAAATGGTATCAAATTATGGATAAGCAAAAAATTTTCAAAAACTAAAAATTTGATGGAAGTCAAACGTTTTCTTAATCATTTCGTTTCTGTAATACTTGAAAATATGAACAGTTTAATCGCTTATTAATGTTATAGGACGTAAATATTACGCAGGGAAATAATGCGCTTCGCTTACTTCCGAAATCTCTTTTCCGGGGAATTCTCGATTCTTCCTCCGGGAAAAGTTGTGTCATTTCGACGGGCTTGTGACTAAAAGCTCGGGGATCACTGATAAAATACATTCATGTAATCGCGTGTACAAACGCATCTCTTTCTCTCTTTTAATGCAATTATTTCCGAATTCAACAGAAATTTTACCTTTTATATAAGTGATAAAATTCACAGCAGTTTTTAAGAGAGATGAAAACATCGATGATATAAATAAAAATAATTATATTTCTGCACTCTTAAGCAAAGTATTTTGTTAAAATGTATACTGTAGCATTATTTTGTGTATAAGAAAGCGCAATACTTTGTATTAATTTTAAAGCAATAAGTTTAACTGAAAAAATTCCTGAAATCAAGTATTTTATTTTTATTCGAAATTTATCTCATGTTTTTATTTTTAAAAAAAGGGATGACAAACAAATGAATTTTAAAATGCAACACAAAACTGATTTTTTTAAGGACGTAGTCAAAATCTGTATAGTACTTATTTCTACAACACAATTCAGTAACGGATTGAAAGTCTTTTTAAAGTTTGACAATTCCTTTCTTTTAATATTATGCAATAAGTCGTAAAAATTGCATTCTTATCTTCATATAATCAATATAATAAAAAATATTAATAATTAAGATCACGCGCTCTTTGTTTATAAATCCAAATATCTTACTTAAAAATGAAAGAAAACGTATATAGTCTATTTGTCCTTTAGGTTTTGAAATTTAAATCTCTTTTTTTTACGCATAATTTTTTGTTTCACATAACTCTAACGTACAAAACATAGTCATTTATATGATATACTTAATGTAGAATAATATTAGATCAGATAATAATATGTAATACTTAGGTTTCAATTTCATCTCACTATAAAAAGTATTTTTTAACTTATCAAATATCACACTTTTATTTTTCTTTCAACTGCCTGAGAATATTTTATTAATTTTCAAAGTTAGCTTCAAGTTTATCTCGGAAAGAATAATTATTTCCAGAATTAAAAATTAACTGACTTTTTGAAATTCTGAAGTGGTTAAAAGAATGAAATGTCATTATAACATATTAAAAAGTGAAAAATAAAATGCTATAAGAAAATAAACTTTTTTATTTTAACGAATTTATATTTATTTACATGCCTCATTAAGGCAATTAACCACTATTAACATCAATAAAGTACTTATGCTGATGTGAAAACCAAAAAGAAAAAAAATGAACTCTTTTCAACAGTTTATCTATTTTTTTTAAAGATTTTTGATAAATGAATAATTTACAAAAAAACTTACTACCACACACAATTAACTTTCCTAAAAAAATCTTATCTCATTTGTTTCTAAGAAATTTATCTCATATGAGGTTGTATTTTAATTGTTTATTTTACTGTAATTATTCTTGGAACTGCAATTTTTACTAGCGAGGGAAAAAAGGGGGTCGTTTTTTTTAAACTTAGCATATTGGCACAGGAACAGAAATTTCACTAATTTTCTTATTTAAAAGATGTTGTTTTTCAGAGTTCCTTGAAAATTTTAATTGCTACAACTATTTATTTAATTTTTATTTCTCCGCTTGAAATCAAATTGCCTGACAAATTAGTGTATAATTTATATTTATTTCAAACATTTTCACAAATTAGCCTACTTGATTTATTTTCAGATCCTAATTAACGCAAACATTTTGCAATATACTAAAAGAAGTTCAAACATTAAACATTTTATATGACTCGAAATTTAGTTATTTTACTATTTTTAATTATTAATTTCAGTTGACAATAATTAGAACTGAATAATAATTATAATATGAAGGAATAATAATTATTCGCGATAATATGGCAATAGTTGAAATGTAATTTTGAATTATTTATCTAAGTCATAATTATCGTGATAACAAACACCTGATATTAAATATTATGAATTATTGTACTAAATGCTTCCAAATTCGTATTTAATTTTCTTTTTTTTATGGGCATGTAACAGCTAGATTTTTTTGTTTACTTATACAACGTGATTGGCTTAAAAATCACTTCTCATGATGTCAGATGATCATTATATATTAAAAACTAAGTTAAATTTATATTTTTTACGTAATTGATATTTTATTCTATGTATATACATTTTTAATAAGTTACAAATGTATTATAATTTTATTCAAACTTTGCCGGGAAACGTTTTGGTTGTAATATGAACAATATTCGTTTTCTCTTTTCACTTAAAAAAAACCCGTGGGTTGAAGGCATAAAATGTCATTAGTATTCTTTTATTTAATCTCCCCCTCACTCACTTCCTAAAATTTATTTACATTTTCAATTACAAAATCAACTGCCCATAACATTTGAACCTGTGGACTCCTGCGGTGTGGTGTTTTACGTAACGCACGCACTCTTTTGAAACTCTTTTGGATTTAAAGAGTTTCACTGAGATTACAGGTAAAGTAATATATTTTTTAAAAAAATAATATTTTGAAAACAAAAATAAGGTGGGGAAAATATTGAATGAAGACAAGAATTTTGACAACATCGAAGATGAATCCCAGGTTTTTTTTCTATTTTTTTTCTAATTTAATATAAATGTGAAAGATAAAAAATTTTTAAAAAAGAGAGAGAAATTCTGATAATAATAGATTAACTGAAAATACCATGGTTAAAAAATATCATCGATTTGAAAACCACTTCTAAAGAAGTATATAAGATGTCATAATACCTTACAATTTTAATTAAATTTAAATTTCGATATAATTTGTAATTTATATACTTATATTTTCGTTCCATGTATATACATTTATTAACGGAGTTTCACACAAAATCGAGTATAATAACTTAATTCAAACTTCTTCCGGGAAGGTTGGCTATAAAAAAACATTACTCACTTTCTTTTTCTTTAAAAAAAGAAAAGAAAAAGGTTCTGTGGGTTGAAGGCACTGAATGCCTTCAATCTTCTTTATTGTATCTCCCCTCTCACTTTCTGAAAGCTGTTTGAATTTCAAATTATGAAATCAACTACACATATAATTTTAATCTGTGGACACGTTCCGTGTGTTTTATGCAACGTAAACCTGCTTTTGAAACTCTTTTATATTTAAAAGTTTCTTTGGAATAAGAAGTAACATAGTATCTATAAGCGAAAAAATATTTTGAACAAAGTAAAAAAAGGTGTGTAATATCGAAAGAAGACAATTACTACGATAACATCGAAGATTGTACCCAATTTTTATTAATTGGATAGAGATATAAACGACATGAATTTTCAGGGTAACTCTGATCTAAGCACAACAAACTAATAAATAACAGGAAAAAAACAATAATTATGATATTTTTATATGAGAAAAGTATATAATCTTAAAACAAAAACACAATTCTCAAAATTCTTGAAAATCAGAAATAAAAAATATTGCTTGGAGCGCAGTGCTTGCAAAGTTAATTGCTTAAAAAACACACATCTTTCTGAAAATGATTTGCATGAACATAATTGTTGAATTTATTAACTTCGCTGATAAGTAAATACAAAGAATAAGAGTTAAGCGTTCCAAAACTGCAAACTATGCGTAATAGTAAAATAAGAAACAATAATTTTGAACTTGGTTCGAAAACTACCACAGACTTATGTGTTGAAAATTGATGTGCCTGGCCAAAATTAAATTATATATACTGCTTAACAAAGAATTTTATAGAGAATATATAGAGAGAGGTTTCCAACTCTTATCCCCTTAGGAATATAAAACTGTAAAACATATTACAATAAAACAAATTTTTAATATCTATAGAACAAAATATGTTTCAAAATACAGTCAGACCTCCATTTTACAGACCTCTGTTTTGCAAATTTCTCTATTTTGTGAACTTTTTCCTGGAACCAAGAACATTTTATGATTTTCTTCGTAAAATAACCTATAAACAGAGAAATGCATTTTCTATTTAGCTAACTTTTTCTCTTGTAATTTGATTTTTTTCCATCCCTATTTTTAAAAATACTTTTCTAGATATTTATAATTACTTTCCCTTTTAACACATTTTATGGTGATCAATAAACTTTAACTGGTTTTACATGGTACCTAACTCATTGCCGTAATTTTTCAAACAAAATTAACTGATTTTATCAGTAATTAATTTTAAGGACGTATGGGATAATGTATGCTTTTCTTACTAGTTAGAAAATAATGTATGTTTAAAATTACTTGTAGGTATAAGATTAGAAAATGTCATAAAGTGTTGATTCATTTTAATGTAAAATTATTTTTTAAAATTGAAAATACAGTGTGATTCTATACAATTTTTTTTCTTGTTTTCCTTTTGGATCTCGTTTTGATGGTAAGATATACAAAACAGACATTAATTTATGAAAAAATTGCATAATTACTTTTTTAATAATCTATAGTGTTTTTAATTTAAAATATTAGTTTTATGAGGATTCTACAGTATATTAAAAGATGAATCTCTATTGAACGAATTTTCCACATTACGAATTTTTTCCGAGATTTAGCGACTTCGTTAAGTAGAGGTCCAACTGTATATATATATATATATATATATAAAATATATGTATATATATATAATATATGTATATATATATATATAAATATATGTATATATATATATATATAAATATATGTATATATATATATATATATATATATATATGTGTGTGTGTGTATATATATATATAAATATATGTATATATATATAAATATATGTATATATATATATATATATAAATATATGTATATATATATATATATATATATATATATATAAATATATATATAAATCTTACTTTGCTTCAAATATTACAAGTTAAAAATAATAAAACAATTAATAACTATAGGATGCATAATTCGGTTGCAAGAAAATAATGTAAATGACTTTCTTATTTTGAAATGATTTTTTTTAGTTCTTAAGAAACTCGAACAATTGAAAAGTTTTTATGTAAGACACTCATTAAATGTATCAATACCATTTCTCCCCAAATTACCTTCGTAACGTTTTCGAAGATTTTAAAGTTTTAAAAATGGAAAAAACACACACAGTGACTGATACGCATAAATTACAATACTCTACGGTTTTTCTTTCTTTTTATTATTATGTGTCAAAATATTACTGAAATATGTGAAGCAATATTTCTAAAAATTTATTTTTTATATCTATATAGTATTAATCTTAGCTTAAAAATCAAAAGAAGTACTTCATAGTATAAAATACTTAAGTATTATTAGTTTTAATATTATATTCAAGATCTTTAAAATTTACTTCTGTCCATAACTAATTACTTTTTTATTAACATTTCAATTTCATATACATACATACATATATATATATATATATATATATATATATATATATATATATATATATATATATATATATATATATATATATATATATATATATATATAAGTTTAGTTTTTTCATTGATATTCTTTAACATCAAAGTATTGTTAGAAACTGCTCTGTATTCAACAGATCAAAAAGACTTAGATAATCTTTGTAATTAGTTACAGCAAATTAGCACATTTTTACACATTTCCTGAACTGTATTTCAGAAAATCATCCAAAATTATACACGTAGCAGTTTTAAGGCAAAATAGAGGAGGTAACTTTAATTTTTGAATTCAATTAATGGCTTTTTAAAAATGTACTCAAAAGATCTTATTTTGCAATTATCTTTATGGTCTGAGAATAATCATTTCGAAAATTAGTCCGATGATAAGTGTATGGAAATATAAAGTAACCTCTTTTAAGAACCATTAGAAGCGCAAAATATTGTTAAATATTTAAAATTACCTTTTAAAGTCTGAGTAACGTTGTAGCCTTTCTTGTCGACAAAGAAACATTTTTATGCAATCTTAATTTTAGGGAGGAAAACATAGCCGAAATGTGCAAAGTAGCAGAATTAGGAAATTCTTCAACAAAAATTCTATCAAGCTTCAAAACGCTTGTGTTATGCAATAAAAAAATCGCAAGTAATTAATTACCCATAAGATATTCAATTGAGAAAACAATGAACACCCAAAATTTAGGCCTATCGAGGTTTTTTTTCTTTTTTGAAAAAAATGTAGCAAAGTTTGAAAATACTGATTATTATTTTATTATTCTTCTTTGATTAATACAAGAAATGAGCAATGTTCGAAAAAAAACACTTCTAAGACTTTAACCTAAAAAAATCGGTTTATTAAGAAATTGTATATTTTGATTGTTTTAGTATATAATATATAGTTTGAACACGTATCACTGACATCATATGTACATGGTTTTCACTTTTGTTCGTGGACGCTGTAGCCTAGTGTTCATGGTCATGAACTTGTGGCTGGCATTTTAGTCCTGATGCCGCTGACGCCTCGCCGTATAGATGAGTTGATGCCCATTAATTCCCCACGTTGATGTAAAAGTTAGGAGAGTGTGGTGCTACCCTAGTGTTATCCTCACAAAACATTTAGATAAGCTTTGGACTCCTAATTTTGACTGCGGTTCAAAATTATGAGGTTCGTTGCCAATAGCCCCTAATAAAAAAAACTCTAATCAAATCACTGTTTGTTTGTTTTTTATTCATTCGTACAGCTTTAGAATGCATTTATTTTACACATCATAAGAGCAATTTATGCTAATTTATAATGTCCGTTTCCAATTTAAATGTTGGTTGAGAATCGAATTTTTTAACCCCTTAACTGTCAATTAAAAGTTACGTGATTCAACCCCTAGAATCATCATTTTCACAAAGGTGCAAGTTTGCGATAAATTGGAGGGGAAAGAAAAGGCGCGTAAATAAACGAGTAATTTTTTTGTCGACTACCCCATAGAGTAACAACTTTCGTAGTATTGGTACGCAAAAGGATTTAGAAAAAAATATGTCATTAAAGAATATTTTATTCGATTCATATGATAATAATAGAACAGATTAATTCCCTTATATATAAGTGATAGGATATTTTCTATTAATTTAAACAATTGGCCAGTAAATCAGAAACCAGTAAATCAGAAACCAGTAAATAAGATCACATTTCGTTTTACAGGTAAAGTGAGTACATAAAAAAATCTAGCTTCTTAAGTAATATTATGAAAAGTCTCTAGGAATACTTAAAGCTCAAATAAACTCAAACATTTGCAGCACACAGACGATGTTGTCAAAAACTAATTATGTGCTCTTTAAATTGTTCGAAGAAACTAATATAAGCACACATACTAATAAAATTTTGTAAAATAATGTCGTGATATGAAATTTATTGTTGTAAAAGTCAAAAATGAAACGAAGTCAATATAAAGTACTCAAAAAGCAAACGAAATTAATTTTTTTTAGTCATTTTTAACGAAAAACATAAGGTACAGTTGTGAAGAACATAAATTACTCATATTATAAGTGTACAATTATTTTACATTATAGAAAAAAAACTTTTTTCTAAATTAAAATGTTAAGAATTACTTCATTAATAACGTAAAGTACTTTTTTCCTCCGTAATAAAATAACAATTTTAAATAAAATTAGGCCCCTCAAAATAATGCGTTGTAAGGAAAATCCCGAAGTTTTGACAAACTTAGCACTTACATTAAGCTAGTTTTAAAAAAAAGCTTTTAAAAACAATTAGAACACATCTAGCTCCTCACCAGGCACTCTGGGTATTTTCAATTTATTCATAAGAAGGGTTTATTAAATGTGTTTAAAATTTAATTCTTAAAGAAAAAGAAAGGACGGAAAAACGAATTGTGCAGAAAGTAAGGAACTGATGTATTTTTAATTATCAGTTAATAAAGAGAGGGCCATTATCCTCATTATTTACCCTCAATCATAATCATTCATTTTCCCTTTAAAACTAATTACAACATTTTAATTATACAGCATTTTTTACATAATAAATTGTCCCTAATGCAAATTCTCCGTAAATATCATGATAATTTATCCTTACTTAGTATTTAAAAGTTGTATACTTCCTTCCTACTTCGTACATTAAATTTTATTTAGCTCATACAGCCACTCAACTCTCCTCTACAGTTTGAATACCTCTTCAGTATCTCTCTCTCTCATCGCTACCTTCCTCTATTTTTCATCTTTCCCTTACCCCTCTACAAACAGGCGCTTAGTTCTCAATTGGTTCTCTTGATAAAGGGTGACCAAACAGTCCTGGCTCTTTGAGCTACGGCTGAATAACGAGTGCGACAACTGAGATGCTATTTAACTTGCTTGACTCCACGTCACACTTGGAGAGTGGGATCCAATTTCATTCAGGGCGCAATAGACCCGTGATATTTGACTCTAAGTTAATAGAATTGCCTTAGGCGTTACATAAATATACCACTATTCAGTATTTTGCTATTTAATGTTACTTCAAAGAATATATTTATATTAAATGCATCGGAAATTTATTCAAACGAAGTTTTGCATAAGAGTAACCGATCAATTGTAAAATTGCGTGTCTCATTTTGAGATTCTCATGCATCTATTGAAAGATAAAAAAGCTATATTTTTTTCAAATAAAATTGTTAAATGATCACATATTAACTATGTATGTCTATACATTTATAATTTCCTTTTTAGTTCAAATAAAATAAATATGTGCGCAGTATCTCTTTATTTTATGTATACCATGAAATTATTTGAATGAAGTTGTTGAATTTATTTAATTTAATCATCTCTATATTGAATAAAATATGGTCAATAATGTTAGAGTGAAATAGCTTTTTATAACACTTACAAAGAATACACTTATTAATGTTATTTTTTTTACTTCCAAACATTTATGTTCAGTGAAACAACTTGAAAACTAGGAATGATTGTTGCCAAAAACCTAGTACTTATGAATCGTAAAAATTTATTCTAGATAGCAATTTGACAAGTATGTGCAAAGTACGAAAAAGAAAACTGGAAAAGAATTATGTATGCCATACTAACTAGTAAAAATTAAGTAAAGTAAGAAAATAGCGTATGTATAAAATGCAGGTATACAGAACTGTTAGAATGCTAACATTCCCATATTATTTGCAAATGCATTAATATCAAAGTAAAAGTGCACAATTACAATTTATTTTTCATTGCAACTACAATTAGTATTTGCATTGTAGCTGCACATCATTAAATTTCACCATTTTTTTAAAAATCCGGAGCAAACACGCAATGATAGAATTTCTCAAAGAAAAAATATATTTTAAAAGAAAGAATTATTTTTATTATTATATAAACTAAAAAAATAAATGTATAGTTATATGCAATATTTGTTATGCAACACTAAAAATGCAATACTAATTATGGTTGAATACAATACTTTCATGCAACATTAAAATGCAGTATTAATTTGATTCAATGCAATATTTTTATGTAACACTGGAAAAATACAATATAAAACATAATTAAAGTAATATTTTTTAATTCATCAAAATGAACGAATCCAGAACTTTTTTAAAAATGCATGTTTAATCAAATAAAGTTCTTTTGTTAATTAAGTTTGCAAAAATGTTTATGATTAAATGCAATGTATTTCTTTTTCATCCCGAATAAATATGCAATGCAGAGAAAATATTTGAAAACATGCTCTGAATCAAATGTGAGCTTGTCTTGTTATATATACATATTTTTTTTAATAAAAATAGCTTAGCTTAGTTGCAATATGAATTTTTATGCCTTTAAAAATATGTAAAGCGAGCAATTTCTTTCTTTAAAATGTATCCATTATAAAAATACAAAAAAATGTGCTTTTTAATACATCATATGCATACTAAGCAGTATGTATATATTGAAAACTTGAATTTACTGTCTTTGCACCGAATGCGAATATTTTTTCCAGACGAATACACCGCAGATTCTACACACGCGTACTAATGACTTTTTCCCTCCCCGGGCATCCCCAGCTAAATAAATCAATAATCGAACCAGCCCCAGGCTCGTTTTCGAAAGACCTGCGAAACGGTCATGGTTAACAACGGTTTTGTGGGAAATTAAATATATATGAATTATATCAATTGAAATTAATGAAAGTTACAGAATGTACATATTAATACCTTTCGATCATTTCATTTGCACGTCCCCATCTAAAAGCAATGATGCTATAACATGATGCCGCTTCAATAATCCCCGTATAAAAGTTACTTTGCACGGTCCCGTCCCGGGGCACCCGCGAGCTGGCTACGTCTAAATAAAGCAACTTCCGAACAGGTCCCAGATACTCCAGGAGGGAAGTCACCGTACTTAATCCTCAACACGAGGCTTACTTTCTTTTTAGGTACTTCGAAACCCCCGGCTGAATTCTTGCGTCATAGATAATGTGCGTAGTACAAAGTTTTCTAGGTGTTCCTGCTCATGGGCTTGTTTTTCCGAGTTTAGTGACGTGGCATCATATGTTTGGTTGAAAATTGGCATGCGCAGATCCTTCGACTGCCCATTGGCTCGCTCTTCATATACCTAAGCCCAGGTGCATGTTGCTTCGCATTCAACGTGAGATGTCTGTTATTCGCAGTTCTTAACCAATGAACAAATAATACAGAATCAGTTAATAAACATAGAGCTAAGTCCTGGGACATCAGTTCCCTTAGAAGTTTCTATAGTATCAATTTCAGAACATGTACTAAGACGCAATGTAGCTGTCACAGACGAAACAAACTGTGAGTATAACTTCAGTCTAAGTAGTTGAGGCACTGATTTAGAAATTAGACAGCTTATAAAAATATACACTTACTAAATAAATTCATTTCAGATTTAGAAACAAAAAGTTGCATTAAAACATCCATTTTTTTCCTAACAACTGCAAACGAACCCTTAACGCGCACAGTTAGTTTTTGCACAACAAACATCTCAGGAATCTTTACATGCATTTAAATGCAACCTTAATTTTATTAACATTTTTCATTAAAGTAATTTATTAACTTTACAATTATTTGTCAATTTTAGGGAACTTTATTTTTTTTTAATTCCAAAGCAAAGTTTGCGCCTTTGCAACTACACTGACATTATAATGCATTCTTGAGCCTTATTTGGAAAACAAAAAAGCACTTATAACTAAAAGTCTGTTAAAATATTTTTGACAATAAATAATATTACCTAGTTTTGTTTTAATTTATCAGTTACCACTTTTTATGCATTTCTGAAGTTTTAGTTTCTTAGTAAAATTCGTAATAAGCGCTTAAGAACTTTCTCTCGTACAAGTAATAATACTCTTTTACTAAATGGATAGAAATAAAACAATGCATATGAAAAAATATTGTCTTATTATTTTAATAAACAAAACATTACTTTACTTTAGTCTACATAAAATTTTACACATTTTTACAAAGATTGTAAAAAAAAATTAAATGCATTAACTAGATTGCATTTTAATTTTTTTATTTATATATTAACATATATATAACGAGGAATACAAATAATCTAAATGAAATCAGAAGAATTATACACAAGCTTGATTTTTTAGTAGTAGTTTTCAAATTTCTTATTATGTGCGTAGATTTAGATAAATGTATTGTTATAAAATGTTTTATTAAACAATGATTTTCAAATTATAAAATTATTTTAATAAAGCAATTTTTTTGCGTTAACGAATATGATGTCTACGCATTTCAGTAAACTTCTAAATATCACTGATTCAATCTTTTAAATTTCTTAAATTTTATTCAAATTTCTGATGAATGATTTTATCATTTCAGAAAAAACTAATAAACACGGATCTAACAAAATTATTAGAGCTATTATACATTTCAGAGTAATTTTCTTGGGTTGATTTACAAACAAGTACTTTAAATTCCATGTTATCCACTTAATTATGCTGCCGCATTTATTATCTCAATAAAACTACATGCTCAACCTGACACTGGTTTGCAACTTCAAATTTCTCAAACAACTGATGACTTTTAGGAGTATTTACGTCACGCATTCAGAAAATTTCTAGAAAAATGAGGAAAAAGCAATATATTAAAGCAAGTTGAATAACAACAGGAAACATTAACATTAAGCGACTATAAGTTTAAAGTGTAAAACGAAAATTAGTATTAATTTAAAACTAAATACCTACGATTGCACTCCAAGTTTAAAAAAAAAACATGTTTAAAGAGGCATTATTATTATGAGGTAAAACAACTATGGTCAAGGGATTTCAGTTTCATAGCACATTTTTTTTTATTTGTACGCCTCTTAAAACTTTTCATTTATGCGTGTATGTAATAATAATACAGCTATTTTTCCTTCCGACTATAGCTTAACGAATGATAAATTTGTCTAGTTCAACCTCAAATACCAAAAAATATAGCACAGGCGCTAGAGTTCCCGTAGTTCTTAACAACGACGTATATTGATCGCCGTACCTCACAGCTCGGACGATCTAGACAGTTATTTAATATCTCCATAAAGGAAAAAGCTTTTTGAGATAGTTGTATCACTTAGATTATTCGAGATCGAATTTAAGCTGTTAACTTATTAAAAATATCACAGAAAATACTTTTGAAAAACTTTTGTGTGCATTAAACTGAGTAATAGTAGAGAAAAATCAAACCTGTTTGGTCTATTGATCTACAAATCGATCTACAAATTATGATATATATT
The DNA here is from genome assembly GCA_019973935.1 of Trichonephila clavipes. NCBI lineage: Eukaryota > Metazoa > Arthropoda > Arachnida > Araneae > Nephilidae > Trichonephila > Trichonephila clavipes. The sequence continues at coordinate 263,525 of BMAU01001374.1, read as the reverse complement.
TAAGCGCTTTTCTTATGAACAACCATGAAGAAAAGGTTGTAATATTTTAGAGGCATATTTTATTCATTTCTACAACAAAGTTCTTGTATTAGTGTTTTAATTTTTTTTAAAAAAGAAAAAATTAACGAAGATAAACTCGTTAAAAAGAATATCTGAAGCAAAAATAAATTGTAAAATCAAATTTATTACTGAAAAGACATTTATTATTTATAATACTTTAAAATTTATTCAGGTTAGTAGAGTTGATGATATATTTGTCTATTCATTACGTGAGCCTATGTAAAGTTTTCGAACGGAATTTCCATTCTGATATTTTTATAAATCTGCTTTTTCGAAGCATATTTTGCAGTTAGTGATACAGATATTTTTATTAATGTACGTATGCATTAGTAAGTGTTTTTAAAAATTTATTTCCGTATGGAAAAATATCCCTTTAAAAAAAAGAAGCGCTCAAAGGCTGTCTTCGGCTAACGTTAAAGAATAGGAGCCAAATCTGGATAATTTTTCAGATATAATTAATATTATATTCTGGCTTCACTAACCTGTATAGAATCCCTAATTTTATCATATTACGCATTTTTAGCCTAGTTGTCTCATTTTTTATTTTATAAAATGTGTTTCGCATTTTTTCTCCTTTACCGTAATATCTAATGAATTATCCCTTTACATTAAAAAAAACTAATTATTTATGAAATATTTTGGAATTTTAAAAACTTTATATTATAAACAAATGCATGAGTTAGAATGTCACAAATTGTTATAAAATTTGAGGCATTTTTTCCGTCTGGAAATGTGTTGTTCCACGTTAAATTCACGTTCACGTACATATGGCGAAAACAGCCTTTAAAAATCGTAAAACTTATTTAGTTCGTATTTCCCCTCATTTTTAGTTGCATATTTCAGTTTTGAGTCATCTGCACACATACAGAGGCACACTCAAATACTATAATTTACACTTAATTCCAAATCTTACGTTAAAATATGAGATAAAGAGTAAACTCAATTATAGTCATTTATGAAAACCGTATTTGCCGATAAAGCAGTTTTAGAACAGTGAAGCATCGGAACACAGTGTTCCACTTAAAAAAAATAAATAAAAATGGCAAGTAAAACTTTTTCTTGTTCTAAAGCAAATTACCGGATTCAGGGCTCAATACTTTTAAAACTTTTATTGGAAATATGTGTTTTAGTAAATTTAAGTTATACATTAGTGTATAATCATAAGGCCATTTACTAAAGCAGCTGCTCAAGTATCCGGTCCCAAATCCGGCTCAACTATCCATTTCTATACTAAGAGTATTGATAACTGTCGAAATCAAATCGTTATCTGTAAGCCCATTCAAACTGCGCGTGCCTTTTTCTAGTAGTCATGCACGAAAGCAAAACGGGGATCGAATACAAGCTCTTTACAAAAAGCAATCAATGGAGAAGCAATTCATCATTAGAAATGATGTATGCATAATTACAGTTTGCTTTGATGAGACTCAATTTATTTCAAATATCGAAAGTATGTATTTAGGAAATAAGAAAATGAACAAAATACCCACTTAATTTTTTCTATGCGAACAACATGATTTTACTTTCCTTTAACTTTTTATCATCTGTATAAAATAAATGATTGCATTACTTTTATTGGGGGTTATATATATATGAATTATGATAGTTTATTTAACATTTTACAAAAACTGATTTTTTACAGCATTTTATCTTAAAGATTCAAGTTTTATATGTTGATCAAAAATTCTACTGGCATATAAAATAAAATAGGCAAAAATATTTGGTTCCACATCCCTTTTTATTTGTTGAACTCTCAAATCCTTTCAAAAGTTTCAGTCAAGCTTTTTTTTCAAACTTAAAAAAGCTTTAACGTTTTCACTGTCAGTGCATCGTAGTTCAATTGTAAGCTCTTTGCTGTAAAAATAATTATTATGTTTGGAAAAAGAAATCTTTCAAGAGATCAAACTTTTCTCTCAAATTAAAAGTAGTCACGAGATTTTCACATAAAATCAGACTTCACTGACAGGTAAAAATAAAGATAGGCGGAACCTTTCGCCCAGCAATTGTGTCAGAAATAATAAATTTTAAAAAGGGACATTACATGCCTATCTATTATAAGTTATACTGCAATTAATAGCTACTCTCAGATTAGAATTTCTATTTTGTTTCGAGTTTCTTTCTGGAGAATAATTTATTTTAATTTTTAAATTAAGAAATATAAGTTTTCATTTATGCACTTAGACACTTAAAATTCCATATATATATTATGATTCAGCTGAAGAAAATTATAATTTTTCATGATAAAATTAAATTATAAGGAAATATATTTGAAAAATTTATATTCTTAAAACATCGTCTCAACTACGTCCTATCAATATATTACATATCAATTTCTAGGTCATTTTATAAATAATTCTGCTCTACTTAGGTAACTTTATATATAAAGTACTTAATAATTCACGTATCTTAATATTAACACTCCTATAGACAGAACCACTCTTCATGAACGATTTCAAATTAAGCGAGATTAAGCTTAATACTTTTATTCTTCCCGCTTTGAATGAATACATTGTTTTGTTTAAATAAACATATCATTAAGTAGCTACAACAAAAAATGAAATTTATCCCTTAGCAGAATATAACTTATCAAATGAAAAATTTAGTATTGAAATCCATGTGAAATTCTTTAAACTGTGAAGACTTTGTCTCTCCAGTAGCCTTAGTGTAGCTTCTAAATGCTACACTAAGGCTATTGGCTTCCCCTCTTTCTGTATATATGTGTGTGTGTTTATGTGGGAATGAATATATATATATATATATATATACATTTTTAACACATATAAGATAAGTAGGGTCTTTTTATTAGAAGAAAACCAGGTTTATGGAATGTTTAATTAGTCCATTTTGAAGAAATATTAACATTCACTCTTTGAAAAGGTCTTACAGTAGATAATTAGTCTTAATCACAATTTATACTTTCAACATAAGTATTTTATTTCATTTAAGGCCTTGGAACAATATATGATGACACAAACAATAATATATTTTTTTAATTTATGTATGACATTAAAAGAAAACCCACTCGTATAACTTAATGAACTCTAAAATCAATAGCGAAAATTTTTAAAAATATATTTCAATGCTTTCGTGATGCCTTTTCAAAAAAGGCGTACTTTAAATGAATGCGCAGTTTCCTTACACAGGGAGGGCGATTTTAATCATTGAAATATATTTACATCCTCTTTTTTAAAAGATATCAGAAAAAAAGGAATGCACACACTCTACTTATATTAACTTAAAGCTTGTTTAATTAGGATGCGTCAGCTCGAATTTTTAAGAATTAGTAAAAGCGGCTCCTCCTGGTTGAACATTGTTCGCCTAGCCCTTTGATTAGAATAACGTTGACATTGTCATGTAGCGGAAGCTCATTCATATGTATGCCGGGCTAAATTCGACGCGGAATCATGATTTCTTTTTGAAGATTTTCACATGTTTAATTTAGAATTTAGTATGACATAAATGTGAATGAGGTTCATTAAGAGGGTGGTACGAGGCATCCTTTCAAGCTATTGACAAGGAAGGCAAATATTGCACTATAATATACCACTCCAGCTAATTCCTCTTAGAAACTGAATTTAGTAATTACGATTTCTTTGGCTAATTGAAAAATTATTTCACATTTTCAGTTTTTAAAATAATAAAAGAAAGAAAAAAAGAATGCGCTGATCAATCAAGTTCAAGCAGTACTGCTCACATTTGTCAATCGTTGAAGTAAATATAAATATAATTTTGTGTAAGATACATACATCTATATATATAAATAAAGATACATATACTTTTGTAAGATACATATAACTATATAAATATAGATTCTTATGATTTTAGTAAAGACTATTTCCCCTTTTTAAAACTAATTTGCTTACCATGAGTTTGAGACTATTTTTTCTTACCGTAAACTGTTTTAAGCTCTCAAATATGAAAGAAGTGTAATAAGATTTTTTAAATTAGTGCAAAGGATATATATATATATATATATATATATATATATATATATATATATATATATATATCCTTTGCACTAATTTAAAAAATCTCTCTATATATATATCAAGGTATATATATATATATAATATATATATACATATATATACCTTGAATGTGTGTCCCTGCAAATGAGGGACGTGAAAGAGATCATATACAGTGGAATAGTTCGTAATAGTATGAATACTACAGTAAAATCTGGTATATAACACGCACTTTCAACACAAAAAAATATAATTGAAATTTACGAGTGCATGTTATACGTTGGATATAGAAACGATAGCTTGAAAAATAAAAAAAAGAGAGTTAAAAAAATTAGACTTTTTTTTTTCTACATATAGATTGGAATACCATTTATTTAAAAGAAATGACACATCTAATTAACTCTATAGAAGTGTAGCTCTAGAAGAATAGTATTTTTTCAAACTCCTGGTATAGTACCTCGAATAAATGATTTCAAAACATATTAGCATTGTGTATACGTACATTTCAATTTCCCGCGTAAAAAAGGGGTTGAGCGTTATTCGACGAATGTACCTAAAAATTAAAGAATGCAGCTTGAATTTACGGGAGCGCGTTATACGCCGGATTTTACGGTACTTATATAATTTTGATTTTAGTTAGTTTATGTTAGTTAATGTTTATATGTATGCTGTGTTTTGTGTACAAGAAATAAAATTAAGTTAAGCGGGGTTTTTTTAAAAAATTTTTATAATAATAGATTATTTTTAGTTAATATATAACAACAGAGAGAGAGAGAGAGAGAGAGAGTAATACAGAAACATTTATTTGTTTGTTTTTTATTAAAATGATTCAGTCATATCGTATTGAATAATAGTTTTTAAAACTGAAATTAATGAGACATGTATAAATATAAATGCAGAAATATAATAATTTCGAATGAAAATATTTTTTTTCTGAGAAAATTCGAAGTTTTGTTTTTAAGAAATAAAATAATTCCGAACGAGAATTATTTTTTCCTTGAATGCCAAATGATAAAAAATTATTTTTTTTAAAAGATTAAATTAATTTAAGTAATTCAGAACTAAATTGTATCAAACTTTTGCTTTGTATCAACGTAAATAATGAGGAGCAGACAGCAGCTTCTTTAATTTTTTAATAAAGTGAAAAACAATAAATCAACCTTTGTAAAAATGCAGCATATTGTTTTTTTCTTATGCAATTAATAGCAAAGTTCACATCATTATGAAACAAAATTACTTCAAAGATATTTCTAAAGACCGTCGGAGATTAAAAACTTGCGATGTTTTAATTGAATCACTTAAGACTTTTTGTTACAAATTATAACAAAAAATATGTTGAAATATTTAAATGTATTTATCTAATTTCTTATTAAATCTGAACTAAAGTCATTATTGAATCGAAAGATTTTTTTGCTTAAAAATAAATCATTATGTAACTCTAGGAGTTGTATCATTTTAATTGCGAGAGAAGAAAAAGAGAAAAGATTAGATCTCATTATTATGAAACAGATGTCATAATGTATTTTTTGGAATTGTACCATTTTAATTGAGAGAGAGAGAGGGAAAAAACAACTTTATATCTTTTCGTTAACTTTTCTCTTATTACGAGTTTTTTAAGCACGGATTATCTTTCAAAATTCACACTTTGCGTAACATAATTTTCTTACATCTTAAATTTTAAAAGCGAATGGAACGCGTTGTGCCAAATTGAATTAATTGATTATCAAAGCTTTAAGTAGCGTATTTTTTAACTTTTTTAAAATTGTTCGAGGGGATAGTTTAATTTGCAGATTTCAGCATTCAAGTGTTTCACGTTGTAAGAAATTTAAATTATGGGTAAAATTCATTTCTTTAAATAATTAGTTTTAATCAATTATTTTTTATCAATTATAATTAAATTATCGTAGAGTCAATCCAAACAATCGTGTATAGTAAATTTCAGCTAAATTGAGCCCTTTAAAATGTGAGAAAAAAACTTTTAAAGTTCTGACCCAGACATAGTTACAAGGCGAGTAGAAGAAAACCCGTTAATAAAAATGAGAAGCTTGTTTAATAAATGCAATGACTATAAAATTTGAAACTGTAAAAAAAGAGAGAGAAAGAAAGGGAAAAAAGAATGTTAAATACATCTGTAATATGTCTTGGTATTTATATAAGCAACATTTGTACTAGATTAACTTTTAACATCTTTAAATATAATCACTTTTATTTTAAGTTCTATATCAAAAATATAATTTAAATTTAGCATACAGAAATACAAGTACAAATATTGGGAGTACAGAACTTTAAACTTTTTCCTTTTAAATTGTAACTAAATACGAAATTTTTTATCTATTTCACGGTCAAATCCAACAGTGAACTGATGTAGAGCATATAGAATAAATGTAACAAAATGCAAGGAAAATAAAAATGTTTAGTATTCTTCTCTAAACTTCTAATAAATACATTTCTAAAATATCTGAAAAATTATTAAACCTTCAAAATAACGTTTATAAATGCATAAAATGAATTTTCAGAATTCTAGATTTTCAGTGGAAGAGCTGAAAGAAACTTAAAATGTTCGCATAACAAAGGTAAGTGCTAGTTTTTCTGAAACTTAATTCTTTAAAGAAGACTGCATTTCTTCAGATCCTTATAAATCGCAAGTTCTATCTTCTTTAAAAAGTATGTTATTATCAATATATATAAAGGTGCGTATACTTAGTAAATATATTACAAAATAAATTTAAAAAATTAGATTTTTAAAATTATCTTATTCATGATTTCAAGAAGTTTTTATAAAAAATCGAATGTGTACGTTTATGTTTTGTAAACACAGCATATATAAGTTAATAAAAAAATAATTTAACATTTGTTTTCTCTCTCTTTTTTTTTTGGTATATTTTAATGCTTCATAAAGGATTTGTTCCAAAAGTTAAAATTTTCTTAGCACGTTTTATATATTGAACATAATTATTTATGCATAGAAATAATTTTATCTGCAGTGAATTATATTTAATGGCCTTATAATTTTTTAACATTAAATCAATACTATTCTGCAAAAAAAGACACAGTATTCAAAAATAATTTTTTTTCCGAAGTACATGGCGGGGATGGAATAATTATAAAAATATATGTGACTCAGAGATATAAAGGTATATTAATTGTCGACAGTGCAATTTTATATCCGGAGAAAGAGTTCGTTAAAGGGAAAATTTATTAAATAAAGATTCATCATTACTTTAAAAACCCCATAAAACGAATTTTAAGTTCATATACACTAAACATTATAATAAATTGCAATTACTTACACTTTTTTTGTAAATTAATGTCTATTTATTTTATACATCATACCCATGAAAAAGAAATTTGCTAGGAAAACTAGAAAATAAGAAATATTGTCCAGAAATGTTCTGTATTTTCAACTTTAAAAAAGTAATTATGTAATAAAATTAATGAACTTTCATGACATTTTGTAATTTTAAGCTTGCAAGTAATTTTAAACATACATTTTTTCTAACTAGTAACTTAAAGCATATATTAGCACATGCATCATTTAATTAATGGAAAAATCTATTAAGTTTGCTTGCGTTTTTTGTTTGAAAAAATATTTTATCATTATACGCCTCGCATCTTTACAATGTACCAAAACCTCTTCAGGCGTATTTTCTTCACACTATAATCCACGTCGACTTGTTTCAACCAGTTTTACTATTTCATCGTACGAAAATCCAGAAATATTTTGAAAATAATGCGAAAAAGGTCGAACCACAAGAGAAAAAGTTCGTTAAATAGAAAATGCACTTCGCTATTTGGAGATTACTTTACGAAGAAAATCGTAAAATGGGGTTCTTGGTTCCTGGAAAAAGATCGCAAAGTAGAGATTCGTAAATTGGAGGGCTAACTGTATATGTATATATATCGTTAACAAATTTTACAGTTGTGTTTACGAACGTTATAATCAAAATACTTTCCGATTTTATTAAACACAATTATTATTACTTTATTAACAGAAAAAAAGAGAATAAATTAACGCTGAAAGACAAAATAAAAGCAGTTATGTTAAGAACGAGTAGTGGTGTTATACATATCCGCTAGTTAGACTCTAATAATTTGAAGAGAAGATCTTTTTTATTCGGAGGATCTTTTGTAAGTAGGAACCACCAACCTCCCCCCTCTCTTTTTTTTGCTGGGAGATTGCATTGTAAGATCTTCATTATTTACAGAAGAGCTAGCAATTTGGGATTTCATAACTACATAAAAATTAGCGCAATATTTAGTTAATGAATGGTTTATAAATACGTTTTTCTTTCTTTGTCAGAACTCGTGTAAATTTTACTTATAACTATAACGTCGAAGCATTTAACTAAAGGAAAGTACAACACATCTTTTACAACTTAAAAATTAAAAACAAAACTTTAATTTTAAAACACATATTTACCAAATAAAAAATACCGTAGGGTGTTTTATAATATTATAGTAATTATTATACTAGATGAAACTTCCGATTCCCCTGAAACGAATGATTAAGTTTTTAAAATATATTGTATGCGTCAGGATTCTGAAAATTGTATACGTACAAACATATAAATTTGTGTTCACCTTCCATAGTTATGTTTCAGTGCAAAAACTTTGTAATAAAACTTTTGTAGCGTTATAAAACTGTTCAAAATTTTCTCTTTAACTTAGAAAATAATTTTGTTTTCGATATTTTCTTATGCAGTTATAATGATAAACATATTATCCTTTGATATTTTTTATACTGAAAATTTATGCTATTGAAATGTTCGTTATTTGATACACAACAGGTTAAAGCCTCAGAACAATGGTTGCTTAAGTTATAATATTGAAAATATAATGGAATAGATTTTTTTTCTAAAACAACAATCTTAATATTTTAAAAATAATATAAAAAATTTAATTTCTTAATGCAAAACATTTTTGCATGCCATCGTTTTGTCTTACATTAAAAAATAATGAAACGATAGAATGTGTAAAGTTTTTGCACAACAAAAATGTAATACCATTTAAGTAAAGTGTATTCAAATGCAGTGGGAAAATCATTTTATTTTTTCCGTATCATTTTTTAACAATACAATTTGTAACATAAAATATCGCAATCCATAGAACTTGTTGCGTTTCTGAATCCTTCAAAATATTTTATTTCACATTATTGTGTATAATACTTCAATAAAAATTCTTATGAAACATATAATACAATTGAAAAATAATTTCTTAACTGCATCAACATTTTCAGTTTTTACAATGCATCATGCTTTCATTTATTTTCAAAGATAAACAAAAAGTAACATTTATTTCACTTCATTTGATAAACGTTTGTGTTATTATCAGCTGATTACTGAAGCATTATCACCTATGCATTAATTACTCTTATCCCTTTTAGCCTACATCAAACGTATGCCCATACGGCGATCCTATTTCTACACTCACCAAACATTGAAAAAGAATCACGAATGCTTCTCGTACGCAGCCACCCCGAGCTTCAGGCAAACTGTGTCGGGGGCGGGTCGTGCCGGCTTTGCCCGGAAGACTCGGCGCCCGATCCCGTGTGTGTGAACATAAAGCGGAAACGCTTTCAAAATCTCCGAGTCTACTTTTGCACACATTGGAATTCAAAAGACGCGTTTTTTTTTTTACTTTTTACTTTGTATTTGTCCTTGAAGATTAATTAATACACAGAATAATTAATTTTGATGGATAATTTGAATATTTAATTGCGTTCCTTTTTTAAAAATGATTCCACGATCTTTTTTGTTCGAAATTCATTGATTTTAGCTCTACTTAGTAACCCGTCGAATAAAAAGATGAAATATATGAATCCATTTAATTTTCTTCTTAATTGCACTTTTACAATTTTCATTATTTGAAAAGAAAGAACGAAAAAAGAGCTTTATTTAATAATTAATTAACAACTGGGTGCTATATATTTTAGGTAGAATATATGCATATGTAGTGTGTGTGTGAGGTATTCCTTTAAAATTTGGCTTTTCTAAAAACGTAAAAATTTTCGGAATGATAATTTTAAAGAAAAACAAGAAATTTATGAAATATTAAATACACTAGCTCCTATAGAATATTTTCAAAGATAATTCGCTTAACAGAAAAGTTAACTACCATTTGCATGAAAGCAAGACATTCGCTGAATTCCAATACTTATGAAAGGACAATATAAATTAAATTGTTGCAAAAAGTAAAATTATTACTTTGTTGGAAAATAATTCTTAAACCACATAAGAACAAAAACAAAGTTTCCATTTCATTAATTATTACTATTCGTTAATGATTAGAAAATAATTTACAGTTTCCATTGATTTTTATAATTTATTCACATTTAATTTCTTACAAAAGAAATAACTTTTGTAAAATATGTAATTGTAAGTTGAACATAAAGAAAAAGAGAGAAAAAACACTTAAGGTATCCGACTACTTGCAACAACTTTTATTTTAAAAAAATGAAGTTATGACGATTTTTTCGTGGTTTTTAGATTTATTTAGTGCATTTTAGGAAAAATATGCCAAAATAAAGAAGAAAAAAAAATATTATTACTAAAACAGGAAAAAAACTGGATAAAAATTTACAAAAGATTACGTAAATGGGGACCGTTATGCACAAAAAGCTTATGAACAAATTTTCAGTTTCAATTTTAATATGTTACTTTGCTATTCATTTTTAAATGACCTTCGGGATAAAAGATATTTTAATTTTTACAAAAACTAGAGCACTTCATCTTAGTTATTACATGAAAATGCTTAAAAACAGTGATTCTATTCACATAAGAAACTGTAAATTTTGCAATGATACAGTGATTGATAAATCTGGAAGTTAAAACACTTTTATTAATATACAGAAGATACAAAAAAACTTCAGTTAATTATTTTCAAAATTTTTTGAGCACTCGCTGTACCCATTTGAGCATTAAAAAAAAACATTTCGAGTAAAATGTATATTTTAAAGTATGACTTGCTTGAAGTAGTGTCATTTGCTTTTATTAAAACACTTGTAGTTTTTGTTCTAGTGAATAGAAAATAATAAACTTGGTATTTTTATAAAGTAAATGTATATAAGATGGACTATAAAATAAAATCCTAAAACATTTGTCAATTTTTGGCAAAATTCATAATTTTAGGGTAGTCAGATACCTTCAAAAATTCTTAAAAAAACAGCAATTACAATTATGATATTAAATTTTTTCCAAAAAATAAGATATTTTTCTTTTTTATCGTTTGATTAAAAAAAGCTTTCAAAGTTTCTTTGACGTCAATCTATTTATATTCTTTGAGGGAAAAAAGTACTTCTTCCTAAAACTTAAAGAAAAGTACGACATTTTTTTTAAAAATTCTGCAGGAAAGAAAAACATAAACATAACAAGTGTATTTGCTTTCAACGGAACTAAAAGGTAAGTGCGGATGGATCAAGAATGCGAGACTGAGAGAAAAAACAATCTTAAGCTTTAAGTGTTCGAAGTTTCCCAATCCAAACATTTTTAGATAAAAATTCTTTGAATCTGTATCAAGAACTAGAATTGGTGTAATCATTTCTTTGAAAAGCTCCTGATACCGGTGTTTATACTGGTATCAGAAAGATTTAACAATAAATACTTTGAAAATGGAGGATTTGTTTAACTTCATCTCCAATGCTTATAGATGTTTTAAGGGATTCATGCTGAAACATTTATTCTAGCAAATAATATTTTATAGAAGAAATAGAAAGCAAACAAAGAATAAAAAGATTTGCCAATTTTTTTTTTGCTTGAATAAGTTTCTTTTTTTTTTTTTCATGTGCGTTTACTTTGTATATATATATATTGTATTAAAATACTTAGTGATAGATACATGCATTGTTATATTTTGTTGACAAATAAGAAACCTTCAATTGTAATTTTTCTCAGTAATAAGTATATATAAGCATTGTAATCTAAAACAAAAATTATTAAATATCAGCATACTTTAAAGAACTATTCACAAGAGGATTCTTTGAAAAAAAGTATACTGACTAAAATATTTTGCATTCTCATAACTGCGAAACAAAACTTTAGTTATCAGAATTCAGAACTAAAACTCAGTGGCGCAACAGCCCATGTGGGACAGGACCTACTGTGCCTATCCCAGTATACGGGACCATTGGGCACTGAGGTGCATGAGCTGATGACCCTATCAGGTGGTCAATCTGAAGCTAGACCCCCAGTCTCTTAGTACCCAAGCAAGCTTTTTTTTTTTTTTTTTTTTTTGGTACTCATTTATCAACCCACTGCAGTAGGGACGAAAGGTTGAGTCGCCCTTGCCCAGCCTGGGAGTAGAGCCCGGACCTGTGGCGTGGAAGCGTGAAGCGCTACCACTCGACCACCGGAACCTAGTTACCAGAATTATAAATACAAATTAAATACAATGCTTATATGAACCAATAAAAATTAAAGAACTTTTTTTTAAAGTATTACTTTTTAGTTATATTACACATCCAAGCTTTTGCTGAATAACTAGTAACAGCTAGTGAATGTTAAGAGTTCTGCATTATGAATATTTCTTTAAATATATTCATTGATTTTCAGTATTCTTAAATGCATATTTGTTTTTAATATTATATGCTTATCAAAATCTTAATTATTGTATTCCATAGTTTTGTAAGATTTATTAATATGAATTCATTAGGTTCATAGAGATTCGATTATTGAATTTTTTTTTGTCTTGATTTCCTCAGTTAAGATTCGAAGGCGTGCAAATCTTACAACTTACAAGATTTCCCAGTGACTTCTTAAGGTGTGCCTTTCTGAGATTTTATGATGCCCTCTGGATTCAGTCAAAGTAATCAGACAATTTTGTGTGTTATTTCAATTAACTTCACTTCACTATTATAAAATGTTAGTTAAAGGAAAAAAATATTTACTTAATACATTTCTAATTCCTAACAATCAAAAAATATTTCAGTTTTTTAGCAGTCATTTGCTTCATAGTAATACTTCTAAAAGTTTCAAATAATTATTGACATAAAATTCCTATTATATGTTTGCATTTAATTTAAGGAATTCATTTAAAACATAAAATTGTTCAGTTCAATGTTTGAGAACATTAGAGTTTATCTAGATAAAAAATTGAAATTTTCAATGTAACTTTTAAAAATACAATCATCAGCGATCACCAAATCATCGTTCGAGGGCCATTAGTAGCTCGAGGGGCATTTTCAATAGATCGCATTAACTCTAACGTTATTAAAAGTAAGCACATAAATGAAATCATTGAAGAACACTTGTACCACTTCATTCGAAATATATATCCACTACCTAATCTCTAATTATTAAAAAACTTATTGATGACAAAAAATAGAGTTCCATCCTTCTCATTAAGGTTAATTAGTCTGATAAAAAATCTATTATTACACACACACACACACACGCATTATTTAATTTCAATTACTTTTTATTATATACAGTTTAATTAAAACTGATTTCCTATTTACTAGGTATGTTACTTTATAGGCAATAAACAGATGTAAGACTTTTTGTAAAAAAAAAAAATGGTTAGTTCTTTTGCTAAGTAGCTCCCAACATAATTTAAAAACAGTACGGGGTAGCTCTGAAGCTTCATCATTAATTTGTCAACTCTGATTTAAGTGATATATGTCTCATTTATTACAAAACTTATGAAAATCTTTCGTGAAATAATTATTCTATATGTCCTTATATGCTTCTTATTTTATTCATGAATGTATTATAATTTATTACTACAATAATTATTTTCATAAAAATTATTTCCTCTTTCATGTTTATGAGAGCAGTACAGCAAGTATTTCTTTTGTCAACAAACCCCAAAGTAATAGGAAAATTACTGATTCCTACATATTGATGAAAAATTCATAAATATTAATGACATATTAGTGGATAATTATGTATGCCAATATTAAAGAAATAGTATAGGAGTTTGGAAAAGTGGAGAGCTTAAAGCTTTTCCGTATTGTTATTATTCTACCATACTCAGGTATATATATATATATATATATATATATATATATATATATATATACCTGAGATATTTACAAAAGTAGAAAGCAAGTTGAACATAATTATGGTTTACGTTCAGTCATGCATATTGCATTCTTCTGAACTCAATCCGCTTCTGCTTTTATATGAATGACAGCTTGATTAAATTACCAAAATGGATTATTAGACTAGTATTAAATCCAAATTGGTGGATTAATTTTAACCATCTAGTGATCTTTGCTAGCCAATTCTTGAATCCACTCAACCTCTAGTCTCTGAATTAATATTGTAAGATTGGCGCCAGTCCGAAACCGCGTCGTCATATATTATTAAGAATATCGGCCGAAGCACTCCTTTTGGATCAATGGATAGCTAGTCACGCACATTAGCGTTGTGTCCTAGAAGTTCTCCTAAGAAGAAAAGGTCAATATCTAGCATTCTTGTATTGGTATAAAGAGTGGCTTCTACCTAATGAATTTATATTGAGGAATAGTATATTAATTAAATAATAAGACTCACTGACTGTGTAAGAACTATGCGAAGATTGTTTAGATTTCAATGAGAAACATGATATTGGTGTGCCATTCGATAAGCATTTAAATTGCAATTGGTACATAATCTTTAAGTTATTTCTATTCGGTATTGCTAAAGCTTTGTTTCTCACACTATTTAAATGTCTATTATTAGGAACATGTATAAATAAAAAAATCTATATGCATTCATATCTTTATACATTTATTTGTTTACAATAAATGTATACACACACACATATATATATATATATAATCCATAAATATATACAAATAGCTATAAACCTAAGTATAACTAGTCAAGATAGGAAATATTAGGTACAGTAGTACAGTAACAAACTCCTGACCTTAGGAACCAAGATCGAAAGGTTTAAACAAGTTTTAGGGCTAGCCAACCTCCGCCGGTAATTTGCTATACACTGAGCCAAAAGGAAAGAAAAGAACAATATTATGAGAAATATAAAATGACAAATAAAATACACTATACCATTAAAAAATAGATAAAATTATAGCCTGCTAATATTTATTAGTATATATTTAACATCAATGCAATAAAGTAGGTAGTAAGACTTACTTCGTCAGTATATATATATATATATATATATATATATATGCATATGTATTTTCCTCATTGATTGTTAAAATGAAAAAATGGCATATATTCAAACAGAATACTATAGAGTTCGTAATATTCTAAAAATAACTAAACACCTTGGCAGTTGAATTATTTTTAAATAGTTGTTTTATGCACCTAGAAAGAACAAGATAACTAATTTTATTATAACAAAAGAATTTAAAAATTATTTTTGTGGCGGAAGGTATTGTGGTGATGATTTTGAGCAATGTTCTTTCCTAAAAATTAAAATTTTAACCGGTAATAAGTTTATGTTTGACATTCGGAACATTTCATTTAGTCATCTTTTTACGACAGTTTTCTGAATAGTTAATAAAAATAAAACACGTTTGAAATACAAATATTTTTTGTTTATTATGGAGCAATATTGATTATCATTTACGTAAAAATAGAATTTTTTATAAAAATTTATCGGAGAGAGAGATATTAAAAATATATATTGATTTATATATATAGCTACTAATTTGTGTAGATTTTCTGTGGAGATTTAAATTTTTTTTAAATTTGTGTTGTATTTTTACAGTTTATGTACTAAAAATAAACTTTTCTACAGAGATTTTAAAAATTTTGCTTTATTTATTTATTTTTGTTGTATTTTTACGTTTTGTGTACTATACATAAACTTTTACAAAAATATGTACAAAAATATTCAATGAAACATGGATAATCACATAGTTATTTGCATTATTCAATCTTGAGCCGTCATGTGAAATTTTTAAATAAACTTAAAAAAATAAATCATTATAACATCACTGCATCAATAACATTCCGTTAAATTATCTTAAATTTAACCCAGATATTACATTAAGATTCCTAAGTAAACATGCAGCCCATTAAAGCTGCCTAATCGATGCTTCAAGGTTTCTTTTTGCTGTTCTTTCCAATAAAATTCGATAAAATCTTTTAGAATAAAATAGGTCAGACGGTAATAGACCTTGTGTGAGTGTGTGTGTGTAGGAAAAGACATCAGAGAGAAGACCTTGAATGAAATGACTTTGGTCAATGGTGCCACTTGGTCCTTTGCCAATAGAGATAGAAGAAAATACTGAGATTTGTCCTTTTTATGCTACATTTTGAAAATCGTAACCGAATTTGATTAAACAAAGTGTAACAGGGGTTGGTCTTTTCGGTAGTAAGAAAATGTGTCAGGAGAGCAGAGAATGAATCAATGAACTACGTGCTCTAGTTTTCGCTAACTTTCAAAAGCTGCATTTCTTAAGTAAACTACCGAGAATTTTCCTATTAAAATTTAAATGAATTTTTTGTGATATCACTTGCAAATCTGTTATTCCAATTTATTGCACAACTTACCTCATATTTTAAAGGATTGTCGCTTTACGCCTTAAGCGGTCAATTTTTTTTTTTTTTTTTTTGCCCAGAATATTCCAAAAAAATGCAAACCTTTTAGTGCAGATAACTAAAAATAATACTTAACTTAATGCGAAAATGGGAGGATTTTATTTTAATTCTTAATTTGAAAGCTTTCACGCTGTTTTTTTTTAATTTTATAATTGTGGAACAAAACCCCCTAAATGTTTGCTTTTTGGGGTAAAACTCCTAAAGTAAACTCTGCATGTTATGAAGAATGTTAGAAATATCTTAAAATAATTTATCTCCTACTTACAAAAAAAATTCATGTTCGTACCTTTTTTTCAAACGGTTAAGGATTATGTGTGTGAGTATATACATATATGCACACACAACTTGAAGCATGGTGTAATACTAAATATTGCATTGCAATAAGGGAAAAATTAATATGAGCATTTTTGGAATATCTTTCCATTTTCATTTCTTCTCAAGCAACAAACTGCACATTGTCTTGCTAATCCCTGTTTCTTATCGAATATTTTCAAGAATCTAAATTCATGTGCCTTCAATGAAAAATCTCCACTTTCACCACAAAGAAAATCATGGATGAGAAGTATTTCAGTACCTTGGATAAACTGCATCTGTTAAAAACACTAGCACTAATAATCACACTATAATAATTAAAATTATGTGTAAATCAAAGATATAATGAAAAAAATATCACTGTCCATTCAGCGTATGGGCAAACCGATTGTGGCTAGCTTTCGGTAGCACGTACGGTGTACAGGTAAACCAGTTAAAAAGTAAAAAAAAAAAGTTGAAATGTTTTTATATTACTTCTCTCTAATATTTTTTAAACTTTATGTAGAGTATTACATTTTTGATAACCATAACTTAAATTGTTTGCAACTAAAAATCGTATTAACTATTATATAGTAAATAAAGTTATAACATAGTTTCGGTTCATAATATTCATAGCTTGATTAAAATTTAAATAGTTAACTGAGAGATTCAACGTACAACTGTCAAATAACTAATAAACGAGGTATGTCACCAGTTGGGAATGAGACATTTAATCAAGATTTTAATGCATTGATACCATACACCACTGAAAGAGAATAATCGGCTTAATGGTTATGGAGTAAATAACATAATATTTGAATAGGCTTAAATTAGAAATATTTCATGCAGATCGAAACTGTGTAGCTACTTTTTACAGAATTTATAATTTTTAAGTTAAAAATATTTTCTCAGAAAGAAATTATTAAAATTTTACTTAATCTTTTTTTAAAAAAAAAAGTTTTCTTGAGATCAATTTATTAATGTTTTAATTAACAAATCATAATTAAATATTTCTTTTACATATTGAAAAATATTATAAAATATCCTTTTAGTAAGAACATTTAAAATTTATGTTTTATTTTTAATGGAAAACTTACGAAAGGCGTTTTTTTATTAAAAAAATAATACATTTATGTAATGATTATCTATTGTGTGTAGTAAAATTAATTTAATGCAGTATAAACCTCACCCATGGTGAATTTATAAATAAGCAAATCCGATTTTAAAAATGATTTATTTTATCAAATTACAAATGACGCGCCATCTTCAATCATATTAATTAATTTAGGTGATTATTATGGTGAGTTACAGAATAAAATTATTAAATAACAGTTTGTTTTAAGAGAAAATATCAACGAAATAAACATATTAAATCAAGTTCCCCTTCTTTCTTCAACAGATTCATAATCATGACCTATTGCTTCCGGTGAAATAATGCCAAGTAAAAATACCTATCTAACTTCATATACAGTTTCAAATTCTTACAATTTCCAATTCTATTTCATTACATAACGCAAAAGATAAATACTTTTATTTGCATTTGAAGATATCTATGCAGAGTTTGCTTGATTTAATCGAGAGTTGACGAAGGATTTGCGTATGTATCCATAAATTGCCTCCATTGTTTGTTTGATATTGGCTAATTTTATGGGATCTTGATAAATAGAACAGCGATATGATTCATTTAACTTTAAAAGATATTCAGATATTCCCAAGTTAACTTCACCTTTAATAAATTTCTGATCTTCCGTACTTGGTTTTTAATTCGATCTCAAAAAAGCAGTGAAATAGATATAAAAAAATCTATCTTGTATTTAATCTACATGGTATCATTTTGAATATATTTACTTATTTTATAAATTCATTCATTATATACTATCTAAATACCTTTAGGCTCCTTTGCATTAATTAGTTTCTTTTCAAAGGGCGCCAATTCATTCCAATTAAAAGAAATTCAAACACGTTGAAAGCGTCATTGAAAAGCGTATACCGTTAATCAAACTTTAGTTTCTTCAATAGAAGAAAATTTGTTCAATTTTCAGCGCGATTCATCGAACTGCTTTCGTCCTTTCATTAAAAACAGTAATAAAAAACCTTGTATTGAGAAACTTCAAGTTGATACTTTAGCAAAAAATCAGCTTAATTAGATAAATGATATTTACATTTAGACGTTTGAAGTCAAAGTAATCGATTAAACAACGAACTTCGCTCTATTTCAGGCTTGAGCGTAGTGAAGAGTGTGGAGTCTTCCGACGACACTCCTCTTCAGAAGAACATTCGCTCTACTCTTAACCTTAGAAGGTAAGAATATTTGTACTCATATTTTTTTAAATATTTGTTAATTATTTATTATTCATTTATTTTTTTCCTTAATCAACATACAATGTGTACGAAATGTTATAATATTTATTATAATTCATTTTAGTCCACATAATACAACACTTAGCTCTGTGGCAATAGTTTGCTTTTCGAATATATAATGTTAATTAACACTATGTAGAAGTTTCTAAATATCCATTTATAACAGTCAAAATAAATAAAATTGCATATGGAAGGCATAAGAAAACTTTTTTTTTGTAGCACTTAACATACATTAAAAACGATCTCAGGGGATCAATATACATGACGTTAATTACAGTGTTATATATGTATATATATATAAACAAGACCCACATATAATTCTTTTCTGAAATAAATATAGTTCAACTGAATCAAACAAAAATTTGATACCACATTGTACAAGATTATATATCTACAGAGCTTTCTCTTTCTATTGTTATAAGCTCACATTAGTGCACTGATAAAGTTCGTCAAAATTTTAAACATAATTAAAACTATCTACACGTGTAAATTGATAATACGAATTTAAAGTATACATGCAATGTAATTATTTTCAATATTACACTGTAAAAATAATTATGTTGCCAAATTCGACTGACAAATTCAGAGGGATGATTGTAGGCAGCATTGGGAAAGACAAATCAACCTTAGAACATGGAGTCGCAAACCACGTTTTGTAGGAGTAATTTCGAAAAACAGTTATGAAGGATTTGATAGATAGTGAAATAAAAAGGGGAAATAAGAGATACGAAATACATTTTTTAGACGTAAAGCATGTTTACAGTAGTAACAACGCATTACAGCTCGACATCAGAATTACAACCGGATTCGTTTGAACGCATCCGACAATTCTTCGTCCGTTGTTGTAGGCTGTAATATGACCTATATATATACGCGGCCGCAACTTTGAGCGATTCCTGTGACAGTTACTTGTTGCATTTCTGACATCAAATTGTGATGCATTGTTCGGGTTGTAAACATGCTTTACGTCTCAAAACCTCCTCTCATCGTCTCTGCTTACGTCTTTCTTACCTCGTGTTGCCATTTTTCATTTGATTCGACATTACACCTTCATACCTGTTTTTGCGAATTACTCCGACTAAACATGACTTACGACCCCATGCTCTATGTTGGTTTGTCGTCCCCATGCTGCAGACTATAACCCCTTTGAATTTGTCTGTCGAATGCAGTAACACCCTGTAGGTTAACAAGTAATATAAAAAAAAATTTAACGTCAATTCCTACTTTGTTAGAAAAAGCGTTCTAGCTCCATCTGTTGCAGCTAATTGTAACTACAAAGGAAATAACGCAGAATAAATTTAAAATTAAAAAATAAAATTTAATTAATGAATTAATTTTTGAAAAAAAACTATATTAACATCAAGTGTTATCCACTACAAGTTAAAAAAAATTATTTGAACTCGATTGGATTGATAGAAATTATTTTCTTAACGATTGCAAATTCTAAAAAGATAAATAAATACATAAATATATGGAGAGTGTGAGCTAATAGTAGTAATTGAAAAAGAATAAAATAATTTAACTTACATCAGCAGCTTATTATCCGTTGAAAGTAATTAATACATGCATGTATTATATCACAAAAAAATTATTATCGCATCCTTTAATTGCTATTTCCAGTTGATAGCTACTTTTTATTTTGCATATTATAGTTGGGTTAAATATGCGGCAAAATATCTAACACACTTTCAAATTATATGTACATATATCAATTTTTTCATTTAAAGAATAAATTTTAAGCGATTCTAAAATTTCTTCAAATGGTGATTGCTTATTGTCATTTTTAACTGTGATTCTAAGATAAAGTGCAGTTATTCGTTGTTCTAATAATTAAAATCATCCAAATAAGTCGAAATTAAACCAAGAACATTAATCTTTAGTGATGTTTTATAAGAATAAATCTTCGGTATTTTTTCTCTTTTTCGCTACAAAAAATGACAATTAGAATAAGGCAATAACGTCCCAAAGAGAAATGTTACCATTGCTGATATTATCATTTTACTCTTCGTAAAGTAATAAATTATTGTATCAAAATAATTTTTTTAATATTTTAAAACAATACTTTGATATTAATTTGCAGTTTTTACACTACAATTATTGACAGAAGTGTATGTTCTACTTGCTACAAAAATAAAATGTAGAAGACTAAGATTCTATTTAAATTATTAAATTTTAATCAGAATTATGCTTCAAATTTTTTAAGAGAATTAAGTTTTTTACTAGCTTAACAATTAGTCCTGTATAGCACTAAATTTTACTTCTATTGCATTTTATTTAATCTTAAAAACTATTAAGTGCAATTAAGTTATATACATTTGATGAGAGTTTGTAAAGGTGTAAGATTAACTGTGATAATTGTTACAGTAATCAATTTCAAGATCAAAAACATCATTTATAACTTTTTGAGGGTAGTTTTCAAAAATTGTTTCAGTAATACACTGCTGGACAATTGCTAAGGACGGATCACAAATTGCTATGTAGCATAACATTAAGCGAGATATGAGGCCTAGTAGGATAAAATATAGTTGCCACACTGTTCAGACATTAGAATAAAGAATATTTATTGTTCTGGAAAGTACAAAAGCTGTGAAGCATCTGAAAGGAAAAAAAAATGTTCATTTGATCTGCGTACGGAGAAATGGAACAATGCATCTAAAAGTCAGCAGGCACCTTAAAGAAAGGTATCAGTACGGGATATGTCCACCGTGAAGTGTGATGCAATATTCCACACGTCGTACTATACTTTGCACAACATTATCCAGCAGCTGTTGAGGCAATTTATCCCATTCCTCTGTGAGTGCACGGATGAGGGTGTTCTTGTTTGTCGGATGATAGTTTCGACCAACAACTTGCCTCCCCAAAGCATCCCACACATTTTCAATGGGGTTTAGTTCTGGAGAACGCGCTGGCCATACAAGACGTTGAATACCCTCGCTGTCTAGACAATCCTGAACAGCGAGTGTTCGATGACATGTTGCGTTGTCGCCTAAAAAAATAAATTGCCTAAATACCCATAAACGAAGGGAAAATATGTACTTTACGAAGGCATAGAACATTTACAACATGAAGATGAAAACTTATATAAACACATAGTGTACATTAATTTACCTGATTAGAGAGAGACACACACATCTCAGAAAAATACTTTCTGAAGGCATAAATCTATCAATAAAATTAAAAGTGAGAGTCCGACTTAAGAAAAACTGGCTACGATTTCTGCACGTGGGGTGTTCTGGAACTGCAAGGGTGTGGCCGGGTTAAAGAGTGCCGGGTTTGCAGGACGCTACTGTACTATGTAACTGATCTCCAAGGCAAGATTAATAACTTCGATCTGATCATAGTAATGATTTTTAAGAGTTGTTTTTTAGAAATTATTTGCAGATTATATTATTTCAAGATTTATTAGATAGCATATTTAAAAATAAAGATTCTTTGTCCTTTTTAAAAAAAATTATGTTGACTTACATGATGACAGAAAATTTCTGCAAATAAGAACTACTTGTAAATTGGCAACATCAATATGTTGCCGATTATTATAGCTTTTGCATGCATCATACTTTCAAATTCAGTTCAATGCAGCTGAAAGAAGTTATCAAGATTCAGAAGTAAGTATGATTTTTTAGAAGAAAACCAACAACAATGGAGGCATGAAGATGACAGGTATGTAAGCAAATATATTGTATTACATAATACCGTATTTATTCGAATCTAAGCCACCATCAATTCTAAGCTAAACCCCAAATTCTCAACACGTTTTTGTGAAAAATTAAATATAATGTAAAATGATTTATCGATACCCAATATTTACGACATTTAAGATAATTTAAAATAAGAATTAATAAGAAGTGAATAAATTAATTTTTTTTCAGTATTAAAAAGTTTTAAATACATGAATCTGTAACTGCTGTAAGCGTCAGTAAGAGGCTCAATTTCCCCCATTCAACCAAATTTTTCGCCTTCGATTGTAAGCTTCACTATATTTTTCATAGCATTAACATAGGAAGAAAGTGCGGCTTCGAATAAATACGGTAATATGGAACCTTAGTCCTTAAAATTACTAAAAATATGAAAATTTGTAGTTAAAATATACAGTTAACTGCAATAAAATATCAAAATTTAATAAAAAGTTATCTTCGCAAATTATGATACTGCAACTTTATTTGAACATTTTCATTAATGTATGTTGGATTTATAATTATCATAAGAAATCCTTCATTGAGTAGGAAACTATTGAATTGAAACTACTTTTTAAATTTTCTTAATTTTTTTTCGGAGATAATTCTGCTTTTTATGTGTATTGTTTTAGTGTTTCTTCTTTTTATGCACATATTTAAATCCAAGCCAACAAACGTATAGCAGCGCTTCTCAAACTGCGGGACTCCCCTCCCCACCTTCAGAGGTGGCATGATAAACCTACGTGAGGGCCGCAAGCATATCGAAAAGTCTAAAATAAGAGATTTAAAATAATTATTAATTCTATTAAAATGAAGCAAAATGAAATGTATTCTGGCATAGTAAAAAATAAAATACACATTAACACTGCTATAATACAAGGCAAAAAAAGTATTTTTTATTATTAAGGCTAACAGTACCCTTTTTCAAAAAAAAAATTTGAAGACAGTAACAGTCAAAATATTTAATATTTTATATTCATATTATATCATTAAGTTGATTCTGAAAGCAAAAAGTCAGTCTGACCTGTTATTATTTTACAATTTTCAAAAATTAAGAGTTTTTGAAGTTTTTCAAACTTTTATAAAATGTTTAATTTTTTTAGTAATTTCGAGTGCTTTTTATGTTTCTCAGATTATTGTAAACAAAAGTTAGTAAGGATTTAAAAATTTGTTCCATTGTTGATGTTTAATAATTATCTTTCTAGCAAAATTAAGAAAAAAAAAACAAATTTTTTTAAGTATTAAATTTAGCATTGTTTAAAAAAATAACTAGAAACCCTAGACTTCTCTCTCTATATATAAATCTATACTAACTTTTATAGAGCATACATTTGGCGGTATCTACAAAAAATTGCAAGACTATCTTGTACAGAAAAATAGCCTTAGGGATTAGGAAACACCTAAATCTTCAAAATTTAAAGTCCGATAAAAACGCATTTAAAGTTTTTAAAGGCATTAAACAAAAACCTATAACGCCTGTAAAGCTCTAACTTTTTAATATGTTATTTTTCAACTTATGTTCTGCATTAAAACACTACTTCCATTAATTATGATTGATTTTTTTTAATTCAAAATATATTTTTGCATCATATTGATAGTGTTTGTTACGATGACATGTTATTCAGCCTAAACTTAACAAAATATTTTCACAAAAGGTTTAAAACACGATTCGTTTATGTACAATATAATAATGATATTAACTTAAGCTAAAAACCACACCAGGTTTGTACATAAAATTTACTTTTTTAGTTTTAAATTAGGGAAGTTTAGAAAGTTTTAATGTCGCCCGACAAGAACTCAAATACCCTATAATATAGTGCTACTATATATTTACTATAATGTAGTTTGGCCCATCATGGGAATATTCTGTTTTATCTGCAATACTTGTAATCAGAATACATGTAATTTGAAGTCTTATTGCAGTATCGGTGTAAAGGGCTTGGTTTTAGAGACATATCATTTTACCTAGTATTCAATCTCTTCCAAATATTGTTTCTCATGGCAACCGGAGAAAGTTTTGTAGCTGTGACATTTTCTCAACTAGAAAAAATTAATGAAAGAGCTTTTGAGTTACATAAACTATTTATTAACCCTCTAAGCGGATAGCGCGGAAAATTCCGTCAGTGTAAAGATGCTTCGAAAATGCACTGCACGGATTTTTCTGCCTTCAAATAACGTTTTCAAAAGCGGATTAGCCGCACTTTTCTGAAATCCTTTCCCCCTTTTAAAGGTTTAACATCTTGAAAGATAATTAGGGACGGTGGAAGCAACACAGCAGGACACTGATAGGAAGTTTTATGGCTCGCAGCAAACCCCGTGTTTTGACCCTGGGGCAATCGTAAAAAATCAGGGGGAAATTTCTTTAGACCCCAGGAAGTGTTTGTTTGTTACCTCGTATTTTAAAAGTTTTGTAAAGTCCCAACGCATAAGTAAAATATGTTACAATTCCCTTTTGGTTTCATATTAATTTGAAACTGTAACAAGTTGGGGCGTGTCAGTGTAATTTACTATTTTATATAGTCAGACAAATTGTCTTTTTTTAAGTATATTCTTTCGCTTCATTTTTCTTATTTTAATCAAAGCTTTCAGTTTTTAAAACATGATTATTTTATTATAAGATACCAAAAAAATTAAAAAAAAAATCTTTAAAATTTGAAACCTTTTCAATTTTCCAACCACTAAAAATGAATAAATTTAAACTTCATCAAATAATTTGAAAAATTTTCTTACACTTTGATAAAAATAATAACGAAAAAAAAACTAATTAAGATTTATTAGTTTTTTTTTTTAGATTTCAAAGCCCAAGTGTTCAGGGAAGTTTAAGTACAGTGCCTAGTTATATATTGTTAAAATACTCCGAATTATATTTGAATTTTAAGTGCTTGAACTTCAGTTTACATCAAAGACAACATGAATGAAGATTTTCACACATTTTTTTATAACTTGAATGTTTGAATAAATGGTAATCAAAAATATACGGAAACATTTACAGTAGACATTTATGCATATAAATAAACATAAAAATTAATTTTAAATTCGAGCTATTCAAAAACATTCGAATTATTGTTCAAAAATATCTATTTATACAAAATAACTCAACATTTATCTTTTTTTAAAGGCTAACTGAATAAGTAATTAAAATCTGGATATTTTTTGAAATCTCGACCGTATAAAGCTAGAAATTTTATGTTAGAAATTCCATTTGAAATTTCGAAAAAAAAAATGCATCGCGCAGTTAAAAATTATTTACCATAAGTTTTAGCAATTGTTTGAGTATAATAAAAATTTCAAATTTTTTATTATATAGCGCTTCCTTGGTATCTTTTAATATATTTCGAAGATTTCATACAATTCAGTTGAAAACTGCATGCTAAGAGCAAAAATATACTAAAAAAATTGATGAATATACAATTACAATAAATTCTTACATAGAAGCAAAACTGAGAAGCTAAAGCGTAGGAATAAAAAATTTTGAGTATATCTGAAGTAGTTTTCGAAATATTTATTTTAAAGTTCAGAAAATTTGTGTGTGTTATGTTATACTTAATATTAATTAAATGGTTAAAAGAATATGTTAATAATAGTCATGTAATCGTTTGATGACACATTCATATACTAATAAAAATTATCATGGTCATTGATGCGAATGTCAAGAATTTTATGTAATTTTAAATTCAGACATTAAGATATTGATGTAGAAAATATAAAACGACCATCTAAAATACATGAAAAATGCAGTCTGCTATAAAATGATCTTGACAAACAAAATCCGGCATTTTCACTTACTATGGCAGAGCCGGCTTAGTCAGGGGCGATCTGGAAAAACAGAGAGGGAACCGCGGTTTTGATGGATGCCGCTCTAGCTTTTAAAGCTCCCAGGAAAAATTATATATATATATAAATTACAAATGCAAAAATAAATCTTGTAATTTTCCATACATTTTTATAACAACGAATTGTGGAATTGGCTTCCAATACATTGTTGTGTTTGACAATATGTAAGGTAACCAACCCTACTTTAGATAGATTTGTACTACTTTTTCGTAACCGTATATTCCTTTTAAAATTAATTCGTGCAGCCGAAATACTCCTTTTGCACCATTAAAAATTTATGTAAACTATAACGGTTAATTTTAATTTATGCAACTTGTGAAATGTTCATAATTAACCATTTCCGTCTAAACAGTTTACATGAAAAAAAATTTCAACTCCCTCATTCATTAGGGATTTATATAAGATTCTAACATTAAATTTTATTTTTCACTGAATAGGGTCGAGTGGTAGTGTATAGTGCTTCCACACCACAGGTCTGGGGTTATATTAACGGGCTGGGCAAGGTCGACTCTGCCTTTCATCCCCGCTACATTGGGTCGATAAATGAGTACCAAGCTTGCTTCGGGTCTTGAACACTGAAGGTCTCTCTTCAGACAAACCACCAAATCGGGACATCTGTTCATGCACCTCAGCGTCCAATGGTCACGTGTATTATGATGGGCACAGTAGTTCCTGGCCCTCATGGATTGTTGTGCCACTGAATTTGAGTCTTAAGTTTGAGGATTGCCTCACTTTGGGGATACCCCTTAGATAAACATGTATTTCCACTCATTTGCAATTAAACCTTTTTCTTTCAATTACGTTTATTTCAGAAGGAAGTTTGATTTTTCAAATGTATTTGCTTAATAACATGTATATTTGTGTGTGTGTATTATATTAAAAATTTGATCAGTCCAAAATTACATGTTTTTAGCTCCTCTAAAAGCTTTTAGGATTTTACAACTGATCTTACAATCCATATACGTTTTATAGTAGTATATTTAAAAATGATAAAGACATTTTTACGACTGTGTGAGCTTTTATGCCTCGTTTATAAATATAAAAAATTGCATTCAGCTACAGTTTTTAAAATGTACTGAAATAAGTGGAGGAATAGGATACTTACATATTATGAATATTTTTGACTGCAGTAAGATATTTTTATATTTCAGTTTCTTTACAATTTGAATAGAAGTTGTAAGCCATTTTGCGAATAGTTTGATATTAAGTATAAACCCATAGGCTGTTTAATATTGTAAAGTGTTTTACTTTGATACCAGCACACATTAAAGTAAGGCTCATTTGCAGTTATATGATCAGCTTCAGTGATATTTAAATTTTCAAAAATAGTCTACACGTACGAAAACATTCTTTCAAAACTACACAGCACATCTCATACTATGTCTTCCCTACAGCAGGAAATATTTGTGTATACTGAAAAATTTAATACAGGATACATTTCCAAGTGTTAAATTTGTTTTTAAAATTTGGTATGAATACATTGTGGAACTGTCGGTTAACTTCACTGAACAAAATTGTTTTAAGTGTACTGTTTTGAAAGACAAAATTAATTAGTGAGAACTTTTCCCACAATAGAATTTGTAATGACTGAATTGTGTGAAAATGTAGTTATCGATGTGTGACATTTTTCCTTGTAATAAAAGAAACAGAAAGATAAGAAATTTAACTTGAGTAGAAAATGGTTAGAAGTACTGTCATGCGCATTTGAAGAAGTATATCCCCCATTAAAATTAAAAATATTGACTGAATGTGTGTTATGTCCATCACAAATGCCGATGTAAAAAAGGAATTTTTATTTAATACAAGAAGTTTGAAAAGGAGAACACTAGGAAGGAAAATTTAGATTTTTTCCGAAAAATATTCAGTTAACATAAATATATCTTTTATATGATTTTAATTAAAATAAATTAAAAGTATTGAAAACCTTTTTTATGCTATTTTAGATTAAAAATATAACTAAATAGAGGAAGATCGGTTTTATTTCATAAATATAATCATCTTATGTATATCACCGTATGCACCATTTATTGTCTTTATGTTTAAAAAATGAGATAGGGCCTTTGCTCATTTTACCTCATTACTTTTTTAAAAAACAGGAAAGTGAGTGCGTTTTCTTACTCTCATATTCAAAAATGAATACAGGATGCTTTTTTCTGGTTCAAATCGCAATACCAAATATATATATATATTTAATTTTTAAAAAATGACAGAAAAATAAATTTTTTGTTTGAAGAAAATATAATTATTTTTCAACTTCTAACATACTATTTATTTCATTTTTTCCTTATTTTTTACCCTTCATTTTGTTTTAATTTTACTGTGACTGAACATATAGGAGAAAGAAACACCGAGTTCCACTACAGCTTTCATACAAGATTGCCCAAGGCAACTTAACAGCTAGCTGTAAACGATTGATCTCTTGGTTCTTACTTGACAAAGGAACCGAACTAGGTCATAAAATTGTCCCCGTTCGACCTCCCAAGTTTTAAAAGGGGGAAAGGAAAGAAGTCTGTTGCATTTTTAAAGCGAATTTCAAAATAAGAGTAAACGCTTTCGGAATAACTTTTCAGGAGGAAGGTAACCATTCAGAGGGTTAAAACAAAAATTGGCCTTGAAATCAATCTTGATTTAGTAACTATGAGAACTCATAAAACTCAAAACATAACCAAGCAGAAATGATTTAGCAATGAAAATTGAAGTTAATAACCATTTCACACTGAAAGAGTGGGTTGTGCTCAAAAATATATTTTTAATTAATTCAATTTAAGAGAAAAAAAAGGGCTTTAAAAGGAAACCGGAATCAAACCCTATAAGCTCAGAAAACTTCAAATATCTAAAAAAAACTAGTTTGTTAATAGATCTGATATGGGCCACAAGAAAATGCTAAAAAGAATTTTTTTTTGTTATTATTAAAACTTGATGGGTACTGTGTAGTTTTAATGTACCAATACTAAAATTATAACAAGTTCAGTAATTACTAGTGATTCCTATGGGCTTATCGTATACAAAATTATTTTTAAAATTTAATACTTATCTTGATAATTTGGTTTATAATTAAAGTCGTATTATAGCTTTAACGTCAAAGTACATTATTATTGCATTCAAAATATTGTTATTGTAGGGGGATGATGAAAATTATGACTGAAAATTGGGTTGTAAGTATTGAAAGTTTGAGAAGCACTGGCGTATAGGATTTAATTCCTGGTCAACTAAAGATTTTTTATCTCATTATCCGTAATACAGACCATATTGCAATAGCACAAAAAATCGAAACAGGAATTTTACTTTGTAAACTCTAAAAAACCAAATCATTTATTTATCACACAGAAATTCAGTCTTAAATCTTTCATTCAGCTTTATCCTAAGTAACGTTATATTTTCAAAAGGAATTTTTAGTTTAAATTTATCTTTATAGAGATACTTCTATCTGCTTAGAGTCATACTAAGCAAAATCACTTGTCAAATGAAATTATTTTTCCAATGCGATAACGATCGGTACAAGACATCATCTGCTGAATCGCTTCAGTCAAGTTTTCTTATTGTAACTTGATAACCGCATATATATATATATATATATATATATATATATAATTTCAAATACTTCCCGCATACTTAAATAAATTTGAATCGAGCAATGAAATGCGTATCACACAATGTCCCATAATAAATCTCACTATTTTTCTGCACTTTTTACGCCAATTGAAGAATTTTATTAACTCTTTCATGCTAAAACTGAAAGAAATTTAAAGCATTACGCTAAAGAACTATAATTTATTGGATGGTTTCAAACGTATAAATCCGTTTTCATTAAAAACCAAAATACAATCTTTTTCATTAAGTGATCATTATCTCATTTTTATTTCCTATTAACAAGTTAAATTTCTGAAACTTATACCGTTGAAAAACGCATACCATGAATACAGCCTTAGTTAATTATTTGAATTTTTTAGAATGTAATGTCTTTCAAATTAAGGCTATGAGTGTTGATTTTGTAACCGAACAAATCCATGGGTCAATACTATTTGAATTAAATGTATTTTTTCAAATACTATTGTGGGAATATTTATGTTTATATATCACTGCTATTTACATTTAATCTTCAATGAAAGATTATTTTAAGTAATTTAATATTTTACCTTTTTAAAGTCATTTAATCTTTTTTAATTCTCTTAAGGTATCCTAGTACCCTAAAATCATGATCTTTTTTAAAAATTGATAATTTTTTTTATGATTTTATTTTATAAGTTATCTTATTAGCTTTATAAAAACACCAAGTTTTTTTTTTATTTTCCATTCATTAACACAAAAATTACAAGTGTTTTAGTAAAAAACCAGATGACATAATATTACATAAGATGTCAAACTTTAAAATGCATTTTACTCGAAACATGTGTTTGTTCGAAAAGATCAAACGGGAACCTTGATTGCTCAAAAAGTTTTTAAAATAATTTGCTGAAATTTTTTGTTTATGTTCTGTATAACAGTAGAAGTGTTTTAATCTTCAGATTTACCAATCACTGTTTCATTACAAAATTTACAGTTCTTTATGTGAATATAATCACTGTTTTTTTATGTAATTTCATATTATAACTAAGATAACGTGCTCTAGTTTTTGTAAAAATTAAAATATCTCTTTTCCTGAAGGTCATTTCAAAAAGGACTAGCAAAGTAATACATCAAAATTGAAAATTTGTTCATTTACTATTTGTACAAAGTGGGCCCTATTTATGTAATTTTTTGTCAATTTTTACCCATGTTTTCACATTTTAGTAGAAATAATTTTTTATTTTCTTCTTTATTTTAGCCTTTTTTTCTTAAAATGCACTAAATACATCTAAAAACCACAAAAAAAATTCCATACCTCCGTTTCTTTTTAAAAAATGTCGCAAGTAGTCGGATACCTTAAGAGTCAACGAGGTTTCATTTTATTAAAATACATGTTATGTGTTATGTTTTAAGTAAGATTTCGTGTTACATATATAATCAGAAGAACTTATTCTTGTATAAAACCCTAACAAATTAACCCTAATGATTTAATTCTAATTTCATAACTTTATTATGTTTCACGGAAAAAACAGTATTTAGGTGGTCATTATTTTATAAACTGAGCAATTAATAGAAATGCCACATACAGGAATATTTCGAATAAAGCTTATCTACTTACTGCTTCAGAGAAAAGTATTAAAAATCCACACAAAAAATTATATTATATTAACAATAAAATAAAATCACTATTAATTATTAATAATTTAAGGCTATCCCATTGATGTTAGTGCCATCGCTATGCCAAATAATTTATTGTTTAAAATTCATTTAAAAACATCTAATGTAGAAAATTCTTCTTAACAACTTTCAGATACCTCTAGTTAATCAGAATAACAAATTTTTTCTTTGTATAAGTCTCTCTCATTGTTCTTCTACATTAAAAAACTTCACTCCGGATAAATGTACAAATCTATCTCATTTTAAACATACTTTAAACCTTTTAATAATTTGTCAATCAATATTCGGCTACCTCTTTATGTTAAATTATTAGAATTAAAGGGAAACTCTTGGATTTTCCATTTAACATTTCATCATAATTATTTAGTTAAATTGCTATGATTGAGATAAATCTAAGGATAATATGTCAAAATAAATAGGTTAAATGGGTAATTCAAATGAAATCAAAATGTGCAATTTTATCTCTCTCTCGAGGCTACGACGGAAGAGTGGAATGGAGAAAAGTGACATATAACGTCGCGTTGTAAAGCTGCACCAGAGTTATTGGCGATGAACCTCGTAATTTTTAACCAAGTTGAAGTGACGAGGGGATGACACCTTAGCTACCACTCCTTCTCTTAACTTCCAAACTACACCAACGGAAGGGCATTTGAGCTCAGGCAGATTTAACGTGCATATGCCCCCCTTCAGCGGCACTATGATAGAACTCATGACACGCCGGATACGAGTTCGAGACCATGACTACTAGACTAGAGAAGCCACCAAGTGGAATGCAGAATAACACATTATTTTTTGTACCTCTAACTTCTGATTCATTTTTTTCCAGTACAAAACATTTTCCACATTTCGTTGGTGAGTGAGCGAATATTAACGCCACACTGTTCAGCTGCACGAGAGCTTTTGGCGACGAACCTCGTAATTTTGAACCATGGTCAAGTGACGAGGACGACACCTGAGCTGGAGCCTTTTCTCCTAACAACCACACCACACCAACGGGAGGACGTTTGAGCTCTCGACAGATTTAACGTGCATCCCTACCCTACACGGTGGGTTTTAGTGGTACTGGGCACGAACTCATAACACGCCAGCCATGTTCCGATACCTTGACCATTTGGCTACCGCACCCACTTCTACATTTCGTACAGAATACTTGAATCCTAATTGGATTTTAATTTTACTTCTGAAAAAGTAGGTACTACATATAAATATAATATTTATAAATTAAAAGAACACACACACTCTATTTTAAATATAGATACAACCTGTGTTGTATAATAATATTAACTTTAATGAATATTGGAATATTTTTGTCCCGGAAAATATCTCCCGTGTTTATAACCGGTTATTTAATTTTTGCGCTGTACTCGAGAGGTCATGCCCACAAACTCGTGTCCGGCATTCTATCTGACCAGTCATGGGTTCATGTCCTGGTGAAAATAAAGGTCTATCATGCAGAAGGACTGATACGCAAAAAATCTGTTGAGACTTAAACTATCCAACTACGTTCGGAAACATAATTTTGCAAAAGCGTCCAAACGAGTATTTTTTTTTAATAAAGAGTGTTTTTTTTAGAGGTATAGAACTTTAAATTGCAATAAAACAACGATGTATTATTCGATTGACATGAATTTTTTTTATTCGAAAGATAATCTTGTGGCATTACATTTTAAATATGATTTCTGGCATAGGACTGCCACGGTTGGCTCGGATGTAGTCCAATCTGGACGTCCAATTTTCGATGACTTTTTCCAACATTTGTGGCCGTATATCGGCAATAACACGACGAATGTTGTCTTCCAAATGGTCAAGCGTTTGTGGCTTATCCGCATAGATCAATGACTTTACATAGTCCCACAGAAAATAGTCTAGCGGTGTTAAATCACAAGATATTGGAGGCCAATTCACAGGTCCAAAACGTGAAATTAGGCGGTCACCAAACGTGTCTTTCAATAAATCGATTGTGGCACGAGCTGTGTGACATGTTGCGCCGTCTTTTTTGGAACCACAGCTCCTGGACATCATGATTGTTCAATTCAGGAATGAAAAAGTTAGTAATCATGGCTCTATACCGATCACCATTGACTGTAACGTTGTGGCCTTCATCGTTTTTGAAGAAGTACGGACCAATGATTCCACCAGCTCATAAAGCGCACCAAACAGTCAGTTTTTCTGGATGTAACGGTGTTTCGACATACACTTGTGGATTAGCTTCACTCCAAATGCGGCAGTTTTTTTGTTGACGTAGTCATTCAACCAGAAGTGCGCTTCATCGCTAAACAAAATTCGCTTATGAAAATCGGGAACAACGGCAATCTCGTTTTGGGCCCATTCGACGAATCTACGCCTTGCTTGATGATCGTTTTGATGAATTGCCAAACCAAACTGAGAATAAATCACTTGACAGCTGTTAAATCGGTCGCCATCTTGGAAAGTAATGCCAACTTAAACTTCTATACCTGGAAAAAAAACACTCTTTATTTAGTGTCACTTAGATTAGAATACACATATGAAATTTTTTTCGGAATATTACCACGATAAAAAGTTATTTAAATGGAATATTTTGGTAGAAAATGAACTTAGAACTATTTATTTTCAAAACATTCACCTTTTATAAAAAATGCATCCATAATAATAATATTTTGCCTGTATGTAGCTCAGACCTCTGTACAGAGCCTGAACTAGGATGTTTGGAATATTTAACTTAGAACCGGGTTTATCCCTATTTTAATACACCACAGTTGAGAAATTTTAACAAAAAAACACCGATAATTATTTCAATTGGAAGTAACTCTGAAAATAAAGTACATTTTTCTAAAATCCTAGTTCGGTCTCTCTGGAGAAGTCTTAGCTATACATAAACAAAATATTATTATTATTGAAGCTTTTTTCATAAAAGGAGAATGTTTTGAAAATAAATAGTTCTATGTTACTTTTTTGCTAAAGCGTTGCATTTAAATAATTTTTTATTGTAATAATATTCTTAAAACGCACAATTTCATCCGTGTATTCTAATCTTAGAGACACTGAATATTTAAAAAAATATTCGTTTGTACGCTTTTGCATAATCACCGTTCTAAACGTAGTCGGATACCTTAAAGTCCTTACGTTGAAATTTTGTGGAAGTTTGGAGAGTGGAGTGCATACTCAGACGTCGGCCTCGTCACTTTACTGTGGTAGCCAATAGTTCTCATGTAGCTTCTTAGTAATGTGTGAATTAGAGAACTGACTATCAATCAACCTCTCTACAAATTCTAATTGATTTACATGTTTTGTACTTAAGTCAGAAAATTGTAACGCTTCATGCCTCTTGTAACATAGTTTTAGTGTATTTTAACTATTAATAACTATGATTACATAATTGTATTCATTCAGTTTTTTCATTTCCCTTCATTATAAATTTCTGCCTTCTCTTAAAAAAATCATTTCTTATTCCAATTTTGGATTTCGTAAAATAAATTTTAGAGCCTTTCATTTAAAGGTTTTTATTTCACACCTTTTTACTACATGCTGCCTAACTCTTTATTCAATTATGCGTCAAGATTCCTTACTAAATAATTTTAAAGCTAATTAATACTTAAGTAACATTTAACTAAACAGTGCCCTTTACTATGTTTACTCAAAATATTTGGCTATTATGTTATTTCTATATAAATTAAGGTTGTTTTTATTATTATTATTATTATTATTTTCTACAAATTAAGTAAGAGTGGAAGTCACTTTCAACAGTAACTTTTCATATAAAATCTTTTAGTGTACTCCGATTCGTATTTTAATGCTGTTCAACTAATCATATTTTAATCACAGCAGTTTAAAAGTATCAAATCTCTGTTTAATTTTGCATACGTTAAAACATACTTTTTTTCAATTACGAATTTGAATATTTTGAAAAATAATCGTGAAATGAATAATAGTATAATTCGCTAAAAAATGCCATTCACAGTTTTACAATTATATAATTGAAATGAAATAACTATGATAAGTTTCAAACCCTTATTCGTATCTGAATAAACATTTTATGTATAAACGACTATACAACTATACTTCTATTACAACTGTACAGCCTTACAAATGTTGACTTAAGAAAAAACACATGAAAAGGATAGAAAATTGAAGAAATTGTTTGCCTAATGTTTATATATATATACACACTTTTGTATGTATAAAATGTAAAAAGGATTTAAAATAAATTGCACTTACTCATTAATAAAATTTTATTCATAATTTAAAACTACCAAAGCTGTGTCATCTTTTATGTAAGAGCCCTGAACAATAATTTTCCTTTAATTGACCTTCTATACGATTATATAAATATTTATAGTCCTACGAAATATTTTTCATCTATTATGAAGCTATGCTGCCAAAAATGACTTTTTATGAGCACAAATTTTCACAGTTACGTACATTTTTTTAATATTTTTAAAGTACATACTTCATATAAAATCTTTTGTTTAATAGCTCCCATAGTACACCTATATCAAATATTCTCTAATAATACTGAATTGTATTGTAATAAATTGCAATCCATTTAAAAAAATTAGTATTGTCAGAAAAAGATCTGATATAAAAAAAACTGGGCTTACATTAAAATTTCTTAAAATAACTTTAAACATTCATTTAACAGTTATGCTTTAATCGTTCTCCTTCAAATTAACAATTTTTAATTTTTTTTCCAAATTAATAAATTAATAAAAAATTTATTTCGATGCCATTTCGAAAGACATTTTTCACCGATTATTAGAACTTCGTTTACATCTAAGGCTCAAAGGATGAAATAAATTGATCCACGTGATTTAAACAGGGACTTTAGAGTGAAAAATTATTTGACAGTTGTGTAGATAATGTTAGATTTGGCATAACTAAAGAATGCTCGATTCTGATCAAAATTAAAAAATAGTGAGAAGCGAAAACAATTTTCCGGCTAAAGATGCTTTGAAAGTGCATTTATTCTCTAGGACAGTGGTCCCCAACCTCCGGGCTGCTGACCGGTTAGTGGATCAAATGGTACGGGGTCGCCCAAGGTACAATGAATTATATACATTTTATTTACAGTGGTGTATTTCTCTCAGGTTTGTACGACTTTCCGTAGAAATAACTTTGTATTCCATGTTAAATCAATCTATATTGATTTTTGGTGTCACTATAGTTTATTCTGAAATCATATTAAAGTAAATCATGCTAAAACTACTAAATAAAAAAAATCTAAAGTATAACCAATCAACGTCCTTTCCTTCAGCAGTCAGCAATTTGCATTCTATATAAACTAGCTGCATGGCCCGACGTTGCACGGACTTTCTCTACTTTTGTAAATTTACCCTTTCCTTCACAAAATCAGCCTTTCTAATACTCTTTTTCAAAATGACTTCCACTCCCCGCTCATCCTCTGTTTAGCCTGGCGTTGCTCGGGCTTTTACCGTGTGTATAACTTAAAATTCCCTGTTTCGAAATTTTTTCGCTTCTTTACGTTGTCAGACAGGTTTATTTCCCTCCGGCGTTGCACGAAGAATTTTAAATTCATACCATATTGTCATGAAAATCCCCCTTTCCCTCTCGCTATCAGACGTTCCTGGTATGTGTGTGTGATTTCTATATAAAAGCCATTACAAAATTTGCGTGGTAATTTTCCACAATTAATTATTACTGCCCTTTTAAAATTTTGGCTACCGCTGAAGACCCGGTGTTGGATCTGTCGAGAGTTTAAACTTTCTAGCATTGGTGTGGTATGGTATTTAAGAGATGGGTGCCAACTCAAGTCTCATCCTCGTCACTTTACAGTGATTTAAAATGACGAGGTGAGTCTCCAAAAGCTCTCAAGTAAGTGAACACAGTAGGACTTTAATATTCACTCACTCACTTCGCAACTTTTTAGCCCCCGGAAACGAAAATGTGCCTTTTTAAAAATAGTTGCATGATGAAAAAAGTAGAAATTTTTATATTTACAAAATTTCACAACTATATTAAATGTTGAATTAAAATTGTGAGCATTTTTTGAAATGTTCGATACAAGGGAAAAAAGTTTCATGCAATTATTTTTATAAATGAAGACGTTATAAAAAATTTGAATTTGATAAGTAGTTATTAAATATTTAAAATTTGAGTATTTTTTTAAAAACTCGTAAAAAAAAGTTTTCGGCATTTTACTTTAGAAATCACTAACTCTAAAGGATCAAAGTATGAGTTCTTTAAAAATCATTTTCATATAAACGCATCTACATTGATTCATTTTAGAAAAAATCATAAAATATGTAAAGTATCGTTATTTTGTAAAAACAAAAAAAGTACTGTATCGTGACGAAATAAATTATCTTTCCAATTACAAAATTGCTGGCGAAGTTATTTAATGCGCGAATAAAATTTTGAGTATTTTTTAAAAAATCATAAAAATGAATCGATGATGTTGTTTCGAACCCGAATGCAAACAGTAGTAATCAAGTGCTCTACCGATCGTGCCACGATATTCTCGGAAATAAAGGGTGAAAAGAGCTTTAAAATAAAAAAGGAAGAGATATTCAATTTCTCCAAATCTGGTGATTTTCAATATTTATATATAGGCGCATCTTCTTTTCTAGTGTAACCTTTCATCAAACATGACGGGCACAGAGGAAAACAGTCATTTGGTGCCAAACAGGTTTTCACCGCCAAAACCCTTGGCTATTGTAAAGTTGTGTTAATTGTTAAAGTTTTAATTTTTTTAGGGCTTCATTTTCAAGTTAATGCCTTCAAACTTCATATATCGATTGAGAAAACAACGGTAATTTTTAAACAAATTGTAACAAATTGCTTAAATATTTCTCGCAAAAAGGAAAAAAATGAAAAAAACACATTTTGTTTTTTTAAAACCGTAATTTTTAAGTAATTTTTTCAATCTTTGTACAGATTACGGATAATATTGTTCTACACACGGAAATAAAGTTTCGTGGGATTATTTTTGCAAATAAAGAAGTTATTAAGTATTTAAATAAAATTTTGAGTATTTTTTGAAAAATCGTAAAAACAAAAGTTTTTGACATTTTATTTTTTACTGATTCTGAAAGAAAAAAAAAGCTTCAACTTTTTTAGTGTTGAATATCATTTCATTAACGGGAAAGAAAAGGCAAACGGAACGATTTAGTAATCATTTTCATAAAAACGTATCGATTTTGGCTCATTTTAGAAAAAATCGTAAAAAATAGAAAATATCATTATTTTGTAAATTAAATTATACTGTATTGTGGCGAAGTAAAAGATCTTTTCGATTCTGTAATTATTTGTTGGCTGAGTGTCATAAAAAAAATTAGGCCGTGTTTTAAAAACGTCAGGGATAAAAAAAAATCACCTCATGGTTTTTATTCTGTTTGGAGGTAGAAACAACACGCAAGAGTAAGAGAAAGGTTTTTAATTAATATCTTTTTAACTAATTGCAATATCGAAATATAAATGGTCAAAACGGATTCCTCGGATCTTTCCCAATTTTTTGGTATCTTCAGCGAGTTTCTGCGTAGTGCGGTTCGTGAAAAGATAGCCCCACGTAGAAACATAGAGAGATATACTTTTGCTTAACTACGAATTCTAATAGTGTATACCGTTGTCTAATTTTTAAAACAAAAACTCAAAAAAGAAATATTAATAAATATTTCTAAGCTTATATGCTGTTTTCTATAAAAAGTCGTAAGAGTTAGGTGCCTGCAAGAAACCAACCCAAGATTTTACATTAGGAATTAAAAAGGCTTTAATATTCGGAAGTGTGTGCGTAAAATTCTGCAAAATTTTGTTCTTTACGGCATCAACTCTGACCATTCATAAATTATTTTTTACTTAGACTACTTTTGACTTAAGGTATCCGAACACGTTGAAAATGACCAAATTCGGACAAGACCGATATTTTTGGTTTCTATTTTATTTAATACATCTATATTTTGGCTTTACAAAACATACTTTGTTTTGATTTTATGCTTCTTAGAGGCCAAGTTACAATCAATTATATTAAGTTAGAAAAACCGGAAGTGGGTCTTTGATCTACCAGAAGTGGGCATTTAAATTTTTCGAAATCTATCATGGCGAGTCTGATCACACAAAATATTACAAATGTATTTCTATAAAACTTTTTGTAACTGATATTTATGCTATTTTCTAGAGAATGTACTAAAATATTTCTTATAGTATGAATGTTATTTGAGTTAGGGCATGTTATTTAAATAATGGTCTCATAAAGGCGTTATTTTTCTTATAACGTTTACTCAATCATCTCTAATAGTTTCAAATTTTAATAAAACATTAAAATTTTAGTACATTCTATAGATAAATGTTTCTAAATTGTTTTGGTAATTCTTTTACTAATATAAGTTTATTACTTTTTTCTCTAATTGCTTTGAAGTTTTACAAAAATATTGCTAAAATTTCACATATAATTGTGATCTTTATGGAATTCCGGCAATTTATTTTAAATATTGTTGATTAAATATTAGTATTTATTGGTATTGAATCCTAAAAAAGCCTTTATATGTTTAAATATGTTATTTTGTCAAAAAGTGCTCTGAACGTGTTCGGATACTTTAAAAGAGTTATTTAATGCTGAATTAATTTTGCAAAAAAAAAAAATTACAAATGTGTTTTTTTTTTTGTATGATTGCGATGTATGCTATGACCCATCTCTTCTCAATCTGTCTCAGCTGATGCAAATTTATTTTGCTATAATATCATTTAATTTTTTTTTATAAATCATTGTTTGATTTTCCCAATTCCTTATACTCTTATTTTATTTTTGTTTAAAAAACTAAGTAATCTGAAAATATTTGCATAACTTAATTAATTTCAAACACTGGAAGAACACTGTAACAATAAAGTTCCAAGTTCTTTGCTTAAAGGCTTCTAAACTAGTTCGAGAGTTTCTTAAATTTTCCTTCTAATTAAAATTTCCCATTAAAAGCCGTTAGTTTTCCAGAGCATTCATTAAACGTGAATTGTAGCCAGGGCCTCTTAAACCCCGAAATATTAAATATTCGTCAGAAAATGAGTAACACCGACTCATTATCTTACGTAATTAAATTTGGTGCTTAATAAATAGGCCTTTGTTTCATAAAAGACTTTACATAAAATGCACTCCAAAGAGCACGCATTGTTCACCCCCGAAAAATCCACTTCACAGTTAGCATAAACCTTATTTCTCGCTTTGTTTGCCTTATAAGTCTAGGGGCGGGTTAAATTCAGTTTCTAAATAAAATTTCCCATTAAAAGATGCTACTTGTGTGTGTGTGTGTGTGTGTGTGTGTGTGTGTGTGTGTGTGTGTGTGTGTGTGTGTGTGTGTGTGTGTGTACAGCACATTCATTAAACTCAAATTCCATTCAGACTGTCCCAAGACAAATTTAACAGGTCTTTCCCGAATCGGCTCGTCACTTTTTTTTTTCTGTGCGCCCTCCGCCCCCCTTTTTCGGCGCCATCCCGCTTTTTAGGGGAGCTGGTGAGGGTACAACCCCCCTTTTTCTAAATTGTTTCCATTTTTATACCTTGGTCCTCGATTCACGTGGCTCCTTAAAGAGCAAGCTAGCTGGCCGCGAGATTATTTCGATTTTATGTTGAGTTGCCGGTCGATGTGGGTATTCGAGCTAGATTCTACCTAGACCCTTCCGGATTCTCCGACTTCCCTCCTCTAAGTAGGGGTGTTGGAAAGGTAACTCCGGGCCGCAATGGCGTCTTTTGCGACCGGGGCGGAACCATTAGCAAAGGGTTAGCATGCAGCAATGAAAACAAAATCTCACCCATACCCGTTCAGTGAAAGCAAAAGCACCCCATATGCAAACAATATCTCAGGTGGATTTTGCACATTGCAGGGTAAAAGACCGTACTTGTACAGTAAGTACTCGAGTTATCTCGTTTGAATATTTTATGACTTATTAGTCTTGCTCAAACCCTTGCAACCCAGACATCGAGAATAGATTCAATAGACCCCCTATACCCTGCATACATCATTTCCACCCTCTCCTTTTTACGCGAGAACCCATCGCTCATTTTCCGCTACGACTACTCTAGTACTTAAGCCTAGGCGCATGCTTTAGCCAAGTACCGATAGTATGCTAATCACAAAGGAAACATGACCTAGAAATCACAGAAATCGATTAAATGACCTATTTCTGCATAAAAAGACAGAACTAGTTGCAAATTTATGGAAAAAACATATGCATTACGTATGCATTAATAAAATTTCGAAGATACTTCGACGTAACAATGCCCCAAAAGCTTCCTATGGGATTAATAGGCTTCAGTTATATGCTTTTGCTTCACCCGTATTCACTAATTAAAAATATTCCCATCATCTTATTAAGAGACTTCAGATATTAAGGAGAATTTCATCTGAGTACACAAAGAGACAATTTACGAGCACGTGCTTCACCTGCATCTAAATAAACGGAACATTTACTCAATCAGCTTCCAGCAAAAAAAAAAGGGAAAGATTTATGAAGGAATAAAAACATAATTAAACACGTAGGAACAATGCTAACAGACAAAACGCTTAAATATTCTTATATATTCATATTTCACCGCCATTTTGAAACAGACATCTTGTTTCTCACCCGACTAGGCATATCGACGAATATAATATACTGAATTAGTAAGACTGATTCCCTATAAGTTAGCATGGAAAGGAAGATATAGAAGGAAGATCCAAGAAGATATCTATTTAGAACAACTGAAGAAAGAAGATATATCCTTCACCTCTTTATTCATATTTCGCCAAGATGTAGTGCTGGCATTCAAATTAGAATTATCAGAAATAAGTAAGAGAAAAAGGGCCTGTTTTTATTTCAAGCAAAAGTAAAGTATTGTGAAAAGTTGATTAAAACTTAATTGTTCTCTCACATTTCTTCGTTATATTTTTCATTCTAAAACATTAGTGTGTATTATAACACATACTTTTATTTAATATGAGTTTATTTACTTACACAAAGTTTTC
The DNA here is from genome assembly GCA_019973935.1 of Trichonephila clavipes. Taxonomy (NCBI): domain Eukaryota; kingdom Metazoa; phylum Arthropoda; class Arachnida; order Araneae; family Nephilidae; genus Trichonephila; species Trichonephila clavipes. The sequence continues at coordinate 220,701 of BMAU01001374.1, read as the reverse complement.
TATTTTACAAGAACTCAACATTTAATTAACCATTTGTCTCACATATACATCGTTTCAATCATTACGCAAGAACTTTAAACATTTTCTGTTTAACATAGATATAAGACAAATCTTTCAGTAAAAACATTCGTTCAAGCTAATAACACGCATTTATTTCACTAAGATACATTTTAACACAATAATTCAACAGCTTAAACATATTTAAATTTTTAGTTTAAATTATATAGACCTATGTTATAGCAGAACAATTTTTACAAAATATTAGTAGAGTGTACTTTCATTTTGGAATTCAGTGGGCTTAATTTCTTTTTAAAAACTTTTTTTAATCATTTAACTCCTAGATAGGGTAATATTATTTTCTTCTGAGCTTTTACAGTTAAAAACTCATGGATTTTACTCATGAAATCCGTCCCAGTCCCACAGATGAAAATATATATTCCGTAAAAACAGAACATTTTTCAGTTCTTTATCGTAAATTATTTCAAAAGTATTTTCAAAACATTATAAGCTATTTACCACAACAGAGAATAAACACGAAAGCCATAGGTATTAGGTTAAGCTTTTGCTAGCAATTTTGGTGCTATGCATGACATTCCAGAGTAAATACTTTTACTACATTTTTAAAGATTTTAAAATTTAGTCTACTTCAGGCACACATTGATTTCATTTATAAATCAACAATAAACTTTAGACCATTAAGTGCATAATGAACATGAAATATAATTGCTTATAATTTTACACCTTGAAAAAAAAACTACTTTGGCATACCATGCAGAAAACAAAAATTTCGCTTCGCAATTTTCGCTGACCATGGTTCAAAATGATGAGGCTCGTCGTCAATAACTCTCGTATCGCTTTATAGTGCGAAGCTCACTCACTCGTAATTTTCGCAAAGTACACTTGTTTGTAACAAACGAGGAAATTTTTAATTTTAATTTCATTTACAATCAATTATTTCAACTTTAGAGTTCCTTTCTATTAAGATCCTAAATGAAAAAAGAATAAGAGACAATGTTAATTTATATAAATGAAAGATATACAAATAAAGAAGACAAAAAACATTTAAATATCAACAATCTAGACTTTACACAACATTCGCAATGCGAGTTAACCATTTCAAGCACACATTTATATGTGTGAGCGAACTCACAGATAGAGTAATACTATTTTCTTCTGAGCTTTTACAGTTAAAAATGCACCGATTTTACTCATGAAATTCTTCCCAGTCCCACAGATAAAAATATCCAGCCCGTGAAAACATAGAACATTTTTTAGTTGTTTATCGTAAATTATTTCAAAAGTATTTTCAAGACATTGTAAACTATTTACTACAACAGAGAATAAACACGAAAGCTAAAGGTAATGTAGTATTAAGCTTTTGCTAGCAATTTTGGTGCTATTCATAACATTCCAGAGTAAATACTTTTGCTACATTTTTAATGATTTGAAAATTTAGTCTACTTGGGCACACATGATTTCATTTATAAATCAACAGTAAACTTTAGAACACCAAGTGCATAATGAACATGAAATTGCTTATAATTTTACACCTTGAAAAAAAAAACTACTTTGGCATACCATACAGAAAACAAAAATTTCGCTTCGCAATTTTCACTCATCATGGTTCAAAATGATGAGGTCCATCGCCAATATCCCTCGTGTTGCTTTATAGTGCAACGCTCACTCACTCGTAATTTTTGCAAAGTACGCTTGTTTGCAACACAACAAAAAATTTTATCTTAAGTTTCATTCATAATTAATTTTTTCTACTTGATTTCTATTAAGTTCCTAAATGAAAAGGGAATAAGAGACAATGTTAATTTATAAAAATGAAACATATACAAATAAAAATTGCAAACAACATTTAAATATCAACAATCCAGACTTAACACAACATTCTACAATGTGAGCTAACCATTTCAAGCATACATTTATATCTGTGAGTTAATGATTTAACTCACAGAGATAGAGTAATACTATTTTCTTGTGAGCTTTTACAGTACAAAATTTATCAATTTTACTCATGAAATTCTTCCCAATCCCACTGAAAAAATATCCAGTCCAAGAAAATATAGAACATTTTTTTCAGTTTTTTATTGTAAATTATTTCAAAAGTATTTTCAAGAAATTATAAACTATTTACTACAACAGAGAATAAACACGAAAGCAAAAGGTAATGTAGTATTAAGCTTTTACTATAGAAATTTTGGTGCTATTAACAACATTCCAGAGTAAAAAAACTTTTGAGATATTTTTAGAGATTTTAAAATTTAGTCTACTTCAGGCACACGTTGTTTTCGTTTATTAATCAACAATGAATTAATGAACACTAAGTGCATAATGAGCTTGGAATATAATTGCTTATAATTTTATACCTTGGAAATAAAAACCACTTAGTCATACCACGTGTAAATAAAAGTTAAGCTTTGCAATTTTCACTGATCATGGTTCAAAATTATCAGGTCCGTCGCCAATAACCCTCGTAATGCTTTATATAGTGCGACGCTCACTCACTTGTAATCTTCGCAAAGTACGCTTGTTTGTAACACAACAGAAAATTTTTAACTTTTGTTCATTCACAATTAATTATTTCAACTTTAGAGTTGATTTCTATTAAATTCCTAAATGAAAAAAAGAATAAGAGACAATGTTAATATATAAAAATCGAAGACATACAAATAAAGAAGAAAAGCATTTTTCATATATAAAAAATCTAGACTTTGTACAACATTCTTCAATGCGAACTAACCATTTCAAGCATATATTTTTTACCTTTTTTTCACATTGTAAAGTTAAATTTACATTTACTACAATGATACTACCCCTCCACTTTATACGAACAATTATCCCAGAAACGATTAACTTCAAAACCGTAATAACTCTTACAAATTAATAATTCATTAAAATGTCCTTTATCGAACAAAATGTACACGAAGTTGTCTAAAACTCATCAATTGGTCAAATCAAGCAGAATGTCAATCCTCAGAAATACAAGCAGGATATAAATTGAAAATTAATTCATTATTTAAAGAAAACCAATAACAAAGCTTCAAGAAAGCGGATGCAAAACGTTATGTTTCATTGATCGAATATTTCTGTTTCAATAGCCAACACAGTTCTGCTCTATATACATTTCTGGTCTGTGACCTCATAGGCTGACAACTGACATATTGGTAATCCATACATGTTTAGACGTTAGTAACGATAATTTTCCTTTAGTTGTCTCTGTTTACAGAGGTTCCACAGACTGGAAAATATTAAGAGGTATGTACCGCTGATTTTCCTAAAAAGAGCTTCTCAATATTTCTGCGTTATTTAGAATAATAAAACGCATGATAAATATATCAGTAACTTAAAGGTATCTGACTATACGTTCGGAACAGTGATTTTAAAAAAGCGCATAAATGGATGATTTTCATGATATTTAATGTCAATTAGATTAGAATACATGTATAGAATTGTTTTAAGGACATTTTGATAAAAAATTATTTAAACACAATATTTGGGCAAAAAATTAACTTAGAATAACTTTTTTTCCAAATGTTCTCTTTTTATAAAAAATGCTCCTAAAATAATAATATTTTGCTTTTATAAAGTAAAGACTTCTCTCCAGAGAGACTGAACTATTTTTTTTAAAAAAAAATCACATTATTTTCAGAGTTACAACGAATTGAAATAATTATCGGCATTTTTTTCTTAAAATTTCTCCTCTCTGTTGTCGTAAAACATGAATAAACCCACTTCTAAGTTACATATTTCAAAAATTCTAGTTCAGCCTCTGTACAGAGCTCTGAGGCAAAATACTATTAGGCAGGCTACAGGCAAAATACTATTATAATAGAAGCCTTTTTCACAAAAGAGAATATTTTGAAAATGGATCATTCTATCTTCATTTTTTGTCAAAATATTGTGCTTAAATAGTTTTTTATTGTAATACTATTCTTAAAACAATTTTATATACATTTTCTGATAAAAGTGACACTAAATATCATAAACCATTTATACGCTTTTGCAAAACCACGGTTCCGAACGTAGTCGGATACCTTAATATATTTATCATGCATTAATATTTTATACAACTTTTCTTCGTGATTTCGTTCTGTATATGGTTTTACTGAAAAGATTTAATACAACTACTGCAATCGTATTTATGAAGGCGAATTCGTTTTAATTTTAGTACATAAGTTTCAAAAGAATCACCTTTGCTAATTTGAGACATAACTGACAAAATTTACTTGTGTTAAAGTTAAATAGAAGGAAAATAATGGATAAACTACAATCTTTAGCATAATTAATTTCCCATACATTATCATTTTCAGTTAAAAAATAAAATAACCTAATTTTCTGTGTAAATGCCCTTGACACATACACATTCAAAAACACGTGCAAATAAGATAAATTTTAATATTCATTACAGTAGTTCTTAGTCTGCATTTATACTTCTTTTAAAAACATGTTCTGTTATCAGGAACTGGAAGAATTTTGGTATTTTAATTTTTCGCAAGAGCTTTATTTCAACAACGTTTTTTAATTCAAGCTTCTCACATTATTCCCTTGCTTTTCCAGTTTATTACTAATTTCTATTCCTCATGTTTTAGTTAACATCCTATAACAAAAAGTAACAGTACAAAACAAACAAATACATTACAAAAGCTGTGTTTAAAAGTTATATGGAGGTGTTTTGTTTTCTATTGTGAAAAAATACGGTGAATTTATGTTTTAATAGGTTTGAGATAACACATTTTGAGATTAAATGCTTAGAGTTATAGTACATTTAGGCAGAACGTATTTATGAAGAAGATTTATAAATTTAACTTATTTTCGCAACTCTATGAACTACTACAATTACATGAAAGAAAATAATTGTGTGTGTGCGTGTATCAAATTTATCAAAACAATTCAAATAGCAATGAAAGTAGTATTTCAGTTTTATATTAGACTTCAAATTGATATACATAAAACTTTCATTTTTTATAATTTTACATATTTAAGAAATAAGCTTGAGTTCTTAACAGAATATAGTGCTCTTTATTTTTTCACTACTTTTTAGAGATGCAAAAGGTTAAGGAAATAGAACAAAAGTGCAGGAACTATTGTTAAAACATTTAATTTTTTCCTTCGTATATGTGGCCGATGTAGTCAAGTGGTCATGGTCGGGAACTAATGGCTAAAGTTGTAGGATAGGGAGTCTCTGAATACCTGTTGTATAAAATGGTTGATACACTTTAAACCTGGTTTAATTGACGTCGTGTGGAAGTTAGGAGATTGGAATGCCAGCTAAGGTAACATTCTAATCACTTGCTCAGGGTTCAGAGATTCGAGGTCCGTCACCAAGTCTGCCAAAGAACAAACACAGCTATACTCAAAAATATTGAAGGTTTCTAAGGAAAACAACGACAAGTGTGAGTGTTAGTTAACTTCACCCTTTGAAGATACACGACGTTACATTGGCGATAGATCTAGAAAACAGCAACAAATGATGACTGATATGTCGCCGAGTAGGCAAAAAGAAGCCGAAATAAGCTGTGAAAGGCAACTAACTTGATGTTAGGTGTTCTGGTATCCTATGATCGTACACTTACAATAAGGTGACCAATTCACATGACACCCTGAATGCTGCAAATCAATAACAATAACCTAACAGTAGCATCGTTTATAGGGTAGAAATTAACCAAAATACTGATTATCTTATAAAAAAATACCACATCTGCTTTTCGATTAGAGCCGTTTTAATTTCACAAATGACTATTAGCACCAATTGATAATCTGAAAGGTAGGGTCTGGCTTCCATCCCAATAAAATCAAAGATAGACACCAATGCAGTGGTTCATGTATGTTTATATGAGTGACAGAGGGATAGAGCTCAACATTTTTGACAGATATTCATTTACACGAAATAGTGTAGAGAGTTTTCCACTCCCCCTCCTGCGTCTGTGCAATTATAGTCCAGACTTTATTTTTATTAACGACGACGCTCAGCCACACATGTCCCATGCTAGTTCAAGAACTTCTGAATAGTGAAAATATTCTTTAAAGGGATTGGCCACCGTGCTTCCCTGATTTAAATCCCACTGAACATGTGGGATGATATGGGAGACACTTAGAGTCATGATCGTACCTTCCAAAGAACACCATATAACTGATAGTGATACTTATTGAGGAATGGGAATTCTTAACTCAAGAACTGTTGGATAATCTGGTGTTGAGTATGAAAAGACGATGCCACGGAATCAGTTTAGTTAAGAGGAAGTTATATATCTTACAAAGGATACTTACACTTCTGCTACGTTTTGCTATATGGGACAAATATCGATCTTTAGTCGACGTGGCTTTAGAATTAATTTTCTTTGGCCTTTTCTATAAGGATCTAGTCTCATTTAGATATCTCCGTCAGTTGCTTACAACAAGCTGGGTTGCTTACAACAACATTCCGAATTTGAGACTTCAGATTTCATTTTCCAAATAGCAGGAGTGTTTGCTTTCCTCTTTCACTGAACGTTTCAAAAAGAGTACAAAATTTATGGAAGTGTGCAGATCAATTAAGCACGGAAATTTTGTCATGTGTTGACTTTTATAGAGTTTTCCTCCAAAGACACACACATCCCACACGAAAGTACATGTTTTCATAATGGCCATTAATAATTTGACATAACATTAATTATTTACCTTTCTTTCAGTACTTTTATGAACAACAGTGAAAAGAAAATAATTTATTAATTTTATCTTCAATTTTATTAACTGCACATAGAAATTATTTTTAGGTGAGTTATCAATAATATTTCTGAAACTTATGAAATTATATAGCTTATATATAAATTGAAACGCAATGTTTGCGATTATAAGCAACTACTATTAACTAAGTTATCATTTCATCTGAAAATAAGCACTGTAATTTTTAACATTTTACAATGACAACTGTTGATCATATACACCAGTATTGTGGCTCAAGCAATAAATTTCAATTATTGTGGATAAAATAATCAATAGATTTTAAAAGTTTCCCTATGGTGAATATAAAAATAGAAAATGAGCATAAAATTTGTATTTTCTTCAATAGTGTATGATGTTTGTATTTCCTCAAAAAAATCAAATAAATGCTACATGATTTAGAAAAAAAAGGGATACAAAAATTCTTAAAATGAATTCAATCAGCCTTGGGTAATTCTTATTGTGAAATGAAACAGTAAAAAAGGAAAATTATGGAGTTGAAATTTTTTTTCCAAAATAAACTCAAAGATAGGATCTAAGAAAAAAAAATATTTTGAGCTCATAGTTAAGGAAGTTGTTAGAGATAAAGTCTCAAATATCCTTTTAGATAAGTAATAGGTACAACTAAAGTACTTTTCCGAAAAGCAGCAACTGTAAAGGACATATAATATGAGAACACAATGATTGGTTTCGAAATTTCTTTTGAAACAGTCTAAAAAACTGAACTGGACAAAAGGAATATAAAGTTACGCTGTTATATTAGACTTCAACTAAAGTTTTTGCTCAATTATTTTACCCAAGAAGTTCCTGAAAGGTGGTTCGATTGTGCTTAATGGTGGTTCGTTGAGGTAATTTAAAAATATTGTTGGCTTCTTAAGTTTCTGAACTAATGGTTCTAGAAAAAGACATGGTATTCTAGATAATAATAAGATACAGAATATTTTCCTGCACTCATGGCTTTTTCTTTCAACAAAATATAAATTGTTTCAAGTCACAATACTAATCAATAATTTCAAAACAATTATAAATAATAATTTTGAATAAAAGACAAATTATAAATAATAATCAAACTACATCAAATCAAATAAAAAAACAAATAATAAATAATAATTTCGTGACATTTATTCCATTTAGTTGAACGAAAATATTGCTCTTTCTTTCTCTTAGATTATTTTTACACTAATGATCCACTTTGTGAAAGAAATAAGTTATATATATATATTCAGAATTACTTCAATTACAGCTGTGCATAATAATGTAAGCCATGAAATCCCAGTAGTTCTCACTATCATTTCAAATACAAAATTAAAATATTTTAAAATTATATTGATTACCTATCTACAATAAACTGTTTTAGAAAAATCCAAAACTTTTCTCAATCTTTTTAAGAAAATACTTTATAGGAAGCGGCTATAAAATTCACAACTAATTATAAAAGTGGATTATACATTGTATGCTACAGGTTTTTTTTTTTTTCCTTTTATGAATTGTTTCTTTAAATGGAAATAGAAATAAGTAATCTCAAAGAAAGCTTTAGAGCACAAAACGTTTGTAAATATTTGCAACACATAAGAAAATAAAATTGATTATATTCATTTAAACGCGGAATCACAAAAGCACAGTATTCAAAATAGCACCAATTTCGCGAAAACTCTTTACAATAATATTTTTCTACTAACTTTATCAAAGAATATTATAGAAAATAGGTTTTAAAACGGACAGTGTGTTCTTTTCGATCACTTTATTAATATGACGCTAACCGAGCAAGTATTTAAATTCACAAGAACTTCCTTTAACTATACCTCGTTTCATTTATTGCTGGATGAAGCCTCGTTAGTTGGTAATGAAGTTCGGCTGGCATTGATAAGCTCGGGAAGGGTAATTTCTTGTATTCTAGAAGGATGAATGAAATGGCATTGCAAAATATAATTGACGTTAGTAACCGATGTACGCGATTTTCGAAGAATTTAAAGAATGCATTTCCGTATAATATATACACACATATGCATATACCATTCGTTTAATTTAAAGTCTTGTGAGTGAGACAGAAGAATTCACGCAGAATTAAATGAATTGAATTGCTGGTGGACCCCGTTTTATTTGAATTTTTGGAATTGTTCTGATTGTGTTTAGTCATAAAATCGCATAGTTTTACGGAGGATAAGACGTATGAGTAGACAACGATACACATTCAGTTATGATTATGATGCTGTTATTAATTAAATTTCCAGAATTATTTTTCCCGTGCACGTTTTGATGAACTGTGCAGCTTATTAATGGTAGAAATTAAATATCGATTACCAAAAAGAGTCAAACTTGTCTAACGAATTATAATTTCTGGTTAAATTAGAAAAAAAAAGTGTAAACTTATTGGGCCTACCCAAGGAATACTTAAATGTGACCTGTATAACAGAATTGTTAAATTTATTGAATTAATGATCCATAAAGGCATTTAATATTTTGGAATACTGCAGCGTTTCTCAAACTGTGAGGCACGCCTCCCTAGGGGGTGTGATATCCCCATGTGGGGGTGCGCGAGCATATTGAAAAGTTGAAAACAAAATATTTAAAATAAGTATTAATTTATTGAAAGGATATGAATTAAAATACATTCAGACATAATAAAAATTAAATCTATAGACACTTGCACAGATTAAATATATTTAAAAATGTATCAATACATTAAGAGAGAATAAGTTTAATAATTAGTAATACCTACCATTCTCTATTGCTACCATGCTAACATATTTAATACTTAGATTGATAATTCTTATGGTTAATAATTAAATTCGTATTGTAACTTCATCATCAAAGAACATTTGTATTGCATTCAATACATTGTTATTGTAAAAGGAGGGGAGGGGGTGATGAAAATTATGATTGAAAATTGGGTCGCAAACATTGAAAGTTTGAGAAGCACTGGAATACTGTGTCTATGAATGATCATGCAAGGTTTAATTAAGATATTGGTATAAAAAACTATTATAAAATATGTTTTCCTATTTTGCTTGCATTGATAAGGACACAACATCGTTACCTATTTTTACATATAAAATTAAGTAACAAGTTGATGTTGTGTTTACGTAAGCGAGAAAAATTATTTACTGAATTTTCTTACATTGAATTTATTTTGTCTTGAGAATCAATGACACTTCTTATTAATCAAAATCACAATAACAATTATACTGTTCCTTCCTTCTATAAAAGTTATAATTACAACTTCTTAGGCAAGTTACTCAATACCAAATATTCCACTCTAGATACTGTAAAAATAACTCTAGAGTCGAACTAGGAAAGTAAAAAAAAACATACACACAGATACAATACTCACCACTTTTAGTTCGACTCTGACAGTTAATCGAGGGTGTGGTGGAGAACCAGAAAGATGTTTTCGTAAAGGTTAATGGTTCTCTGAATAGCTGTGTGTAAGAATATCATGTACAACTTTTATTCGACTGTAGATTTATTTCAGTTAATAGTGACCTAGTTTTTGACCTTGCTAAACTTTTCCTTTTGAGATTTTTTTTAATAAGAAAAGTGTTGAAGTATTTTTCTTAAACTCACACCTTTTCTTTAATTCTGGTAAATTTAATTAACATTTTTTTTTTCGTATTTCCATCATACAGATACATTGGTTTTTATTCATTTTGCACTCATAAATACATTAACATAAAATTTAGTGTGCATTCTCAATTTTTGCCAATTATTTATGTTTTCATTTTATGCATACTTTGTTCAGAAACCTCTGCCCTTAAACCTTTCTGTGAGTTGATAAAGGAGTACCAAGCTTGCTTGAGAACTAAACGCTGAGGGCTTCACGTCAGACTAACCACGTGAGGTCAGACCCACTACCACAGAACATCTGCTCATGCACCTCAGTGCCCAAGGTCACGAACAAAGAAATGAGCACAGTAGACCTTGGACCTCGTTTAGTTTAGTTTGTTCAGAGTCAGGAACAACTTTCATTTAATTTATTTTTGTCTAAGCATAGTGTGATGGATGGGCTGTCCCATCCATCCGTGTACGAGAGTTAGAATGAAGATTATCCATAGTCAAAACAAATGCAATTTATTAACAAGCTTCAACAACCTATCAAATCTCAACAACCCAAGTTAAGAATTGCACTTTTAGATAAATATGGGAACAAACGCGAGGTAAACGAGACAGTTGAATATTTGATTATTAATCAAATCACTTACTCTTGGTACGACCTAGCATTACACCTTCTAAATATTTGAAATTATGTCTTAAGATAATCTACTTCAATCAGACGCTATTCCAGTTTATACAGCTAATTGACCAAATCTTCAATCTTAAATATTAAGCAAATAATCTACGAATCACCCTCGACCAGCTTTACGGTAATCAGTAACTGCTATCCTTTAGCCCCTCGAACCTGAAATTTAATGTTTAAAAATAAGCCTTGATTTGCACAAGTAGCGTCTTCTTCTTCGGGGGAAAGTTTTCAATAGAATAATATTTAAAGAAACAGTTTTTCTTCAAGAGGATTAGTAGAAGGTACGTGAATAGACCCATTTCAATAGTTATGATAATAGTTATATAAGGTTAAAACGCATTCCTGAAAAAAGTTGATTCCCAAGCAGGTTCATGATAAAAGTTAATTCTTAAGCACCCCACGAGTATTAATTCCGAACAAAAGCAATATTTTCTCTGGCAAGAGCAAAAAATTAATCAGGACTAGATCGTAAAAACTTAATCATGATATTTATTATAACTAAATTCATCAAAAGGTAATCCGAAAATTCATTACATACTTATATCTGTGTATAAATACTAAGAGTCGCCTCAAAACGGCTCAGTTTTTCCAAAAACATTTTTGGCAGGGAAAATAAAGAAACCATTAAAGGAAAGAAGTATGTATCTTGCAGCTCTTAATAATCCTCACATAACAATTTTCAAAGAATCAGCTGTACACCGTCATGTAAAAATTAAGAATTCAACTGAGAAATCAGCTTGTAAGCGGGAGGTTCATTCACTGATGCCCGCTGTTGTAGCGACTTCTACTTCCGCGGGCGTTTTTTAAGAGGTTCTATGGGTCATCAATTCCTCTTTAAAGACTGAGATTCCCACTACACCTCATCATACAGAGGTGGTCGAAGGACTGTTCGAAACGATATGCTACAAACGATTCCGGAGCTGTAATACTGTCACGACAGCACTAATGGGAAGAAATATCTCCACAAATCGTTGACAACCGTGTATTCAGTTCAAATATAAATCCATCCAACTGTATTCGAAACTAATATTGAAATAAAAAGTTTCTTTTCATCCATTAAATTTATATTTAGAAATTTTGTTTATTTTCCCCACATCCTAATGTTTGGGGATATTAATGTCAATTTGGAACACATTTACACTACGTTACATTAGAAAAACTGCATCGTCTTTAAAATCTTAAGTGGTTAGTTTTTTTGCCCAAAATGTTCCAAAAAAGGCAAATTTTTATTGCATATTTCGAAGTATAATTAGCAAAATTCAATGATGGAAGAATTTTCTTTTAATTTTCAATTTTAAAATTTTCATACTATTTTTTATTTTATAATTTTGGAACACAAAAAAACCCTAAGTATATATATTTTCTTTTTATAAGTACACTCTGCATGCTCTGAAGAATGTGTCCTACATCTTAAAAGAATTTTTTGATACTTACAAAATAAAAAAAAAGATTCATGTTCATTCCTCTCTTTTAAACGGTTGAGAATTGTGTGTGTGTGCATATATATATATGCACAAAGAGTTTGAAAGGCTTGGTGTATTACTAAATCTAACATTGCGATGGGGACAGAGATAATATCAGCATTTTTGAATTATCTTTCTCTGTTCATTTCTTCTCAAGCAAAAAAAATTGCACATTGTCTTGCCAACCCCTGTTCTTTATCGAATATTTTCAAGAATCTAAATTCCTGCCTTCAATGAAAAATCCTTACCTTTTCCCCACAAAGAAAATCAAGGATGAGAAGTATTTCAGTAACATGGACAGACTGCATCTCTTAAAAACGCTAGCACTAATAAAATCACTTTAAGACTTAAAAGTGCAAATTAAAAATATAAAGAAAGGACTATCAGTGCTCCTTTAAATTTCTATTTAGAAATTTTGTTTATTTCTCCAATATCCCAATTTTTTGGGAATATTAATGTCAGTTTTGAACACTTTTGCACTAGGCTACATTTGAAAAATTGTATCGTCTTAAATTTTTACCCACCATAGAATAACCTCGTAATATTTTGAGCTGGAACCTGACTCTATATAACACTATATAATTTGCTCTTGTAATATAATTGCTTTCAGAGACAGCCTATTTAACACACACATATTTGATTTATTAATATCTGAAATACATGACGTGAAAACTCTAATTACACTTAGATGTCTCAAACCAAATTCTGACATTACACATCGACAATGTAAAATGCTTTATCTATTTGTCGAGTAAAAACTGAGTTTCCACTAAATACCTTTAATAAGCAATCATTATTTTCACACGTTAATAAAACATTTTTGTTATAATTTTTATTTAAATTAACGGCATCGTGTGTTCAAAATTACTGGTTAGTTTGATTATTAGATAAAGTCACAGCAAGAATGATTGATGTAAAATAAAAGTACAGATAAAAAAATTATAGGGATAAAATGTTTAGTTATATGTGAGAGTCCATTTCTAATTTAAAACTAGGAAAATTGTGCTACTTTTCTCAAGTTCAGCCCTATTTTTAAAACTAATGTTTGTTTCTGTACTTCCAAATTGAATTTTCATTAGTTTGAAACCAATGTACAAATTAAATATATATATATATATATATATATATATATATATATATATATATATATATATATAACTCCACAAACCACTACACACACACAATTGCAAATTCCATTCCAAATAAAGATCAGTTACATTGCGGCTATCACAATTCATTCAATTGAGAAAACTTAATAAAATGCCCATATTTATTTTCCTTCGGGCTCTTGCATACCTCTGAAGTTGACTCAAACACTTAAAGCAAACAAAAACTAATAAACGGTTGCTGCGAGAAGAGAGAAAAGTTATTAAATTTACCATCCCTCTTTGACACCTTATTAACCCGCTGTCTTTTCTCTCATAATTAAAACAAAGAATGTCTCTTATATGTGGGAAAGGAACATGTATTTGTAAACTTATCATGACATAACATGAAGCTGGAAGTTCCACAATTGTGTAGATGGTTAAAGCTAAAGCTGTACATTAATTTATTGATTCTTTTCATATCCCAAGGCAGTTGGAGTCTCGTAATTAGTCTCTCTCGGAAAAGATAAAAGCAGAAAAAATCTTTGGCCAGACATTGAAGTTCAAATCACATTTTCTTTAAAGAATTGGGTCAAGTTCTGTATAAAATGATCTTATTCACTCTAACGGTGTGAGTTTCAGAATTGTGAATGTAACGAAGATATTAAGACAAATTAAAAACTATCTAGAGTTGGTAAAGGGATTTCATATATTCGAATTATCTTGTGCGTTATTATGGAAACTACTGCTACTGTAAATTATCAAGCAAAATTAAAAATTTCCTCTCATTTTTTTTTTATTTTAACATTAAAATATGTCTAAGTCATTTAAGGATATTGAATCATCATTATGTTAAAAGTCAGTCAGATAATTGCAAATATTGAGCTGTACTTTCTAAAGTTAGTTTTGCAGAATAGAGTTTCGTTTCGTAGTAGAAATAAAAATAATGTAGAGTTTATAATGCTGTATAGAGAAGTAAAACAAAAAATTATGTGTGAACACTATATAATTTTAGGAAAACTCAAGATTTACTAATTATGTGAGTTTAGTTATACAAATAATATAAAAAAATTAAGTCAATTCCTACTTAAGTCAATAAAGATTTTTTTTATTTTAGTCACTTTTTATTAAATAGTTACAATTAATATAAATATGTATATACTCATATGACAGAATCACATTAAGTGACTAAATAGAAATCTATTTTCTATTCTCTTTTCTATAAATGGTCTTGGACTATTTTTTTGTTTGTTACTATTTATTCGTTAATTAAATTTAATTATTCTTATAAAATAGTATAGTAAAAAAATTCAAATCCTCAGAAATTAGGCCCATGACCTTTGGATTAGAAGTCCAACGCGCGCTATCCGTTAAGCTACTGGGACACAACGAGCAATTCTCCTTCTATATATGTTGTTGGACTATTATTTTTGTTTGTTACTATTTATTCCTTTTTTAATTTAATTATTGAAATAAGATTTGGAAAAACTGTATTAATATCAAGTGTCATGCACTACAAGTTTTAAAAAAATGTATTTGAACTTTGAATGGATGAATAGAAAAAGTATTTCATTAACGATTGGAAATTTGAACAAAATATATATAAGGAGAGAGTGAACTAATAGTAGGAATTGAATAAATCACAATTTTCTTCTCAGTTGTAAAGTAATCGTGTTTTCAGTGTTGTGTCAATAGTCATTATTTTAATAAAGCGTTGGTTTCAAAATAATTCTAATACGTCAAATGTTAATAAATATCCTTTTAAAATTTCTTCTATTAGATAGCAGATAGCTTTTAATTAGAGTGACAGTAAATCCCTGATGTTTGTTCATACTTATAAGGAAAAACATAAAATGAATATCGGAAGTATTACTAATTTATGAGTGATAAACTAAATACGGATCTTAAAATCATTTGTTTCTATTAAATAGACTAATTAAAATATTTATTTAAGCACGTTGTGTTATATATATGTATATATTCATAGTAAAGAATCTTTTGTCTGTTAATTAATTTGAAAAACTGGTAAATAGATAAATAGTTAAAAGCTGATAAATCGATTTACATAAACTGGTTTCAAATAACATTAGGTAAAATTTAGAAAGTTGTAAGCACGGTATAACACGTGTGTGAGTATAAACATAAAATACATAAACCTGAATATGTGTATGGCTCCTAGAAAAATAGGAATAGAGGATACTTCTCTCTTAAAGAGTTTCGTAAAAGAAATATATTTAGCATGGTTGATAAAGTCTTAAATTGTTTTTGGATGCAATCCAAAGACATTCGAAATATAAAAAAGGAAATAAAATGTGAAATAACTCTTAATTATTCATACTTAACGATTCAAGTCGCTTTCAAGAAAAGAGAGATACATCTATCTTGAGAGGATATACTTCATAGCAGACATTTGAATTAAGGATAAAAAAAAGTACAAACAACAAAAAGAATAAAGTGTCTTTGGAAAGAATTTAGGTGGATACTAGAAATGGGTCAAGGGAAATTTTTGGCAAATTAGAAGTGAGTAACGGAGGTTTGAAGGATCTCGAAGAAGAATTAGATTAGCTGGGTAATCAAGTTTACAATCGATCAGAAGTTTTCTTACAAATATTGTTGCTTCTCTATGGACTCTTTAACGAACAGTGGATTTACTTCTTAAGTCCCTCGTGCTTTTAAAGGTTCAGTAGTTGAGAGAAAATACATACTTGTTTTTAACAGCTTATTTCATAAAGGAGTTAATAAATCTTTAATAGCTATTAAAAATAAAGAAAGAATTTCTTTATATTATTCAAAGGTGCCCAGCCTCAAAGTTGTTTTCTACACACACACATACATACACACATGTATATATATATATATATATATATATATATATATATATATATATATATATATATATATATATATAGTTAATATTCTCTGCTATATATAGAGAGAGACATGAATCATTATAACACTATAGCTGTACATATAAAAACAGAAATTGGAATAAAAACCACACATATATTAGAATTTAGAAAAGTTACTGAATTTATAAAAATAATACAATTTAAAAATATATGTACCGTATTTACTGGAATCTAAGCTGCGCTTTTCTTCCCGTGTTAAAGCTACTGAAAATCAGGTATGGCTTGCATCCGATTGCAAAGCATTTGATGGATTGGGGAAATTGAGTTTTAACTCCACCCAAAAGGACAAATGCAACCACTCATTGCATGGATGACATATTCCATTCCGCAGCTTAGCTCCAGTATTCAATTTACCCTAAATACCTTGTCTCCTCGTATTTAGGATTTTTTTTAGGATTCTTTTTCTTTTAATCACCTAAACATCACAGACATCGGTAATAGCATTAAGACGAGTTCCCTATGACGCAAGTATGAAAGTGGAAGCAATTTTATATGCAGAAAAAATGGAAACAGAGCAGTGGCAACTGAAAATTGACGCGGATGAAATAAATATACTTTGATGGCGTAAGCAAAATGATATGTAAATAATCAACAGTCTTTAAAAATTCTTTAACATTCTGTAAAAAAAATGTTGCAGAGTATGTGGATGGCACGGAAGACAACAACATGTGGGAGAATGGTGACGCCTGCATCAACTCTGAAGTCAACTGCAGCAATGGGAGTGCTGAATCGTTTTCGATACATGATACGGACGTTAGAGTTATTATAGGCTCGTGTGTGGGAAGGGCACATGTGATGCAACACTTGCAGCCGTCGTGACACGTGACTTAGTGTGCTTTACAGGGAGGCGTACTGATACCCCCAGAGACAGAACGGTGGGAGAGATAATGAGGGGAGCGAGAGAGCCAGATAAAGATACAAGTAACTAAAAGACGCACTTTAGCCACCTGGCAACAACGCGCGTTTAAGGCTGTTTTCACCATATGCAAAGAGCGTGAACTTAACGTGGAGCACATTTTCGGACAGAAAAAATGCCTCAATTTTTATAACAATTTGTGACATTCTAACTCATGCATTTGTTTATAATACAGTGTGTTTAGAATTTCAAAATATTTCATAAATAATTAGTTATTTCTTTTAACATGTAAAAGGATAGCTCATTTAGCATTATGGAACAGGAGAAAAAATGCAAACACATTTTATAAAAGAAAAAAATGTGTCAATTCAGATAAAAATGTGTAGTATGTTAAAATAAGTGATTCTTTATAGGATAGAGAAGCCAGAATATATTGTTAATGTTTGAGTACTTTTATATCTGAAAAAAAATATTCTGAGTGTAGGTTCTATTCTTTAACATTAGCCGAAATCAGCCGAAATCATTTTAGTTTAGTATTTATGCAGTTGTGTAGCCCCATTTTCTTTGTTACTGTTAGAATAAACAGTTTAGTTAGTCAGCTCTTAGTCTTTACTAGCTATCGAACTACACCCCAAACACAACATGTATATATTTGAAAATTTGTAATATATTGGTAAAATAAATTACTAACCTATTATTTCTCATTATTTTTTTCCATTTCTTAAATATCGCCTGTCGATGAACCGTTTACACACTTTGTATTTTTCCTTAAAAATGTGTAGAGAATTGTGGGTGTGGCTTAGAATCAATGACAAAATTTGTGCTTAGATTCGAGTGGTGGCTTAGATTCGAGTAAATAGGGTATATGGATACTGCAGTATTATAAGCATTGCTTAGGACTGCTCTTACACACACACACACACACACATATATATATATATATATATATATATATATATATATATATATAATCCAATATAAAATAATTTTTTCACTATATAATCATATACATATACATACACATATATATAAATTTATACAATATATATATATATATATATATATATATATATATATATATATATATATATATAACTATGTTTTGTGTTACTGTTTTTGTCTGATTTTCATGACCCGGTAGATCAAGGTGTCAAATTCAGAGGCTAACTACGGCAAATAAACAAGATTTAATTTCTGGTGGGCCGCAAAAAAAATTAATGTTCTTAGAAATGTAGGTTTACTTCGAATAATACATTATAATAAACATGAATAAAAGAACAAGAACAATTAATGTTTATGTCCTGCCACTTGACATCTCTTCTTTGCTAATATCTTTCTTATTTCAGGATAATTTTATTTTATTTTATTCTTTATTATTGTGTGCCGATATATTGACCAGGCCACAAAAATATTGGTTGTGGGCCGCGAGTTTGACACCTTTGTTGTAAATTATATATATATTGATAGTAATGCGATTAAATTGAAATTTTAATCTCTGTTGATAAGAAAATGAGAAAGAAAGTATTTTTTAATCGTATTTAATTTGAATGTTTATTAATCACGTTGAATTAATTTCATTTTGAATTAAAATTTTTGAGCGATTCTTATTTTATTTTTCATTTTGACTAATAATTTTTGAATAATAAATAATTTCTGAACATTTAAGTTTTAACTATATCTTGTATTCGCTGTAATTTTATACACGAGTTACTTGACTACTGGGATGTAATTTGTCTCTATCCAGAAAATTCTTTTTTTCTAATTTTAGTTAATATTCTAGTCCTTTCATAGCTTTGATATATTTAGACTGAACAGTTTTCATCCCATTTTTTTGAAACTTTTAAAATGATTTTAAATGCTGCTTCATAAATGAGATTATTTTACAAAAATACACATGCGAAACCAGTATCTAATCTAATGTACTTAATTTTTAAAAATAAGTATTTCGCAGCTTATTAAAAGTGAACTTTAGAAATATGGATAATGAACAGAGAAAAGAAGTAGCAAAAAAAACCGTTTTTTTTTTATAATTTTAATATGATAAAACTCATATTTCTTCAGTGTGATTCCCATTCCCCTTTATTTATTTTTTTAAAAAATTTCCTTAACTTCTTTCATCTTTTTACCTTTGAAGTTCTTTTCCGTATTATAAAGCCCGAAATTAATCTCACTGAATACACATCATGAGGGATTTCAATAATACGAAAATAAATTAAAGAGAGAAACGTAGGACTTCGTATCATAAATAAATTCAATTATCGAAAAGCATTAGAATCTGCGCAATTCCAATTTTTTTTCCTTGAAATTCCTTTGCAATTATATCATAGAAAAATTAATAAAGAAATGTTCCAAATGTTTCTTAAAAGAGTATTTGATCATTTATGCTGAAAATTCCGGAATTTACTTCAAAGATACATTAAACTGGCCAAAAACGCACAAAGAAAATAGGAACTTACATTATAAACTAATTACACTTTCTATTTGCTTTTATGGCTACTTTCAATGCATTTCATTAACGGAAGTCTCATAATATGTCATTCAAAGCTAAAACTCCTACTAGATGAAAAGGAAGTAGTATTAAAATTCCGGAAGTAGTTTTTGCTGATCTTTCATCAAACTTTTTTCATGAGACATACATTTTTTTTTTTGTAATTCTGTGCTCTGTTAATTTTACAAAGCAATCTATTTCTTTCCTTTCATTATTTCTTTTTTTCATTTAAAATGAAGATGATTGAGGTGCGTGAATTTTTGAAAGGATCAAATTGTGAAACTCTTTCCTGCTTTCAATTTACTTCGTATTCTCACAATTTCCTTCTAAAATTAAATTACAAGTAACGTAGAAAGAAAAAAAATGCAGATTTAAAAGCCAGTTTCATGATTCAATCAAAGTTTTATAAATTTTAGTAGAGCTTCTTGAAAAAATTGCACTTAAAAATCAATTTATAAAGTAATTACGTTAAATATGCTTTCTCCTCCATGCCCTCCATATGTGTACATGCATGCAGGTAAGTAATTTAGCAATCTGATTCGACTGTCTTCAACTCGAGCTAGATAATAACTTTTCTAACGGAAAAAAGGCAGGTAGAAAAAATCGGCGCAACTTAAACTTCATGAAAATAAATGTAAAAAAAGAAACGAAAAATAATGAGGTAAAAAAGGAGAAGATGAAAATGCTGCTTCAGCGTGCTCTTACGAAGCGAAAAAGAGCGTCAGATTTTTTCCTTATCTTTTTTTCTCCTTCTCATCCATACTATAGATCGATTTGAGACAGGCATATATGTGTGAATTTGGATTTCTGGTTTGCACGCAAATCCATCATCAGGGCACAACATCTGTTTCCTTTGAATAAATTTTCTGACACAAGCTAGGGATTTTTTCTGGAATCCCACAGCTACAAATTGAAGAAGATTTAACTGCCAAGAAAAATTTTCAGATAAGATTTACTAGTAGCATTAATTACTTAACAAAATTAGACACTTTTTAAGTTTGCTTTTGGTATATTTTCTTCCTCGTTTATTTTATATTTCCTGTTTGGTAATGAAATCACTAAAATAATTAACCTTCGTCTAAATCAGGGGTGACGAACTTTTATGGATCAACATGCCATTTTTTTAAAAAAGTGCTTAATGAGGCATAGATGTGCCGTCAAATATTTTTGACTTGTGGTTATTGGAAAAATAATAAAACTAAATACACTAACAACTCAAAACTCCTTATTTACTAGGAAGAAATACTTTTTGTACTGTATAGTTGTAAATGTTTCAGTTATACGTGCAGTTCGAATTGAAGTAACATTAGTGTAACTTCTGTTGCAGAATGGATACCAAATAACTTATATTAGGATTGTAAGATGTTACTTTTAGTAGAGTGCATGCTGAATTGGTGTCATCTGCCAAATGGTTTCTAAGCAATTAATTATTTTTTGCTTATTATTGGTTCACTTTTTTGATAAGAGAATTAGTAATTTGTTTCAGAATGCCGTTTTACATATGATGTTCTGCATACCACTGTTCCAGAACATAAAACACTCGCCACTTTGTTGCCTTTTCTAATAATGCTTTGCTAATAATGCCATATTCTTAGATTCAACAAGTTTGAAATTATTTGTTACATTTACTATCTTGGAATTTTTGTTCTTTTAATGAACTAGCCGCATTAAATAAGTTAAAAATCGTAAATATAACATAAATAAACTTTAAATTACAGTTGTATAAACGAAACTGATGTTATGAGTAGACTATTTTTGCATCATAAGCAACTGTAGTCCACGACGCAACTGAGGCAAGACAATAACAAACGAGGGTGCTCCCGCCCGCCCTGCGACCGATTATTTGCGTTTATTCGTAATACTTCATACTAAACTTTGTTATTTTGAAATAAAATGCAAACCATTTTAATCACTGGCGTGCCCAAAATATTGTATCGTGTACCATTGACGGCACGCATGCCACTGGTTTGCCATCCCTGGTCTAAATCGAGAGAGAGAGAATGAAATAGATCAAACACAGTACAGACATAACAAAAAATTTTGAAGCAGAGCATTCAGGTTTAAAAAGCAAGTTAATGCTTATAGTGAGACCCCTCAAAATAAAAATGTGTAAAGTCTAAAAATAAATTCCTCTAAAATATATTTCTAGAAAATCTTATCCTTATTTTTTTCTCCGCTTTTCTTTCCGCTTTCTCTCTCTCTGTAACATTTATCAGTAAATAAAACTAAATATACAGTCAATTCCTATTACTTTAAACTAATCTTCTTTCTGTAGTTCAAATAAAATTTTACTTTTTATTCATTTGAAGAATTAGTCTTCCCGTAATGTCTATAAAGTAGAAGTACACGCACACATATACATATATATATATATATAAGCTAAATAATTAAAAAACTTTCATGAAGTAGATTTTTCAATGTGTAAGAAAATTGTAATGTGAGCCATGCTTTCCCGTCATTACTTTTTAACCCCATATTTATTTAAAAATAGGAATAAAATTTCTCGACAGTAAAAAGAATTAACAGAATTGCAAAAAATGAATTGTTGTAATCCGCAGAATTACTTAATGACATTAAAATTAAAAGCGTTTCCCATTTTTAGTTCTTAATTGAATTTTGATTCGCTTCTAAAAATTTTCTTTGCAATAAGATATTTTTTAAACATTCTAAAGCTTATTATATAATTGATGCTTCTTAAATCATTAAAGGTACTTGATACCCGGATTTAAAAATAATTCATAAACTTTCCCAAAAGTATTATATTTAAATTTATTCGGTAAGAGATTAACAGTTAAGAAAAAGTTCTTTAAAGAAAATATTCAGTTTTTATTCAATGGGAAGAATTTAATTTCTTTCTATTCAAGTAGGATTTATATAAAAATAAATACTGATTTCATTTAATACGTTTATTTTTTTAAGTGAGAGTAATTGTGAGAGATAAAAATGTAACAGTGAATAAAATATTTGAATAGATTTAAACAAGGAATAGCTGTTCTATTTTCATTTAAAAAGGCTCCAAATCTTAGGTGAATGCACTTATTTTTTTAAAAAAGAAACTGTTGACATATCTTCTTTCGAATTAATGTTGCAAAGAAAATTAATAAAGGAATAGTAAAGATATTTTTTTCATTATTGAATGAAAAGTGAACAAACCAAAACAATGTTTGAGATCCGAAATGTTTGTTCTACTTGAAACAAAAATTACCAAAATTATCATTAATTGATAAATGAAATTCGATTTTTTTACGAAGGTTAATTTTTGAAAACATGAATAAATTACAAATAAATAAACACTTTTCATATTAAGAGTGACAGTTTTCTTAAACTCAGAAGTTTTGCTTCTTTGTTAGAAACTGAATTGTCGGAAATTAGATTCTTTTTTAGATTTTATTTCCCCGACACACTTTAATCTGGACAGCAAAAGAGGGAAATAAGCAGCAACAAAAAATATAAATAAAATTCTCCAGAATTCCAAAATAGAGAGTTTCCTTTAAGTAAAGATGCATTCTTATTTTTGATCGGCCTGTTCTTTGTTAGACGCTTAGAAACAGTCATTAACGCCTCCTTTTGTACAAAAATGGGTTTCAAAAGACTTTCCTCCAGAATTTTTTAAGCACTTTTTTCTAAGAGTGTGTGTGTGTGTATGCATGTATGGAATAAATCGCCATTTTGATGGAAATTTTGGGGCGAACTTCCGTTTGGTAGTTTAATGATACATCGTAGATTTTACGGAGGGGGGGGAATGGAGGGGAAAAAAAGGTTTTTAATTTCCGATTATTTGAGTTGTGGTGCGTTCCACAATTTTTGATGGATATTAAAAGAATTCCTTCGCAACTTCCGTTTCTCATTCGCATTTTTTCCTTTGGAAAATAATAGAAGTTCTTTGTGAAGACGATTTGCTTTGGATTTTATTTCCTCTAATGAACACAAGCTCTAAGTCTTTTTTTTTTAAGTTTTTCTTACTAATATATTAAATATTTTCAGATTCTAGTAAATTCAATAATAATTCGATTTTGTTTCCGAATGTACAGTGTTAGATTCTGTAACTTCATCCAGAATTATCACGAGGTATAGCGCCTTAAAAATAATAAAAACTATATTTTATTCGGTATATTATTTTATTGTATTCGAGTTTCAGAGAATGATCGGAGTTTAAAAAAGACTTGAGCAGCTAGGCATAAATTAGCACATATTCAACAAATTAAATTAATCAACATTTTTAAAACGCGAGGAATTTCATTGATGTAGTTCATGAAGAACTACCAGAAAGGATTTTCATCATGCTTTTTTCATCATTATTTCCTCAATAAAATACTGATAAGTATAAAAAATATTTACGTATAGGGAATTTCAGTTTGGTTCAGAGAGAAATCTAAACTTTTTTCTCTATTACAGTGCAAAAAGAATATACATATTGAAGTGTTTCTTTGTACTTTAAAACATATGTTTGAAAATGAAATGCATAAAAACAATTTGAAAATTTATTAAGCTGCTTTTTATGCAACAAAAACATATCTGATGTTTCCCTATAAAAATGAAAGTATTGTTTGTATAAAAGTTTTCTGCACTTTTTTCTAGTAAAAATTCGTGCAAGAAAGAACATTTCTCATTCGCTCATAATATTCCATGTAATTATAAAATTCTGCAACCTAATGCAATTATATTCTGAATTTTATTCAGAACTCTAATATTTGATGATGTAACTAATCAATTGTTAACAAATCCACACGGGCTGTTTTTGAAGTGAAGTAGTAAAAATGTCGTTTCTTTTCCCCAGAAAGCAGATGAAACAAAATTAAAAAATAATCTTTTGATGTCTATGTATAGATATTGTACTCAGCATTCGTTGAAAAATATTAAAAGATAACGTTAAAAAATCATTTATCTGGACCAGAGGTGCTCAACCTTCTTTTCTACCTGGCGACATACGGGTGATATCTATTTTAACCGGGCAGCAACATGAGGATTAATAGGGAAAAGGGGAGGGGGAGAAAATGTCCAAGACCAAGACAACCTAGTAAATTAAAAATTTGGGAAATTGATCAAAATATTAAAAAACTCCTATTTTGCTTTATTTATTAGTAGTTTTACATTTTTATTTTTGTTTCTGTATTTATCAAACACTAAATTGAAAGCAACTAAGAAATACTCCTTCACAATTTCTGCATCAATAAACGGTTTCATATAATTACGAATAAAATAACAAATTTCATAGGAGGCATTTGTTACCACTCACAAATATTTTGTTTCAGCTGCAAGGATTATTCAAAGAAGTCAATTTATCGCTTCTTGAAAGAGATTATCGAGTCAAAGTGTCATTGAACAATTCATGTTTGTTGGTATTTTTTAAATACAACACAAACACTTTCACAGTAAATCAAATGATTATTAATCCCTATTTGATTTTCACTACAAAATATTCAACTTCACAATTGTCCGGAAACAACCTATTTTCTTCGAATATTTTTCACTTACAAGGTATGAAGGATTGTTAAAAATTAGTTCCACCCATAAAATGGTCGCTACTCCACTATTGTCTATTATCATTAACCATTACTCTTACAAATAGAAAAAAATATCAATTTGAATCATCATGACATCGACAGCAAAAAGGAAAACTAATATATTTATAACTGATATATTTCCTTCCCTAAAAGAATGTCCCTCCAAATTTTTAATATATTGCTCTTAAATAAATTGATTTCTCAGATCAATGGGCAATGACCGGGTTACTTAAAAATGTCTGGTTGGCCGCATGTGTCCCACAGGCCGCATGTTCAGTATCACTGATCTAGACTGTCAAAAAAGACACAGTTGTAGGGAACATATTATTATCAATTGATAGTATTAACTTGTTGGATGGTTAAGAGACCATATACTTGCTCTTCACATTAATCTCATATATATTCTGAACTATCTATAAAGAACTTTTAAGATATTTATAGAGTTTGAGAAACTCAATGAAATGAAAACATATTTTAAGTATTATTGCAAAATAAATTGTATATTAATTAATCGTTTACCAACTGATTCAAATCATTCAAGTTTTATTGTCAGTGACTAAGATTTATATATTTTAGAAGTTATTAGATTAAACTCAAAATTCTGCATGAAATATATATTTACCATGAAACTATTATACATTTTATTATTGAATAATTATGTTTTTAAATTACTTATCAATTTATTTTTATAAGAAATGGATAAGAATCTAAAGACCGTTTTGATAATTATTGAACTACTATGAAAATAAATTTTATATGCCTATAGGGATTACAATTACTTCATTATCTTAAAATTTTCAGATAGCTAAAATGGCAATCATAAGTATTAGAACATTTTTATTTGCACTAATTGGACTTTTTAAATAGTTTAATGACAAAGAGAAAAGATCAATATTTCTATGCAGTTATCATACAAACTCTTTTGCTTTAAAAAGCTGCAGTTGATTAAATTTTGTATTTTTATGCCTTCCTCATTGATAAACGATAATTTAGAGAGGAATTTTAAATAATATAATTGTACAATACATATTTTGAAAACTATTCATTTATTTTAAAAAATCCCCCGGATAACAGAAACAGGATCGATCCTAAGTTGTCAGCCACACGTGTGCAAATACCTAATATCCCGTCCCTCTAAAGAATTTTTCATATTTTGACTAACAAAATAAAAAATAATAATAAAATAAATTCATCTACATGTATAAGAGAAAAAAGTAAAATCTTAATAAAAATGCAAATAGATGCAAAATCACTTCATACCTTTTTTTTGTTTTTCTAAACTGTAAGGCTATTATTTAATTGAAAACTTTTAAATTCCCCAAATGAATATTGAATTTAAATATACTCCTGTGTCTCAGGTAATATTAAGGTATCCGACTACGTTCGAAAGCATGATTTTAAAAAAGCGCATAAATGGATAAAATTTTCATGATATTTAGTGTCACTCAGATTAGAATACATGCATAAAATTGTTTTAAGGACATTTTGACAAAAAATTTATTTAAATATAATATTTTGGCAAAAAATTAACTTAGAATAATCTTTCTTCAAAACGTTCTCCTTGTGTGAAAAATGCTTCTATTATAATAATATTTTGCCTGTATATAGCTCAGACATCTCTACAGAGGCTCAACTAGGATTTTTCAAACATTAACATTATTTTCAGGATTACCACCAATTGAAATAATTGTTGGCGTATTTTTCTTAAAATATTATTGCTCCCCTCTGTTGTCGTAAAATATGAATAAACCTACTTCTAAGTTATATATTTCAAAAATACTTGTTGAGCCTAAGTAGGGAGGTCTGAGCTATATACAGGCAAAATATTTTTATAATAGAAGCATTTTTAACAAAAGGAGAACATTTGGAAAAAATATTATTCTAAGTTAATTTTTTACCAAAATATTATATTTAAATAAATATTTTTTTGTCAAAATCTCCTTAAAACAATTTTATGCATATATTCTAATCTAAGTGACACTAAATATCATGAAAATTATTCATTTATGCGCTTTGCAAAATCACGGTTCCGAACGTAGTAGGATACCTTAACCATATTAGATATTTTGCATAGTAACTATTGCAAAAAAATAATTTTTGAGACAACTTTGTAAAGCATCGATCCACAGTGCCGCTGATTAGCAAGAAAACCCTTTAAATTGTTGTACTGACGTCTTTGCTTCGAATGTTGCAATTAAATGAAGGACGTATGTAAAGAGTGGACATTAATGCACAATGCACCAACACCAAGTGCACGAACATTCTATTTTTATTAAACTATGCTATGCTAACCAGAAACTGGGACCTATTTTGGTTTTTCAATAACTTTTTTAAATTCAGCATATTTATTCGACTTATTAATTTTTGGGGGGATATTAGTAAAAAAATTTGCTTGTTTGATAGAATTATATGCGGCCTGCAGCCACCCCTTGCTTCTGCCACCCGCGCCCGGTGCATGCACTGCACACCTGCTAGGATCGGCCCTGGAGACAGAGAGAGAGAATATAGATCTCAATTAACAAAAAATCATTTCTTAATCTTGAAGTAAAATAATTACACCAATAAATAATATAAATAACAATCACATGAAAGTTTGTAAAAAATAATAAACGATTTAATAAAAGCATACAAATGAACATTTAACATTAAAATAAGATGTAGAGAAAGAGTCGGCAAACGAAAATTATTATAGCTAATGTAGGTCAATAAACTTTAGGTGGTTAGTTAATTAAAAATTAACTGTTAGTTATAATTAATTAAGCTAGTATGTTAATTTAAGTTAATCTGTTATTTAATTAACTGAGGAATAAAGTAAAACTACTAAAGAATAAATTAAATTAGCCTTGTCCTCTTTTCAATGTATATTTTCGATCACGTAATATAATACTAAATTTGTGAATAAATCTTTTAACAATCTAGGTTATTTTAAGTGCAAAAAATCGTTAATTATTATGGATTTAGATTGAAAATTTATCATCGAAAAAATTATAAAGAATCAACGTAGCTTTTGAGAATAAATTTTAATTTCGGATATTGTATAATTAACCTGCAAAATTTGCAATGTTACGTACCTTTAAATAAATAAAATCTTAAACTGATTTAAGGCAAACAAATTTCAGAATATTGAATCACTTTGTACATTAATTACGATCAAGGAAGCATACAAATGAAATGTAATTTAATTTATAACTTCAGGTACTGTCTTCAATATTAATATGAGTTGAAACTAAAGCTAAAAAAATACTTTATTCAAAGGTATTGTGCTAAGAGAAATTTCTTAGGTATCACGTGTAAAATGTAATAAATTCTTAAAATAACTTTATCAGTGCTTTCATTAGAATTCATGGGTAGCAGGTGCATCTAGTAAACTAATATCATGAGAACTAACCACCTTTTGGATCTAAGAGCAAAAAGGAGACACATGAATTGTACAAAATTCTGAAGAACTTAAGAACCTGTGCTGTATTGGAATCTAGATTTGTTCATAAAGAAACTAAATTCACGTATATCTATTCAAATATCGCGATTAAAAAGTAAATTTAAGAAAAAAATTTAATAAAATGCTATTATTTCATTCAGTAATCTTTATTGTTAAAAAAATTGCCATGATAAAAATTTTTGATTCAAAAACGATGTAGCTCCTAGTAACACTTTTTTGTCCGTTCTTAAGGTATCCGACTACGCTCGGAACCGTGATTTTAAAAAAACACATAAACGGATAATTTTCATTATATTTAGTGTCACTTAGATTAGAATAAATGTATAAACTTGTTTTAAGGACATTATGAAAAAAAATTATTTAAATATAATATTTTAGCAAAAAGTCAACTTAGAATAACCTTTTTTTCAAAATGTTCTCCTTTTATAAAAAATGCTTCTATAGTAAGATCAAGTAAAGATAGTAAAACTTAGATACTTAGATAAAGATAGATACTTAAAGTAAAGACTTCTCCAGAGAGTCTGAACTAGAATTTTTCAAAAATTCACATTATTTTCAGAGTTACCACCAATTGAAATAATTATCGGCGTTTTTTTCTTAAAGTTTCTCCCCTCTGCTGTAGTAAAATATGGATAAATCCACTTGTAAGTTATATGTTTCAAAAATTCTAGTTCAGCCTCTGTACAGAGGTCTGAGCAAAATACAGAGAAAATATAATTATAATAGAAGCATTTTTCATAAAAGGAGACTGTTTTGAAACTTGGTCATTCTATGTTCATTTTTTGTCAAAATATTGTATTTAAATAAATTTTTATTGTAATACTATTCTTAAAACAATGTTATATACATTTTCTAATCTAAGTGACACTAAATATCATAAATATTATCCATTTATACGCTTTTGCAAAATCACGGTTCCGAACGTAGTCGGATACCTTAAAACAATAATCTAATATTGACTATTAAACTTTTTCAGGCTAATGTCAAAATACGATATATGATGTACATGCATGAATTTTCTAATCTGAAAATTGCCTAATCTTAAAAGATTTGCATTTACATTCAAAATATAGATTTTTAAGACATCATATTATATAATTGTAAAAGGTATTTTATTCTATTTATGACATCATATTTCTAACTAACTATTTAATATATTGAACCATTACTATGTAATAAAGCAGCAGTCAAAGCTATAAAAATACATTCAAAAATTCGCAATGGTAAATAAGTCGTATCAATTGACTTCTAGCTATTCGAAGAGTAAGGATTTCAATGTCTTTTAAACAAAAAATTAAAGCATAATTTAATCATTTTGGCTGTAGAGTTTTTTCAGGTATTTTATTCGCATCCTGACTATGTTTCAACGAAAAACTTGGGAAAATATTTTTAGATTGAAATACAAAACTGGTAAATTCTTAATTTGAAATGACAGAATATGAAATATAAAGTATCTAGCACAGAACTGTGGATTTCAATTTGGGACAAAATTAGATGATGACATGGTTTTCGACAAGGCATCAATAATGTTGGTAACGTTTATCTTGTAAATATTATGGATAGGGAGACATTTATAGATATTGACTATTATTGCGATGCTTGATATATCTGATAGGTGTGACAGATATTATGATCGATTGTGCTGAGAGGGGCATATACTCCGGTCATTTTGTATGTATTGCGTGCGATTGCTTTACGTTGAAGGCAGAGTTATGATATTTCTCCCGTTACTACCTACGTCGATACTGGAAGATGTATTGGTGTGTTGGAATTGTGCCAAATTTCAGTTTGCAAATATACCAGCAAGAGTGTAAATGTACGTAGAAACTGATATGCTCTGCAGCATCATTGTTTTTTGAAATATACTTGCTAATACGCTGGAGCTTCCAGATTTGTCTTAAAAGATTTATTTCTTTTGAAATATGTAATTTTAATGGTGGGTATTTTGTTGCATTTCCCTGATCAAGGAATGAAAGATATTTAAAGCAGAAATTTAAAAAAAGGAAGAAAATGGACAAAAACAAGTGAAATAATTAATAGTAATAAAATTGTGTACCTACCAAGATCAATTCTGCACATTTTTTAGCTAAACTTTTACTCTTTTCCTCTTTGTTGATGTTTGAAGAAAATATATAGAAAATCAATGATAAGCTTCCTGGTTAAAAATGAAAATATAAATGCAAAACAATGATGTTTACAATATTTGAGTATACAAATATGACTACATATAAAAAGAAAAAGTTAAAAAACATTAATTTTATCAACAAGGATTGTAAAGCAAAGATTATTCTAACCCTTAAAATTATGTGTAAAATGAAATAAGATCTGCTTCAAAAGCAGTAAAAGAAATTGTAAAATTATATTAAAGATAGTAGTGAAGTGTGTGTGTGTTAACAACACATTGGAAAGCTGAATTATAAAATTTAAACTCTAAACGTAAATTTAAATAATGGCTTAAGAATAGTTTTTAATTAAGACTTTCAAAAACTCTGAAAATGTTAAATAACCCTTCAGCTTAAAAAAAATCCAGACTGTGTATAAAATACACTAAAAAATATCTTAAATCGTTTAGTTCATATTTTAAGAAACTTGCAAGGTTTAAAATGCACACACACGGTTTTAGAAGTGTTTTTTTTAATTTTATTTAATATTGTGGTTAAGGACAACGACGTATTGATTGAAAATGAACTGATATTGTACAGAAGAAACAAAATAAAAAAAAGTAAAACAAAAAACCTCCTACGTCTTACCAAGGCTTAAAGAGATTACGTATTAAATTTTTTAAAAATAAGAGAAAGTTAAAAGAGTTCACATGAAACTACCCATAGATGTTGCAAAAAAAGCGTAAGTACTTCTCAAACTATGGATTTCATGTAGATAATTAATAGGTATCTGAACAATTACGTAATGTGTTTATTAATTTTTTGTTTTCTAAAGCAAAAGAGATATGTATATGTATTTTCAGCTATTTGTAAAAAACTTATTTCTGATATTAAGGGCGAAATCACACGCACACACATTTTTGAAGTATGAGTTTAACATTTTATCTTTCCTAATATCAATTTCCTAACAATATTCAACTCTATAATTAAAATTTAAAACTTTTATATTATAACAAGCTTAAATTAAAGTTTAACTTTTTACAAATCTAAAATCTGATAGGTCAATAAATATATCTTATAACTTTCTTTTGAGGGAGGTTTTTAAATAATTATTTTTTAACATTATTTTTTCATTCTTTCTCTCTCTCTCTCTGTATACATATAATGCTAGAATAGTAGGAGTAATTAAGAGTTGAACAACTTTCAGTGTTACAACGAGTCTACAAACTCTAAATGACCTCCATACTCTTAATGAGGATGTTGATCACACACACACAGCGATGGCAGTAACAACTAACATTCTTTGAAAAGTGACGGTTCTAACGCCGAAGGGTTGGTTTGGAGGTGGTGAGGGGGCGTAATAGCTTACAATGGTTCTTCTAAGAGCATCCTAAACGTTTCCTATAGGATTGAGGTTTGGCGACCTCATAGGCTACACCATTCAGCGAATATCCTCTTTTTGTAGATAATCATTCTAAAGATAAAGTGCAGTTCCGTGTGAATGGACCACCAAACTAGTGAATGCCTCGGATGGAAACGATAGTGTTCATCAGGCTCTTTCCAGGTGAAAACCTGTCAAAAATTTCTTTGCCTATTAAATATCGACTCATCACACAGACAAGAATATTATTTCAATCTTGCTCTGTCTAAAAGTGGTGTTCTTAGCTCTGCGGAGAACCTGCGGGGGAAGCAAGTTCTCCAATAATCATTCAACTTATATTCGTGTGGGGAAAACACAGCACTAGTCACCGACCCTAAAATGCCCTCTCAGGCAGCCATCTGCTGAATAATTTGATTTTATTGATATAACCCCCACCCGATAATCCAAAGCTGCATTTGTCGATGATTATCTGGATGAAAAGGATATTTCCCGTATGGTTTCCCGACGTCAACAATATCGAGAAAGTTTGAAATGCTTTAAGAAACGTTGATGCCGTCAACTTTCTCCCAAGACCCTTCTGGCATTAAAATCGTCACTTTTGGAAGAATAGGTGAGTGAATATTAACTTCGCACTGTTCAGCAGCTCGAGGGCTTTTGGCGACGGTCCTCGTAATTTTGAACAATGGTCAAGTGACTAGGACGACACCTGAGCTGTCACTCCCTCTCCTAACTCCCACACCAACGGAAGAACGCGCGTTTGAGCTCTCGATAGATTTACCGTGGATCGTTCCCCTACACGATGGGTTTTCAGCTGTACTAGGCTCGAACTCATGACACGCCGACCACGAATACGTTACCTTCCCCACTAGGCTACCGCGGGCACTTGGAAGAATGGGAGTTTATGCTACATGAAAAAAACAATACCCTCATCAACAGTATGATGACTCATTGCTGTATGATGCTTGCAAAGCTGTATGAACTGATCCCAGATCTGAATAGTCTAGGATTGTGATGTATCGTGTTTTGACCAGTGTTGTTCTTATTTGTATATTGTTCGATATTTAACTCCTGGGTGTTTTGTTTTGGGGTTTTTTGTTGCTGCTTTCTGAATCGTAGTCTGATGTATTTGCATACTAAATTTATTTGCTTCATACTACTTTTTTTCGATGTATCACATTTATGTTTGTTACCTTAACTGTGGACTACATTTAAATTACATTTTGGACTTAATACTGCATTTTTTACTTTTAAAGTGCCCCTAAGCTTCAAAACTAAGTTATTTTTTATCCAAAATATTTTGAATTTTGTTAAAAATAGAGGATTACTTTTTTCTTCCCTGCGAATTTCTTAATGCGCGTATAAAAGTTTTTCTTACAGCTATCAAAACATTTTTTTTGCAAAATTTAATGTTATCAATGGTTAATAAGAGAATAAAAACATTAGTAGAGATTTTTTTTTCAATTTTTATGCAATTTAAGTTCTATATGTTTTTTAAACTATTCAAACAAGCCAAATAAACTTTATTTTCTAAACACTATGAATTTACAATAGTGACATTTAATTTAACTACAAATAGTAAATGATTATATAAATGGTCAAAATTAAGGGTGCAGCTTATTTGTATTAGTATATTCATTTTAGTTATTCCCAATCATAAGGTGAACTAGTTTTCAAAATAAATGTGAAAAATGGAACATTGTCAAACCCCTTAGACTTAAGTACGACCATTCTTGTATCCCTTAACAAGAATATCATGTGTTGTATGGAATCTAAGCTACAGTTTTGAGAAGTAATCCCAAAATTCCATCGAATAAAAATGCACAAATCTTGAAACGACTTTCACGTCTAACATAGGGAACGGGTTTTTTTTTAAATAATAAACCTCAAAATGGATTGTTTTAATACAGAAAGAATTGCTCCCTTCCCATACCACGAAAATACTATCCAAGGCTTCTAAACACAACGAATACCAGATACAACTCTCATATTAAGGAAAAAATAAAAACGGGGTGAACCATAATAAATCGTTGACAACATGTTTTGTTTGTTTACGCCTCCTTTCCTGCTTTCAGCCCCTTTATTGTGAGAGTAATGTACATGACCTAAATAAAACTGCCTTCGATGTCGTATAAAAAAAACACTAGAAAGAACTGTAGAAAGAAATACGACGAAAAATTCTTGGGAGCAGAGATGTTAAAATCGAATGCACGTTTTTCTCCCGTTTTTCTTTTCTCAGGAATGCGCCGCTTTTCTTTGGTTTTGTTTGTCGTTTCTTAGTTTTTTTCTTAACTCGATAGATTTAATAAATGCATCAAGACGACAATTATGCCTGCTAATGGACTTTTTGAAATGGTGATGCGTTTAATCATTTGGAGTTCGAAAGAGTGTGGTTTAGAGATGGGTAGCTCTATCTTCTGAAGCACTGGAATTGAAGTAAAAATGAGAATAGAAAGTGGAGTATATAAATTACTGAGCCGTAAAATGCTTTTTATTTCTGAGTATTTTTAATTTGCATTTCTTTTATTTTTCTTGCTTTCTACAGCACGTTACGGTTGTGGCATTCGCCGAATTAATTCAGTTGGATTAAACGACATTGCGCTGAGTTTTTTCTTTTAATGTTATCTTAAAAAATATGATTAAATATATAATTAATTTAAAATTGAGCACATACATCAAAATCTCTAACTTTACAAAACAATTTTGACTAAACACTAAAATTTTAAATGAATAATTGTAACTAATGGTAATTTAAATATAGAAAAGACTTTATGAACAAAATATTTAGGAGAATTAATAGGTTATATATATATATATATATATATATATATATGCGTGTGTGTGTTAAACTATTATTTATTCATATTTAATTTTGATAACATTTGTAGATTGAAGTATAAAAATGTAATCCAAAAAAATTTTCAAAAAAAAAAGTTGCATCTGTTGTGTAATACAGACGTATAAACCCTATTTTGGAGCATTTAAATAGCTAAAAGATTTCTTTTATTTTCATAATATAAATTCAATTGGACCCCTAATTAACGAGCCCCTATTTAACGAGTTTTTCTCATTAAGTTGAAGACCAAAGCTCTTATTTAACGAATAATAATCCCCAAATTAACGAATTAATTGAACAGCTGATTTTTTTCATTTGTGTTAGAAAAAATCGAATTTATTTTCAAATGACATCCTATTTGTAAGGAACAAAAAAAAGTTATGTCTTGTAAGTAACACATTTTTTTCGAAGGGAAAGGGTGCAGAACGTTATTAGACTTTATAGATGAAGATAAGTCATGAGAGCAGCCTATCGTGTGAGTTTTGAGTAGGACAGGAAACTCCTTTCTTATCTCACCCCACTTCACAACACATAAAATATTTTAAGATTTTGAAGATCATTTTACATTTGATGACGAACTGCCTGTCTGTGTAATTGAAATTCAAGAAATTGTTGATTTGTCGGAGCTAATGAATAGCGATTCTGAGGCAGAAAAATTTAGAATGAGACTTCTATTAAAACTGTTACATTTACTAATGCTTTAAATAATTTGGAAATTGAAAATATACCTCAAGCAGCAGAATATAAGCGACTTAGTGTTTTCCTCTCTGCATAAAGTCGAGGAATAACTCTTTTGAGTCAGGAATCAAATAGATTGCCCAACATCTATATTAGTCAGTATTTTAAAATCTCCAATTAATTGGCAAGTAATAATTCACTAATAGTGATTTTAGCTGTTGAATAAAAAAATGTGCAGTATCTAACGATGAATATACTATGTGTAGTTGATTATTGGGGAATTTTTCCAAAAGATAAGAGCAAACAATTTGTATTTTGATTGGACCCCGTTATAACGATTAATCTCAATTTAACGAACAAAATGACCAGTCCCGATGAAGTCGTTAAACCAGAGACCGACTGTGTATAATACCTTGGTAAAAGTATTAAATATTATTACTTCATAATACTATAATAAATAATTAATAAGACTACGTATAATTTTGTCCCTTTTTTATATATAACTACTTTCCTCTGTTATAAGAAAAAAAATCCAGTACCTGACATGTTTGTGCATGAAGACAAAACTCTATTCATAGACGATTATGTAACAAATTATTTTGTGCCACATATGTATTTCAGTATTCATCCCGATCCACTATTACCAGTCTAGAATGTTTATGTCAAATATTTGCTATGTTCTCCTTGTATCACCAAACATATCGAGTATGAAACCGGTATTTGACATCTTACCCCTAGCGAATCTCTGTCGTGAATTAAATCAATATGTTAGTCACACTGATCCTAATACCATGAACATGAAATGTCATTCAGATAAATTTCTACTTAAGTAATGTCATTAGATATGTCATTCACATAAATTTCCATTCGAGCTCAACACATGTTATCCAAAGAGAGATAAATGTGATTTTGGAAACTACTATATTAATACTCCTTTAAGTGCCTCAATGCACTTTCAGAGTAGGATGTGCAAATTCCCAATCATAATTAATTCGGAATATTACAGAACTTCTCAACTGTCATATCAAAGTTGTAAGGTTATATCTGTGCCAGACACATAGATGCATGTAATGCGTCTAATGTTTCCTGAAATTTTGACTAAGGATATCCGAATCAATGTAACGCATATTATGAAATAGGTAATTGTTGCAGAATATGAACTGGAAAACATTTTAACTTGAAAGTTGAGAAAGTTTTTACATTATAATAACACTAAAATTCTTACACATGCATGTGTTAAGTGTATAATATTTAACAATAAAATAATTCAGATAAATTGCTCTAAAATATCAGTAATGAGACTCGATGCATGTTAAAAGACGTTTACAGTATGTTTATGTTGCATAAAGATTTATTTGTTACATTATATCATTGTACACTCACAATCAATTGATACTGTTAAAAAATTTTAAAAAAATGTAGAATTTTTTTAATTGACTGTACATGATTTTTATGCATATCATTTATACATACGCGTATTTACATATATATATCCACTAATTTTTCTTCTATTTATTTCTTTTTTACTTTCATATTTTCTACAACTATTCATCCATGTTCATTGATGAGAAAATTAATTTTTCTTACAAATTTGTTTTCAATAGTTATTAAATTTCGTTAAAAGTTAAATACTATTTTCTGAAGAGCAACATAAAGTGTATAAAATGTATCTTTTTCATCAAGAAATTTTTTTAAATTGTTAGCTATAGTAAAAAAAAGTTAGCAGTAATCTATATAATTTTAGTAAAGTATTTTTTGATGAGTGTGTTTCCATCCTTATTTTAACATTAAAGTTTAAAAAGTTAAAAAAAAAAACTTTTGAGTAACTTGTCCTTTTTAATACTTAGGGAAACACTAAAAATGACTAAAAAAATGGAAGCATGTATGTATAAATAAAATAAGTATTGTTTATTATGCAGAAAAAATTAAGAATTGTAATTTCTGTAGTATAAGTATATTCGAATATGGTTGAAAATAATTACGTAACAAAAAGTACACCTTTTATCCACGATGAGTTCCTTTAAAAGATACAAAACAGATATTTTATTATTTTTTTAAAGATATCACTATGAAATTGGGCGCAAAATAATAAACATCAACATCACTACATTAAATAAATTAAATCAAGAAGTAATGAGAAAACTAACTGAACCTTTCAATGGATGTGGGCATTCATAACACCAAGAAACAACTTAAAAATAATTTATTTTTCCCCTCTTTTTCCATTACCAAGGCCAAGATATTCAGAAATTTCTGAAATCTCAAAATGTTAAGCTCAGAGATCTAAAGCTAAATTCATTGAGCTCTTAAGCTAAAATCATTGGGCTCTTAAGCTAAAATCATTGAGAAATAGAATCACTGAATCATGTCAAGCACTAATGGTGGAGAAAAGATTTAAAGAAATAAAGAAAACTTTCAAGTTTATCTCCTTCCACTTAAGGCTCCCTTGAAATGGAAAAGAAGCGGATCGCATCCATTTAATCTGATTAATTTGGATCGCGGTGCAGTTGTTAAAGTCTTATAGTACTGACAGAGTTTCCATCCAATGGAATTGTTCTGAGGCCTCCTCTTACCACCTTTCAAATTTGATAAGTCTGGAAAGATTTCTAGAGTTATCTCTAATACTGAGGGTGAAAACAGATTTTTTGTGACTTAGAATTGCAGGTATGAAGACGTAAGCTCCACTTAAGAGCAAATAGAGAAGCCTTTAACTTCCTCAGATTGCAGGGGATTGTTTTTGATCATTCTATTTTTTTCCCTGGAAATTCCCGACTATGCGATGCTTTTAGTTGTAATCTCTGAATGGCTCGAGTAAATGTATATAAAAAGTTGGGGGTGGATTTTTGCAGCTTTCTTTTTCCCTGTCTATAGCAGCACAAGGTGTTAACAGTTCTTGTAAAGTATTTGTGAAGAGATTATGCTGAATGCAGTATGAATGTGGTAGGTTAGTCATCACGAAATAATTGTGGTTGATTGGTCAGGTCAGAATAATAGTATTGGGTATTAGGAGGGGTTTTTTTCAGAAAAAATAAAAATTAATTAAAATTGAGCATTGCGGAAAAAGTTTTTAACTACACAAACTCTCTCGCACGTATTGAAATACATGTATGTATTCTATAAATACCATAAAATTGATGACTATGACAAGAAAAGTGTTCACTCGCGTCTTCAGTATTTTTTCTGATGGTTTTTAATTGTTTATTGTCAAAATAATTAAAGTTTGAAAACATATATAATCATATGAATACGAATAACACTACTTCTAATATAGCACCTAACTTTATTTTTTTATCTATCTATATATCTATATAATAATAATAATAATAAAGTTATATGTATATAAGTACAAAAACAACTATTGTGAACAGATATAATGTAAATACTCGTATCAATAAACGTTAATTAAGTAGAAAAATGAAAAGCCAATTTGATATTTGGAATTATTTTAAATAATAATTACATGAAGGCTGCAATCCCTTTATTTTTCCCAAGTCAGAGAGAAATAATGCTTCTTTTTTTTCATTATTTTTCCTATGCATATTTCTGTGCAGCTCTACAATATATATATATATATTAGATTATTAAATTATGGCAGTTTATTATATGATTATTATTCTATAATATTTAATATCATTAAGAATTTGTATGTGAGGAAACAAGCAATATGTATTTTAATGCTTCTCATTTCACTTTTAAGAAGCTTTCTATTTAATAAAGTATAAATAAAACGTAATCTGTTCCATTTTTAACTTGACATGAGTTTCTATGAAGAAACTAGACAAACTTGGTAGCAAAGGTGGTAGCCTGGCAACAGTTTCCAAAAGGCGCGAAACTCACCCATAGTTGTTTCTAGAATCAATATCTATTGATCATTGATCTCCAGTAATAAATTCCACCCTCGTAGCTGGACTTTCTATGTCGGAAATAGAGAAGCCGTTCACGGGATGTGAGTTTTGATGAAAAAAAAATCCATGCAGTCTGACAGTACAATTAACTCAATTCAGAACGTTCTAAATGTAGGTATGCTCGAGATATAAAGTATACTCCACCTTTGCTTTTTTATTATACAAAGAAAATAATATTTTCGATTGCAATATATATAGAATTATTAGTGCATAACATAATCAACAAAAAGCACTTGAACACCGTTTCGAAATAAAAAAATATTAGCTAGAGGATATAATAAGAATTCTGCTTTATAGAAAAATTTGAAATCACTGCTTTTCCATTTCCAGAAAAGTTTTATTAATATTAATGAGATAAAAACTTAATAAATTTGATGAAATTAAAACCAATAATTATTTTTATTTTCGTAGATGTAAGACCGTTACGGGAAAATGTCACCAATTTAAACCAAAACAAGCTTCAGCTACATTTGACACAGTTTCATTTAAAAAGAATCTAGTTAGTTAAAATAAAACGCGGAAAATGTATAGCAATTTTATTTACCTCTTCTTTTATTATGATTAATTTTAGGCTTATTTGTACACACAACAGATTTACTCATTTGCTCATTTAGTAGTGCTACTTTATTGCGAGCCAAATAAGTAATTTGATATATTGTCATCATTTAAAGTCTAAGAGTTTGTCACAAATCTCAATTTAACGAACAGTTCTTTTTAAGAACATACAAACACTTATTTTCTTCACAAACAGTACTTTTCAATTAAAATTTTTTTCTTAAAAGAAATACCTGAAAAGTGTTGATTATCATTCATCTTAATTTTACGCCATAGAATCGGATGCCTAACCGAAGATATTTTCAATTGTATGGTACCACTTGTAAGTTCATCTCTGTATCTTTCTATTCCAATTCTCAATTTAAACTACATTCATTTTTTATACATCTGTAATCATCTTCTTTACCTTTTATTCCATATCTTTACATTAAATAACCATCGGACAGTATTTAAATGTAATCATTATTTTATTATAGTTTAAAATGATAAATTTCGCTAAATTCCAGTGTCACGAAGAGTTAAATGACATTTCTAACAAACTACCTTAGGGAAATAGTTGGATATTACACGGCACTGTGAGTGTTGTCATGGAAATTTGCAAACAGAAACATTATGCACGAGATGAGAGGTAATTACAGCCGATGTCTTCCACGATTAACGGAACAGTAAAAGACGGAAATGGAGAGAAAAATAGAAAAATCCCGAGTATATTCCATAAAAGCTTCTTCCGGTTCAAAAATGCATGGGGTTTTTAGAAGCAATCTAAAATGTTTTGGACATTTCTTTCTTATACTCGAACCTCCATTAAATATAACTTAAGCTCTTCCTTAAAAATTCATTTATATTACTCAATACTAACTTACATTTTACGTAGAGATAAACGTCTTCTCGTGTATATTTTCCTTTTCACAGAAGTACGTGTTCACACGAAATTGTAAACAGATTTTTTTTTAAAAAATAAGAACTTTATGGATTCATAGAAATTAAAGTATCTCCAGTATTTTTAAAAAGAAGACTAATTTTGACAATAATAAGCTTATACATTAACTCTTTTATATCTTGGATAAAGAATGATCAATAAAATCTTCAATTTAAAAGCAAATATTTTTACATGTAAAATAAAAACAAATAATTTTCATAAATTCAAATAAACGTATGATTTTATTTTAGTTAGGAAAAATAATTATTATTCAATGTTTACAATTCCTAATAAAACCAGTTTATAACTATTTAATAGCTAAGCCTAAATTATTAAGATTTCATTAAGTTTCTAAACAGCAGAAAAGTAAAGTTACGAATAAACTAATAATTCATTCGTCACAAATTACTTGAAAACTTCCTAAATTCAGATTTTTAGTCTCATTGAGATAAATCTCTAGATACCAACAGAAATTATAACACTCGACAAAATCATTTACTAGATATATAAATAGCCACTACTTGTAAAGAAAGAACTCAACCATCATCGTCACTTCGGGGAATAATCTGGTTGTACATTTAACTGTTGAACATACCTCATGCCTGGGAAACTTCCCAATCATCTGGTTCTCTCTAAATATTGAGCATCATAGGTAGAAAAGCTTAAATCAGACAGAATTACTCTCTCAAGGTGTTGCATTTGCTCATCGCTGCTATCACTAGGGAATTGGCCGAAATGCTAAATGTGGTATAACGCCGTCAAAAATGCGATAGATTTGCTATTTCGTTATAGGGAATTTTTAACCTTATTTCGTTAGTCTGAATGTTATTCAGGCTGATGCCATGAAATTTTACTGCCAGTTTCCTTACACTGCATTTTATTTTAAAAGTATTTTTATGGTAAAATAATACAGACAATCATAATTTTCAGGAATTCAATACTGCATAATAATATAACACGTTTATTGCTGGAATAAAGAGTAAGAGAAATGGAGCGGATTTATTCTAATAACTTTAACCATGTGGCAGTCTTTTAAATATCACATCTGTTTATCTATATGTTACAAAAAACTGATTAAAATTTTTACTGCCGGTTATAGTTTTATTTTTAAATAATTAATGTTTATAGAATAGAATACATCCAATAATAAAATGCACATAAAATATAAATTCAGAAGTTAAATTTTATTTAAAATTTTGTGTGATGTATTAAAATTTTTCTGCATTTAACTGTATATATCTCATTTGTCCAAAATTGCCATATTGTATATGTATTATATACCATGTGTTTATATTTCAGGTTTCACAAATTATGACTTATTTGTTGAAAGGAAAGAAGATCCAGTCACTTGAAATTAACTC
Organism: Trichonephila clavipes; assembly: GCA_019973935.1. Lineage (NCBI taxonomy): Eukaryota > Metazoa > Arthropoda > Arachnida > Araneae > Nephilidae > Trichonephila > Trichonephila clavipes. The sequence goes on along the minus strand of BMAU01001374.1, from coordinate 178,278 downwards.
AAATTACGAAACTTTATTGAACTATAGTAATGTCAAAAGACTCTCTAAAGTAACTCTGAAAAACTTTTAAAACTGATACTTCCTATATAACATGGCAAACTCAACCATACACCTTATAATCTTCGAAGCAGAATCTTTTGTTTCACGCCCGTGAAAACAAAACTAACGATGGCGCCAACCACGGAGCTTGAGGAGATTTCATTGCCACTAGGGAACAAGATATCTGATATAGCAATAATCATTATCAATCTCACTGAGACCGAAGAAGCTCCTTGGAATATATCAGATTGGGCAAATAGCTCACTCTCTCAAAATATGTCCGGATTGGAGTCCTTTGGAGTCGTAATCAAAGGAACAATTTTAACCGCCATAATTCTTTTGACCATCTTTGGAAATACGCTGGTTCTTCTGGCCGTATCATTCACACCCAACCTTCGCAGCACGACCAACATATTTATTGTCAACCTTGCAATTGCTGACCTTCTTTTAGGTGTATTCGTTCTGCCATTTTCTGCTTTCTTGGAAATGAATAATAAGCAGTGGATTTTCGGGTACACCTTCTGCAATGTATGGGCAGCCCTCGATGTACTTTGTTGCACGGCATCTATTATTAGTCTCTGCTTTATCAGCGTGGATCGCTACGTAGGAGTGACACGTCCTTTGGCTTATTCCAATATCGTCACCCATTCTAGAGCAGTGATTGCTTGCTTTGCAATCTGGTTTGTTTCCACTGCAATTTCGGTAGGCCCTCTACTAGGATGGAAGGAACCTCCTCCTGCTAACCCTTACGTTTGCGAGGTGACCAAGCAGCTCGGTTACGTGCTCTTTTCGGTCACCTTCTCGTTCTACCTCCCCTGCATGATCATCTTCATCGTCTATTTTCGAATCTACAAGGCTGCAGTGAAGCAGACCAAGTTTCTGGAAACTGGAGTCAAAGTAGTGAAGTCAGCTGGCCACGAAACTACGAAAGAACTCACCCTCAGAGTCCATGCTGGAGCCCACCATGTCCTGAGCCCTGCCGCCCGCAATGGAACCTATGGAGACAAGACCAGCATCAAGGTTACCATGGCCAATCTTCAAGGACGTCTGGCTAAGTTCAGAAGACAGAAAAAAGCCGCCAAAACTCTGGGCATTGTTGTTGGAGTCTTCATCCTTTGCTGGTTTCCATTTTTCCTCATTCTACCTCTTGGTAAGTTGGGTCTCAAGGAACAATTACTAATATATTCATTGTCAAAAAATAGAAGTATAAACTATTTTATACTATTTTGTTTTAAATAATGAGTGAAGAATAAATGCATTAATATTAGAGTTTTGCTAAAATTATGTCCATTGTTTTTTTTTTTTTTTTTGTAAGCAAATGTTAATAAATATAAGTTCTTAGTTGATTGAAAGGATGTTATTAATATCATTAGTTTTTGTTAAAAATAAATATAAGAAATACACTAGAAATCTAAATTATGTCTCATTTTGGCTGTGAATGTTTTGAATTTGATTTAAAATATTATAATATGTTTTCAATATAAAAAATAACATTTTTTAGTCTCTCTCTCTCTCTATTATACCTTAATATTTATCTATTTTATCTAATAATAATGCATTCGTAAATAATGTGTTAGAATCAATCAATTTTTTAGTTCTTAAAATCATTAAATAATACTTTATTTCTGCAAAAATTACTATTTTCTTTGAGCATTACATTAAAGACACACTTAACTTTATCCTAGGCTAATAGCTGATTGAATGTATTTTTGAATTTGAAATTTTATGTATGTTATTTACTGTAGAATTTATTTTATTTCATTGAAAAAACTGAAGAGTTCAGTATTTTCATTAAATTACTATGATGAATGTTATAGTAATTAAATATAGAATTTATTCATTTTTTAAACTTAAATTTTTGCTTACATTATTTTAAAGTTTTATCTAAGCGTAATTATGCGCTCTTAATAAGCTAATTTTTTTTTTTTATTCTTTTCTGAATATTTCATTATATTCGTTAAAATTTATACATATATAATATGTTTTCACTATTTATAATGCTTTTGGATATTTTTTGTTATTTTAAAGTTTTGACTAAGTAAATATGTACTCTTTTTAACAACTTAAAAAGTTATTTGAATTCATTCATAAATATATAGTTATATTCTTTAAAAATTATAATATATTTTCACTATTTGCAATACTTTGCATCTTTAATTGATTTAGTGTTGGCTAAGTAACTACGTACTCTTTACGAATTAAATATGCTTTTTACTCTATATGTGATTATATATCTATCTATTTATCTAGTACATGTGATTATATATCTATCTATTTATCTAGTATATGTGATTATATATCTATCTATTTATCTAGTATATGTGATTATATATCTATCTATTTATCTATATGTGATTATATATCTGTTTATTTATCTATATATATCATCTATCTAAATTATATATATCTACTCTATGATTATTATGAATATTTAATTTTATTCGTTAAAATATAGTGCTTTTCCCTATTTATAATATTTTTGTCCAGTTTTTTGTTTCTTTTATCTACAAAAATACCCCAAATTTAAAAAAACTCTTTTGCTATAGTATATATATATATATATATATATATATATATATATATATATATATTTACCTAAATTTACGAATTACTTATATTTGTGATTCGATAAAAAATATTTAATTCATTTTTTTTTTTTGTTTATTAATAATTGATAATAATTCTTTACTAATTTTTAAGTATTTATAACATCTAAAAAAAGCAAAATAAAATGTGAATTCCCTAAAAACATTTTTTTTATTTTATATCAGCTTAGTCTTTTTCTTCGATAATTCGATTTGTTTAGTTTTTTAATGTCATCGATTGTTAAAACACCGGCTAATTAACACCATGAGATTAGTCCTACTAATTATTTAGCCCCTTAACTGCCACCAGCGAATATATACGTCTTACTCTAAATGTTCAGGACGTATATATACGTCTTTCCAAAATACGATCCTTTTCTTTGCACTGCTACCAATAAAGCTATTTCTAAGGCTTTTAAATGCAATACAATGACCTTTACAGTGCTTACGAAGGATTAACTTATTTCAGAGAAAAATTTGCTCATTTACGCCTTTTCTTTCCCCTTTAATACACTGCAAAAGTGGGGAGTGAATCACGTAACTTTTAATCGGTCATTAAGGAGTTAATACACGGAAGTGTGCCAATATATTTAAAAATAACGAGACACATTCATACATACATATATTATACATAAATCCTTCCAAATATTTTTTGACGATATTTAATGCTTCTTCTAATGTGACGTTCTCTTTTGACGTTATTTAATGCTTCTTCTTTATGTCATTTGGTAAAGGAACTCACAAAAGAGAAAAATTTTAACCTTAATTCACAAGTTTAAAAGTTTATTGTTTTCCAGCACTAAAAATTATAAGTTGTCACATAAATTAATTGAGCCTTTTTTCAATTATATTACTCGCAAATGTGAGAATTTTAAATACATGAGATTGTCAATACAGTAATAATTATCACATAAAAATCCTTCTCCAAAAGTAGAAAAATTTTGAAGAGGTAAGCAATGTCTTCACATTTTTCATTAAGAGTCTCGAACAGTGAGATGGACAACAAAAGAATTCGTGAACTTTTGTAAAGGTAAGAATTTACCTAAGATATTATTTTTAGTTCAATTCAAAAAAGAATTCTTATCAGAACTTAAAAGATATGAAAGTGAGCTATATTAAAGTTTCAGCAACTTCAGGTATGTATGTATTCAAAAACAGCGTAAGTTCCAAAAAAGATTTCAAATTCTATATTAGTTATTCAAATTATATATATTATCTTCAAATTTTAAATTATATAAAATCTATAATGTAATAGCAAGATTTAAACAATTTTACTAGTTCTCTATACCAATATAGCAAATACACTATATATAATATTTGACATTTAAAGATTATTTTAAGATATACTCATAATTTAAGGAAATATTTTTTATTCAATATGATATATTAGTCTTACATTTAATTCAGAATAATTTGATATGTGGCAGTTACATTTATATATTTTTGCTTTCTCTTCTAAAAAATTTTATCCTGATAAAATTCACTCAGTTGTGTAGAATTAGTACATTTAAAACAGTTGTAATACAGATACGAAGTTCTCGACACATTTATTAAAATTTTTTTGGAAAAAATTACAATTAATGTATTAATTTGCAGTTTTAATTATTTTTAATACCTTTCATGATCCACAAAAGCTAAAAAATATACTCCACTTAATTACTGAAAATTTAAGTACAATAATTGCTGAACAGTAAGAAAATCTTTTTTTTACCGTTCAACAACTAAGTATATATATATGTGTGTTAAAAAATGAAGAAAAGCGTATAAATAAATATAAATTTTATTAATAAATTATCATCATTATATATGATTATGGAATATGTATATATTATCATCTCATAGTTAACGCAGTGTTAATCACCATTTTTTCTCAGTATAAATTAAATTAGTTTTATATACTATTTTGGTAATGTATATGGACAAAACGCGTTTTAATTTCTTTCTTCATGACCAAGTTATTTCTCTTAAGATGAAATGCTTCTGGGATGGAATGCTTCATTTTCTTACTCTAAAATATTTTTTAAGGGAAAAAAATCATTTTACTTAAGCAAATTGTTTGGACTTTTTTTCAAATACATAAAAAAAAAACTCTTAAAAAAAGGACACTTCCAACCCATTTTTTTTTACTCCGAATGTTTTTATTTAGACACCAAGGGAAGTTTTGCATACTTTCATTGTTTAGCTAATTTGTCAGAATTGTTTTTACTCATTACTTACAAGTGCATTCATCAAACAAAAATTAAAATAATAATATAGTAAAACTATTTTTTTACAAAGTATTTTATCTTTTCATCTATATTTAAAAGAAGTTTCATCTCCAATTAAAAGAATTTAAAGTAATTAAACTTCAAAAATCCAATTTACGTTTTAAAATAATTGCTCTTAACAAAAAATATTTTAAATCGTTTATATTCATTTTTATTATGCCAAAAACTTAAGACTTTGATATATTAAGAATATTATTATACGTCAGATACCAAATATATTTTACAAATAATACTGTTTTTTTGTTGCTTTAGTCAATTCATCTTTATTATTATTTCAATGTTTTTTCTTATCTCTCTAAATTAAAGTTTCTCTCATGAACAGCTTTATGATGCCAGTTATCGAAATAAATGTTATTTTCTTTTTCTGTAATTTAATGATCAAACGTAAATAATTTACTTATTTGGCTCTTAATTGAATTAGCTTGAAAAATGCGAAATTAGCAGAATATTTTCAAAATAAGTTATCGCTACACTAGAATTGAAATAGAGAGTTTCGAATTTCATTTTTTACATCAAAATTTAAAGTTTAAATCTTTTTTTACAAAAATAATGTTAAATTACTTAATTAGGTATTAAAAAATTAAGTCTATCATAAAATAAATCAAATAAAACACTTTAAAAGCTATTTTAGTCATAAACGTTTTTAAAATTTCATTGAAGCATTCTCTCTGCTTTTCGAAAAGTTATTTCTGATATATTTCCAAAGCAACATTGCGTTTATTCACTGAAGATGAAAATTTTATTCGTTAGTGTTTATAATTCTGAAAAATTATAATACTCGTTTCCTCTTTCTTAAATGAAGTTTTGATTTCTCACATTATTTGTGTAGAGTTCTAAAAAGATTATGGTATGAAAATAAGTAGATTCCGTGAAATAAAACTAAATTTTCTTCGAAGGAAGCTGCCAAACCTTTCAGTAAAAGCAATAACTCCCCCGCCCCAAACGACTTGTTTTTGTTGACATGTTTTGTTTTTTACCTATTCTTCCATTTCCGTATGTATATATCTATTTATCGAAGAGGAAAAATATTTCGAGCCCCTTGAGAAATCTCACGAACGCCCCCTACGTATTCAGTATATTGGATCAACTTTTCGTTTCCGGTGAATTTTCCCGGTAGAAAAAGCCACCGGGTCTAAAGAATTTTGTATTTACTCTATGAGAGTGGCAAAAACCGAGATAACTGAAATGTTTGAAAAATGAAAAATCATGCGACTTTTACTAACAATTTTTTTTTGCAGAATTACGAGAAATGAATCAATGCTACCATGAAATGTGATTACTTTTAAGCTCTAGAATAGTTGAACGATGAAAATATTTTTGAATTATTTATATAACATCGAATAAATTTGATATGAATTTAAATAATTCTGTAAAATTCAGCATTTAGATTTCTAGGATATCTGAAGGAGAAGAAAAAATTTATTCAGTATTCTAAAATATTTTTTCATGTTATTGAACAGAAATATGAGTATTAATTTCAATAGCAGATAATCGCGTAAACTAAATTAGTTAAAAACTGCAAGAGTAAGAAATTAATTAGCTTTCATCTTTTGTTAGTAATATGCACCTGAAACACTCGTATCATTCCCCCTGCCTAAATCATGTTTATATTTTAAGCTATTCCTAAGATTATCCTTATTATTTATGATAATGAAATGAGCCAAAAATAACAAATAAAAAATCAATGTTCAAAATAAACTAATATTTTATTGACAGTTTTATTTGTAACCTTTATATTAAGGTTTCTTTCAGAAAGAGGCACACACGCAAAACTAGAATATCGAACTAAATTTTATGAAAAATGAATTATTTTTCAATTTGATTCCATTACCCTTATGAAAAATGAATTATTTTCCTAGTTGATTCTATTACCTTTATGAAAAATGAATTATTTTCCTATTTGATTATATTCTTACCAAGTGTAAGAAATTAATTAGATCACATCTTTTGTTAGTAGTATGTATCCTGAGAGAGAGAGAAACACCCGTATCGTTCCCCGGATCTAAATCATGTTTATTTTTCGAGCTATCCCTAAGATTATTCTTATTAACTTACGATAATGAAATTAGCCAAGCATAACATATAAAAAATCACTGTACAAAATAAACTAATATTTTATTGCCAATTTTATTTATAACCTTTGTATTAAGGTTTCTTTCAGAAAGAAGCACAGGCAAAACTCAAATATTGAACTAAATTTTATGAAAAATGAATTATTTTCCAATTTGATTCCATTACCACGATATGTTTTCATTTTATGTTTATTTATGTATAATTCTGTTTGCAGTATTATAATAACTCTGTTTTCTGAAATTAACCTTATTATTTTTTTTCATGACATGTTATTTGATGCCATAATCATTGCTTTCATATATATTAAATTTCTCTACTTATAAACTTAGTCAACTTATATTAAGGCTACAGTGGACAGTTAAAATGTGGAAAATTGAATAAAATATCGAAAAAAAATTTTTTGATTTATTTTAATATTATATCAGCCTCTATCAAACGCAAAAAAAAATTTTTGGTTTCATACATTTTTTACTGAGTTATGGGGTAGTTCCGATTCAGTCATCCATGACCACGCCCATTTGTTTACATTCTGATGTCATGCTGACAAAGCTGCCATGTACTTTGACAGTACGAATTTTATTTACTGCAGACATAGCCTCTCTAATTTTTATTTTTAAATGTTAATTTATCAAAGTCTGGATGGCAACAATCTGTTTTAACTGTATCTGAAACCTAAATCGCGGCATTATTTGTTTACAATTCGTTCGAACTTGCGTTTGCATTTTTCGTTCAATTTTATTCAAACTTTATATTGATTTTACTAAAAAAAAAGTTCTTTTCAGAACTAAAGTTCATTTTAAATTGCCTTTGTTATTTAAAATTTTTATAATGGATCTTATATCATCGAGATATAGAAAACCTAAAGGTCGTCCTACCAAAAGGAGAAAGATGTTGGCTGAAAATAGCAAGAAGCGATGGCAGAAATTTTCTAAAACTGTTGATGAAAAAAACAGTAATAGTATGGTATTGCAGAGAGATACATTGTCTGAACCTAGTACATCTTCCCAACCAGAGGCAAGCTATATTTTCACTCACAAGGCTGTGTTTTCTGAATTATTGCAGAAAGTTCCTTGTAAATATTGTACAAACTGTACCCTTGTTATAAAACAACACCATTCCATGGGGTATTCTACAAAGATGGAACTTTTATGCGAATCATGTCATGAAAGCTATGGAAGTGTTTTTTCAAGTTTCCAAGAAGAGGCCAAAAACTCACATGATATAAACAGCAAATTGGTGAGTGCCTTCCTATCCATAGGCAGAGGGCATGCTGCTTTGGAAACGTTTTCATCTGTGCTCAACATGCCAATAATGGACCGAAAAACCTTTGCCAAATGAATGCACAACTTATCCGTGAAAAACAAAGAGGTGAAGAAAAAATGCTCGAAATGTCACGTCAAGCTGCTAGAGAAGCTCACGTAAAAGTTGATGCTTCTCTAAAAAATCAGGAAATAATTGATGTGAGTGTGTCATATGACGGTACTTGGCAAAAGCGAGGACATACATCTAACCTAGGATTAGGAATAATCATCGATATCCTTAGTGGACTTGTCCTTGACTTTGAAGTATTGTCGAAATACTGTCATAATTGTGTAGTTGCTGGTCGATAGTGCGGAGTTTCACATATGGCAAAAAGGACATGCGGATGAGTGTGACAAAAATTTTGATGGAACTTCTGGAGCCATGGAGATGCACGCTGCACTAATTATGGGGAGGCGATCAATTAGTGATTGCCAAATGAGATGTGTCCATGCTGAGTGATGGTGACTCACACAAAAACTTTTCAATTTTTGTCGGACAATAAAATATATGGTTCTGATATAAAAATTGAAAAGGAAGAGTGCCTGAATCATATTGCAAAGAGGCTAGGCACATCGTTACGTAACAAAGTGAAAGAATGGAAGGTGAAAAAAGTGACTCTTGGTGGGCGTAAGCAGGGAAGCCTTACAGATAAAAACATCACAAAGTTGCAAAATTACTATAGAAAGGCAATAAAAGATAATGTCCCTGATACCGATAAAATGAAAACTGCTATATATGCCAGCCTGATGCATTGCTCGTCAACTGACAAAAAGCCTATGCATGGTAAGTGTCCTGAAGGGGAATCATCATGGTGTTTCTATAAAAGAGCTATAGCCAAAAATGAAACCCCAGGGTCACACAGTTCCATGAGAACTTACTTGTCGCCACAAGTAGTGGAGAAAATTATGCCTGTTTATCAACGTTTAGCTTCAGACATCATTCTTGAAAGATGCGTAGCAGGCAAGACGCAAAATTCGAATGAAAGTCTGCATAGCTGCATTTGGCAAAAATGCCCAAAAGAGGTATTCGTCTCCAAAAGGAGGCTGGAAATAGCTGTAACAGATGCCATCAAAAAGCACAATTTGGGCTATGTGAAATCTCTTGAAGCGAAAGAGGACTCATGTCTAAATGACAGTTTTTCTTTGACTATTGCAGAAAGACAAGATAAACGACGCATTTCTCAGAATATATCTACGAAACAAAAGAAAAGGAAAAGAAATGCCACGAATACAAATGCAGCCTATAGTGCCGGTGCTTTTTAAATTTTTTTTATCAGACTTAGCAAACAGTTTTCTTGTTATGTGTAATTAGATTTGTTATTTTTTTGAATTTTTGTAACTTAATTGTATTGAAATACTTTATTTTTACTCATTGTGATTAATGAAATATGTAATATATTATCTGGTTGATGAAATAATAATGAAATACATTCTGTTAATTTACTTTAGATTTTATTGGAATGTGTGTTCTTGCTTACTTCAATTTTTATCACTATATATATTACATGTCAATGTGACTGTTACAATAAATATTGTAGAATCTTATACATATATTCTATGTTTATCATATCTTTATGATATTAGTGTTTTTCAAATTTATATGAATGCCTTTAATTGTTTTTAAAAAAAAACTAAGTTTTTTCCTTTAGAATAAAAATAGCTGTTTTTCTAAAAATGAAAGCTTCCTCGAAAACATTGAATTTTTGTATTTTAATCCCTTTGAAATACTTTATTTTTACTCATTATGATTAATGAAATACATAATATACTATCTGGTTGAGATAAAAAAATAAAATACATTCTGCTAATTTACTTCAGATATAATAAGAAAAAGTTCTAGCTTACTTCAATTTTTATCACTGTATACACCACGTGTCAATGTGACTGTTACAATACATATTGCAGAACCTTATGTATATATATTCTGCATTTATCTTATATTTGTATGATATTAGTGTTTTTAAATTTCAAATTCATGTTTATTTCTTTATTTTTTTTAAAAAAAATAAGTTAATTTCCTTTAAAATAAAAAAAGCTGTTTTTCTCAGAATCAAAAATTTGCCTCGAAACCAAAACTCAAAATGTTCCATGCGTTGCAATTTTTGTCGAATTATAACAAAGCTTTACAAAAGTATTCATATAATGTATACTTATAAATTCTTGGATGCATTGTAGTAATAGTGATAGGATGAAAGAAGAAATTAAAGTTTTTTATGTAAGAAATCATTAAAATTCTTGAAATTTTTATATAAAAATGTGCGTTTACCCATATTTTGTAAATTATCATATAAAACATTACATTGTATGCATACATTTGTAAAGAATTGCTTAAAGAAGTTAAATCAGGTAAAAATATAAAATTTAAAAAAAAATCAAAACGCATGGAGCGTTTTGAAATTTTGAAATTTTCGTTAAATTTTTTTTTAAATTTTAAATTTCTTAAAAACTAATCATTTTTTTCTCACCAAATTTTTTATATGGTTTTAGTTCTAAGTTATATACAGCCAGTAAAAATTTGGGGCATGTTTGTAAAAAATTTAAAAATTTTTTTCTACTGTCCACTGTAGCCTTAACTGAGTAAACTTATTGACAATGAGATCAATTAAACACAAACCATGAAATAAATCAATATTGTATTATCTATGTTATTTGTGGCCTATTTACTAAGGGTTCTTTTAGAAAGGCCATTATGCACGCATGCCCACAAATATCCATCTAAGTTTTCAAAAATATGAATTATTTCCCAATTCGTTTCACTTAGTCACGAATCTGTTTCATCAGCTTCATTAGTATTTTTTTCATGTTTCTAACTTGTTTCAAGTATTGATACAATTGTTTTCTGGTGTTACCTTTAATGCATTTTTTTTTTTTTGTTGTTTATGATGGGTGTTTTGCGCTATCATAATCATTACCTTACATCGATTCGTTTTGAATGATTTTGTTTTTATGTGCCTTATTCTTTTTATTTTCTGTAAGTAGTGCTCAAAGTGTTTCAAACTCCTAGTTACACTTTTCCGAAACTCATTCAAAAAATAAGTTGTTTTGGGGTCCTCATAATGTAGATAATAATTGTAGATGCAATGAGCTCATTATATCAGAAAAGTTACAAATTTCACATGAAGTAAAGCATCGAACAAAGAACGAATCGAAATCCATAATTTAGGGTTTTCATGCACTTAACCAACTATTATTCCATATCTTTCATATTTTGAAAGATCGTTTTCTAAGGATTCGATTTTTTGAGTTTGAAAAGTCTTAAGGTACATTTGGACCTTGTTTATTCCTACTGAAATGAATATTTGTCCAGTTTTTCATTCAACAAATTTATTTTAATAAGATATCAAATGCCGTATTATTTTTGTAATTTGTCTTATTGATGCTTTAAAAGTTCAGGAATACTGCTGAGAAAGATTGATATTAAATATAATTAATGTAGTAAAACTTGAATATAAAATTATTTTTGTTCCCTCTCTCACTAGTTCATGAATTAAAAAAAATGATAACCTATTATTTGCATCTAATATAGTCAAATACTTAAAAGACATTTTTATAAAACTTTTTTTAAAAAAATGCACATTGGAGAGACAAATTTCTCTCTCTCTGTATCTTGAGGGAAAAGAAATAATTTCATTCATAAAAGAAATACTCTGCTGTTCTGAATAATTCTGTAATATTTATTATTTCATTCAAAATAAAATTTATCTCTTCGCAAATGAGACTATTTTCTGGCATTGGCTAGTTTCAAAAAATTCTTTTCGTTTTACAATTTTATATAAATTTCAATATAATATTCAATTTTAATGTTTATAAAATATCTTGAGACCCTATAACAATTGTTTCTAAATAAAATTATATACATTTTAAAGCATCAGTAATAAATTTACAAAAATATGCCTTTAAAAAGAGTCAGTAAGAAGTAAGAAATGGATTTTCTCTGTAGTTGAGAAACAGATGGCTTAAATAATAAAATTACCTCTTTCAATTCTTCTACCTGTAGCTGAAAATACATAAACATGTTATATATTTGTCCACTACTTAAAATTCCAGGATACAAAAATGCACTATAATTGTTTGTATAACTTATTGGAAGTATAATATTAATTCTAATGTAATTATGTTCGTATGTTAATCTTTAATTACTAATTAAATACTTATTAATAATTTATGAAGTTAATTTCATTTCTTACAAAAATTACATTTTTAAATGAAAATTTTAAAGTTCTTCCTCTTATTAAAAATTTAAATTCTCTACACACAGGTATTAAAACTCACTTAGTCAATCCAAGAATAAAATTACAACTGTTCTTAATTTCTAAAGTATAGCATTTCTTTGTATAGTTTATTAAAAGATTTAATTTTACGTAAAATCCTTCAACTATAACAAGAACTGCAAACGAAGCCATATCTGCGTTTTTTAACCAATCGAACAAAATTTTAATTCAACAACATGTTTAATTAATTTTTTTCTCTTAAGATTCACTTTCTAAATTATCCAAAAAATATCATTCGATAATTTATACAATTTAATTTCCTGAATAGCGCATTAATACCAATTTAAAGCACCAAAAGTTTTCAAAAAGATTCTAGTTCTGCAGTCATAAATCTTGACTGATGATCTAGTTGTCAAACCTTAAGTATCCATATATGACCTCTATTTAGAGGTTGCAGAGATAATGGAGGTATTCGATCCAATAATGGACTTGCCGTTCTGAAATGTCCTAAATTTTCACGTTTATCACTTACCTTCTGCTCTCTAGCCTCTAACGACATTGTTATATAACAGATTAAATAGTGTTTCCTAAATAGTAGTTTTAGTTTAGTTCGATACCATAGATAATACAGCAGAGAAAAATCGAGAAAGTATAATTTTCTACTTATTTTGCTATTTATTGAAGAATATAGCTGTTATCTACTCTAGTGATAAGTCAATTTGATTGAATCAAAAGTTCGTAGAACTGTGAGGTCAACATAGATACTTTTAAGCAGTTTTATTATTAGATTATAATTTGAAAGCTTTTAGTAAGTTAAGAGAGCTTTTAATATATATGTACAATTTGTTGATGCTGTAACAATTTCTTCTTGGACATGTTCCTTTTTTTCTAGCTGTAATATGATTTATATTTTTTTTAATTCTAGAAACTAAATTTGTAATTTTACAAACGTGTTCTACCACACCACAAAAATGGATTGATATATTTTATTAAAGTCATACATATCGGAGCAACATGACGGCCATTGGCGATGGACCTAGCTTTTACTCTCATTTACAAGAATAAGAACTGTGGCAGTAAATACGGATAATATTGCTTTTTTTTTAAAACGTAAATAAGATCAGTAATACTTTTCACACCTCAAATTAGAAATCGTGAAATAAGCAACTCACTTTAAATCCCATAAAATAATTCAAAAATCCCTCTTAAACCAATAAAAGTACATTAGACAGCATCCTTTTCAATGTTACACCTGCAGACTTCCCATAACAGTTCACTGAGCTTTTTATACAGAACCAACACGCAGAAAAAATCCCCTCTCACGAAATCTAAACTATAAGTTCATGCTTCTTTGATTCAAAGCACTTCCCTCTTCCTCCAGTATTTAAGGGGAGACCTGGAAGTTCAATACAATGATGATTTCGAAAGAATAAAACTAAATAAATCAAATACCATACTTTTTACTTCATTGGTTTCGTTTATTCTAAATTCATTTTTTCCGTTCAGATTTTCCGTCATATTTTTTGAATAATAAAATTGTCATTGATATTATAATACGTGTATAGGCAGCTTTACAATCTACTGCTTTCCAAAGATTAATTTAGGTTATTAAGAAATCAAACCCCGACACACAGGTTCAAATATCACATGATCTATCTACATAAACAGAAAAATTTAGTGCAAATGTTTTTGTTGCATATGCATATAATTTATATAAACAAGGAGAAAGAAACTCTAACGGGAAATCATGATATTAAAATTTTCTCATAAAGTTAGAAAAAAATAGTAAAACATCATTAAATGAATATTTTTCTAGATGCTGAAATAATAAGGTTTATAGTTGATGAAAAAAAATGTAAGAAAAACATGAACATGATGAATTTATATTATTTTTTGCATCATTTATTGCATCAAAAGGATTTTAGCTGCTTTCGCCTTTTGTCACAAAAAATAAACTCCTCAGATAAATATTTCAAAAAGTTATTTTTAAGCGCTAAAAAGCAAAGTCTCTATTTATCTTACAGAAAATTGTTCAATAAAAGCAGAACCTTTTGGCATCCTATCCTTACACATATTACTATTTTTGCACAGTGAGTTTGCTTCATTTTTATAGCATACTAAAACTATAATGTACATACAAAAATTTACTAAATATTCTTATTTATATACAATTTCCTTTTATTGCACTAATCATATTTAAATTTACAAACAGGAATCATGAAACATTTTATTATGTTCTCACCGGAAAGATCTTCCCAGCTTCAAACTTATTTTGTTTCTATTTTAATTATTTAAAATTTCTTAATTGCAGCATGACACTTCTAAAGTATTAGCTATAATGCTCAAATGACTCCTGCACTTGTAACTTGTTAAAGATTTTATTTAAAAGTTTCTAAATGCTTCAATCTGTTTTGAAATTGTAATCGTAGAATATAATATAAAGGAAAAAGTCGAAATATAAAATAGAACTGAATTTTCTTTGTCCTTTATTCTCAAAGGATCTGCTCTTAGGAGAGGTTTCGGAACAAATCTTTGTGTTATAACTTCCGCTAGAAATGACGCCCTGATTGAGATGTCGGATACAATTCTCTCTAGAAGGGACATTCACGGATAGCGAAAGAACTGATTATTCCCGGGTTTTTCTTCATTCTTAGTGTAGGAATGTTGCTATTTCGAGGGAATGCTTGGTATTTGCTATCTCTGGTATCGACTACTCTTTTAGTATCAGTTTCAGATAAAGACATTAGTATTTAGTTGTTTCCGAAATAAAACTGAATTGAGCGTGATTCTGAATTCATTCTGTTAACTGAAAAAAGTCAAATGAAAATAGTGTTGCATTAAGGAATTGTTTACCTTGTTATATAAATTTTCAGATAAATATATTACTAAAATTTAAATCTCTTGACTAAAAATAAATATTTTTACGAAAAAGTCTCTTAAGTATTTTATGCTTTAAATTCGATTCAAGTATATAATGTAAAATGATATAATGTGTGTTAATGGTTAGTTTTTTCTTAGGCAGGAATGTTGCTATTTCGAGGCAATGCTTGGTACTTGCTATCTCTGGCATCGACTACTTTTTTAGTATCAGTTTCAGATAATCAGTATTTAGTTGTTTCCGAAATAAACTGAGTTGAGCGTGATTCTGAAATCATTCTGTTAACTGAAAAAAAATCAAATGAAAAAAGTTTTGCATTAAGGATATTTTCGCCTTGTTACATAAATTTTCAGATAAATAGATTACTAAAATTTAAATCTCTTGACTAAACAAAATAAATATTTTTACGAAAAAGTCACTTAAGTATTTTATGCTTTAAATTCACTTCAAACATATGATGTAAATTGATATAATGTTTGTTAGTGGTTAGTTATAATTTTAATTATAATTAAATTCATTTTTTAACTTTTTACAAATTATAAATATTTAGTTAATTTATTCTTCTAACCTAACATAAAATTTTCGAGAGGCAAATCATCAAATAATTCTGAAATTTTGTTACTTACACCATTCAGTCTCCTCATTAGTTTAAATATTTATGAATTTTCTACATATTCACAAGAACAGCATTGCTTCTTTCAGGATTGCTTGTAGTATGAGTCATGTAAATATTGTTATTAGATCAATAGAAAAAAAGTAAAAAAGTACGGGATAAAATCAGAGAATTATCAAGGCAATATTTTCTTTTCATACTTTACTGCGATATTTTTATATCTAAAATAAAAAAAGATGGTGCATTACAAGTTCCACTTCATTGTTGATCGATTCATATTTCTGGAGGGACATTTATTATATTAGATATTTGCTTGGGAAAATACAGGTACACAGATTTTAGGAATACATTTAGTTTAGATGAAATGAAAAACATTTTTAAACAATTTTCAAACCCTTGACCGGTCAGTTTTTTTGCCCAAAATCCTTGAAAAAAGTCACATTTCTTTGTTGCATAAAACTAAGAATAGTGCTTGATAGGATGAGAAAATGAAAAATTTTTATTTTAATTTTTAATTTTGAAGTTTACATATTTTTTATTTTATAATTGTGAAACACAAAAAACTCTAAAAGTTTGCTTTTTATAAGTACACTATGCATGCTATGAAGATTTTTTAACATATCCTAAATAATTTCTCTCATACTCACTAAAAAATTCATATTCATACATATTTTTCAAACTGTTGAGTGTTTTGTGTGTGTGTGTTTATATATACATATATGTAGACACATTTGAAGCAGGGTGTAATACAATTTCTTACATTACAATCATAACAGAAATATATTGGCTTATTTAGGATTATCTTTCCAATTTTTCATTTCTTTTCAAACAACAAACTGCTCATTGTCTTGCCGATCCCTCTTCCTTATCAAAAATTTCCAAGAATCTAAATTCTCTGTCTTGTCTTCAAACAAAAATTTCCGTCTTTCCCACAAATAAAATCCCAGATGATAACCATTTCAGTCCATGGACAAACTATATATTTATAAAGCACTTGCACTAATAATCTCACCAAAAGAATTAAAAATACACGCAAATCACAAATAGAAAGATGAAAATATCAGCACCTGTACAGCGTATAGTCAAACCGGTTGCGGTCAACTTTTGGTAGTGCGTATGGTGCACGGACAAACCAGTTAAGGAGTTAAAGAGAAAAAATATTAAATAATTTAATTGATAATTTCAGCATGATATGGGAGAAAGATCGCACAGTGATATTTTACTTTAACTTATATCATTAATTTAAGGGGGAAATTCGCCATCAGAATTAATAATAACATGTGAAATTATAATCAATTCTCTACAAGTAAAGTTTATTGAAAAGAAATGTAAGTTTTTATTTTCGTGATAAATGTTGATAAGAATTTTTTTTCAAATGCTGTAATATGGCTAATGTGCAGCGCCAGAAACAATGCCATTAATTATCTTCATGAAAGGTCCCTTTTCCATTTTAAAAAAATAATAATTAAACGCTAAGTAGCTATTACATAAAATCTTGAAAGACGCAACTGTAGAATCTTCTATTAAATGTCAATGTTTCGCTGCCTTATCTAAAATGTAATTAATTCCAACATGAAGCAAATTCTTTTTTTAATGCACAAGTTAAAAACAATATTTGTAAGAAACAGCTGAATACGGTTCCGTACGAACCACAAAAAGGTAGATAGAAAGAAAAACTCTACAAATTTTTATTGCTTCTTTTTTAAGATTTCAACACCAAATAAAGAAAACTCAAGTTCCCTTTTTTCATAAAATGCTACAAAATTATCCATAATTGCTGTTATTCAAAAAAGTTTATTTAAATTCTGAACAGCAAACAGAAAAAAAAATTCAACTTTCAAACTGAATTGCTGTTTTCTTAAGTGCCATTTAAAAATCATAATCACCCCACTGCCGTAATTTAATAACACGGTTGTGATCGCCTATCCCCAAATGGATGTAATCAAATAAGCAAAATATAATTTATTTTTCATTTTATTTTCTTTCCGATACTAAATGTACTGGGATATAAGTTAATTACTCTACCCCACACAACAATCCAAAAAAAAAAGGACTCTGTTCCACACACACATCTTTTTTTTTTTTCTGCATTTCTTCGTGCTCCTATTTCATGGATTTCCTTTATTCCTTTTTCTAGTTGCTTATTTTTATTATTTTATTGCTTGGTCCGAAATTCGGTTATCCGGATCTTACACACACATTGTTTAATGCTCAGTTTGTAATTGCTTTTCCCCCTCAGTTTTTCCTTTGGATTTTGTACATAGACGAATAGAAACATTAAAAAACACTCGATCTTAGAATGGCATTTTTTTCTTACGGGAACGTTTCGATACCTAAGTGTTGTTACTGTGTGTAAATCTTATGTTTATTTCGATAATAAATTCATAAAAATACTTATAAATACTTAAAAATACTTATGCCAATATTTTTTAAATTAAAAAGAATGTCATTTTCGAAAAAGTACTTTTTTCCTAATAAATTTAAATTATACTTGATTAATAATACTGATGAATTCCATTCTACAAGCATTTTTCTTATATTATAAATAAAATTTAAGTCTATATAATGAACGTATGAAATAGTCTGTGCGCATAGTAATATATGTACTTATTTTGAAAATTACGTAATAATTTTTTCACTGTTTTTACAGAAAAGAAAAATAATTTAACATTAATATACTATTTTCCTTTTTTTCGTTTTTACACTCATGTTTTCAAAGAATAAGCAAAAAATCAGGATTTTTACCTATAATTCAATATTAATAAAAAATAAATATACTTTTGTATAAATTATTGCTTGATATCATCCGAATATGTTCCGAAGTTTGACTGAAATTTTACTTAAAATCATTGCCACAAAAACTTTCACGTTGGGAAATATATTTATGCTGCTAACAGTATTGTACTTAGATTTGTTGAGTTTTCTTTCTAAGTCATTCAGTATAAGGCAAATAAATGTTCATGATAACTTGGATGAAAGTAGTGTGGACTCATTTTTCTCCCATGCTCTATTAACAACTGACAAAAGAAAGAAAAAGCAATGCATTGACATAATAAATTAACGTGTTTCTTTGAATTCTTTTTCTTCTTGTCTTTGATTGCTGACATCTCATTTATCGCGATACTGACCTCATTTACAGTAGTTATGCTCCATGTTACAAATTCTTACTTTTTCACATTGTTATCTTAAAAGATATTCATATTCAGAAGTCCGTAAGCGAACACGTTCGGAGTACGTTTTTAAAAAAATAGCATATTAAAACACTACAAATGCTTTTTTAGGAATCAATATCAGTAAATACTAATATTTAACTGACAACATTTAAAAAAAATAACTAAATTTTGAAAAAATCACAGTTATAAGTGAAATTTTACAATATTTTTGAAAAACTTCTAAGCAATTAGAGAAAGAAGTAATTAAATTATATCAATAAAAGTATTACTAGAACAAATTAGATGTATTTATCTAGAGAATGTACTAAAATTTTAGTGTTATATTAAAATTTAAAAATTTTACAGCGGATCAAATATATATTACAAGAAATGTGACATTCTCTCTCGCTTTATTTGACCATTATTTAAATAGCAGGCCATAACCCAAATAATATCCATGCAATAAGAAATATTTTAGTACATTCCCTAGAAAATAATATAAATAACAAGTTCTAAGGGTTTCACATAAATACATTTATAAAATTTTAATTTTTCAGTCTAACCATGATAGATTTTGAAATGTTTAAATGCCCACTTCTATTACCTTAAAGAACCACTTCCGATTTTTATAATTTTATAAAATTAGTTGTAAACTTGGCTACTCCAGGTAATGTAGACATGAAACAAAATATGCTTTATGAAACCAAAAGATAGTTGTATTCAAAAAAATTAAAAAAAACCAAAAAACAAAATGTGTTTTGTCCAAATTTGATAATTGTTCGGATGCCTTAAGCCCAAAAAAGTGAATTTGTTCGCAGAAATTTTTAATATGCTTCATTTATAAATATTTGGCGTTTCTGGTATAATATTTAAATGTTACTTAGTTTTAAAATTTCAATTAAAGGAAATTTAAGTTTACCTGACTACGCGTTTGGAGCGGTGATTGTGTAAAAGCGTAAACATAAATGATTCTTTTTAAATTATTATTACTTAATTTAGAATATACATATAAAGTTTGAACAAGCGAAAATTATTTAAGGGGACATAGTACAATTTACGCAAAAATGTTTAATTTAAGGATTTTCAAAAAATTTTGTTTGCCTCTTATGTGTGTATAACTATGTAAAACACACAGATTTTATGCTCAAAAATTTATTAAATTTTAGCCTTTTAATTTTAAGGAAAAACATAAAATTTGTGAAGTGATTTTAAAATGCTTCTCCTACAAAAATTTACGTACACGCAAGTATGTCAAACTATGTATAACAAAAGTTAGAGAATGGGTTTTACAATAACGTGATCAGTATTCGTACAATACTTCTTTTAACGAATGTTTATTGAAAATTCCTTAAAAACTGTATAAATTCTGACTTCAATTATTTTTAAAAAAATAAATATTACTTTGATTCTGAAATGCATACCAACTTTTGTTGCATGTACTATTAGCAATAGGTTAAAAAAATTCAAAACATTAGGCACAATAGAAAAATAGCCTTAGCATTTTAAATGAAGACAAACAAGTTATTTTAACTTTCTGAGATAAGTAAGTTTTTAAAGTTTTGATTTGTCATAGGGATGTGAATAAAAACGAATGTAAAAGCTATCATAATTTTGCGGTTTTTAAGTTTAGAGCTTTCAAATTTTGTGAGGTCATAGAAAAGTATATAAAAAATAATTTAGGCTAAAACAATTGATTTGATTTTTGACTGATTTTTGTCAATTGAATCGTACTGTGTCCCCTTAAATGCAATACTTGGCAAAAAATGAAGAAAAAAATTTATTTATTTTCAAAATATTCCTCTTTTATGGAAAATGCTTCAACAATAATAATATATTCCCCTATAAATACCTAAAGCTTCGGTACAAAATCTGAAATAAAATCTTAGAAATATATGATTTAAAAGTGGATTTATTCATATTTTAATATATCCGAGCAGAGAAAATTTAATAGGAAACACCGGTTACATTATTTCAATTGATACTAAATATGAAATTATAGTAAACTTTTCAAAACTCTGGTTCAGGCTCTGAACTAAAATCTTAAAAATATATAAGAAATATACTATTATTGTAGAATCGTTCCCCATAAAAGGATAAAGTTTTGAAAACGTGTGATTTCTTCTTCTTTTACCAAAAAATGCAATTAAGTAACATTTTGTTTTAATAATATTCTCAAAATACTTCATATACACACTATGTATATTCCAGTTCCAGCAATGCTATAAAAAATATGCTATTATACGGTTTTGCAAAATCATGGATCTGAATGCAGTCAGTAACTTTCAAAAGAAGTGCACTTGAATTTATAGAGATTTTTTTTCCCAACTGTGTAACAAGTAGTTCAAAATTGATCCACTGTAGTAGTTTTTAAAATTCTTGATAAGGAAAGAAATTAGTTTAGTTTACAGATTAATTAAAAATGCGCTGTTTTGCATTGCATATAAAATCCATTGCTTCATCACTCTGCACATGAAATTCCAAATGTAAAAAATACAGTGGGTGATCGGTTAACGAACATAATTCGTCCCAAGACTATGTTCGCTATCCGAATTGTTCGTTAACCGATCATCGATTCACCATAGACTTCTATGTGGAATCGATTAATTCGTTCTGGAGACCCTAAAAAATAAATTTTTAAAAAATGTATAATTTCTTAGTAAGTTTTTTAAAAAGTAATACATACATATAGTCTTGCATATTAATCAGTCCTTCTCATTTTTTGCTTATGGGGCATTGAAGAACAGGTCCAATGTCGATTGCTTTTCTCTCTTTTTCAGGATTTTCCTGAAGTAGTTAATAGCATTGTCGTTGTAAAGATCCCCAACCCTACTGACATCAGCTTGGTTTGGGTGCCATTCTAAGACCATTGCTCAGACATCCTCCCACTTTTTCAAAAGATCTTTAATGGCAGATGTCGGCGTTGGTCCTCTTTCATCTTCCTCTTGTTCAGAAGGAGACATATTTCCCTGTGTGTATCTTGGTGTTTTTCATTCAAAATTTCTTGGAGTTCTATCGTCAGTTCATCTTCATGTCCCATTATGAGCTATTTTATGTCATCTTCGTTCACCTCCAATTCCAGATGTATAACAGTTGTCAAAATTTCATCCATAATTTAAGGGGTGTCTCCCTGATCCCCTCCGAATATGTGTTCGTTGTCCAAACACAAAAATCTTTCGTGAAAGTGTTCGTTAACCGATCACCCACTGTATACTTTAATGCAAATATTTTTTGTTTTATGCTTGTGAATTATATAACAAATAAGAACACAAATTTATATATATATATATATATATATATATATATATATATATATATATATATATATATATATATATATATATATATATATATATATATATATATATATATTGCAGCTATTGGGCAAGGAAGGAGTGGAAAATAGAATAAAAGGGATTTTGAAAAAAATGCATCAAAAAATTTTCAAAAAAGTTAGTACGTCTCGTTTCTTAGCAACACAAACATATCAGCAGTAACTGGGTTATAAACCTCTTACCTTCCATGTAGTTGCACGTTCATGGGACTATTTCAAATCATTAAAACTTTTGATAATGTAGCAATAACACTATGCTGATAACACTTTTTTTAAAAAAAATCATGTTTAGAAGGCCGAAATTATTTTTAAAAGCTACTTCATCATAAACGCATTCAAATATAAAAGGAAGTAAAACGCGACATAATTTTGCATTTCACGCGTCTCATGATTTCAGCTTCTTTTGCGTAAATATCATTATTTTTCAATCACATTATTTATTACTAATTGAAATTTTAATCCGCTTTCAGTCAAAAAACTTATTCTTCCCGTTTTAAATTGTTCTCAAATTTAATCTTTTTTTTAAAACGATCCAGCAAAGAGATTTAATTTTTTTTTTTCAAAAAAAATGATAACAAAAAGATTTTATTCTTCTTTGTAATACATGAAGCTTCAACTTTTTTTTCTGAAAACAAATTACCCGTAAAAGGTCACGAATGTTTTCATTTTGATAGGAGACATATTTAATTCTAATGCCTATGTATATGAAAATATTTAATCTAATTCGTTTCGAAATAAAAATATTTGTAGAGAATTAAAACCCATTTCGTCGCGAACTGATTTTTTTAATTTGTTTTCAAATTGCAATACGATCTTCATGTTTCTTAAAAGAAAATGAAAACATTAAAATATCAATTTAAGATACAGAATCGAACTACTTATTATTTTTAAAATACGAAAAAAGGAATCTTTGAATTGCTGTATTATGATAATGTTTTTGATGTATAAGCCGATTATTTTATTTTTAGCAAACAGAAAATATTTAATTTTACATTTATTTTAAACGATATTTTTCTTTATAACTATATTTTAATTAATAAAAGCAAAAGTGTATGTCTGTTGGAGATTAAAATTGCTTTTATGGTTAAAGAGTTGAATTAACGTAATTCCCAAAGCAAGTTAACAATGGCCCTTATTTGCACTTTATTGATATCCTTTTATTTTCGGCTTATATTAAAATGTTGTATCATTGTATTAATTTTCCCTCAGTTAAAATTCTATTAAAAGGTTAGTATATATGCATTGCATGTATAAAATTGAAGTAAATTTGACATCTTTTTGCGGTTAAGAAATCTTTACACACATTTAAGAAAACAATGATTTTTAATTAATGGCCACTTAAGTGTGTAATAACTTAAAATCCTCCTAGTAAACCAAACATGAATAATTATTGTATTCATGAATCATACATTTATTTGGTATGATTATCTAAGGTTTCATATTTTCATTTCAAAGTAATAATAGTTGCGGTTACGAATTTTTTTTAAAAAAAGATATGACCATGGTCTTGAAACTCAGATAAAAATTTATATGTGTATATATATATAAAGATATTATACAAATTAAAAGCTTTATTTTCAAATTGTTTAATATGCAAAATGTAAAATGTTTAAAAAATAAAAAAAATAGTAACTTGAAAAGAAACATACTTCTTCAGCTACAAAACGCAAATTTTTTTTTTAAAAAAAGGCAACTGTAACGGTTTCGTAAAGAATTAATGGGAATTAATGAGGAAAAAACGGAAATTATTGTTCTTAGGAAACACATTTAGGACTCCCCTCTCTTCGTCTTAATTTAAAATACTAATATACAATCAAACACTAATTTCTCTAAGCCCAAGTACGTCCTGGGTTTATTACTATATATATATATACTGTGTATACAAAACGTATTGTCTCCCTTATTTTCACTAAAATAGTATAATAAAATAGTCACACATACTTATGTTATTATTTTAACAACATATAAATTGAAGTGAATCAATTTACACCTAATTCCTTAGATTTTGACTTATATTTTCAGAAAATAATTGAAAACACTTCTAACAAGTTTTTTTAAAAAGAAAAATGAACAAAAACATCTTTAAAAAATCTGTAATTTTGCTCCTGAAATGTAATTAAATTAAAGCTTACGAAGAAGAATATTTTTTTCAATTTCAATCATTACAAATTTCCCAATCCCACAATTAATTAAGTTTTTTTTTTATTTATCTGCTTATATTTCTGAAATTTTCATTTATATAAAACTTTCTTAAAAATGTGCGAAAGTTGGTAAAGTAATAATATTCTCTAGAAAACCTTAACTATATAAAATACTAAGGGCTTTTCCGCTTTCTGGATGTCATCTTGGCCGAATAAAATAATGCTTGTTCATTGTTATAATTTTTTCAGGAACTATCTGCCGCCAATGTTACATTCCTAGCCTGCTTTTTGACATATTCTTCTGGACCGGATACGTCAACAGCTGCTTGAATCCCATCATCTACGCTTGTTCGAGTCGCGACTTCAAACGGGCCTTCCGCTCAGTTCTTCACTGTGCTGGCCTTGGATCCGATCGAGATTTGCAATCTTTCCGGGCTCGCACCATCAACTTCACCTTGCGTAGTACTCGTCGATCGACTGACAAGAAGGAAACCGGCACTTCTGGTCTTGACCCGGAAAAAATCGCTTTCGATGTGACGAAGATACCACCCTTGATACAACCCCAGTATTCACTGGATAGTGAGTCCCCTGGAAGCATCAATGAAAACAACGGGGAAGATGAATTACCCCCCTCCTATCAGAGCATAGCTGCACCGACCATTGCTGAAGCTATCAGGAGGGTCAATTCAGTGATCCGCACCGGTTCCGGCACAGATACCGATTGCACCGTCATTGGTACCTCTGAGTGACATTTCGGCCTCTATTCTCTGGTCTGGGGAAAAAATTACTTCTGATTATCAGATGACGTCTTTTGAAGAGCCGTTATTCGTTTCACCATATGGCGATGATGCTGTAGTAGTAAATCATTCGCTGGTGAAAAGCGGTTCCTTGGCCTATCAATTTCTTGGTTTAGACCAAGAATTGAAGTGTCGGCTTCGCTACGAAGGGCACTATTGGTTAGAGCAGTGTTTCTCTAAAGGACCATCTAATCTTGCGGTTGATTTGAAGATTGTTTTTAAGCTGCTCATCCAAATTTTCTTTTATGTACTTTTGGAAATAGGTGCTCGACGTTTTGTTCTGCTTATATAATCCTATAACGGCAATTTGTCATTCATTTGCTGTAAACTTTTGTAACGAGGTTGACAAGCTTTAATTACTTCAGCATCAATTCGGTAATTTTGTGTTTCCATGCTCAAAACTTGTGCTTTTAATTTATATATTCCTATTCGTAAGAAACTCAGACATTCAAATCATTTTTGCAATAAACATTGCCCTGACCTTCTCGTTTATTTAAACAATTTAATAACAATCACCGATCCAATCTATACTTATGTTTAACACTAGTTGTTCGAGATGTACGATATGTGAATATGTGTGTATGTGATTCAATGTATCTTGTTTTACTCAATTGTTGTTGTGAAATTCGATGTCGTATATATTTTTACTCTAAGCACTTGATTGTCTGAGAAATTTATCAGATGTATAAGAATTATTGTAGTCTTATTAGTTACATGTGAGGATATTTGTTTAACATATATATCGTTGTTTCTTACGTGTTTCTATTGCAATTGGTGAATATACTCATTCCATTGACTGTATCAATCCCCAGTTAAGTGAAACTATTCATTGAATGTTGTGTTTCGTTTTCAGTATAAATGCTCAAATCTCATTTTTATTCTTCATATATATATATATATATATATATATATATATATATATATATATATATATATATATATATATATATATATATATATATATATATATTCTCTTTCTGTGGTTTGAACGTTTGTAGCATTAGTATTTGTTACACAAAGCACTTAGTATATAATATAGATAAAATCTGCTAAGAAATGTATATATGTGCTGTAATCACAAAACATACATGGTTTTAATTCTCATTTCGTCTGTAAGCGTATAGAAGCAGTTCTTTGTGTGTTAGATGCATGTAAGAATGTCTACTAAATATCATGATTAGTATTTTACAGAGATGTGCATGACATACCTCTACGTATTTTATCTTCGAATAATACTTGAATATATAATTATTATCAGATTTTGAGAGTGAATTATTGTTCACTCTTTGAGATACACCGTGTCTCATGAAAAAATGAGTAAAGTTCCTCTGAAGTTTACTCATAAGAAATACTTTCCAGCTCTTTTCAAAGTATAAAGACAATTGACCTGATTGTGCCCCATATACAAGTTTCATCCTTAAGCTTACATTTATCTCGATTTAAAGTTTTAAGTACACGTTAAAAATTATATTCCTTAAGTGTAATATTTTTAAATTATCATTTTATAGGAACGTACTTTATGGGGTCTTTTTCTATTTTTTAAATCAATAGTTCATTAGCACTTACTGCACCGTTCATTAATTTTATGCAAAAACTGAATTAATGTGGTACTATTTTGCTTTCAAAAATTAATTTTTGACAAGTTTTATTAAATACATTAAATAGACTGAATTTTATTGCCCTTTAAAGGCAAAATTCTGCAAGCTTGTTTAATTAACCTGAGCTGTATGTTGAGTAAAATATTATTTTATTTCTAATAAATTAATTCAACTCTAAGTAGAAGAACTATTATATGTTTGCAATTTCCTGTCATGAAGTGTTATGTTAATAACCGATTGCCATTTGCAATGGCAATCAGTTTTCCTTACATATTTCAAATAACGGCGCTTCAGTTGCGTTTCGCTGAATCGAATTATAAAAAAATATCTTCTGCTTTCAGAAAAGGTAAGTTTTACCTTAATATATTCATTTTAACTATTATTATTGAAATTTTCCCATTACTGCCTTTTTTCCCCTTAATTTCGTATGGAATTTGCTATTAGTTATTAACAGAACGGGATGTGCGTGTTTTATATGCATATATATATTAGCTATAATTAATCATTTAAAATTATTTAATTAACTTTTTTATGACTACGTCATTTGAAAGGTCAAATGCAAATGAAATCAAATTACGTTTACTAGATCCAATTTTGAAATATGTGGTCCTTGGAAAGTTTAGCGTATGTTATTAATGCGAATTGAATGAGTGCTCACAGTAAAATTCTCTTTGGTGATAAGATGCTGATTTCCCAATATAAAATTCATCTTGGATAAGATGAAATTTACTTAAAAAAGTGTTGAGATTTAAAACAAAAGTCAATGCACACGTATTTATTTAACTGTTATACCACAAACATTTCATAAATTGTGAATTATGCAACCAAAAAATTATAAAAGTTCTTTATTGAAATTCAACTTTACAGTAAATAATCAAAGCATTTCCTTTTTAAAATAAGCATTGACAAATTACAAATAATTTTAAATATTATTCAGATTCGTTTTTACAAAATTATATTTTCTAGCGAAGGATTTTTCAACAGTACTGCATGTAGTCTAAAGATCTCTACATCCAATGCAATTTATCTCACTTTTCTATGCTATTACGAATAGCGTCAACCGTGCTATGCCGTACCTGAATCTGTCTACGTGTTTTAGTAGCAAGTAACATCTTAAATCAAACGCTCGATAGACATTAGAAAGTGAAGGTACAATAAAAAGGAGAGCTGATAAGCACGCGGCTTTGTATAAATTTCTATTCATTTTTATTTCTTGGGAAAAAAATGAATCAAATCCTTATATGATGTGAAAAATTAAAAATTGAGCCTGAAGAGCGTGTGAATGTTGTGAAATTTTTAATACCATCAATGAAACCATTATATATATTGATAACACCAGGAGAAATACAAACACTTTAACGTTTGTACATTTTTCCCTACATGTTTTCCAACACGATTCTGAATAATAATTATATTGAAAAATTAATATTAGTAACTTAGAAAAATTTCTTTCTTTTATAAAGACCCAATTTCTAAGTGTGGTTTGGACTCTCACAAAAACTAAAATATTTAGTGTAATTTTCAATTCATTTTGTACGAATTTTAATTAAATATTTACGCTTTATAAAGTATTATTAGAGTAGACCTCGTAATTCATACTAAATTCATATTATAAAACTTTTTGATGAATATTTAACTTAACTTAAGCATACTGAATGCAATTAAAAATATATAAAAATATGCGAATATTATCTAAATGTCGGATATTTATATAGCTTTTCCTCTACTTTCTTTTCATATAATAGCAGTCCCACAAATGTCCAAAACTCAGATAGTTAATACAATTTTGAATTTTATAAATAGTATTTAACTCTAAACTCTGTACATTTAGTTCAAAGGGATTTTAAAGCATATTTTAAAACTTTCTCAAGACAATTTTTTTCTCGGTTCATATATTCTTTTTCATTTGATCTATATTTATTCAACATATAAAATATGCATGATCTTTCATCAGGTTATATTTTCCTTAACACATTAATTTGCTGATAGTTATTTATCAACAACCAAGTATTTGTTTTGTTAAAAATATACATTTAATTTTATATTTTAGCTATTTTGCTCAGGTTACAAATTTTGAAATGAATTCAAATAATTATGAAAATTTATGTTACAATAATTCCAAACTAGTATAAAATTTGAAACACCAAATCAACTTTTCTCTTTTCGATGGCGGATTTTTATTATTTCATTGGCTGTTTTTCGACATTTCCAGTAATTTTAAAAAACTTTAAAACACACACACTTAAACATATTGAAATATCAGTTTGACTATCAAGTTCTTGAAACTAAATAAAACTGAATCCATTTCCATTACCGACACATGGCGTATATTTAAGCATAACAAAACTAGTTTTTTTTAATAAAATTTCATGCACTTTATTTTTCCATTTAAAGTACATGGTCAAAAAAAAGCATATTAAAGAAATGCTTAGGGAACAAAATAATTTTTAATTGAAATTTATCTTTGAACTCTTTTGTTACATATATATATAGAAGAAAAGAAAAAAAGTTATTTGAAAAATGAATAACTTTTTAACATAACATTGTCAAATCAGTGAAAAAACATGCTTTCAAAACTGAAATAAGAATTAATTTTTTGAACACGTTTATTCCCACTGTTCTGTTAATAAAAATAAAAATTTCATTCTGTCAGAATGTTAATTTTCAATTCTTAACTCAGATTAAAATTTCATTGATAAGGCAAATTTCTTTAAATTAAGAGAACTAGGATGCTATAAGTGCTTTTCCTTTTAATGAACAAAATAATTTTTATCTTGAACAAACTAATTCCACGAATATTTTTTAAGGTTAGCAAACATTTCATTTTTTTCTCGTGGTTGTAATCACTAGTAATATGCATAATTACTTGTGGTGTTACAATTATATGCATAATTACTGAATCATAATTAACTTCAATTCTTTCGTACTTTTAGGCAGTCTCGGTGTAACAGAAACTTTAACATTAATTTTGAATGAATTCCCAATTTTCAGGCAATTGTCACTTATTTTGAATCAGCACTACATATTTCTATTAGTTCTTACTATTTATTGAATTACTCTATTTATAAATATTATACTTCTATAAGTTTGATTTCCTACTTTAAAAACTAGCACTAGATCTTTCAATGAAGTCTTCTTCATTAAAATAAAAGTATTTTCACAAAATAACATACCTGTGCATCATAATCTAACGTCTATCTAAGCCTTGATAACCAACATATGGTACAGCTTAGCTAGACTTTATTACATAAAATTTACTTTTTTGAGTAAACTAATCTGTTATACTGGAGATATGAAATGCATAATGCATCTTGTTTCCACTTATAATGGACCAAAGTGCCTAGTTACAGAATTATGTCTAAGGTTGACTATGTCGTATATGTAAAGAGAGTTATCTTAAAGTTATGCTTGCCAAAGGAGTTTTAGTTTTAATATGCTTATGATGCTGCTGCGCGGATAAAATGCTATGGCGATCGTATCAAACTGATATAAAATACTTTATGAAGTACAGACAGGAAAATTTCAGTAAATTTATATTTTAGTCCCAAAAATTTCGTCTGAAAAAAAAGAAATTATTAAATACGAATTCAAAATTTTAATCCAGATTATTCATTCTATGGGGTTTTAAACTAATGTTATCAATAGTTAGGATAAAAAAAATGTTTCTATCAAAAAAAATTTTAAAAAGATTTCTATATAAATTGGCCACTTTATTGTTGATTGATAACTGATATTAAATTACATTCTTATGAACCAACGTATTTTGACAAAAAAAAGGCCGAAACTCAACAATTAAAGGAATAGTATTCTTCGAATTAAAAATTTTATGCTTTTTATGAAGATGAAAAAAGAATTACTTCTTGAATATATGAATCAATGTTAAATTTTAAAGGAGTAATTTTATAAAATAGCATCTGGAATATATATACTACAAAAGTTAAATATTTTTATACATATATTCATGTAATATCCATTGCTTTAGACACAGACAAATATTTTATGAAGTGCTTAGGCCTATCAGATTCACAGTTACTGAAATGAACAGTTTAGTGTTGTACATGAAGAGTCAATAGAAAGGGTCTTTTGAGTTCAGAATATATAATAGCCTTTAAAGTTTCTCGTAATTCATCCAAGTGAGATACATTCAAATTTAATAATTTCTCTCACACATTTTAATGATTTTAACTTGTTGCTTAGTATTATTTAGTGCATGTTGACTGCAAAAAATTTTTAAGCTGAAAAACGCTCAACGGAAATCTTAATTACAAATTAAACTGATAAATGCATACACATAAGGAAAAAAAGGGAAAATTACAAAAATTATATTAATCAAAAATATGTGTTTATGCTTAAAGTATGTATTTTCAACAATAATTATAGAACCATTTTTATTTTTTACAAATAACATTCTTATTAATAATTATCAGTGTTGTGTATTACAACTTTCTTAAAATAACCTGATCATGGCAACCAAATTGGAGTGTTATGAAACTGTCAAAGGTACATGGATGCATGTATCATCAAATATTAGAAAACGGATGCCTTTGAAGGATTGTTCGATATGTTATTCATAATTAATTAAGTTTACTAAACTTAAAATCTAGAAAATTCATGGCTCAGAGTTACAATTGAGTTTTAAAAAAATGTTTAATAAAATGATCTTGCAGTCGTCTAGGCAACGACCTGGACCTTTTTTATTGTTAAATTGTATTTTTTTAATAAAATAAAGTTCTGTACGTTCTTTTAATTAGCTTGAAACGTTTTATGATAGCTAGCACTCTATAACTAAGTTGATGTTGAAAACAGAGTAATTATCCTTTTCTGTATGGTACTTCATGTGTGTTTCTAGAGATTTTAAAACAGTATTCCCATGTGTCCGTAATGGAGAGTATACTTAGCAAGTTCAAAAGTAGTATATGTTTAGTAAAAATCCTTGAGGTATTTTACAAATAAAAAATGGCGCCATGTACAACTCATAAACTTCCTATAATGTGTATGGATTAACAAATAGCATTTTGTTAGCATAAGGTAAGCATTTCGTCAACTGTGTTTATGTCAATGATAGTGTTCATGTCATCAGTTTATCTAGAAAAGCATACGTCGTTTTGCACCAAACGATATTGATTTAGTCAGTCAATTTTTATGGACTGGCCAATTTTACATGTGTCTGCCTGAAATTATAGAACTTCATTTATTTATATGTTCTTTTGGGGGGGAGGGCAGTTGAAATTCAGTAATATCAAGTGCTGATCTTGAATGCATTTTCTATTACGAATAACAAAACTAAATATTGTGTGTGGTTTGCCTTTTCAATAGTTATATAAATATATATACATATAAGAATTGTTTTTATTCATGTATACTCACAAAGAGATATTCGTTGATAAATGTCTGTTAGTTACTTGATAACTTGGAAAAATTGAATTGAAGTAGGTTAAATAATTTGAAAATATATGATTACTTCGATAGATTTTAATAATATGGAATATCGTGCTACGCTGGAAAAAAAAGTCTTTATTGTTTTCTAGTATCTTTTTTTTTTATAAAAGTCTATGCAGTTGTATAGAGTATTACAGTTATAGATTAATAATAATAAACAAATAGTTATGTAAAGTTACATATAGTGTATAAGGTAGATTTTGGTGTTGCTTCTTGTACATTCGTATGTCACTCCATGATTGAAACTGCATATCACATTGGCAATGTGTTGCTTTAACTAACTACATAAAACAGGGTAAAATGAGAAAACGTATATTTTGATGTACACTGCAGTGCGTTTATTCCATTTATCAGGAAGATACATTATGTATGTACAAACATTGTATATGTGTTTTGTTTGTGTGCAACAACACTGCATGGTTTTAAAATAGACGGCCACAATCGTCATTTTATTCATTCAAAAGTAGATTATATTTCATTGAGAAATTGTGTGTACTCTGTGTACTTTTCAAAGACATTTGATCTAAAAATATAATGATGTTTCACTGAAGGAGAATCTATATTGTAATTGAAGAGGTCTCTAGTTACTGTAAAAATAAATCTCTGAACTGGAACAATTTTAACTTAAAAAAAGTCAAAATGAATGTTATGTCCTTGAACTCTATGCTTAACATCCATGAATGTACTGTGTACTGGAAAAAATTCTCCGGAGATGAACTTTAAAATTTACGTCTTGTACAGATGGATTGTCTTCATTTATTTTAAAAAGCGTCAAGAAAATGTAATCGTCGAAATGGGCAGGCAGAAATTCTACTTGAAAATCGCTGATTATTGTTATTTTTGCGTCTTTTTGATACATGCTTTTCTGGCAAATTTTTTAAGCTTAAGATTAATGCACAATAAATTATACTGAAAACTGACGCATGATTTTACTGAATTCTTCATTTTTCATAAATGAATTTTATTTTTTAAGTTAAAAATAAAACTATCTAAAAATTATATTCATATTCTTAATTTTTCTGTACAAATCTTTAAATATGATTTGTTATTTTTTCAAGAAAAATTTCTTATTACCTGTTCTATGAGTAGTAGTAGAGTGAAAGCAGAGGAGAGGATTGTATACAGATTGTAATCTGTGAGAGGAAGAACAAGTATTATAATCCAGAAAAGTTCTCAGTGGTATTACTTGTACTCGAAGTGACTGTGCTATCCCGTGTGTATATATGTGGTGAAAATATACATATATGAACTAAACAGCGAGGCATTTTTATGAGGGCCGAAGCACAGAGTAATTTCAAAGCGATCGCAACATATTGCTTGCAAATGCAATTGCCTGGAAGGAAATAGCTTCACAAAGATATGATAGACACTTATAAAGTAATCTATGGCATTTCCGCTTAAGTATATGATGGCGGCTTGAAAAGGAATTGAACAATTCCTCCCCTTCCCTCCTTTAACTTCATATCCTATATGAATGAATTGCATTTTGTGCAGTTCATAATGCATTCTTATACTAATGAAATTTTAGCTGTTTTCTCTGCACAGGGAGCTGTTTTAGATGCAAGATATACACGTTAATTAAAAATTGAAAGTATGCATTCATGTTACATTTTTGTGGAAACTTTGATGTTGTAGACAACTGTTAGATAATAAAAAGACTATGAGTTTAATCGTGAAATGGATATAAATTTGTTACAGGTGTGGTATAGCATGTTTGTATAATTTACTACAAGTATTAATACGATGACTTAGACTAAATTGGATGTATATATATATACAAATGCACATGTTTTAAATGTTAGCACCGAGAAAAGTTAAGAATTATTTTAATTCGCACTAGCTTTGATATTATTTCTTGGTTACAATATCATATTTCCCAGGTAATCTGCAGAAAGTTCTATATATTGATGAATAGATATTTTAAAAATTTAAACATTATTCTTCAGCATATAAAGTAAAATACTTGATATATAAGTTTTATCATTACTTTCTTATTTTAATTAAAATTGCAATCCTATTCGAATTTCTTTCTCTTATATATATATATATATATATATATATATATATATATATATATATATAAAGTTCTTTAATATTTTACATTTAACAAAATTTACAGGAAATTCAAATACATAAAAACCTTTTATGTTTCGTTTAAATAAGCGATGTGCGTCATAAAATGATTCATTTAGTATAATTGTGTGTTTAAAAATATTATGCGTGATGTAATATAAGTAATATGTTTGTGATGTGTGTGAAAACTGATAATTGTTACAAAACAGTGAATTTCTCATAATTTATTAATATAGGTTCCTGTGCAAGAGTAAAATAATAGTTCTTTCTTATCCTGAATGATATTTTATTGTAACCTTTGCCATTTTAATTAAAAAACCTCAAAAACATTTTCTATAGTATTTGAATTGCATGGTATTTGTTGCATGTTTTATGAAAATTTTGTGAGTAAATGAGAAAAAAAAATTTATACTTTTAAGTATACCATATCTTTTCTACTTGGAAGTTTGTTTGTTTTTACTGTGCAAACAGTTTTATAAGGAAATCATTATAATATAATAAAAAAATTAAGAGAGAGTGAATGAGAGAAGAAGTTTCTTTATCAAATTGGTTCCAGGAGATAACATTACTGAAAAAAATTAGAATCTTACGTAAGAGTGAGAGATCTTAAAGCACCTTGCATACACAGATCACAGTTTAACCACTTTTTTTTGTTGGAATGGTAGTGATTTTTGAAAGAACACAAACTTGTCTCTCTCTCTTAATTGAAAAAAAATTCTAATTAATTGTGATTTAATTGTAATTTCTTTAATAAAAATATTTTTAGGTTATTATCCTAGATTACGTAGATTTTTAAGCCACTACTAAAAGGTTTTAAATTATATTGCTAAACAACAACATATTTTGAAATGAATTTTGTCAAATATGGCAAAAAAATCTATGAAATCCAGGTGTATATCATAAAAATATTTGCTTGAAAATTCATTTGGAGATATTTGTATGGGATACATTAGCTACAAAATGTTTATATGTATTTATTTCTCTTAGGTTATTTTATAGATACATCATACATTTTGTGTATTATATGTTTAGTTGTAGTATTAGATAAACTATTTAATATTGTTGTTTGTGTAGTTATAGTGAATATTGTGTGTGATGGAATAAAACACTATGTCCCCTTTTGGTGTGTTTTTGTTTATAATGAACAATTTGATATACCTGTTACATAATTACATTCAGTATTATAATTTATGCTTTCATATTTTTTTTCTTATTTAAGTGTTTGAACAGTTCATATAGACTCGGTGTTATTAAGAAGTCTTAGAACTTAAGACAAAGATGTTTCAAACAGTTATTCTGGACTTCGTTCTCGAAAAATCTGAATTGACATTTTTTGGTAATGACTGTTATGGAAAACTACAAGAAATGTGTAATGTTTTGTGTTCATTATTTCATGAATTATTCATTCCAAAGACGGAAAGTTTTTTAGAAGATGAATTTTTGTAATATTGGACTTTTTAACTATTTGTTGTTCCTTTTTTTGAAGTGCACGATTTTTGAATTTGTTTTGTGTGAAATGATTTTTGACAATTTTTGCTCAACAGTAATTTTGGATTTTTATATGAGATCAATTTTGTTGTGATCGTATGTAAAGACCTAAAAAACTGTATGTAAATAGCATTAAGCATATAAGTTAAAATCTCAAAAATTTATTTGTTTTTTGCATAAAATGACGAGTGAAAAATTCTTTTATGACACTATTTCTCGAATCTAACATAAATCCTCTAATGTCAGAAGAAATTACAAATATGATCATTTACTTTATTATAACGTTTTTTCATACGATTTCCTAGCGGCCATACTTAATGCTTAAGGTATCCGACTATGTTCGGAACCGTGATTTTAAAAAGCGCATAAATGGATAATTTTCATATTTAGTGCCACTTATAGAATAGAATACATGTATAAAATTCTTTTAAGGACATTTTGACAAAAAAAAATTATTTAAATGCAATATTTCGGCAAAAAATTAACTTAGAATAACCTTTTTTCAAAATGTTCTTTTATAAAAAATGCTTCTATAATAATAATATTTTGCTTATATAAAGTAAAAACCTCTCCAGAGAATCTGAACTAGGAATTGTGGAAAAATCACATTATTGTCAGAGTTATAACCAATTGAAATAATTATTGGCATTTTTTTCTTAAAATTTCTCCCCTCTATTGTCGTAAAACATGGATAAACCCACTTCTAAGTTATATATTTCAAAAATTCTAGTTCAGCCTCTGTACAGAGGTCTGAGCTATATACAGGCAAGATATTATAATAATAGAAGTATATTTCACAAAAAGAGAATATTTTGAAAATTGGTCATTCTATGTTCATTTTTTGTCAAAATATTGTACTTTAATAACTTTTTTATTGTAATAATCTTCTTAAACCGATTTTATATACATTTTCTAATCTAGATGACACTAAATATCATCAATAGTATTCATTTATACGCTTTTGCAAAATCACGGTTCCGAACGTAGTCGGATACCTTAATCTCAAAATACACTTTATCTTTCATTCACTGTGCCTTTGTCAATATAAAGAATATATAACTTCCTTATTTCCCTCTTACTCTTACATTATAGTCAAACAATAATATATTTAGAGAGATGGACCACATCTATTAATATAATTTGGATAGAAATTACTAACATTTTAAAGCTATTTGTGCTAGAAATGTGTCATAGAGAGATATCAATATC
Organism: Trichonephila clavipes; assembly: GCA_019973935.1. Lineage (NCBI taxonomy): Eukaryota > Metazoa > Arthropoda > Arachnida > Araneae > Nephilidae > Trichonephila > Trichonephila clavipes. Next base: position 141,083 of record BMAU01001374.1, on the reverse strand, counting down.
TGTTGTCTCCTTAGAGAAAGATTAAATATAAATCGCCTTTGTATAAAGCTCCGAACTTAATAAATACGATTTTCACCACTCAAAAGTGTGTATTAATTATTATAAAGATACGATTTTCACATCCATTGACCATATGCTTGAAAAATTAAACCTTGCGATTGTCAAAAGCTATTACCTATACTATAAAGGCATGTTTACATAAGGCGAAAAAAATTCAAGTACATTTAATGTACTGTAGGAGAGACTAACAATAAATATATATTTAAAAATTTCCAAATCTACATATTTAAATTTTATTTGTTTTAAATTAGCCATGGACAAATATTTGTATTTTAGATTAGCTGTATAGTATATAGGAAATATTGCAATTACAAATTTATCAACTAAAATTTGCAATTTTAAGCAAATTAAAACAATTAACAGGAGTTAAATACTTTAACCTTCTTTCAACTGTTTTTGATGAGCATTCTAAAATTTTCCTTTTAGCTTTTGAAAACACAAATACTACAAATGAAACGTCATACTGAAATAAAAAATGAATCATAATTTATAAATTTTGTATCACAGAATTTATAAGACTGCAGAATGGAGAAAGCATTTTTACACAGGGTGATAAATAGTGAACAATATTGCTTTCCATTCTACTCGCGGTGAATTTTATTAAGTTTACGCAGATTTTTGCAGGAAATCTTCAATATGACCTTGAAATAATGTAATAATGAAATTTCTTGAATACAGGGTCTCAGATAAAAGTTTGGTAAAGCTATATACTTAGAGCTTGATAACTCTAGATCTAATGTCACCATAAGTGTTCTTAAATATATTTTAGAAAAGCATTTTTCCTTAAATGTTACAAATTCTTAAATATTTTATCGATGTTTTTAATTACTGATAAATTCATTCCCGTCCATTCTTTGAATATTATACTATTCCCGTTGGCGTAATTAGAATCAATAATATTTATATAAATTAAAATCATTAATCCTCAAAAATTGTGCATATCATTTAACGCATTACCTCTGAAAACTCTTTTAAAATTAATAATATGTTTTCTTAAACTATACCTTAATACATTTTCTACAAATAATATTGAAAAGAAGGTTCTCTTAAGTGTTTATATCAAATCATGTTTCACTGTAGAATTAAATACACTTTCACTCGTCTTTTATGCAATAAACACTTATGAAATTTAACAGTATAGATTATACTCATTTCCCAATTCAATAAACTTTGAAACATATAACGTGTGAAAACACTCAAAATATTTTGGGGGAAAAAAGATTCACTTTAATAAGAAATATATATACTGAATTATCATTAAGAGAAAAACAACATAAAAAATAAATATTTCAAGGTTGGATTTTACAGTATCAAATTCAACATCGTTCGGAAAATTTTTCAATTTGAACAGCCTTTATAGCAATGTTCTTTTTAAAACATAATAAGAATTTAGAAACAATTTCGAAAATAAATATCAATGAAAATAAATCAAAGATTTGGTTAAAGATAATCTAATTATAATATTAGTAAATAAAAATAATGAAGGGGAGCAGAAATTTTGAAAAAGCAGTTACATTTTTTAAAGCTTGTTATACCAAAAGAATTAAAAATTATGCATATTGAAAGGGTTTTGTAACTTTCTTACACGTTAATGAATGATTAGCAATGTATAATTTGATATTGGTGCTAAAGTTAAGATAATCAAGTAATAACACATGATACTTTAAGAGCAATAGCGTTGGATTTCCTATATTTGATGCTTAAATAACAATACTTATATATATAATTTTAATTTTTAGCATAGTAACACATAAGTAAAATATATGTACCTATAGAATTTGAACAAAAGCTCTCTTTAAAAACTTACTAGATGAAAATCAATATTTGGATCACTTGTAGTATTTTCATTTTACGAATTTTGTCAGTGTTTCTCCAATTCAAAATATTTAAAAGCTTCAGTTCAAATTTTCATTCTGATGAAAGGGCGATTAATAGTCCTTTTTACTTATTTGTAACCCCTGGCCCCTTTTGAGCACTAAAAGCTAGCACGTGACAGCCTTTATGTTTAAATAATCATCAAAAGTATTACTATAAAAAAAAACGTTTTCCTAACATTTTAAATAATCGAATTCTCAAAATCATCTAGCAACCAACACGTAATAATCTCATTCCAAATCTTCATTAATTATGTGTAAACATGTGCCTTGAGAAAATTTTTTAATTCACTTTGAATAAGTTCCAATAAATACCAAAATTATCTTAATTAAAATAAAGCAGTTTGAACTAAGAATAAACAGAGTGTTGTTAAATTGGGGTAAAAAAAATTCGGTTGCCTCTCTTTCAGCCTTATAACTCCTATATCATTGTTATATATATATATATATATATATGCATATACATATGTACGGATGACAAAGAAGATTTAAAAAATCCAAATTTTCTGCCGTTAAAGTGATGCTGGCTGTAAGGAGGTTTACTATAAATTGTTTGATCTTAATTAAATCAAGAGTAAGTTAATTTTTTTAGGGTTTATGTCCTTGTTCTTATATTTTTATTTATATTCCTTTATTTTTGAAATTGATTTTTGAAGATGTATTTTTGTTTCTAGACCAGAAATGTAATAAACAAACATAAATAGAGTGTGTTCTTTGGCGTCAATTTTTTCCACCTAAAAACACTTCACTACATATGTTAAAGAAAACATTTCCTCCTACAGTACACAAACTTATCCATTGAAAAAATAACATTTGAACCTACTTTGTGAATATTCACGTCCAAAATTATTTCAAAGCAATAAAACAAAAATGTATGCAACATTTTTTTTAAAAAAAAACTGCATTTGAACATGTTGATGAGGGATTGTTCAATAACATATTTAACACTTTTATATGAAAGATTTTTCTGTTTTAGAGACATTCTCATGCAATCTAAAGAGGCTTATAGTAATTCCGTTAAAAAAATAATAAAAGTATGTACATTTTTAAAAACTATCATGTAGCAATTACTTCGTTTTGAAGCTGTTTGAAATAGGAAAATAAAGACATTTTTATCATTATTAACAAAATTAAGTAATTGCAGAACTGTTCTTTATTCAATTTTAAGAAAATAATTTATATGTACATTTTGCTAATGTTTTAAAATAAAATGTCTTAATTTGCGACGATATTTTCAAACTGTTTGCTCTAATTAGTGTTGACATTTTTAACAAAAGAAACAAAAGCTAACACAAAATTTGGATACATTTGGCGGAATTTTACCAATTCAAAGATTTCGTCAAAAATAAATTGTCAACTTAATATTGCATTTTTACAGTTTAGCTCGTAGCACTTAATGTTCATTAACAAAAAAACATGAATTTTTATTTCTCATGCGAATGACATTAACATTTATCAAATTACAAAAATAGCATATAATTTCTTAACACCATTTTAAAAATTTCGCTCTATTGAACTTCAAGTTATAAAATAAAAATTGTTTTTACGCAAGTAAAAAATGCTTTTAAATAGTAAAGTACATGCAGGATAAACTATTAATTTTTTTGTCAAAAACTTCGATAATTAACTTTTGTACTAAGCATTAAAACAATAAAAGCTTATTTTTTCCATAAAATTATTTCATAAGTCAAAAACATTGAATGGTCTTGCAGCTTTCAGCAGTTTTTAGTTTTAATTTCAGTTCGTCATATAAGCATGTTATTCTACATTTTAAAACATTTCACTTATACTTAAAATGGCACACACATACATACCTATATATATATGACGTGTTTCGAGTCAGAATCAGACTTAATTTTTAAGAAGAGGGTCATTATTCGATGAAATCTGTACAAGCTCTGACGCTGAGCAGAGAGAGAAAAAAGAACGCCACGGGATATTTTAAGTGAATTCACTTAAAACACAGATGCGGTAAGTATCACGGCCTTTATGATTGTACTTGAAAGTTAATGCTGACATATGGGGACTATTAAATCTAATGATCTGGAATTAGACATGTTTATTGGCTAGGCCATATGTTCGGAAGAAATAAATGGGTGATTAATTTGATACTTGAAGATGTGAACTGAGAAAGATGAGCTAAGTGCTAGATAGGGAATTTAATTTTTAATCTAATTTAATTATCCTTACATTTGTCCCCCCAATTTAAAAAGGGAGTCATGGCGGGGTTTTTCTCCCTTTACAAACTTAATCAATTTTCCACAAACAGAAAACTCGACATAAAATCATTTAGAAAGATGTATTACGCACAGTAGAAATATTTAAGCAATAGGAATACTAAAATCAAAATGCAATACAATAAACACATTTTAGCAACAAACACAGTAATGACACTTCCAAAATATTAATTGATAAAAATGAATTTCCATACATATAATTGAAGATTAGCTTGTTCAGATCTGTTAGACATCCAGAATAAGAGCTCGCGTTTTCTCCTATTCCTTCATAATAATAGATTCGTATTATAGCTAGCAGATAATGTTTTGAAAAAAAAATTTATATTGGAAAATAATATCATATCAAACAATAAGATTGTAAATATAAAAATGCATATCATACAAATATTAAAATAATAATTTTGTATAAAAATCTACTCTGGTGCCATCGTAGTAATACCTTATATTGTTACAGAAATTTTGCATGCAAGAAATAAATTTTTTAAAAAGATAAAAAAATATATGGACACTAATAAAATGAAATTATTAATAATATGAAAACGGTGTACAACACACAACTTATATGCACTATTCATCACAATAAACAATATTTTAATTCATATGCGTTATAAAATACAAGAATATAAAAATATAAAAATTATAAGAATATAGGAATAAAAGAATATACGAGTTATAAGAATATAAGAGCTCTTTTTTATATTAACTTTGAGTCGGGAAAGTGGACTTACTTCAATAATCAACTTTAGTATTTATGAAAATTTTCTCACAATTTTCACTGTAACTTAACAATATTGCATACAATATTTTGAATCTCTCCTTAACCTTCTAAATATTCGTTTCATAGACAAAAATTATTTCTCTTACATCACACATTCACTAATATAAACTGTATCACACTACTTATTTTTGAACACATCTCTCTGAGAAATCTGCGTGATCAACTCACAAATTTTCAGGGATGCTAATAAGAAACAATAAGAGGTGTACATATTAAAGTAAACACGTTTGTCCACTTAATGTTTCAAGACATATACAAAATTATAATGATTGTATTCTCCCTTATCCATTGTATAATGTCCAAAATAAGCTTCAAGATATTAAATTAATTTTAAATTTAGATAAGGAAAATTTCGAGAAATAGTGAATCTTGATATATATGGCCGGTATATCAAAACACACAATTTTAAAATGAAAAAAAAATTAAATGACATGAAATAAGATTACTGCTGAATAAAATAATTAACAAAACAATAAAATTCAGTGGAGAAAAAAGAATACAACGTGACTTTACTTTTGTTTATTATAACAATCAATATCACTAGTATTAGTACATTAGTCATTTTTCTAAAAACTTAATGAATATCTTTCAACTTTAAAACACCAATTTTTATCATAACTGTTAACTTATTCGACATCTTAAGATAAAATTATGAGAAGTATATTAAAATTTCTCAAAATCTTGTATGACAAAACCTATACATTTTGTTTTCTCAATTAAAATATAAAGAAAATATCTCATTTAACACCACTATATTACAAAAATTAAATATCATTTCATATCATATTTTATTTCTTTTCGCAAAGCTCTGTTCAGCAAAACTCAGTTACTTCAATGTTACTAAAATTGGAAACATATAATTTAACTGACTACAGCGGCAGAAACCCCTGGTGAACGGCAATCCAGATGTTGTTATCACTTTATTTCACCAGTAAAATTTTATCCATTTATTTTTACCCCAACGTTGGCACATCACTATTATTCGATGGTGGTCAAATTCACAGTATTACCGTGCAGACTTTCCGGCGAAGAAGATTTTTTTCCTTTTCTTTATTTCTCTGGCGTCTTTCATCACGGGAATATAGAGGATCCACGCTTCACTTTTTTTTTCACCATCAGAACTTTTCTTCCACTTACGGCAAACTGACTGGTCTCTTTAGCAAAGACAGAATATCGTTCGACGGTAAAACGGTTTCTTCTCGGTGTCGTTTCTTCTTTTTCCGTACCATAGAGCAGCGTTCCTTTTAATCCCGGCAACCCGACGTCTTCAGCATAGAGGCATACGGCGCAGTCGAAATTCCATCAAATTCTCCATTGCATGTATTACTGTAGTTGGCGTTCGTTTTTATTTTAAGGTTATTTTTCTATTAAGAATAGTTTTAAGTTAAGATTTGAAATCCATTCGCAGATAAAAATCCTGCCGGCTTTAATTCTGACATGTTTCGGGTCAGAATCAGACTTAATTTTTAAGAAGAGGGTCTTTATTCGATGAAATCTGTACAAGCACTGACGTTGAGTGGAGAGAGAAAAAAGAACGCCACGGGATATTTTAAGTGAATTCACTTAAAACACAGATGCGGTAAGTATCACGGCCTTTATGATTGTACTTGAAAGTTAATGCTGACATATGGGGACTATTAAATCTAATGATCTGGAATTAGACATGTTTATTGGCTAGGTCATATGTTCAGAAGAAATAAATGGGTGATTAGTTTGATACGTGAAGATGTGAACTGAGAAAGATGAGTTAAGTACTAGGTAGGGAATCTAATTTAATTATCCTTACACACACACATATATATATATATATAACGAATTATCCTACAAAACAAAGAATGAAGGAATTGTGGAATCGATAACGACGAGCATTTATTCAAGATAAAAGTAAATATAAATAAAAAAAGTCAGTTGACAAAAATGGTAAACTATTAAGTTCTCTAAAGCTGTCACTGATTTAGAGTTAAGCTTGCGTTATGCGATACCAACTTTCCCTTTCGGCAGAAAATTTATGTATAATAGTGCAAGAAAACTGTAAAAAAACAAAGTTGGAAAAATGACTTAAGCCTAACTATAGCTTGTGTAAGCGTACATTACTCTAATTAGCAATACATCTAAAAAGAATGCCTATTTGAAAATTGTTCAAAGCAATAATATATATTCAAAATTCAAAATAAAGAAGTATAAAAATTCAAGATCAATACTACAGCTTCTAATCATAATAAAGTGAATGCTTTTAGCTTTTAAAAACTAATAATTAGTTTTTAAAAGCTAAAAGCATTCACCTTATTATGATTAGAAACTGTAGTATTGATCTTGAATTTTTATAACAAAAAAAAATTTGTTATAAAAAACAAAAAACAAAAAAAAAAATACTTTTTTAAAATACCTTTTTTAAAACAAAAAAGATTTTTAAAGAATTAAAATTCCAACTGGCTGCTGAAAACAATTACAAGCAGTCATAGTTTAAGATTTTGCGTTCATTTCGACTTTACACTTTTTAACAAAATAAAGTTAAAATTCACAGAATTTGCATACTTTAACTATTTTGCTAAAATCGAAAAATCTAAGAAAAATACAATTAAGTACTGTTGTATTTAAAAAAATGAAAATGAGAAAAAACAATTATTGTTCTGAAAAATATAACTCGTGCTTTTAATTAAAGCACACTAACGAATTTCACTCTGACGATATACATTAAAAAAGTCTATAGTAAGATTTGGATTTTAAATTAAATTTCATATTCAGAGAAGGAAAAAAAAGAGAACTCTTTACTGGTTTCAGATCTGAATCACACTAGTATACTTAGGTTATCAATTTTAAAAAAAATGCTTTGAGAAACATTTTAAAATTCATAAATATAATGTGGATGATCATAATGAAACAGGTTAAAATTCGTAAATATGATGACTTGCATTATTCAATAATCTGCTCTTTTGAAACAAATATAATGTTAACAGCTAAGAAATTTATTTAAAAAAACATATAGAATTCTAACATAATACTCTGTTTGCATAGATATATTACACTAATTACATATAAAAATACTAAATTCATTTTAACCCTTTATCTACCGACGGTACTTATAAGTACCACTCATTTTAAAATTATATAAAATAACCATTTTTATGAATACTCTGACGATTCTTAGCAGGAACATTCTTTTAAATCCACTCTTCCAAAATATATGGCTGCACGGGTTCTATGATGAGTATTTTAGCGGGTAAGGCGAATAGTTTTATAGCAGAAAATGCATTTTCAGTTGATTGCGAAGATTGTCATTTTTGTTCCGAAAAAATAGTTACTGTTAAAAGATAAGTTTTTTATTATATTTTTTGTATGTCAATGAAGTCCTAAGAAAACGATTTGACTACTTATTTTAAGTGAACAGAGTATACAATTAATTTTATAGTTGAATATCTTTAATTAATTAATTATCTCTATCAGATTAAATTTTCCAAAGTTTAGTATTTTGTTTATGTATATCCTTTAATTTTCAATGTATTGATTCAAAAAAAAAATGTCGCATGAAAAAAGTTGCAGTAAATCATAAAGTGGCAGATAAAGGGTTAAATGCACACATTTAACATTACATTCAAGACTGAAAACAAAATTATTACAAGCAACTGGGTATAATTTTTTTTCAAATATTTTTCAGCTCTCTGATTTCTGAGTAAAACTTCTTATAGAAGATATTAAATGTTAATTTTACAAGCTATAAATTACAAAGTGTTTGAAATAAACTACTTAAAAGATAACCGTGTAATGTTTTCAAAATTCAAACAATATTGTATACAAAATCGCACACACTTTTTTCTAGTAATTCTAACCGATAAAGGATTTATCTTCCACCAATAAATCATCTTTAGCTAATTTTAAAATCTTTAACCAATAACAATCAGTTTTACAATCTTTAACCAATAAACCACTTATGAGAGCAGGGGTGAACATTTTAGTATAACGTATATAATGTATACAATGCAAAATAAACGATATTAAGTGATTACCCTTGATGATACATCGCATAAAAATGCCAGAGAAACTACAGAAATCATCCAAATGAAGTTTGTTATATTATAAATGAAGCTATCTAATTTCATCAACATGAAATATTAGTAAAGGCTTGTTTTTGTTGCGTATAGAGTAGCCATATGGAAAACCACAAAACCTTTTCCAGTATTTACAAGGAGAGTTTAGTCTAAAAATAACATCACTCTCTTTCCTTCTTTTATTATTAAACAAGATCTAGTAAGCAAAAGAGAGAGCAAGCAAAGAAAGTACACCATTCGTCGAAATACAGTCTCTTGGGGCAAACTTTGTCTCTGGTCTTCTCGTTCCCCAGATCTAAACAGTATTCGTTTATTTCCTCTGGGGTTACCTTAAATCGAAAATCTATGTCAGATATCTTCACGTAAAATGGAAGATTTAACTTTGGCAATAAAAGAGCACCAGTACAAAAACCAAACAAACAATAAATATTAATTCTCATGAAAGAATACATTTAAGAAAATGGAGCGTAGTCTCTATTTGTCCAATATAACTATTTCTTAAAAAAACACGTGACTCCAAAGTTTTAGTAAAGTAAGTTTGTGACTCCAAAAGTTGAGTATGTATGAATATAGTCTCATATTTACATTTTATGTTACAGGACAAGAATTTTTAGCAACTATTTTCGTAAACCATTTGACATTTTACTGTTTTTGTGGTAATGTGTTATTTAATGAAATATTAGTCACTTCTCTCTCTCTCTCTCTCTCTAATGCTGTTATAAAGTTGATTTCCATGCATCGCCAATGTAATTGAAACAATTTTAGAGAAAGTGCATGCTACAGAAGGCAGTTGATGATCTGTTACTTTATTTTACATTTTTTGTTACCCAAAATGGTTATTTATTTCCGTAATTTATCTAGTGAACCAATTAATTTATAACCAGCATAGTTTTTCAGGACAAAATTTCTCTGAAAGACATGTTTGCAGCAGCATTTTGGCAATAATTTAAAATTCAAATTATTATAAAAGCTATTAATTATGGATTTCATCTTAGATCTCTTTCATAAATATTACGCCTCATCTGATGCAGTGATTTTGAAAGTTTAGAAGCTTTTTGGGTGTGAATCTTTATACGAAGTTTTTTGCTCAAAACATTTCACACTGTCACACAAAATTTCCATTCATTTAGAAATTTTGTATTTTATCTCTTAGGTATGATAATTTATCATACCTAAATTAAGGGGAAGAGATACACACATTTTTTTTCTGGATAAAAGAACCATATTCTTAGATAACACTTAAATGCATTATTAAACACGATCTCTCATTATTAATTTCATATGACTTATCCACATGTAGATTATAAAAAGAATATCTCCACACACACACACACACACATTTCACAAGAAAAAAATTGCGTTATTCAAAATATTTAACTAGTAAAAATACTGCCCATTTTCTATAACATCTGCAAAATTATAAAACATGCCAACAAATTGAATGATGTTGAATATTTTAGATATTTTTTCCTTACAATATCTTGCGAGAAAATTTATCTGAAAATATATCAATCCATATCTAGATACATCTTACCAGATCTAGGTATATCTTACCAGATCTAGATATATCTTACCATATCCAAAATATATCTTACCAGATCCAAAATATCGCTTGCAGATCTGATATCAATCCAGGCCCGAAAAGTATTCAGATAATAATAGCTTAGGTGTGAAGAAGAATAAAATACTTTTTTCACAATCGAAAGGAATATTCTCACTCATGAAAAAAGAAATATAAGGTTAAAGAATGAAGAGGTAGTGAGATTTTGTTCTCCATCGGGTTATGAAATATTTTCCAAAACACAACTCCGATTGTGCTTTCTTTCATTCTGTGTGTTTAGATTTAATGAAAACGCAATGAAAATTCAAATCACAATTAATAAGTTTTGTTAATATACACATACGAATGTAGGCATTAAATTCTAGTTGATTCCAAACATTTATGCAAAGTTATAATTGTTAAAGACAAAAAATACGAACATATTCTCAGGCCAAAATCGTACATCCTGAGAAAAAAAACCAAGGAAATATTCTTATACTGTTACTTTTTTTCATTATTTTTGACTTCTGCATTGGAAATTCTTCAATTGATAGTGTGATTTAAAAAGGCATCAGATATTAAAACATAAGAAAACGCTATTATAATAAACAAACAATTAAATTTATTTTGAAAAATTATTAAATTTATGATTTAATTTTTAACCTAAATCTCATTTTAGATCTACAAGCAATTTTGATTTAAATAAGTAACAAATATACAATCTCACATTTAATTTTCAAAAAATTCTTGGCATGGTGAAAAGCTATACATAATCTACATCAAAATCTATTCTCAAAAATGAATATTAGTCATCCTTCTGTGAGACTAGCTTCTTCATATAAAATTAAATTACTAATATCAGGAGTAATTATAGTGAAAATTTAATTTTGATGCCTCGTTGCTAATCATATGCAAATGTGTAGTTCATTAAAACTTAAACTGCTATAAAGGCGCTAGGCACGTTTCCCAAAGTTGCTTCCAAATGTCGAGGAAGTAATTAGTGCATATTTTACACTTATTAAGTTGAAGCGTGAAACGGCAGTTTAAAAATGTGTTGATTTTGTCAATAAACTGTTACTTATATCGACTTATTTGCATTAAATATGAAAATTTCATGCTGTTTTCATTAATTCTATGAATTACAATGATTTAAAAGAGTGTCAGTTAAACTTTTTAGACGTAAAGCCTAACTATACTTCCTAAAAAGTGAATGTTTGGGGAAGGTTATGAGATGCGTAATAATTTTATTGAAATTTTATATCTGCATATAAAAATAGCTATTATTTTCACCATCCATTTTCCCCTTGAACATTTATAACTTACTATTTGCGTTGATTGTATTAAATTTAACAATCAAAAATATTAAATATAGATATTTCTCCTTCGAATTAAGTAGATTTATTGTTTTTATTACTATGACGAATTAGGAATTTATATATATATATATATATATATATATATATATATATATATATATATATGCATTAAACTTGCACGAAGCAGTTATGCGTGATAGACCACGTAGTTTTGAATTGTGGACAAATAATAAGTATACCAGAGACCTCGTATCTCATGGAAGAAACTTCTCCTCTACGTTGGCAGAAACTTTATCATTCTCCATTTGATCTAGTATACCATAGTTAATTCTTAGAATTGTCCGTATTGGGGAATTGACTTTCGTTAACAAGCTAATATTTTGCTGTTAAGTTACAAATTCTACAACGGGCTTCGAAAATTTTAAAATGATACATTTCTTCCCGCCAATAAGTAATAAATGCATGTCTTTGAGAACTATAGTTTACAGTCTAATTGAAACATATTCACGCATCCTCTTGTATTCTCTTGATTTAAAATTCAAACTGTCACAATTTTTATCTTAAAACTATATTCAATATGATGTTCAAAATTGAATAATGAGTTTTTTTTAAAGGAAAAAATCCATGTTTAGGAATTAGAAATTAAAGAGACTAAATGCAGAACCTTCTTGAAAATTTCCAAACTAGTAGAGAATTGTATGTTGATTCCGCAGTAGTGCAAGTTTTCACGGATGAATAGGATGTACTTTAAAAAAAAGTCTAATAGACGCTTCCCCCCGCCCCAAATTCTAACTACGCACTTTTTATATTAAAAATATGCTTAATGTAAAAAAATTTGATAGTTAAATCTTTTAATATATTATTTTATATATACGATATGGTAATTTATTTAAAATTATGATTGTTATGCATTTTTCTTTTTCTTTTTTCCCATGACTTAAGGAGTCCAATATTCTCTTTTACACTGAGGATTTCAGTCGCCTCTTGTAGAGGTACTTGAATGGTTATTTTTACTCAAGAAAAAATATTTTGGGATTCAACATTATGAGCAAAAAAAGTTAGAATGAGTATAACTTTTGTGTGTTATTCTTCGTTTTAAAATTAAATTTGACTTCACTAATTACTAAATGCCATTGTATTAAACATTAAAAAACTGTCTAATGGAGAACTCTAATATATAAGTCAAAAAGTAAAATAGCTTTGTGTTTAGTTTAACTCTATTTTATTGTACGTCTATTTTATTTTAACATTGTATTGAATCTCTGCTCTCAGTGCCTATCATTCTAGTCATTGATCAACACGAAATATATAACATTTACAAATATTTTTAAGAATTTCATAGTATGGTTTTTTGTGGAAAAATCCAAAATTTTGTCATGTTTTTTCAGTAAATATAAGATTATGATAAGAAAAATTACGATTTATTTTCAGTTATGTTCTTTCTTTTGAAAACATTTACTTTTATAAAGAAATATCTATAATCACACTTTCCCATTTACCACAGTTAAAGGTAAAACTATAATTTCAAGGCTTTAAAATTCAAGAACAATAAATGTATAACCATCATTCAAACAAAGGCACTAAATTGAAGCGAGACATTTTGTTAAAAGTTATTGTGTTGCATGTTTTTAATTTCAACGGATTTAAATATAAAGTAATCAGTTGTCGTACATTACATGATATTTTTTTCCTTAAAATAAAATCTGAAACAGAGTTTAACCCTTTATCTACTGACGGTACTTATAAGTACCACTCACTTTAAAATAACATAGAATAACCAATTTTACGAATATTCTGACAATACTTAGCAGGAATATTTTTTGAAGTCTACTCTTTCAAGATATATGGCAGCACGGATTCTATGATGAGTATTTTAGCGGGAAAGGCGAATAGTTTTATAGCAGAAATTGCGTTTTTGGCTGACGGCGTTTTCAGCTGATTGCAAAGATTATCATTTTTGTCCCGAAAAAGTAGTTAATGTCAAAATTTAAGAGTCTTATTTTTTTGTATGTTAATGAGGACCATAGAAAACGATTTGACTCCTTATTTTAAGTGAACAGTGTACATAATTAATTTTTCAGCGGAATATCTTTAATTAATTAATTAGCTCTAACGGATTAAATTTCCCAAAGTTGAGTATTTTGTTTATGTATATCCCTTAATTTTCAATGTAGTTATCCAAAAAAATATTGCATGAAAAAAACTGCAGTAAATCATAATGCGGTAGATAAAGGGTTAAACTATGTATTTAATTTAATACATATATTCTCTTTAGTCAAATTACAACGAGTATGAGTCGAAAAATAAGTTTCCCCTGTCGACTGGAGTCAGAGTTATGAGCATGAAAGTCAAAATATAGAATGAGACATTGAATATAAGACATAACTTTATTTTTCCACATAAGTACCAAGTACATTGAGACACATTTGTTATACCGCTTGATAAGCTTCAAAAGGTTTCCCAGGAAAAACTCAGAGTTTCGCATACGGAAGAATTGTTTAACGGCTTGTTTGACTTTAGCGTCGCTTCCAAAGCGCCTTCCGGCGAAATTCTCCTTCAAAACCGGGAATAGATGAAAGTCACTTGGTGCGAGATCAGGACTGTATGCTGGATGGTGTAGGCGTTTCCAACCAAGAGTTGCAACATGTTTTTCATTGTCATCGCTGAGTTTGGTCTCGCATTGTCATCCAACAACAGAACGCTAGGTTTGTGAAGCCCAGGTCACTTTTTCCGAATCCATCTGCTTAATTGCGGTCGACCTCAACCCAATGATGTATCAGTGTCTTGCTCGTTCAGCTGCTGTTTCGTCGTTCTTCTTTAGCAGTTAAATGCTTCTTCCATATGCAAAACCCTGAGTTTTTCCCGAAGGTCCTTTTGAAACTTATCAGGTGATCTGACAAATGCCTTAAGGGGAGTTGGAAACCTCTCTCTTTCTCTATACTGACAATGTTAAATTAACTGTTTTCGATGTACCTTTTCTCAAATTCTGTTTTATGTACATGCTTGAAATGTTTCATACTATTAAAGTACACCTCTCTCATTATACTAAAATGAGCTTTTAGCTAATTTTGAATTTTTAATAAATTATGAAACATTTTATCAAACATTGCGAAATTTGACCCATTTTTACTTAAAAGTTTGTAAAAATTAAATTTTTGAGTTTTTTACAAAAAGCTCATTTTAGTATATATTAAACATCATTATAAATAATTCATAAAAAATTTACAAACCTGTGAACAGTAGTTTCTCAGAAAAGGTACATCGCACATTAAAATTTACATTTTGAGATAAATTGATTTTAATGTATACAGTGAGAACTAGGAAATAAAAAAATTACTAGGAAATAAAAAAATAAAAGGCTCAATTTAAAATAAAAGATACATGTTTTGGTTTATATCAGTCGTTACACTTTTAAGCAAAAACAAAGTAATTTGTTTACAATTTTCGCCATTAAAATGGGCATGGCCCAAATTCAATGATTATTTAAAAATACGTTTTAAGGGCTTCTAAATACCCTAGAGGTTAAAGTAAGGTATTTTTAGAAAGGTTAAAATCTATACAGTTTGAAAATGTAAAAATCTCAAATTGTCAAGAAAATAAGATTTTAGAGCTTTCCAACACCCCTTAATGTACTTGGTACTTATGTAGAAAAACAAAGCAATTTCTTATCTTTAATGTCTTATTCTATATTTTAACTTTCATGCACAGCTTTGACCACAGTCGACAAGGGAAACTTATATGCCGACTCACCCTTGTACTAGAAAGAGAAAGGATAAATACTGTTATTTTATTCAATTATATTACAGAAGAAGAATTTCTCAAAGTAATTTTATAAAATAATTTAACTACTTTATAGGTTTTCAAATATTTGAGATTCATTAATTATTGAACAGATGCTACTTTAAGGCAATTATTTTCTTTTGAATATATTTTCATAAAAAAAAAGGAGAAATGACTTTTTGCAACTATCACATGCAGTGCTAATGTCCTACTGAGAAAATTTAAATGACACACTTGAATGCAGTTTAGTGTTTTGTTCAATCATCATTGCTTTGGCAAATTTAAATTATTCTTCATATTTCTCAAATTTTGTCCGGTTTACTTACGAAGTTTTCTATTTGTAAAATTTTTGTAACGACTTCAGCTTGTGTAATTTAAATTATAGTATATTAAAATAAAAATGTGGCCACACATTCTAAGAGTCCCTCACAAATAATTCTTCAAAAGAAATTTCAAACGTTTGTTTTTCTTTTGGAGGAGATGGAATCTGAAAATGTAGTAAGAAACTGTTCCTGTAAGGCAGACAGGTGAGCTGCAAAAGCTGTGTTAATAATCATTGTATTGATCCCGTAACTTCCAATTAAAATTTACGCGCTCCCCAGAGCCTGATCCCGTAACTGCCAATTAAAATTTACGCGCTCCCCAGAGCCAATGTTTTTCACATAGGTACACTTTTACGATGTATTGAGGGGGAGGGGGGAGAAAAGGCGTAAATAAGCACATATTTCTCAGAAATAAGTAAATCCTTCGCAAACACAGTAGAGATTATTGTATTACATTCCAAACCTTTCGGAATAGTTTTACTGATAGCAGCAGACAGAAAAGAGTCGTACTTCTGAAAGACGTATATATACGTATGGGCACTCAGCGCACCGGGTAAAGAGACGGATATATACGCCGGTGGCAGTTAAGGCGTTAAATAACAAATAAGGCTTATTGCATGGAGTTTTCTTTTTAACAATGAATGACATTCAATTAAAAAAATTATGAAATCGAATTATCGAAGAAAAGACTTAATTGAGATAAATATTCTGAGTAAATTAAAAATATATTTTTAGGAAATTCACATTTTACTTTGCTTTTTTTATATGTTATAAGCACTTAAAATGTTAATAAAGATTATTATCAATTATTAGTAAAAAATAAATGGGGAATTAAAAATTAAAAAAAAATCTTTTCGAATAATAATTATGAGTAAGTCCAAAATTTAGGTAAATAGTATAGCAAAAGAAATTTCCTAAATTTTTTTGTGGTATTTTTGTAGATTGAAAGAAAGAAAATTGAACAAAAAATATTATACGGCGGCACTTAAGGGGTTAAAACTCAGTGCAAAAATAAATGTTCAATAAACTGATTTTTGCATTTATTTCCTAATAATTAACTTTTTAACTAAGTGGTTATCTTATTTCACGAATTTCTCATTCTGATTCTCTATTTACTAGCATACAAAGGATAATACTTTACATAAAATCCCATGTCTGTAGTGATTTTACAACCTCGTTTTTCGTACCTTTAGTAGAAAGCATTATTATGACCTTAAGAATATCTACTTTAATAATATTCCTTTCGAAAGCCTCAGTTATATCGTTACTGAGGTTAGAAAGAGAGACCACGATATAAAAGATGAAACCGGATGCATCCTCTTTTGAGAAAGGTAATAGTGACTCTACCTTAGATGGCGTCATCATATTAAAACTATGAACAGACATCATACGCTTTATGGGGTTTCCCAACATTGTGAGAACGCCATTTTGCTGCGCCTGCCTGATAAGCGAATTTTTCACAGCCGTCTTTTCTCCCCTCATAGCTTTCATCTCTCGTAATCGACTGCATGCAGGCCAAATGAATAAAAAACTTATCCGTAAAAATAACAACTCGGGAAAAAGGGGAGCAATAATGATTCTGGATTATCATAAATGAGATTGGGGCCATGGTAGGAGTTCAAAATGTCTTTTTAAAGTTTAGATCTACAATGAATCAGCGCAAGTTATTTGAAGATGCTTTTAAAAATTGAATAAGTCATTATAAAATGTTCCTAAAATTTGAGGGTAAATAATAAAGTTGGCTGTTAATCAGACTAGGAAAAATATTTATTCTTTGACTTTCTTCTTGTAGTTTGTTATACTGTTGCATGGATATAATACGCATTCAACAAAACGAGTCGAAAGTTAAGGTTTTAAAAGTTAATTATGTCCCAAAAGTTTAAGGAAAGGTGTTTGAAAAATATATTAGGAAAGTATGAAAATTATATGAATATAGTTTCACAGCTAAAGTTTAGTCACTCTTTTTGAGGATTTAAAATAGTTTTGGAGTGTTAGAAATGTCATGAAAGTTAAAATATTTTAAATGAAAGTTTAGACGAATATATTTATTACTTGATATAGCTATTAAATGATACATCCAAAAGTTGTGATTTTTTCAATTAGCAATAGCATATTTAAAATCTCAGTCATAAGTCATTTCAAACACAGAATTGAAAAAAAACACATAAAAATTACTCTTAGATCCATAATAGAACAATAAAAATATTATGAGTTCGTAAAAAAAGACTGTTTTGATATACGTTTGCAAAGACTTTGATACCAATAATTAAAAAATAGTATTTAGTCATGCAACATCATGAAATACCCAATGAAGCGGGCACGTTCAATTTATCTGAGCTTCATATTGCTCATGTAAAGTGATGTGCAAATTAGGAGAAAAAAGTGCCAGAGCTTGGGCTTCGTCCACCTCACATGACAATGCTGTTTCTTCAATGTGATCTTTGTTTAGTAAGGCATGTAACTGTATATATGTAAGGATAACTAACTTGTATCTAAAACAAAATATCCTATATTTACCATTTATTTTCCAAAACATATTCACATTTTAAATTAAACAGCTAATTATTTCTCAGAAATGATATTACAAACACAACAATTCCATTCCCAGCTCATTAATGCTTATGGTCTTCGCAAGTACGCTCCCACGCTTTTCTTTCCCATCGAAATATAAACTAAAAAATGATTACATAACAGTTCTGTAAATAAGTATAATATTCAATCAAAATCAGGCCACTTGGCGTTGATCCGTCTCCCCAAAAAGATGTGTCGATCACTAGGTGAATAAACTCTGTTTTTTACAAAAATTTCTCAATGCTGATTTCGAAGTATTACACACACACGTACATATATATATATATATATATATAGAGAGAGAGAGAGAGAGAGAGATTTTTATATTGTAAGTAAAAAATATGACTTAAATATGTTAAACAATATTTCTAAAATTACTTTGCTTATCTGTATAATATTAAACATAGCTTAAATATCAAAAGAAGTACTGTGTACATTATAATGTTGTTAGTTTTAATATTCTATCAACAACTTAAAAAACAGCATATAATAGAACAACATCAAAAAATACCAGATGAAGCAGGGGAGTAACAGTTAGTCCTTTTCATAATCTTGGTCTTACTGAATTAAAAAAATATCATCGAGAGATTTGAAAACCACTTCTAAATATGGTCATTATATCTTAAAAGTTCAATTAAATTTAAGTTTCGACATAATTTATAATTTTTATATTTATGTTTTTGTTCCATGTATATACATTTATTAGTGAAGTTTCTCACAAAATCAAGTATAATAACTCAATTCAAACTTCCTCCGGGATGATCGGTTGTAAAAGAAAAGCATTACTCGCTTCCTTTTTTTTAAAAAAAAACAATCTTGTTGGTTGAAGGCACTGAATGCCTTTAGTCTTCTTTTATAGAATCTCCCCTCTCACTTTCTGAAAGCTATTTGAATTTCAAATTATGAAATCAACTGTACATATAATTTTCATCCGTGGATTCCTGCGGTGGAGTGTTTTATGCAACGCAAATTTGCTTCTGAAATTCTTTTGTATTTAAAAGTTTCATTGGAATAAGAAGTAACTTAATATCTATAAGCAAAGAAATAACATTTTAAAGAAAGTAAAAAATGGTGAGTTATATATATGTAAAATAAAAATATTGAATGAGAAGACAATTACTATGATAACATCGAAAATTGTACCCATTTTTTTTATTTGATTGAGATGTAAAAATTTTAAAAAATATTGTCAGAGAGAGTATCTCTGATCTAAATGCGTCAAATTAAGAGATTATAGAAAGAAACAATAATGAAGATATTTTTTATATGGGAAAAAATATATAATTTCAAAACAAAAGACGCAAAAACACAAATTGAAAAATCCTTGTAAGTCAAGAGAGAGAGAGAGAGAGAGTCTTAGCTAAATACTTAAAATTTCCTCTACTGACTAAAATTGGAGAGAGTGTTTCTTTTTTAAAAAGTTTCTTTACAAGTACTTTAATTACAGTTAATTTACTTAGTTTATAATTAGCTTAAAATTACTATTAATTGTTTTCTGTTGGGTCACGTTGACGTGGTATGGATGTAAAGCAGTGTTTCTCAAAGTGTGGGGCGCGCCCCCCCTGGGGGGGCGCGATAACCCTGCAAGGGGGGCGCGAGCATATCGAAAATTTAATGATTTTTTAAAAAAAATAACCGGAAAGAAGTGAAACAAAATACTTTTTCCATAATAAAAGAAATACACAACAACACTGATATAATTTATGTTTATCATCTGGCGTTCGTCTGTTTTAACATAAAATATTACTCGTTAAAAGAAAAAACGAAACTCAGACCCTGAGAAAAATTCTAAGAAGATAAACATTTCATCACTGTAATTATTATTGAAATACTGTATATTAGTTGTAGAAAGAAAAGGAAGACATGATTCACTTTTCAGCCAGGCAGCATAATACATTTGCTGGTCATTTATTTGATTGACCTTCAAACTTACTGGTAGGGTTTCTACATTAGTTCCATCCCATCTTTTATGTATTTGTTTTTCGCATAGGGAAATTGTAAATAATGAAGAGTTTTACGGTATTTGGCAAATAATTGATTGATTTTGAAGGATTATTTGGCTAAGATTTATTTTTACGAGTAATCTCAAACATATAAAGCATAGTGAAAAACGTCATAATCCTTTTTAGAGCATCCGTATTTTTTTCTGAATACACTTATAACCAGGCAGCGGTGGCATCTGTGATCTGTATTGAAGGAAGTTGAAACTGATGCATAGTATTCATGATTGAGAAACACGATGAACATGAAACGAAAGGAAAATTTTCAATGGCTTCCTAAAGAACTCCATCAACTGAAATATGAAACCATAAGTGTACCACAAGGTTCAGTTCGACTTGTCAAAAGACACATGAAAGAAAAAGTTCAACTTGCTATTTGTTGATCACCAAAGGTGTCACGAGTTCGAGCCCAGTACCACTAAAGACCCGTCGTGAAAGGGAGAGGTGCACGTTAAATCTGTAAAGAGCTCAAACGTCCTCTTGTTGCAATGGTGTGGTAGTTAAAAGAGGCCAGCTCAAGTATCCATGGTTCAAAATTACGAGGTCCGTCTCTAAAAGCCCTCGTGTAGCTGAACAGTGCGACGTTAATATTCACTCACTCGATCATGAATGCTCATTAAAACTACAATTACTTGAACAAAATATGACAGCTTTGCCAGCAAGTAACATTTCTGTAATATTAGTGAAAAGTATCTTTGCTTTTTGTCCTTTATTAAAGTATTTCACTTGTCAATCATTTTAGTTCAGTTTTACTGGACTTTTTCTTAAATCATCAAAGAAAGAATGAACATTGCTTGAAAGCCGGTAAGTATACTTTCTCTTAATTAAATTATTCACTGGAATTCCAATTTGTATCGTGTAGAGTAAAAATAATTATAAATGAATGATTGGGGTGACTGAGTTCCACCGCACTACCATCAGCGTTGGTATCGAGTGCGCGCCTGCTCCCGGGTTAAAACATTTTTTGAAGTCTTCTCGCTTTAAATATTAAAAAGTAACACAATTATTCTTCATAGGAATTTTATATTCTTTTTCATTACTTAAAATTAATTCTAAATGCTAATTCTGTGATGTTTAAAATTACAGTTCTTTTAAACAGTTATTTACAATTATAGCATTTATCTAAAAAAATCATTTTACATTTTTGTATACAATGTCGTGCACGCAGTTTTACTCTCCTTACAGTTCAGCTATTATATCAAGAATAATGTTATATTTTTTAAAAAATTAACTCGTGCGAAGAGCCGGTGTTTCAGCCAGGATACGTTTAATGTATCAGTACTGAAGAAGGTATTTTTATAAATAATTTCTTAATACTAAATTAATCTAAGTTTAATAATTATCAGTGACTTCCATGGGCTTGTCTTGTAGAGCAAAGTTTTTCAAAGAAAGGTTTAATATCAGATATTGACACTGAGTTATTTTTCTTTATTTAGCTGAGATCTATATTTTGTCTTCAAAGCAGCCACCGCAGAAAATCCTGTTTAACATAGGTAGGATTTTCAAAATGGTAATAGTATACGAAGTGCTTTTGTTTTCAGTGCAGAAATTATGATTGAAATTGGGTTGCCAGTATTGAAAGTTTGAGAAACACTGGTGTACTATAAAAATAATTATAAAAAAGGATTGGGGTGACTCAATAACCCCGCTAGACCATTAGTATCGAGTGCGTGCCTGCTCCAGGGTTAAAACATGTTGAAATCTTTTCTCGCTTTAAATATTAAAAATAATATAATTATTCTTCATCTGAATTTTATATTATTGTTCATTATTCAACATCAATTCTAAATGATAATTCTGTAAGGCTTAGAATTATAGTTCGCTTTAAACTAATTATACTTTGAGCAATCATTTAAAAATCATTTTACATTTTTGTAAACATTGTCGCGCACTTGGCTTTACTCTCCTTACAAAATTCAGCGATTATTTTTTCAATAATGTTTTATTTTCTTATAAATGAACTCGTGCAAGCGGGTACTTCAGCCGGTATACTTTTAATGTATCAGTGCTCCATAGTAGTTTATAACTAATTAATTAATACTAAATTAAGAACAAGTTTAATAAGTATTAACGACTTCCATGGGCTTGTCTTGCAAAGCAAAGTTTTTATAAGGAATGCTTATGATTAGAAATTGACCCTCTGAGTTCTTTTTCTATATTTAGCAGATATCTATATTTTGTCTTCTAAGCAGCCACCGTATTTTGCAATAAGTCCAATTTAAAAATTAAAGAAAGGAAAAATAACACACATAATAATTATCCTATTATTTTATTTATTTATTTATTACTTAAAAGTAGTATACAAAATTTAATACTTATGTTACTAATTTGTATGGTTTATAATTAAGATCGCCTTTTGTAGCTTTAGTATCAAAGTTCATTATTATTGCATTCTGTGCATTATTAATGTATAAGGGGGGCGCGATAAAAATTGTGATCGAAAAGGGGGGCGCCAGTATTGAAAGTTTGAGAAGCACTGATGTAAAGAGCAGATTTCCCTCTCAAAGTATCGCCATCACACTTGAATGCGGTTCCAAATTTTGTAATGAACTACGAAATTTTAATGTGATGCTTTAAGTTCTATTTTACAATTCAAATAATTATTTCCATTGATTATATTTTTAAACTTTAATTCCTAAATGCATCATTTTCTATCATTTTCTAGCTTTATATCATTAAATGTAGCTTCTTAATCAAAATTTAGTGAAAATAACATTTACATTTTTAACATCAAGATGATTAATTATTTAAATGTCAACGTTGATTACAATGTTATAATATACTTTTCTATCTTTATGGTTACTAAAATTTAAATTTATAACCAATATTCTCTTTATTATAAAAAATAACTAGTATTATTTATTTTTTTAGATTATTTTTCCTTACGTCTCATGATTTTTAGGTGGATATGGTATGATTGATACAATAAACTTTGATTTAATGTTTTTTATAATTTCTGTACTTGTTACCAATGTATATGGATTAGGTTAAACAGATTTTGTTTTCAAAATGTTACAGAATACTAACCATTTATTTTTTAAGGAAAAGTTTTAAAATTTAGGAAGGGATTTTAAAATTCTGCACTTTCTACAATAATTGACGCACACACATGGAATTTGATTTACGAATACGTCAAGCTATATATATTTTTTAATGTTTATTGAAAATTCCTTAAGAAGTATGTAAATTCTACCTTCGACTATTTTTTTAAAAAATAAGAATTGCTTTGATTCAAAAATGCAGACCAACTTTTGTTACATGTACTATTAACAATAGGTAAAAGAAATTTCAAAGCATTAGGCACAATAGAAAAAAAAACCTTAGCATTTTAAATGAAGTTATTTTTTGAAAGCTATCATAACTATAAATATTTTTAACTTACTGATTTCAGATTTTGTGAGATTTTATGAAATTATATAAAGAAAAGTTTATGCTAAAAACATTTTATTTTAATTTTTGACCAATTTTCGTGATTTGAATCGTACTGTGTCATCTTAGTATTACAATTTCTGCAATGTAAGTTTCAGGAAGTACTTCTTAAAATGCTGTATTATTATTTTCGAGCAAATAAAAAACAATAAATTTGAGTAATTAATAATTTAAAAATATACGATTCAAAAAGAGAAAAGAAACGCAGTTATGAATTTTAAGTGCTAATCATTTATTTGTACCGGGAAGAGACTCGCCATATATATATTATTAATAAAATTAAAATGAAATAGTTCCGCTTCCATACCAACTGAAACAAAAAATTCTGTAACAATATAGAATGTGTAATATACTTTATCGTATCAATTTCGTATAGGAGAAATGTTTTACTGTAAATCACTTTGCAATAAATTTCACCACATTTCATAACTTATTCTACTGTGGAAAACCTAGACTGTGGCATAAAAAGACGCTACTTAATTATCTTATAATTTAGTCAAAACCACTCGAATCTCTCTCACCATTTATGCTTTCATTATTCCTACCACTACGTGCGCCGAATTGTAACTGTCTGTTAATGTCATTGCCTACTAGTTGAAAAGATTCCAACACTTGAGCATCAATCATTGACTCGAGCCTATTAACGGAATGGTTGTGGGTTTCTTTTGCCTACATTATTCTGATTTTTCTGGGTACTTTGCTTTTTTCCATCATTTTGTATCTCACGTTGAACATTTATACATATTTTGCCCAAGAAATACGTTATAAATCATATGCTGATTCAATTCTTAGAATTAATCAAATAAATTCAACTTATAAGTAGTAGTTTATTGAAAAAAAATATTCAAACTAATGATACTTTAAGGCAGGGACTCTAAAATTTTGCTGTTGTTGCACTGTTAATTTTTTTTTAATTTGGTGGCACACTAACAACAAACTATATTTAAAAGAATTTGACCTATTTATAATACACTACGTAAAAAAGTTGTATTAATAATTTTCAATGTTAAATAAAATAATATGTGCAACAGGATACTTGTTTGTACTAAATTCACTTCCGAAGAACGTACACTCATGAATTGCATACAAAAGAACAATATAGCGTACCCCCCTCCTTTCCCTGTCTTTGTTCAGAGCAAATCTTCTTTTGCATCGTTTTGTGCATACATTAATAGCATTTCTTCCCATGTTATTTAGATTGTAAATTTTGTGTGTGTTTGTTAACATTTACTGTACGTGTATGTATGAGTGTATTTGCATGTATATATACAGATATATATATATATATATATATATATATATATATATATATACATGCAAATACGCACACAATTTCTTTCTTCTTTGGCATTGTAGGTTTTAGAAAACTTTTTCACTTTTATTTTATCGTACTACATATATATATATATAT
Source organism: Trichonephila clavipes (assembly GCA_019973935.1). Lineage (NCBI taxonomy): Eukaryota > Metazoa > Arthropoda > Arachnida > Araneae > Nephilidae > Trichonephila > Trichonephila clavipes. The sequence continues at coordinate 115,718 of BMAU01001374.1, read as the reverse complement.
ATATATATATATATATATATATATATATATATATATGTGTGTGTGTGTGTGTGTGTGTGTGTGTGTGTGTGTGTGTGTGTGTGTGTGTGTGTGTGTGTGTGTGTGTGTGTGTGTGTGTATAAATGTATTTGTGTGTATGTATGCTTTATCTATTTGTATTTTGAAAATCTTATGATCACACATGTGTTTCCAAACCTTCCCCATTGCATAATTTTAATCACTGAATGTCTCCGTTTGCATGTGAGCAATCTTATATTTTGTTCTGTATTGTATTTGCATCCATTCTTGTTTCTTTTCCCATTTGTACCTGTACCCTTCTCCTTGAAACTTCCTACCATTATTGATTGAGTATTGACTTACGTTTGTAAGCCTTGTGTTAATCTTGTAGGCACACAAGAAGTCTACCTAGAGTCTGAAAAAATGTGCGACAAAGACGACAAAATGTTTATTGCGTAATTAATTATAAAACTATATTTAATACAAAATTTGAGCGTGATGATTTTTGATAATTTCGCTTATATTTGTCAGTAAAAATAATAATTCCACTCTTTCTTCGTCATCTTTATTAAAAAGTTTCCATCTGTTTTCCATTTTTATATTTGTTAATGCTGAAAATTCGAATTCACACAAATAAGGCGTAGAAAATTGTAACAATATTTTTAAAGCCCTTCCGGCTATTATAGAATAATAGTCTCTAAAAAATTTAATTCAAAATGAATTAATTGATTCTTACGAATGTTTTGAAATTAAATCTCCATTATTACAGAGCGAAATTAGTTCTTCCTCTTCTTACAAAGTTAATTCATGTACAGATGTATCAGTTGTCACAAATGAATTACGAACCCAATCAAATTTTTTATCTCTAAATTCAGCAGAATGATTTGGTTCCGGACTTATTTTTCAGAGAATAATTAATAATTTGAAAAAAAAAATTAGTGGCACACAAAAGTGCCGTGGCGTGGGAGTGAGTGAGTGAATATTAATGCCGCACTGGTAAGCTTTACGAGGGCTTTTGGCGACGGACCATGTAATTTTGAACCATGGTCAAGTGACGTGGACGACACCTGAGCTGGCATACCCTCTTCTAACTACCACACCACACTAATGGGAGGACGTTTCAGCTCTCGACAGATTTAGCGTGCATCGATGCTCTACACGGCGGGTCTTTAGGAGTACTGGCTCGAACTCGTGACTAAGCCAGCCACGATCCGATACCTATACCACTCGGCTACCGTGGCCACAAAGTGCCGTGGGACAGTGGTTGAGAATCACTGCTTTAAGGTATACGACTACATTCGGAGCCATGATTTACAAAAGCGTACGCACGAATATTTTTCTTAAATATTTAATGTGAATTAGATAAGAATACATACATAAAACTGTTTAAATAATATTATTACAATAAAAAAATTATTTAAATACGAGATTTCGGCAAAAAATGAACACAAAACAACCTGCTCTCAACAATAATATAACATAACAATAATATTTTGACTATATACAGCTCAGACTTCTTTACACGGCCTGAACTATGATTTCTAAAATATCGGGTTGGAGGGAAAGTTCTGTCGTATTTTAAAGAAAATATTTGAATGCATTTATAAAAATATGTGTTTAATATTAATCAATTATATATGCTCCATTATCTGTTACAACTTGTTGCCATCCTTCAGGTAACATATAAATTCCTATTTTGTAGAAGTTCTCGTCCTGGGAGTTAAAATAGTCAGCACTTGCCTTCCAAGCACTTTCAAAAGACTTGAATTTTTTTTTCGTTAGATAATTTTGCAGAGATCAGAACAGGTAATAATCAGATGGTGCCATGTCAGGTGAATACGGTGGGTGACTAAGGACTTCCCATCCTAACGCATTCAGTTTTTGTTGTTTTACCATTACAGTATGCGGTCGAGCATTATCGTGTTGGAACACTATTCCTTTTCTGGACGCTAATGTTGGCCTTTTTTCTTTGATAGCTGCATTCAATTTATCCAGCTGATTGCAGTACAGATCCGCGTTGATGCTTTTTCCCTGTTTCAGCAATTCGCTGTACACTGGGCCTTTCCTGTCCCACCACAAGCAAAGCAGTACTTTTCGTTGATGGATACTTGGTTTTGGAACTGTTGCTGATGATGTTCCTGGTTTGCAGTAGGATTCTTTTATTTTAATATTCTCGTAAAGAATCCACTTTTCATCTCCAGTAATCAGCTTGTCCAAAAACGTCTCCACATTGTGTCTAATCAGATGTGATGAACACATTCTTACACGATCAGACAAATTATTTTCCGTTAATTCACATGTGGAACCCAAACACTTCGCTTTAACGCAAACCCAAGAGATTTAATGTGATCTTCAACAGTTGTATGCTGAATGTCAAACTCTTCTGCAATTTCTTGACTTGTTAAATGTGGATTATTTTCCAACATGGATCGCAAAACATCATTATCGATCTTGGATGGTCGTCCAGATCGATCACTGTCTTGGAGGCTAGGATCCCCGGAACGGAATTTGCTAAGCCATCTTTGACAAGTACGAACATTTACAATATCTTCTCCAAATACCGCACATAAATTTTTACATGCAACTGATGTGTTGCTCCCTTTTTGGAATTCATACAAAATGCAGTGTCGTAAAGGCACTTTATCTACTGACATGTTTTCCCCTTTAAATATTACAAGTAAATTATGAACGGTAAAAAAGCACTCCTTTTACATTACACAGCAGCTAAAAAACAAACAAAAAAAATCCGAATAACTCACTAGCTAGATGTTTTTTTATTTACAACAAAAATCACCTGCCTATTTAAAATAAGACAAAACTTTCCCTCCAACCCAATATATCACTTAGAAGTAGATTTATCCATATTTTAATACATCAGAATGAAAACGCTTTTGCTAAAAAAAAACCTTATTATTATTTCAATTGGTAGTAACTTAGAAAATATGAATTTTTTCAAAACTTCTTGTTCAGCTCACTGGAGAAGTCTCAGCTATATATATGCAAAATATTATTATCATAGAAGCCTTTTTTATGAAAGAAGACTGTTTTAAATATAATTAATTTCATGTTAATTTTATACCAAAATTTCGCATTTAAATAATTTTTTATTGTAATATTATTCTTAGCCCAATTTTATATGAGTATTCTAATCTAAATAACACTAAATATTAAAAAAAAATAGTTGTTTGTGCGCCTTTGCAAAATAACGGCTCCGAACGTATTCGGATACCTTAAAGATAGATATGTGTTGTTGTGACTATAATACCACCTGCCTGACGGTGTCAGGTCGAGGCTAAGGGCTAGAATTTACGCCTGTTGTTAACCTTAGCACCATGCAGGTGACAGTATGTTTTTGCTCAGTTCCACCCCAATTTAGAGGGAGAAAACCCTGGGGGTGGTCAGAGGCCTCCCACCTCTCTTTCCCTTTCACCAACCACACGAGAGGACTTGTGGCTTGACGGCTATTTAGAATACCCCCACGCCGCAAAGGCACTATACATTTACAAACATATATGTCTTCTTCGGGATTCGAACCCAGTCCCTACGGCATTGCAGTCAGCGTCGCCAACCACTATACCGGTTGGGCGACTTAAGATAGATATAGGCATTTTGATCATTAAAAGCCAAAATTCTTTTAAAAAAATCGAATAGCAATTGAACTGATGTTTTTAATGAGTGTTAGCAAATTGAAAAAATATTAGAAAAATAAAATTTTGTTTCCCTTACTGTATGTCATAATGCTAAGAATACTCCACTTTTTTAGAGTTTAGTAAGTATATTTTGTTGTTGTTGTTTCCGATCCCCTTGGAGCAAGAAAGCCTACACCAGCGTTTCTCGAACTGTAGGGTGCGTCCCTCTGGAGGGCGTGATATCCCTAGGAGGGGGGCGAGCATTTTGAAAAGTTGAAAACAAAAGATAATTTTTAAAAAATTATTAATTTACTGAAAGTAAATAAGCAAAAAATACATTCTGACTTAACAAAAAATAAAAATAAAAAACATTTACACCTATGTAATACACTTATAAATGTATCGGTACTGCTCAATGTTTTTGATTATTAATTTAACTAATTATAAGTATAGGTTTAATAATTACCAGTGACTCCACGGGCTTTTCATGTATAAAATTATATGCAAACATTAACGCTTATCTTGGTAATTTGAACAGGTTATAATTAATCCCTTAACTACCGATTAAAAGTTACGCGATTCTCTCCCCGATGCCAGCGCTTTGCATGCATGCAAAAGTATGTAATGTATTGGGGGAGGAGACAGATGGAATAAATAAGAAAATCGTATGAAATAAGTAAATCCTTCGAAAGCACTATGAAAAACATTTTATTGCATTCCAAAGCCTTCGGAATAATTTTATAGATAGAAGTGAACAAAAAGATCGCACTTCGGAAAGACGTATAAATACGCTCAGCGCAATTTGTGCATTGGCTGAGCGAAACGTTTATATACGCCGGCGGTACTTAAGAGGTTTAAGTCATGTTATAGATTTAGTGGAAAATTATCGTATTATCGAATTCATACATTGTTATTGTTTGAGGGGGCATGATGAAAATTATGATTGAATATTGGGTCAATAGTGTTGGAAGTTTGAGAAGCACTGGCCTACATCAAGTCCAGTTGACCCTTCCGCGTAATAGTGACAGGTCTTGCTCTTCATACAACTGTCGCAGGGAAATGCCCCAGCAGTCCAGAAGATGAGCAGGAGAAGCAAGAAGAGAGCAGGGTCAGGTAAAGAAAGACTTTACACCCTGCACAAAAGTCATACTACGCAGGTAGCCGCTTCTAAAGCGCGCCAAGGTAGTCTGATGAGCCTTGGAACTCCTGCACTGCATAGATAGGCCAGGACTCTTGGCTGCGTACCAGTGGTGAGCAGGAGGGTTTCGCCAAGTCAAATTCATTTTATTTCTTTGGAAGGAATGGATTTCCGAATGGCTTAAGACAGTGGAACTGGGGCTAGGGAGAAGAATATTTTGTAATATCTAAATTGAAAATGGCATATAATTTCAAACATGTCGTCATGGAGAAATAATGTGTTTAAGTATATATTAATATAATTTGAAAAATATTTCATTTTATACTGCTGTTTGTAAAAAATGCAACACCATGAAGGAATCATCAGAATAAAAGGAAATTTAATACGCAAATGACTTGTATTAGTACAAATAACTGACGAAATTTTCAAAGCAAAAAAAAAAAAACATTAAGTGTCCGAAATCAGTATTTGAATGTAGCCTCTACGCGCTGCAATAAGTGTTGCTATACGACGTGGCATGGAAGTAAACAGATTCTGAATGTCTGCTAGTGGAAAAAATTCCATATTGCTTGTATGCGTAGCAAAGTTCGTCTTTTGAAGCTGCAGGATGCGGATCACTAGCAAGACTCCGATCAATCAAATCCTACACGTGCTTAATAGGTGACATATCCGGCGAATAAGGAGGCCAAGGAAGAAGTTGCATGCGTTGGGATGAACAGAAGTCTCGAACAGTCTTTGCAAGATGTGGGCGTGCATTACAGTAAGTGTAACAAAAGTTGGTATGCCTATTTGAATCAAAGCAATACTTATTTTTAAAAAATAGTTGAAGTTTAGAATTTTCAAGATGTTTTCAATAAGTATTCAGAAAAAAAGTATTGAACGAATATCAATCATGGTAGCAGTAAGTCCATACCACATTTTATTATACGTAACTTGACATTTTTGTAAATCAAATTTCATGTGTGTACGTCAATTGTAGGAGGAGTAGCATTTTAAGTCCTATAATAAATTTTAAAACTTTTCTTTAAAAAATGAAATGGGTAGTATATTGTATTTTGAGAAGAAGATATATTTTACTTAATAGATCATTTTACGCAATGCATGTTTTTAAATTGGTTACAAACAAAAAAAGCGAAAAAAAATTATTAAATCAAAGATTTTTGTGTAAATCGTACCATGTCCCTTAAAATATTTTGAAACTCTTTCAGAGCACTCTATTTGATCCATGCCTTACATTTAAAAGGTGCTTTATTCAATAATGGGTTTTAATTTTAGATTTTTTTAATCTTTTCAAAGTAAAAAAAAATTGACCAAGAATTTGAGCAAGATTATCTTTAATGCACACGAAATCTGAATTTCTCTTTAAGTGCAGTTATTTTAAAATAAACGCGTTATTAATTCCTTCTCCTCTTTCAAGTACTGTTTGATAGATTTAACGAAACAGATTCAGCCAGAATGAACTTTGTCCTTTTAAACAGCCCCCATCTACTTTAATTTATGTACATGTATTTCATCGTTAATGTAGCTAATTTTATCATCCATTCCGAACTTCATTGAAAACATTTTTTACGTTAAACAATTTCATTTGCGGCGTAACAAAAATGTTCATAATGACTAATACATGCTAATAATCAAAAAATGATTCCTTTTTTTATAACCACAAAATCATTAAAATTTATAGAGCGCGTTTGCAAAGGAATGCAATAAAATATGTATTTATTCTTTCACTGAAAGAGTAAAAACACCAAATTTTTCTGCTCTTTTTTTTGTGGGCTGATAATTTTAAGAACATAAAAAAGAAAAATGTTTCATTATAAATAAAACATAAATAAGTAAAAGAATTTAAAAATGACCGCAAAATTTAAAGATAATTTTTTACAAAACTGTTATTAGCAACACGTAAATAGTAAGCATGAACAATTATACCCATACTAATTTAATTAGTAAAAAAATTTATATTTTGGACGTGTGTGTGTAATAATTCACGTAAATTTAATCTTAAAAGTTTTTTTCTTTAACTTGTAATGGTCCTGATCCACCAAGATAAGTAATAATTAATCCACCGTAAATAAGTAATTGTTATTTATCTATAACCTGATATAATCACAACTTTATCTCATCGAAATTAAAAGCAGCATTTTTAAATTAAGACTTATAACGTGCATCAGCCGATATCTGGACCAATCAGAAGAAACTTCCTCGGAGGTCATATGAGTTTTTTAACTTCAGGTTGCCATTTTGTGTAAAAAATTATAGCTACTTTTTTTATAAGAAACTTTACTCGTGTGTCCATCGTCTTGTGTTCTACTTTGTGTTTGTGTGTATGTCGTAATTAAGTGTTTAAATGAAATAAAAAATCATTATTTTCCACAAGAAGAATGGCCTTATGTGTACAACCATCTTTGCTTTAAGCATTAGTTTAATAATTAAGTAAAAAAAAGTCTCCAATTCGAATACATTACATATGTAAGTATATATAGTTAATATTCTATACTATAGAGAAATTAATCAACAATAATCACTAAAACTGAAGCAAAGAAACCGAAATCATAATATGACCAGTCCTAAGAATTTAGAAAAGATATATTAGAAATTATATAAAAATAAAATAGAAATTGAAATATATATGTATAGATGCTGCAGTATTATAAACATTGCTGACTTAGGAAAGCTTTTATACATAAAATAATTCATATAAAAGAAGAGTTGACAGTGGCGTAACGTGCACCCCCGCAACCCCCGCATCGTGGGGAACCCAGGGTTCTAAAAGGGCCCAAAGCCTGACTGACCCTTTGTAAAATTCAACATGGGGTCCCCAAACCTGACTTTGCAGGGGGGCCCAAAATTTCTCCGTTAGGCCACTGAGAGTTGAACATGTTTTTTTATCAGCCAAACTTTCTCCTTTCTGCTCATAATACTGAGCAAAATCCTACTGAAAATAATGGATGGAATATCAAAATCCATTACAAGAAAAAGGTAATTTACCGAAAAATTGCATTCAAAAATGCTTACCCCGCGCTAAATCTAGTACAATAAACAAGTTATTGCCAGATTCTGGACCCAAATACAAATTCAATGCATTAAATTGGCATAATAGTAGCACTTAGCAAAAGAATGAAATTAATAGAAATAAAATAATCAAATAGTATGTATAAGTACTACCGTTACTTGAGGGATACACCAGGATTATAAATGTATTTAAATAACTTTCTATGTTTAATATAAAACTAAGAGAGTATAATTAACGTTTTATCTATAATTTAAATATGCATGTAACTATATCTATCAAGGAAAAATCTTAAATTTATAGAGATAAACTATTAATATCCTATGGAATTTCAATCCTTACTACTTAGAATTTCTTTATACAAATAACTATTAATAAAATTAATTGGGTATTTTTGAATTAAACAATATTTAATGGCATGTTTATAGTTTTTTTTTCTGATTTTTTCGAATCAAGAAATTTATTACGTTGTATGTAAATGTAATTAATACTATTTCTGAAGATAGATGTAGATATAGACATAGACATAGATATAGATATAGATATAGATATAGATATAGATATAGATATAGACAGATAGATAGAGATAACTATAATATCCTTTTTTTTTTCTTTCGGTCTTTGCTAATATGTTATATTTAGGTAAACAAATGGTCATTGAATGTTATATAGGATCAACAGTATATACTCCGCTATATTAACGACATTTTAACTCTTTAGTTGCTGACAAAATATATATTCCTATTTATGACCTTCATTTAGCAATGCCTCTAGAATCATCATTTGTTATTTCTCAGCACGTGAGAAAAATTCTTATTTCCTTATTTCAAAGCACCACTCAATCTGTAAAATAAAAAAAAAAATTAACTGTATCATTTGCCATTTTTCAATAACAACGCGTCATGCAATTGTAGCATTTCGGTTAACCAAGACACAAAAAATATTCATCTTAAATTTTTATCATTTAGAGTCATAAAAGAGTCCAGTCCTGAATAAAGCACTTCAACACATCAATAAAAATTTCATTAATAATTTTTTAAAGTCTTAGATAATTAAATTTACTTTAAAAGGTCTTAATATATATCCTACTTTCTCTTTCTTCTCATTTGAAAAGCTTCTGACAAAAAAAAATATTTTTCCGTTTCATCGGCGTATTCACCAAATATTTATTTTTTTGTTCGTGTTAGGTTTTTTTATGACAGAAATCATTTTCGTTCCCTTTCCCTTTCTTTATTAAACGATTCTGACAGCAATTTTCGGCATTCCAAGGATTTTGATCACAGCTCACCTCCTCTCCAGAATTCTATGGAAGAAAAAGAAATTCCATTTTATTCCTGTCAAAACATAAATAAATTAGCATTAAACTTTTACTGAATATAAAAATGTGTCACTCAACAAATCAAAAAGCTGATTATTTCTTGATCATTTTCAAGAAAGTAAATGATATTTATAAATAGAATTTGTTCTTAACATTAAAATTTGATAAAATATCTGCAAATTATATTTTTAAAAAATGGGATTTTTTTCTTTTCTTTCTCTGTTATTTTTTGATTTATTTTTTTTTACAAAAAATAATGCAGTTTTTCAGTTTTAATTTTCGTCCATTGATGTAGTTACATTCATTCCATATATTTGATAAAAATGTTATTTTATTAAATTTTTAACTTCTCCTTAATCTAAGGCAAGATATTTGGAATTCTAAATACGTAAGATATGTGATATGTTAATATTATCCATTTCGTCAGTAAATTTGTGTGTCATTCTTGAAATTATTTATACATTCTAAAAACAAGATGATCGATTATAAGTATGAAGGATTTCTGCAGTATTTTTTTCGCTATGAAATTATAAAGAGTGTTTTTTTTCAGGTATAGAAGTTTAAGTTGGCATTACTTTCCAAGAGGGTGACCGATTTAACAGCTGTCAAGTGATTTATTCTCAGTTTGGTTTGGCAATTCATCGAAACGATCATCAAGCAAGGCGTAGATTCGTCGAATGGGCCCAAAACGAGATTGCCGTTGTTCCCGATTTTCATAAGCGAATTTTGTTTGGCGATGAAGCGCACTTCTGGTTGAATGGCTACGTCAACAAACAAAACTGCCGCATTTGGAGTGAAGCTAATCCACAAGTGTAGGTCGAAACACCGTTACATACAGAAAAACTGACTGTTTGGTGCGCTTTATGAGCTGGTGGAATCATTGGTCCGTACTTCTTCAAAAACGATGAAGGTCACAACGTTATAAACCGTGTTATTGCCGATATACGGCCACAAATGTTGGAAAAAGTCATCGAAAATTGGACGTCCTGATTGGACTACATCCGAGCCAGCCGTGGCAGTCCTATGCCAGAAATCATATTGAAAATGTAATGCCACAAGATTATCTTTTGAATAAAAAAATTCATGTCATTCGAATAATACATCGTTGTTTTATTGCAATTTACAGTTCTATATCTCTATAAAAACACCCTTTATAATTAGGGATTAAGGTACTCTGACGTAAAAACGTAAAATTACTTTTAAGGCTTTCTGATTTTTTTTCCATTGCAGAAATATGCTATTCCATTCTGCAAATGTATTTTTTATCAGTCTTAAATTTTAAAATATGTACGTTATTTAATATCTTGTATCTGTAGTCATGATCTTTCCCTTTAGCAGTAAAGTTTAAATGAGTTTTCATTAATTCAGGCATGATTGTTTACTATTATTCATAGTTTATAATGTCCGATTTTAATAAAACTAAAATAGTTTGAATTGTATAAATCAACGCAGTTATTCTTATTATAATGATCTTATATATGTGTCATTTGTTCTAAGATAATTTTAAATGTAATTGTCTCAAAGAAATTGTTATTTATTGAAATTTATTATATGTTGCAAAATATCAAGTTCCTTGAATAACAACTGAGCTATAAATTTAATTTTTACCAATTAATAAAATAGATTTGATACCTATTTATTTGATTAAAACAGTGAATACACCTTGTTCACATTGTTGTTGCTTGTTTATGTAAATAGCTTTATTTATTTATCTAAAGAGTAAAATAACAAATTATAGAAACCCAATTACGATGCTACACTCTAATAAAAAAACCCCACACACAGAAACTCTTTCTAAACCATATAATTTACATTTGAAAACCTTAATAAAGAAAAAGAGGAGTTGAAACCTCTCACTGCTCATCCCGCGATTTCCACGAGCAACATAGATGTAGCAAAATTTTTCGCAATCCATGATTTCCGCGGGTATGCCTTTTTTCCGACCATTTAGCTATGAAACCCGTGCTGTTCCTGTTTATGTTTTTATGTTCATATTCTTAGGATCCAGTTCTATATTTTTTAAAAAAAATTACTCTTTTACTAAAAATTGTGTATATTTTAACTCTAAAATGTAGATTTAAAATGCCGATTTGAAATACCTAATAAAAAATACGCAATTTTTGCATCTACTTTGATAAAATAACTACATAGAGAAAGGGTTAAAAAATCTAAAAACAGGTAAGTTTTAAATTCTAGACTTTTTATGAAACGTTTTTGGGGAGTAGTTATTCAAGAAAGCGAATGAAGTATTCAGAATATAATATCTAAGATATTGTAATTGTGTGTGTGTGTGTGTGTGTGTGTGTGTGTGTGTATGTGTGTGTGTGTGTGTGTGTGTGTGTGTGTGTGTGTGTGTGTGTGTGTGTGTGTGTGTGTGTGTGTGTGTGTGTGTGTGTGTGTGTGTGTGTGTGTGTGTGTGTGTGTGTGTGTGTGTGTGTGTGTGTGTGTGTGTGTGTAATGAAATATTCAAAAATTTACAAAATCTCCACAATTAAAGACAATAATATAAATGTTTAAATATTGATCTAACACAGTACATGTTACCGAATAAGAATATAGGATTTATTAAATGGGTTTTATATTTCTTAGATAAGGGCGTTAGGTAAAGATAATGCTGAAAATAATTTTATGATGCACTAAATGGTGTGTTAAATAATTTGTTTACTTTCTTAAGAAGTAAAGGGGAAAATTAAAACATGTAATTTATGATATTCACTGTCAACATCTATTAAGAAAGGTCTCAATTAATTACCCGAAATTCATGTGGTGAAGTATTACAAAAACTTGTTATATATGCTTTCAATTCAGTGTCATTTTATTATTGGCATTAATTCAGACGCGGCATAGTTTTAAAAGAAACGCATAAAAGAGTCTAACTTCCGGTAATATAAATTTGCACTAATAAGCGGAATTATTGCTCCATTCCTATTTTATGTAACTTTGTTGATAATCCTCAGTGAAAGGAAATAGTTTTAGATATATAAAGGTAATGTACTGTAATTCCATTCCCTTGTATTTAGGTATAGAAATTAAATTTATAAAATAAACCTTTGTGAAAATACAAAAGGGTTCTACTTTGTACGAAGATTAACCGACACTTGTTCCGTGAAACACACGCCAGGTTTTCTCTCCCAAAACATGTTTTTTAATCCCCTTACTCTGTCTCAATTATATATAATAGGATTAACAGATTAGGTTGATCCTTTCATCTTTGTATCAAACATACTCTGCTAAAATACAAGGGTGTTAATTTTTACGGAACTATCACTTATATATTCGGTGCTGATACTCTATTATAACAAAAGACGCACAGATGTAATTCAAGATAATCCCTTCCATTTTGAAGGCTACCTATTGCAGCTCAATTACTGAAATTTATTACTTCGTTATTTTACTCATACGTATTTTATTAGTCATGTGTATATATGCGTATTCTCGTATTATTTTAAAAACAAATTTTACAAATCTAAAGCTGATTTAAATACAACAGATGAATGATTCCTAGGTCAAGACAGCGAATGAAAAGATTAAAAGTTTCAAAAATATTCTCCACATTTCTAAAAACTTATATATATTTCGTCGTAAAGTATTTTCTGTGGATGAAAGACAATTAGTTGAAAGAAAGCAATAAATATATAGAAAATATGTGATTTGTTTTAGTGTATTTAATTTCATACCATGTGTTGAGCATTCTTTTATTATAACACATATACTCATAAATTGGAACCTGTTTAGTCAGTATTTATTTTTAATAAACTGAGAAGAAAAACACAACTCTCTTAACCCTTTATCTACTGACGGTACTTATAAGTACCACTCACTTTAACATTTTACATAGAATAACCATTTTTACGAATACTCTGACGATACTTAGCAGGAATATTTTTTAAATAATCTCTTCCAAGATATATGGTAGCACGGGTTCTATGATGAGTATTGTAGCAGGGAGGGCGAATAGTCTTATAGCAGAAATTGCGTTTTCAACTGACGGCGTTTTCAGCGGATTGCGAAGATTAACCATTTTTTCGGAACAAAAATGACAATGGCAAAAAGGAAAGTGTTTTATCTTTTTTGTATATTAATGAAGACATTAGAAAACGATTTGACTATTTATTTTAAGTGAACAGTGTGTATAATTATATTACAGTAGAATATGTTTAATTAATTAATTAGCTCTAACGGATTAAAATTCCCAAAGTTGAGTATTTTGTTTATGTGTATAGCCCTTAATTTTCAATGTAGTGATCCAAAAAAATATTGCATGAAAAAACCGCAGTAAATCATAATGTGGTAGATAAAGGGTTAAACAAATGAAACCTTCTGTTTAAAGAGCGTTAACAATTCCATGCACCAATGCATAGACCATTTATAAAATATAAGTGCTAAATCTGACAAAAAGGTTAAAATAGAAATAACTAGGAAATTAAGAAAATTAAATGCTACTGAGAAATACTCTGCGAGTGTGTGATCAATGAAATTTTTCGTAGATGTTCAAATATGCTTTCTCACAATATTAATTATTATGGCTTATTACGTTCTTGACTTTAATAATATTTATTATGATCAGCGAAAAGAAATAACTATTAAGAAGCTTTATAGAATTAGTGATTAAATCAAGAAACATTATATAGGTTCAGTTAAAAATATTATTTGCTTATAATTTTGCATTTACACATTATTTAAGAAAGAATTATAGCAAAATTTTAAGATACAATTTAAAATAAAACAAACGAAAAAAGAGAGTTAAAATGATTGATTTTGAATTAAATCTAAATTTTAAAAGTTTTTCTACTGCGTATATATATATATATAAATATTAAAATTTTAAATTAAATTATCAACACACATTTTTATATTTTTAAAATTCAGAAATACTTCAGTCACAGAAGTACTGTGATGTCTCATGCGTCTTTTCGTTAACAAGTCTTTGGGCCAGAATTAATGGCAATTCTTTTCCAACCAAATCCAAGAAGTGAAGTGTGAATGAAAAGATGCATACCATTGCATGCCATTGCATACAAAGACAAAATTGATCGTTACTCCAAGCTGTAATAAGGTAGGATTGATTATTTAATATTAGAATTGGAAATTAGGCGGTTCGTTTATTGATAGTGCTCTGAATTAGATTAAGTCTTATTATGTGTTGCGTATTTTTACCATCATAGATTCTCTCATATTAATTATTATAATTTAATTTATCAAAGGTTTAAGTTGAATATCTTAATAAAGTCATATTAAGATAATGATTGATCCTAGTCCTTTCGCTAATCCTACACCTCTAGCTCACGCTGATACTTCGAGAGATGTTCTTCCAAGTGAAGGAACATCACAATACCTACCCTTAAAAAATATCTGCTCACATCTATGGATATACGTGTATGTTTACCTACCTTGAAATTACCATATATTAGAATCCAAGCTGCCATCGATTTTAAGTCGCAGCACTAATTTTCATTTCGGTGAAAATATTAAAAATAGCGTAAAATGGTTCCTCAATATCTAATGTTAACCAAATGAAAGCAATTTAAAATGGGAACTAATAAGAAGTAAATACTAAATGTATTTTACCATTATTTAAATCTTTTAAACACATGCAAAATCTGTAATTGCTCTAATTGTCAGAGTATATTCAATTTCCTCCAACCAACGAATTTTACGACCCTTGGTTCTAAGCCGCACCCAATTTTCAGTAGCATTTTTTTCGCTCCCTAAAAATTTCCTTTAGCTCGATGTTCGCTGCATACTAGTAAATATTTATACGCATGAAAAACATTAAGAATAAAACTTCTTAAATATATTTTAAATATGTCTATATTTTTTACATCCACCACTTAATAAATCTCACCATTCAAGAAAAAAGTAGGGCGTGTAATTTGTTTTCTTCCTATACTTTTTCAAAGTCTAAGAGCAACTGTTATATCTATCCGTAAACGTCATATTATACGTTATTTTGAAGAAAATCTTAAGTATTTTCTTATTAACACTAAATAGTTTTAAAAGTACTAGATGAAGTTATTTAGTAATATTAAATCATTTAATTAACGTGTTTTATTCTTTAAAATTAAAGTATTTAAATGTCTTATTACATCGTACTTCAGTTTCAGTACGCAGCATTTTTACAATTCATACTGTGCAACTAAGAAAGTTTGACATCTCTATTGACATATTTCTTCTGTAGCTGTGTATACACTCATGCATGTGTTTCTTAAACATTAATAATAATTCTTAAAATATAATAAAACGTAACAAGTGGTTCAGTTTATTTTATATGTTCACACGAAAACGGAAGTAAACCATTTATTTAATCTTTTCTACTGTGAGAAAGGAACTGTGTGTGTGAAATATATAACAAGCGCAGTCAACTTGGATTAGTTTCAGTTCAAACTGACTACTTTGTGTTCCTAACTTCTTCAGTACAAAACTAGAGCTCAAATGTTCCAACAGTAAGTTATTAAGAGTACTCAGCTTCATTATTAATTCAACTGTGAATTAATTAAGTACCAACATTGGAATAAATGTAAATAAAAATGAAACTGGCGAAATACAGATTTCAGGAATTTAATGATGACTGTGTGACAGAACTGCTTTTAGCTAATTAAAGTTACTTTGCATTTTGTACTTAGGTATAAAATATCTCACTTCGAAATTAAAAATTTTATCGTTGTACAGTCTTTCTTCTAATTATATAACATAGCTTTTAACTGGTTATCTGCAGAAACTATTCTTAGGAGAAAGAAATGAAAAATGTAAGATATTTAAAAGAAGGAATCTCACATTACTATTAGGGCGAAGAGAATTCTCTCTCTCTCGTCCTCGTTCTCTCTTTGAATAATTTTGAAGCATGGTTAGGTATCTAAGTTTGTTTTTTAAAAACGCTGTATATGCGTATAACTTCTGTGAGTATTTTATAAATGATTCTGAAATACAAACTATTTTCCAATTAAAGAACAGTGCTGAGAAATTCAGTGTAACTGAACTTTGGAAAATTTAGAATATTAAGAATTGTAAGAATATCAACAACCACTTTTAAAGTAGTAGAATGTTTTTAGGAGATATAAGTAGAATGTATTCTTAGGAGATACATGATGTTGTTACAACAGCTGTGTTGCACAACTCAATCCCCAGTAGAGTGGGGAGAGTTCAGGCGTGATCAGTTAGACAGGAGATAGAGGAAGGAAGATAGGGGTTGTTTAAGAGGAATTGTACAGCTGGGTTGCAGTGAGATTATGTTGAAAGTTGTTATTTGTTAAAGTGGATTTAATATAAATAGTTATATCAACTTCAGTATTTTTCTTTTATTCTTTGAATTTTAAGTATTTTATTAATTTATTTAAGTTATTTGTTCAGATGCATATAACAGAAAACTCCATTTGTATTATGTAGAACAGCAGATAAAAGAAATGCAAACACGTATTCAAAACATATTTAAGTCCCAAAACATACTGAAAACATATTTAAGTTTTATTTAAATGTCCCTTGAAAAATTTTAGTGTAGAATACGTACAGTTTATTAATATTTATTTTTACTTTTTAACAATTAACCCCTTAAGAGGTCAATTTTTTTGCCGAAATTGCACAAAAATAGCACATCATTTTGTTGCATAAAACAAAACAAAATGTGAAAATGTACACATTTTATTTTAATTTTCAACTTTAAAGATTTCATACTATTTTTTAATTTAGAATTGTGGAACACATAAAAATCCCTAAATATTTGTTTCGTATAAGTGCACTCTGCGTGCTGTGAAGAATGTGTTTACTATATCCTAAAAGAATTTCTCTCTAACTTACAAAAAGGAAAATTCATGTTTTTATTTCTTTTTCAAACAGTTGAAGATTTGGTGTGTGCATGCCGCCTATATATATATATATATATATATATATATATATATATATATGTATGTATATATGTATATATATGTATATATGTATGTATGTATATATGTATATATATGTATATATATATATATATAAATATATATATGTGTGTGTGTGTGTGTGTGTGTGCGTGCGTGCGTGCGTGTGTGTGTGTGTGTGTGTGTGTGTGTGTGTGTGTGTGTGTGTGTGTGTGTGTGTGTGTGTGTGTGTGTGTGTGTGTGTGTGTGTGTGTGTGCGCGCGCGCACACAATTTGAAGCATGATGCAATACTAAGACCTGCATTGCAATTGGGCCAGAGATAATGTTGACTTTTTTGGATTTTCTTATCATTTTCATTTCTTCTCCAGAAACTATCTGCGCATTTCCTAGCGAATCTATGTCATTTATCGAATATTTTTAAGAATCTTAGTTTCTGTCTTTAATGAAATATTCCAGACATCACCACAAAGAAATTCTTGGGTGAGAAGTATTTCAGTACCATGGATAAACTGCGTCTCTTAAAAACATTAGCACTAATAGTCTCACTATAAGATTTACAAATATGTAAAAATCAAAGATATAGAAAGAAGGAAACATTAGTGCCCGTACAGCATATACGGGAAAACTGGTTGTGACCAGCTTTCGTTAGCCCGTACGATGTACGGGCAAACCAGTTAAGGGGCTAACGTCTTGTACGTTATATATTATAATAGAATCAGACGTACAGAAAATCTAATGCAGAGTGAATTCGTTATGCAATACACCAAAGTTATGGAAAGAAAACGTATCGAGAGAACAATTACGCTTAGTCAAAAAATTAGAGTTAAGTATTTGGTGAATATTGAATGAGTATGAATTTATTTATATATTGAATATATACAAAATAGGCAATGACTTAAATGGAGAATTTAAATGGAGAATTATGACACATATTTATTTAAATTTGTCTCTTAATGATCAGTATTGCCAAAAGATCAGTTAAATTTCATGTATTTCTATTAAAATAGATAAATATTTGAAAGTATAGAAATATTTATAATATTTACAAATACTTAAAAATAATAGGAAAATGATTATTTTTTTCATTTAAAAAAAGGTAGAAACAGTATATAATTAAAGCAATTTGTGATGAAAGAAATATGCTTTCCTGATAATATATATATATATATATATAACGATTTTGCAAGTTCTTTTCTTGTAGTGAAATGAAATTTTTCATCCTACAATTACTCAGTTTTTCTATAAAGAAAATTCTTGGAAGTATATATTTTTTTATAAACTTTATACTCTACTGTAAAATGTCACGACGTACTATAAACTATGAAGTATTTACCCTGAGATATCATACTACAATTTACCTCTCAATGTTTTAATGGAGGATTAAAGGGGAAAGAGTTAGGAAAATCTAAAAAACGTTTCATACATATTCTCAATTACGTCAATAGCCCGATAAGGCTCTTTAAATTAAGAGGAAAGTATCACTTTCACTAAGACAAGTGTTATAATATCCGTATACAAATTACTGACTCTGAATTATTATTGAATTAAAATCTATTCACTACTTCACATTTCCGACTATGTGCAATGAGGTCTATAACCTAAAGAAAACTAAATATGTATATCAAACTGTAAATGTACATCGCGTTGTTGCTCTGAATTCCATGTCATTTCCTGCAGTTTATATTGGGCCTTTTCAATTTCTCAAATTTGGCAGCGGATATTAATTGCATGATTTAATTTAAAATGCACCTCGCCTGTTCATAAAATGATCTGCAGCCGTACGCGTCATCCCTTTTCAATCGGGAATTCAATTCGAATGCAAATATCTGTTGAGTAAATGGGTCAACAGGGGGAATGGTTCATGACAGCTGCATATGACGTATTGGTAAAAGAGCAGGGCTTTCTGCATTATAGTTGAGCGTGGTTGCAGGTAAATCGAAATGGGGAGCATCGTGACCCAGCAAATCATTTTAATACAAATCAATTTTCTCTGAGTTTTTCGTTTGTTTTGATGAGTGTTTTAAAAAATAATTATTATTTCTGCTGTTATTTCTTACAAGCTTTGTCATATTTAATTATGCCATGGAAAAATTGATGTCAAAATACTGTTGAATTGTGGGAGGAAACGATAAGTTAAAATTATCGTATGTTATTTTGGGGCATTATTGTAAAAAAAAAATTGTGTGTGTGTAAAAATGATCCGTCACTCGTTATTTAAAATCTCAATACTTCATGTAAAATTGTGTTTACATTTTAGTAATCTACTACTAAATGTTACGCTATAAAAAATATAAACGTATCATTAAAAATTATTTATTGGCTTTCCCTTTTTTAAACGTAAAACGTATTTAGTTGCACTTTTTAAAAGGAAATGAAGTTAACTGCTATAATATTTTATTGCATATTCAATGCAGAAATTATTGCTTAAATGAAATTTTGTGATTAAATTAAAAAATTAAAATTAAAACTACTGTATATATAAATAACTGCTCAGCATAAATGGTTTTTACAGGAAAAGTGTTTTTCCTCATAGAATTTTTTTCTAAAATAACTGCTTATTTAAAATTTAATATGTATATATCTAAGTGATATAAATGTCAATGGACCGGTTTAAATTGTATCCACTCATAAAGCTCAGTAGTTTTCATGTCAATCCACAAATTTATTCTAAAACGATTTATAATTCAGAAAACTCGTTAAAACTTTTTTTAGAAAAAAATCTTGACAGGCTTAAAAAATTATTTCTGGATTGTTGTAATGTAACTAAAGAGATTATTTCTTTCCGGTTAAAAATATTTATTCCAATTTTATAAATTCAAATGTTTATAAAGGTCGCTTAACCATTAACTGAAGAACATGCGCTGCTACAAAAAATAAATTTCTAATACACTAATGTAGCTTATAAGAATTCAATTTAAATCATTCAAATTCTAACTTCTGTGTCTTATAAAATCTAATTCTCCATTAGAAAATAATTATTACTCTATCAAAGTTAAAAGATTTTAACTTAAACCGAATTGTGTATTTAAAATCATTTTTGTGCACATCAAATATATACAGAGAGAATGTTTCTGCATTACTTTTTTCATTGGAAAAAATGAAGGTTTTTTTCCCGTTATTTACTGCTAAAAGTGAGCTTCAAAAACATTAATAACGTTAAATCGCTTCAAACTTTGTAAATTTCAGTACATATGTTAATAGACATATGTTAATAGTACATATATTATATATATATATATATATATATATATATATATATATATATATATATATATATATATATAATATGATTGAATTAGTCTTTTAAAACTTTCTCTTTTCTTTTTTAAAGGGCTTACCTGAAACAATGACGAAAACGGCTATTTTAAAGATTTAAGATTTTTGTTTATTCTATATCAAAACTCATACATTTATTTGCCTAATGCATTATTTATATCTTTGCTTTTTTTCAAAGTTATTTCGTTACTTCAAACTTTTTAAGAGATTTTTTAAAAAATACTGTATATACGAGCATTTTTCATTTAAAAATTGGCAGAAAATTCAACGAAACATTTAAAAATAACTTTTTTTCTTCGAATTCTGCTTTCTCCTACTATTTTGTTATTTTATTTGAAAACTACAAAAAGTCTGTTTTTGAAAGTAAATAAAAAAAACTTTCTTTTTTATCATTTAAAAGTTTAATTATCTTTCTACAAATTTTACAGCACTTTTGTAACTTTAACTGTAGACAAACGTGTTTGAAAAAATTTCAAATATGTAGTTGTGTTGTTAATGAACTTCAAACTCGAAGAAAACACGTGTCTAACAGAGTTTTATTAATAATTTCTAGATATTTGTTTCCTTCGCAAATCGAGAATTAAATATGGAGAGATTAATAATTAATATATTATTCTATAGTAATGAGAGAGAGAGAGAGAGAGAGATTTTTTGCTCCTAATTTTCTACTAGAGTAATCCAGAAACACCTCAGTGTTGATTATTCTAATATTGCTTTTGAATAAGAATGGTGAAAAGCAGGAGTGTTTGAAAATCAGAAAACAAAAATTATACAATAAGGATTCAAATTACTAGATAACACAATAAAGATTCAAATTACTTGATAACAATAAAGATTCAAATTACTTGATAATAATAAAGATTCAGATTACTTGATAACAATAAAGATTCAAATTACTTGATAATAATAAAGATTCAGATTACTTGATTACAGTAAGAATTCAAATTACTTGATTACTCAAAAACCTATTAATACAATCTGACAATCATCACATTGGATAAATCATGGATATTGGATATATTGCAAAACGCCTTAGGTAAAATAAACTGTAATCAATAAGGAAAGATGTATCATAGCACTACTACACTTTTTGAAAAAAATATATTGCAATATAAGTATACTTTAGGTAATTGGCAACAGTAAAAAACGTACAAGAAATCATTGAAGGCTCATATTTCACATATTGTGGGGTTATCTCTCACAAAATTAATGAGTTATTCGAGGAGCTTCGGCTACAATGGATTTTACTAGATATGAACTCATAAAAAATTAATAAAAATATTATCATCCAGTTTCTTAGCTTTTAGATGATGCCAAAATTTTGGGAAATCTTCTGAGAGTATTTTGCTTCCACCGATCCTACTAAATGTATTTTAAAAAAAGCCCTTACGTTTGCTCATTTATAATGTAGTATCTCTCAAAAGAGAAAAATAACCCGAAGTGAATGCAGATATTTTGGCTTACATTTCCTGCTCGCTTTCTCCTTTATTCCGATACGACATACTTTTCTATAGATTAATCTAAAATAGTTTGGTATCTTAATCAAAGCAAAACTGAATTCTGAATTTTATTTATTGAAGGTTGGTACGCGCTTAAGAAAAAGTGATATCAAACGACGATTTATTTTTTTAAAAAAATTTACCGATCAATTCAGCAGACACAGCAAAATATCAAATGTATATTTTTTCATTTCACCTAACAAAAGGATATTCTTGCATATTTGGTTTTTTTCAATAGGTTTCTATTGATTGCCTGCATCGCTTTATTTTTAGTTATTATTATATTATTAGAAATATCTTTATAAACTTGAACTTAATGAAGGGATAAATAATATATAACAATAGAATAATGAAAGAGGTTATATTTATGTACATATTAAATCTCGTGATTTCATATACAGTGTGTTGCCGAATTCGACCAACAAATTCAGAGGGGTGACAGTAGGTAGCATGGGAACGATAAATCAACATAGACCAGGGGCTCGCAAACCATGTTTAGAAGGTGAGAATCGTGGTTATAGTAGCCTTCGAGAAGACGATGAGCTAGCTGAGGCGAATGACCAAACGAATGTTGGGGATTTGGACCTCAATCCCTTGAATTTCTTCTTCTGGAGCCAACTTAAAATGCTGGTGCTCAAATAGTAATTTCAAAAATTAAATGTATAATGTATTAGTCTGCTGTCAATGCCATCTACAAAAGTATAAAATTGTACATAAAATCCGATACAAATACCGTTTGAGACAAAGCGGATATTTTTAAAAAAGCGGTTTTTGTATGACTTCAACATAAAAATCATAAAAATCTTTATTTTACTTAAATTTAATGTAAAATACGTGTGAAAATTGTATACGTATTAACCAATAGATAAAAAGATTTTTAAAAAATTCCATATAATCAATCTATTTATCAGATATTACTATTCAGACTCTCTGTTTTAAAGTATTATTCAAGTTGTGTAAATATAAATATTTATAATACCTATATTGGTAAGCAAACTCATGTACATGAAATTGATGCTAACTTCATCAATTACGTCAGCTAACCAAATTGAAACTGTACAGACGTGTTTCAATTTTAATTTTATTCCTATGCCTCCAGACTGCAATTTAGTATTTGAAATAATTTACACTTTCGAGATTTCAATCACTCAATTACAGTTGTGTAGATAAAACTGGCGCAAATTCGATCCGACATTACTTTTCTAGTCCACCCAATGGTGTGATGTAAAATTTGGGTGGTAAAAGTTGAATTTTAAATCGATTGATTGCTTATTCATGTCAAATTTTGTAGTTGTACAAGGGCTATTGCAGACGGACCTGCTCAATCAAATTTGAACGAAATATTTCCAAAATTTTAATTTTAAAAAATTCCATCTGCCGTGCAGCATCCATTAAGGAGGAAAGGAACAGCCTAGAATTAATAGGGTTATTTCCAACTGACCTCGCTATTTTGAAACTCGTCAAATGATGATAATCCCGCTTGAATTGACACCTCATTCTTCAAACTTCCACGTCACACCTATCTGAGGACTTCCAGCGCACATCAACTCCTCTACACAACAATTCTGATGTGGAAACAGGTATAACTCGATCGAAATAAAGCCAGCTAATGATAGAACCATTGAATTCATGACATAAACAATTGGCAATAACGGCATTAAAGTTCAAGTTGTAACAACGGACTAGCAGTTGTTGGTGTTTGGGGGTTCGAGCAAAGATCAGCCATAGCAAATTTTAAATTCAATTTTTTTTTTATCATTTTTTTCCTAATCAACACAACTAAAGGTAGAAAATGCACATAGTAAATTATTAGAAGAGCAGTTACATGGCTTAAGGCTACTTAACATATTAGGTCGGGGGAAAAGAAATCCATTATTTTTTCGGTAGATGGCTGTAGTGTCGATATCTCATGAAGTATCGATCCAACTATTTCAAATGTGTGCTCGTTGTCAAGGTGAAACTTCACACTAAAATAATTATTTTATTGTTTTTTATTTGGTACATCCAGTTGTGAGTTACAAGGTGTTAAAAATGGAAGTCTACAAAGAGAAAATTCGGTACATTTTACAGTTTTTCTTTGATAAAGGCGAAAATGCAAACCAGGTGGCTGAAATTGTAAATGGTGTTTATGGTATCGAGACTGTAACAGCTCATTGCGTGCAATTTTGGTTTCATCGATTCCATTCAGGCATTTTTGATGTTAAAGATGCACCTCGCACAGGCAGGCCCGTCGTCGAAAATGTCGATAAAATCACAGAAATAATCGAAGTTGACCGGCATGTTAGTAGTCGTAGCATCACCCAGGAAATAAGAATCGACCATAAAACAGTTTTAAGCTATTTGAGCAAAGTTAGATTCAAAAAGAAGTTTGATGTTTGAGTGCCACACCAATTAACACCAAAAAGCATGATGGATCGAATTTCCATCTACAAAGCCTGGCCAAACGGAATGAAATCGACCCATTTCCTAAACGGATGGTGACTGGGGATGAGAAATGGGTTACATACGACAATACTGTGCGAAAACTATCATGTTCAAAGCGTGGTGAAGCAGCTCAAACGGTGGCGAAACCAGTACTAACATCCAAGAAGGTTCTACTGTGTATTTGGTCGGACTGGAAAAGAATAATTTATTATGAATTGCTTCTGTAAGGCCAAACACTAAATTCAGATACTTACTCTCAACTACTGGACCATTTGAAGCTAGTGACTGACCGAAAACGGCCAGAATCGGCCAACACAAGAGGTGTTGTGTTCCATCAGGACGCCACTCCACGCCACATATGTCTGTAGTGACATGCTAGAAATTCTGGGAGCTTGTTTGGAAAGTCTTAATGCATCCACTATATAGTCCGGACATAGCACGAAACGATTATCACCTTTTTCTTGCATTTCAAAACTCCCTGGGTGATAAGAAATTGGGATCAAGAAAAGATTGTGAAAATCGATTACTAGAATTTTTCGCCAATAAAGGCCAAGACATCTATGAGAGTGGTAATATGAAGTTACCTTTAAATGGCAACAAATTATACAACAAAACGTTACAATTTGACTCAAATCGGACAATCCGAAACATGTTAAATAAAGTTTTGAATTTCATGCAAAAATAATGGATTTCTTTTTCCCCAACCTAATATAAGTACAATTTACTCCACTTACTCTTGGTGGACTCTGGACTTCTACATTAGAATTCACCGTAAATCTTTTACTTATTGTACGACCTCTGGTCGAAAGTCTTAAGCACAATTTTACCACTTTTATTCTCCAATTATCCACAATTGACCATCCAGTGATTATCCGTCGACTAACATAGTGTACCTAAATGTTAACGGTGAAGAAAAACAACTCATTTGAATAAATCAAGTCATCTTCTTGGAGAGAAAGTTTCCAATAGAAGATACAGTTAAAAAGAATAATTTTACACGAATAGGATTAGCAGAAGGCTCGCGGATAAACCCGTTACAAAATTGAGTTATGCCTTTGAAAAATAGGTCAAGCTGTTGTGCACATTAAAGATACTCATTGCCAGTGTATGTTTGCGAGTAGAAAGTATAGAATTCATTAACCCAGAATTGCTCAAACTGTGGGGCGCGACCCCCTAGGGGGTGCGTGATAACCCTACAAGTGGGGTGTGAGTATATTGAAAATTGAAAAACAAAGGATTTGCAAAATTACAAATTTACTGAAAAGAAGCAAAACAAAATATACATTTGGACATAATAAAAATAGAATAAACATTTACACTGATGTAAAATATCCTTATAAATGTATCAGTACCACACAATGTATTTGAGAAATAATCTCACAATACTAAGTGGAGAACAAGTTTAATAATTACTAGGGATTCACGTAGACTTGCCATAACAAAATTTAATACTTATCTAGATAATTTGTACGGTTTATGAATAAAATCGTATTGTAGGCTTTAACGTCATAGAGCATTACATTTTTATTATGTGAAGGAGGAGCGTGATGAAAATTAAGATTGAAAATTGGGTCGCAAACATTTAAAGTTTGAGAAGTACAGCATTAACCATCTTTCATAAAAATCAAGCATCATGTAAGCATCATCAAGCAAGCATGTGATGCAGTACTTCTAAAACTTCAAATATTAAATATCTTCTAAAACTTTAAATATATCAATCATATTTTCCATCGCCCTCCATACAATAATAATATATTGAAAGCAATAATAATATACTTTGAAGATAAAGCCACGATATGACCTTAATTATATATATATATATATATAAACCGTATAAATTATCAAATCTTATTATTATACTTTTAAGTAATAGGATAAGAGGATTATGTTACTTTTCATAGTTCAGAATGGACTTTTTTTTCAGTAAATTAATAATTTTTCTAAATAATCTTTCATTTCCGACATTTCAATATGCTCGCCCCCCCCTACGAAGGATTTTCACGACATACAAAGAGGGCACGCCCCACAGTTTGAGAAACGCTGATGTAATGATTACCTGCTTGACGTAAATATTTTTCTAGATCAGGTTTCTTTCCGTAAAAGTTAGGTACTTATTACTTTCTCTGAAGAAGTAAAGAGAAACGGAAAATTTTTAGTTGAGTTGCTGAAACACCATGGGAATTTTGGAATAGATTTTTTTCTACCATTTTATATCATGTATTTTGTAATGAGACATTTTGCAGTTTTATTTGTTTTTTTAAAACAATTATATTAGCGAACAATGCTTGGCCTGTTATTGATTCCGAGTGCTTAGATCACAGTTTTCTCCTTTTCCTAATAAAATTCTCCTGAAATCTTCAAAGCAAATAGAGCAATAGTGTCTAAGGAATTTTTATCCTTCGGTAACCAGGGTAAGAATATGGAACTGATCAAGAAAAGAATGTAACTGAAAAACTGTTGTTCTTGGATGATGAAGAGAAGCATTATAGAGAACAACTTTATTGATTTTTTCCCGATGTCCTTAGGAAAGGAATGTGAGCTTAATTCCTTTGTCTATCATTTATTTATTTTTAAAAAAGGTCTAGTTATATTTAAAAGCTTGTGAATGTGTGTATTTTTAACCTTTTATTTATTATATATAGCATACACAAGTACAAAGAATGGTATTCTTGATTATACTCATAATTGTTTAAGAAAAAGTAAATGAATAGCTCTTATACTCAGATTTAGATTTTTCCTCTTGCATTTAAAAGAAAATTGCATTTTCAATCCTATACATTATAGAAAAACCCTCAAATCAAAATTTCAAATGCAAAACTTTAATATGGAGAGACAAAAATATTCATAAGAACGTTTATTTAGTTAAAAATAATCTAAATCAGAAACTCCCGTTGATTATTTAAATTATAATTAAATCTCTTGTTTCGTTTGTTTCATTTCCTGTAAGAAATTTATTGGTTACAATAATAGTAAATGATTCAAAACGTGAGAAAAAATTAATAAAAACTTGTTTTAAAATGTTCTTCAGGCTTCCGATTTAAAAAAAATGGACCTATTCTGTATCAATAGCTTTGAATTTATATTTTTTTAAGCAGATTGAACACATTTGAAACATTTTCTTCCGATGCTACAATTATTTTTTCTGAACTGCATTTTTTTAAACACATTGAAAGATTATCATATATCAGTTAAGGTGTCTCAGGGGTGTTAATTTTATCTCGAGAGCCGAAAATATAAACAATTTTCAAATAGGTACAAATCTTTGAAGTTAAAATTAAATAATTCGATTCTTTTACACATTTTTATAAAGGAAGAAGGTTTTAAAAAAGTGTAAAATGTTTAAAATATATATAATCATAATTTTAAAAATTGTAAGCATTTTAAAATATTTAAGGTACATCAAATAAGTTTTACGTTGCGCACACACACAATATTTTTTTGAAAAAAATATCTCTAATTACTAACAATAAGCTCATTTATTCAGAGTTAACTATATCCTTATTACATTGTAGTATTTGTATATAGATATAAAAATTAATAAAATTGATTAAAAAATTAAAGTTTACGTGCTTAATTTTTTTTAAATCTCAATTTTTTTTCAAATTTTTGAAATAAAAAAGATATATGATACCAAAATTAGATAGGGCTTAAATAACAGGATACATTTTATACTTCTGTAAAGTGAAGGCTACTATTTTAGAAAATATCATGCACAAAGCGAAACTTACTTGGGATGTTGGAAAGCTGAAATCTGATTTTTTTGACAATTTGTGATTTTTACATTTTCAAAAATTGTATAGATCTTAACCCTTCTAAAAATATCTTACTTTAACCTCTAGAGTAATTAGAAACCCTTAAAACCTATTTTTAAATATTAGTTGAAACTGGACCCTGCCCAATTGAATGGAAAAAAATGTAAATAAAGTACTTCCTTTTTGCTTAGAAGTTGAACGTCTGATATAAACCTTAACATGTATCTTTTATTGTAAACCGAGCCTTTTATTTTTTTTATTTCCTAGTAGATTAGGAGTCTCACTGAAAACATTAAAATCAATTAATCTCAAAACGTAAATTTTGATGTTCGATGTATCTTTTCTGAGAAACTACTGTTCACGGGTATGTAAATAATTTTGATGATATATTTATAATGATAGCTAATATATACTAAAATGAGCATTTTGTAAAAAACTAAAACATTTATTTTTTACAAATTTTTAATGTAAAAAATGGGTCAAATTTCGCAAAATGTTTGGTAAAATATTTCCTAAATTATTAAAAAATTCGAAATTAGCTAAAAGCTCATTTCAGTATAATGAGAAAGGTGTACTTTAACTGAATGAAAAATTTCAAGCATGTACATATAACAGATTTTGAGAAAAGGTACATTGAAAACAACCAATTTAACATTGTAGGTATAGAGAGAGAGAGAGAGAGGTTTTCAATATATTTTTTCCTCTTAATATTTCTTACAGAAATATTTCTTATATCCATATGATTATAATTCTAAAAATTATGACTATATTTTAAATATTTTACATTTTTTTGAAACCTCATTCTTTTATAAATAGCGTGTAAAAGACTGGAATTATTTAATTTTAATTTCAAAGTATTATATCTAATAGAAAATTGTTTATATTTTCAGCTCACAAGACCAAATTAAAACCCCCCGATATCTAAGCCAAGTGCATATTATTTGAATGCACTTAGATAGCATAATAATTTGTCTTTTCTAAATTCATACTTAAATTATTTTTCTTTCGTTCTTAAAAGAAAAAAAGTATAACTTTCTCTACAGTTCTAAGTCTCTTTATTGAAATTTCGCAGTTAGAAATTCTATGCATAGTAAAAGCAGGTGGTGAGTAACATTGGGTTAATTCAACCGAAATGAAATGCCTCTTTCCAGTCTACATAATCCAAACCGAATCCCGAAGCACAAAGCGAAGATTGTGTTCTTCCACGTGAGAGCTTTATTCCACGCTACTCTCTAGAACGCATCAATTCCACCAGAACATCGTGTGGAATAATGAGAATCGGCTACCCGTTAAATTTTACGGGACCTCCAAATCCTCACATGGTTTAGCATAAAGGTATGGAGAGTATATATTTAGAATTTCACCGTTTAGTGAGGTCTGAAATGTAAATTTCCTCGCCAATAATCATTTGTGTAAATCTAGTTTTGGCTTAGTTTCTAGCTTCGTGGCTTAGAAAATAACAAATTAACGAAATCTAATACGATTAAAAATCAGAACTTCGCTATCAGTAAAACATTCTTCGAAAATGAGAAGTAACATGGCTAATAGTCGAAAAGAAGACATGTGAATGCAATTAGTTACTTAAATTTATCTGGAAAAAAAACAGTAATTCTTGAACTATTAATATAAATTGTTTATCAAATAAGTATTTATATGTGATTTAATTGTCTATTTGAGAAAAAAACAAAAGAATATCATACAGAAAAAATTGAGTTTCATTGTAATTTACACTTTAAGCGGTCAATTTCTTTGCCCAAAATATTACAAGGAAATGACATATTTTATTGCATATAACCAAGCATAGTACTTAACAGAATGCAAAAATGGAAGAATTTTATTTTAGTTTTCAATTTTAGAGTTTTCACCATATTTTTTATTTTATAATTGGGGTTTGCTTTTTGCTTGTTTGCTTTTTACAAGCACACTGTATGTTATGAAGAATGCTTCATAGATCTTAAAAGAATTTCTCTCATACTTAAGAAAATTTCATATCCGTACTTCTTTTTCAAACGGTTAAGGATTTTGTGTGTCTGTACATATATATATGCCCGCACAATTTGAAACAGGGTGTAATACTAAGGCTTACATAACAAAAGAACATAGGTAATATCGACTTTTTTTTATTTTCTTACCATTTTCATTTCTTCTCCAGCAACAAATTACACATTGTCTTGCTAATCCCTGTTCCTTATCAAATATTTTCAAGAATCTAAATTCCTGCCTTCAATGAAAAATCTCCACCTTCACCACAAAGAAAATCATGGATGAGAAGTATTTCAGTACCGTGGACAAACTGCATCTGTTAAAAACACTAGCACTAATAATCACGCTATAAGAATTGAAAATATATGCAGATTTAAGATAGGAAGAAGAGAACATAGCAGCGTCCATACAGCGCATGGGCAAACTTGTTGTGTCCAGCTTTCGATAGCCCTTACGGTGTACTGGCAAATCAGATAAAGAGTTAAAGGCACTTTGTTATTGATTAAACCCCACAGAGCATAAATTTAATTTAATCTTAAATATCTTTCAAAGAAGAAATGACTTTTTTACTTTAGTTCATTTTCTCTGTAACTACATGTTTCAAGTTTGGTTAGTTAGAATATGAATTTTAAAATAATCAATTATATAAAAAATATAAAAATAAGCCACGAATATATTTCATGGCAGTAAAAAATAATATGAAGTTAACAATTTAGTTTCACTTTCTACAAACAGATATTGCTTAGCCCTTTGCAAATAAAATGATATTCCATAATGATATTCATTATTTGTATATTCAGATGTATGTTCACGATAATTACAGATATAAAAAGGACTTTAAATCTTACAATTGCTACCACAGAAATCACATTGTTACACATAAAAGCGCATTTTATTTTTGGGCCTGTATGCAAAACTTAGTTAATCAAACATGAAAGATGCTAAAACAGCATTCACTTTAACAAGGTTTATTTTATTTTCTTATACCTTATGAGGATCTACATGTACTTGCGAGGCGTTAATGAATAGCTACTTTTTTTTAACACGTGTTCACAACATCTTCCATTTAAAATACCAAAGTTTTATATCTGTAATTTTTAGTATTTACTTTTTTAACATCTAATTACAAGTTATAATTGAGTTCCTTATTCATATTTTAAGTATTGTTTTAAAATTACAGAAAGGAAATGTCTCTAAGAGTTGACTTGAGGTTTAGTTTAAATCGGAGCTCTGTTTTTAAAAATTATAACAAAAGAAGCTCTGCTTTTGTACTCACACGTTTGAATAATTATTTATTTTAAAGTAAAAAAAACAGATATAAAAAAACTGAAGAATTATTCATGAGTATTCAAACTTTAACAATAAGCAGTTAGGAATAACCAGACGTCTATCTTACAAGCGATGTAATTATAATTTAGGATAATTCTCAAGATTCCCTTTGTACTATATCCACTTGATTAAAAATTTAAGAACTACACTGAGAATTTATAAATGTAAAACAGAAAATTTAAAAAAATAAAAACTTATTTAAAAATTTTATAACTATTCATTTAAATTGTGGTTAATTTTTGCTCCAAAAATACAGAATTCTCAAAAAGGTTTTGAACATGTAATACTGAAAAAATAGATTCCTTATATATATTAACCCTTAACATCGCAATTTTTTAAATTTCTATGAAAAAATTATATTAGCTAGTTCTCAAGTAATAATAAAAGAGAAAAATATTTTTAAAAAGTTAAGCTGTTTTAAATTGAATTTCAGTCATTTTTTTTGTTTGGTGCAGAAGTGCAACATTGCGCATTAGTGCTGTAAATTACAAAACTTTTTTTTATATGAGGATTTTATTATTCATTATAAAATGTTTAAATTTCTTAACTGGCAATTTATTTCGTTAATAAACAATAAGAAGCATCAAATATAATGGATTCTTTTTATAGCAAAAACACAGTTCTTGAGTCATCAGCTATTTTTATAATTGTTGTGATTTCTGGAAAAATGTACTTCCATCTAGTGACAAAATTAGCATGTATCTCGTTTCAGTACTCCTTTTTTTTTCTCAGATAAGTGATTTGTAGGTAATTAAAAAAAATATTGAGTCTGTTAAATTAAAATAAATCCCATGTTGCAGAAATACAACAGTGCGAAGTTAAGGGTTAAAATTAGTGTTTTATCTATATATATATATATATATATATATATATATAACGCATTTGTTGTCTGTTTGTCTGTTCCCTTATAACTCAAGATCCAGACAACCAAATAACGTGAAATTTGGTACACGTGCACAAAATTACATGAGAAAGGTTCTTAAATAGGTTTGGCGTTCATAATTCTTTCCGAATTTTTTAAAATTTAATTCTTAATTTATTTTCCAGTGTTATGACGTCATATGATGTCACGTTTCTCACTAAGTGGACAATTTATACTTTACATGCAGTTTTTCAAGATTATTACATATTTTTACTGTAGCTATTTTAATCGGTTGGAATATTTATTCAATTTTTCTATTGTTTGATATTTAATTAGGATTATTTTTCGAATAAATCATTTTTTTAAGGATTTTTCTTTTAACAACTAAAATTTTGCTTTGTTGTTTTGGCAACATTTAGATATTATCGCGGGATGTTTATGTGTGTGATTTTGCTTACAAATTACAACTTACAATTTCAGTATTTTTTCGGAGAATTTATTTATTTCTTTAGAATGCGAAGGTTATAATTTTGACAAACTAAAACTTCTTATTCATAATGGTATTTCAGTTTTTATTACTGTGATTAGCATAAGTATAGTATTTCCGTTTTCGTTATCTGTTTTAGATAGTATGTAATTAATAATATTTTGCAATTTTATGTGTCTTTATTTTAACCTTTAAGGGTATACTATTGGCTTCAGTGCATAAAATTGCCTTGCAGAAAATCAAACTTAGGTAATTATACTGCCTAAGCAAAAGCAGTGTTGGTAGTAATTACATATCAAACTGGAATAGGCATCAGAAAATGAGCAAAACTGACAAACGGCTTAAATACCTGTTGAGGAAGCAGGTAGTCGTAAGATAAATTATTTTTGGTACTTATGTACTATCCTAACAATCTCCAACGTTCAAAATAACTTGCCAAGTTGGCAACCCCGATTTCGCATGTCATATATATGCTGAATTGTGAGTCATGTGCTTCGTTTCATATAATGTCGCCAATAGGTTGCGGTTATATGTGAGTACCTTATTTTTTCAAATTATGCTTTTGCATTGATAGAGTTAGGTCAGTTTTTTTATGTCAGTTAATGTTAGTATTGTACTTCATTTTTCAATTTATTTTTATGCTCGGGATATATATACTTTGGATAATTTTTTATTTAGTACTTACGTATTATTGTACAATCGCCAACGTTCAAGACAACTCACCACTTTGGCAGTCCCAACTTTGTATGCGTTGAATTGACAATCATGTGCTTCCTTTTGTATAGTGTCACCAATAGGTTGCGATAATACATAAGTACCTTTAATTCTGTACATTACTATAACATTAGACTGGCCACAACACCAATTTGGCGTGATTTCAAAATCATGCCAAAAATGAGTAGCCTACCAATGTGAAATTAATATTATGAGTATTATCTTAGCCTGTTTTATCTTTCCCTCCACTAATCCTTAATTAATTCATTATATAATTTTTGTTTTTTTTTTATATTTTAGTACTTACATTTATTTTTGGCGATTATGTACTACAAATATTTTTTTTTTTTACATTGCGATGTCTTTGGCAAAATTAATCAGTGGTATTTTCCTTAAATATGTTTTTGACAATTTTTAAAGTTTTGTTTGATGTCTGTCTGAAAGGCAAATAGCAAAATAAATATTTTACAGTATATATATTGTGTTTGTACGAAAATGTTTATACTGATTTAATCAAAATATTGAGCCTTCTTTTTTATTTGATATATTTTTAAGATTTAATTTTATGTTATAACTAGCTATACCTAGCTAAATGTTGCTGTGGTTCAGTCAGCTTTAAAAGACTGGTACACCATAAAATATGCCATGAAGCTTACAAAAGTAATAATACACAAGAATTCAAACAAATCTATATCTATATCCATATCTATATCTATATATACATATAAGACACATTTGTTGTCTGTCTGTTTCCTTATAACTCAAGATCCAGACAACCAAATAACGTAAAATTTGGTACACATTCACAAAATTTCATGGGGAAGGTTCTTAAGCAGGTTTCGTTCCCTCCCAACCTCACTCTGGCCTCCTCCAGCCAAAAAGAGTGCTCCATGTGCATGTTCTGAGCCATGGGTTCATTTTAGAGAAAACTTTACTAAACAAAAGCGGTAAGTAATTTGCAATACTGCTTTGTTATATTTACTTTACTGCAAGCAAATACTGCAACAAATATCACATTACTTACTACATTCCATTCCATTCCTTTATTCATAGGAATGCATTGTCATTTTTTGCTACAGTCATGCCTATGAGAAAAAGGGGGAGAGTATAGACTTGCAGACACCATGCTTTTCTCATGGGCAGTTGTATGTGGCCTGCTCTGAATTATAGTTACATCACATTTGTTTACAATTTTAAAATTCATTTTTCTTGCGTTATATTTATCGAATTCTCATAAATAATACATCCATGGATGCAGTGAAATGCTCTTTATTTTTTACAAATAAAATAAAAAATGCAAAACGTGAAGCATTTTAACGTCCCAATTACTTTAGGGAAAACTGTATACGATACACAAAGTTCAACAAATGTTACTGATAAAAATAACTGAATTCTTCACTCGCACTAACCAGCATCGAAGTCTTCACAGCATTATGCCTGTAGTTCGACCGAACATAATTTTCAATAAAGTGGAAGTCATAAATGCGAACCCTTTGTTCCATACGTATAATCCGAAAAAGTTGAAGAAACGATTGTGTTTTCTATTTAAAATATAGTCTCAGAAAAATAATAATAAAATTTATAATACGCAAATTTCGTTTTAAATAATTGCTACAGTTTGTACTCTACAGTAGTGTGCATGCATATGCATAGCCTGCATAAGCATATATTCATGAATATTTTTTAAACATCTCGGTGATGAAAACGGAAAAACAATTAAATTTTCTATCATTGCACTAATACACATTACATTTAATTGAAGACTATACAAATTTTCTGGAGCATGACTCCAATTTGCATATTTGAACTGTTTTTTTCATTTTGTAGAAGGAATGCTACACTTTTCATAGCGGATTCCATTAGATCAGAACATGCCTAAATGGAAAAACTTGGTTTTGTTATTGCACTTGAAATCATTTTCTGCCTTTTGTTTGTGGCGACCACAGTATCACTTCTGAAATTTAAAGCTACAAATGATAAGTACAAACAAATCCCCAAAAATACCTTCATTTAGTCAATTATGATTAAATTATTTTGTTACGATTTTGAAACGCGCTGTAGAATAAATTAACAGTCGTTGAGAAGACTGGACAATACACATAACTCTAACGGAATCTGATATCCGATCAGCAGAGCTTGAATGACTTTATAAAATTGTATCTTTGTATGACTTTATAAAATTGTATCTCTTTATTTAATTTCTCTTTCAAGTTAAATACTTTATTTAAACTTGAAAGAGAAATTATTGTTCCGCAGGAAAAATATACTTGCATGTGAGAAATGTAATAACAATTCATTTCAAAGCTTTTCTAAAGCTACCCAAAACAACCCTTTAAGATGTCTTTGCTGCAACCCTGATATGCCCCGCCCAAGCTAGGGTTGCAGCAAAGCGATACAAAGTTGCGAGGAAGAAAATATTTCGTGAGAATCTGACTTAATTCACTAAGCAATTTGATGGCAGACAGAAGAAATTTGTTATCTGCGTACATGTAGATTTGTGGAGTTAGCTTTCGATCAGAAAAGGACATCAGTTCAACCTATGTCTGGCTGTAGCCCAGTGTTTCTCAAAGTGTGGGGCGCGCCCCCCTGGGGGGCGCGATAACCCTACAAGGGGGCGCGAGCATATCGAAAATTTACAGATTTTTTTTAAAAAAATAACTGAAAAGAAGTGAAACAAAATACTTTTTTCCATAATAAAAAAATACACAACAACACTGATATAATTTATGTTTATCATCAAGCGTTTTTCTTTTTTTACATAAAATATTACTCGTTAAAAGAAAAAACGAAACCCAGACCCTGAGAAAAATTCTAAGAAGATAAACATTTCACATCACTGCAATTATTTGAATACTGTACATTAGTTGTAGAAAGAAAAGGAAAACATGATTGACTTTTCAGATAGGCAGCATAATACATTTGCTGATCATTTGATTGACCTTCAAATTTACTGGTATGGTTAGTTCTACATTAGTTCCATCCCATCTTTTATGTGTTTGTTTTTCGCATAGGAAATTGTAAATAATAAAGAATTTTATGATATTTGGAAAATAATTGATTGATTTTTGAAGGATTATTTGGCTAAGATTTATATTTTTATGAGTATTCTCACAAACATATAAAGAATAGTGAAAAACGTCATAATCCTTTTTAGATCATCCGTATTTTTTTCTGAATACACTTTTAACCAGGGAGCGGCGGTGTGGGACATCTGTTATCTCTATTGAAGGAAGTTGAAAGAATGCATATTATTCATGATTGAGAAACGCGATTAACATGAAACAAAAAGAAAATTTTTTTCAAATGTTTCCTAAAGAACTCCATCAACTTAAAAATGAAGCCATAAGTGTACCACAATGCTCAGTTCACCTTGTCAAAAAGACGCAAGAAAGAAAAAGTTCAACTTGCTATTTGTGGATCACCAAAGGTGTCACGCGAGTTCGAGTTCAGTACCACTAAAGACCCGGCGTGCATGGGGGAAGTGCACGTTAAATTTGTCGAGAGCTCAAACGTCCTCTTGTGGAGTGGCGTGGTAGTTAAAAGAGGCCAGCTCAAGCATCGTCCTCGTCACTTAATCATGGTTCAAAATTATATATACGAGGTCCGTCTCCAAAAGCCCTCGTGTAGCTGAACAGTGCGACGTTAATATTCACTCACTCGATCATGAATGTTCATTAAAACTACAATTACTTGAACAAAGTATGACAGCTTTGCCAGCAAATAACATTTCTGTAATATTAGTGAAAAGTATCTCTCATTTGCGTCCTTTATTAAGGTCTTGCACTTTTGAATAATTTTAGTTCAGTTTTATTGAATTTTTCTCAAATCATCAAAGAAAAATTGAACATTCCTTGAAAGGCGGTAAGTATACTTTCTCTTAATTGAATTATTCACTGTAATCCGATTTGTATCGTGTAGAGTAAAAATAATTATAAACAAATGATTGGGGTGACTGAGTTCCCCCGCATTACTATTAGCGTTAGTATCGAGTGCGCGCTTGCTCCCAGGTTAAAACATTTTGATGTCTTCTGGCTTTAAATATTAAAAAGTAACACAATTATTCTTCATTGGAATTTTATATTCTTTTTCATTATTTAACATTAATTCTAAATGCTAATTCTGTGAGGTTTAAAATTACTGTTCTTTTAAACAGTTATTTACAAGTATAGCATTTATCTAAAAAAATCATTTTACATTTTTGTATACAATGTCATGCACGCAGTTTTACTCTCCTTACAGTCCAGCTATTATATCAAGAATAATGTTATATTTTTTTAAAAAATGAACTCGTGTGAAGAGCCGGTGTTTCTCAGCCAGTATACGCTAATGTATTAGTACTGAAGAAGGTATTTTATAAATAATTTCTTAATACTAAATTAAGAACAAGTTTAATAATTATTAGTGACTTCCATGAGCTTGTCTTGTAGAGTTAAGTTTTTCAAAGGAAGGTTTAATATCAGATATTGACACTCTGAGTTATTTTTCTATATTTAGCTGAGATCCATATTTTGTCTTCAAAGCACCACCGCAGAAAATCCGGTTTAACATAGGTAGGATTTTCAAAATGGTAATAGTATACGAAGTGCTTTTGTTTTCAGTGCAGAAAATTCACCATCCATCTCTACCCAAAATTCAAAAAGCGATTTATTTCAAAATTGCTTTTTAATTTTTCACTGAATGTGAAATTATGAGAATTTCTTCTTCTGAAGTTTAGAGCCCTTCTGGAGTATCTTGAAATAGACCCCTAATCCACTCGTAACTTGCTACCAAGTTGTCCTCATCAAGAAAATACTTTTTAAAATTCTTTGCCAACATGGCTAAATGTTTTTACATGGTTTTAAAAACAATTTTCACATGTTGTTCTTCAGATTTGTAAGTTTTAACACATAACGTGCTGGGGCTTTTCCCCCCATCATTTACTTCAGTAGTGGTAAATCCAAAATTTAAGTATTTTTGAGAATATTTCCTTGATTTAATTTTCGGAACCATGCTCGTATGTGTACTTGTTAATCCTTTATTATCGTCGAATGCTCACTTACGACTTAAAAATGTATGTATGATTTTGTTTTAATCTACTGCCGTAAATACTTAACTACCGTCCGTGAATTACAGTTAACGTGCAAATTAAAAAATGAACATTCAAGCTAGATTCGGTAGCTATAGAAGTATCGAGTCGACCAAAACTGACTGGAATTGTACGAGGAAAAGCATTTTTACATGTTTTGCGCAGACGTTCGATAGATTGCCCAGACTCACGCAAACGTACCCGATAATGCCAAATGTGATGGATATGATAGAGAGCAACATAGACTAGACTATTTTTTCTAATGACATTTGCACTTTGAGAAATAGATGCTGAAGGAAATATAACTTTATTTAAATATATCATTTTGTGATCTGTTCCAATTAAAAATTAGAGAAAAAAATAACATAATAATATATATAAGTAATATATATTTTAAGTAATTTTTTCTAAAAATATATATTACAAAATTTATACAAATTTTACATATATAATATTACATATACAAAATTTAATACTTATACACTTTATAATTGAGATCGCAATGTAACTTTAGGGTCAAATTGCATTTTATTGCAGTAAATACATTATTGCTGTACTGGGGGGGCGACAAAAATTATGATTGAAAATTGGGTCGCCAATATTGAAAGTTTGAGAAACACCGCTGTAGCCTATAGATATGAAATTTAATAAAGTGAAATAAAATCATAAAATAATGTTAAACTTAAAGTCTTTATAAGAAAACTGGGTCGTCCAAGGTATATCTTGGCCAAGATTTCGGATGTATTTTGGAACACTCATTAAGAAGGAGTTATCTGAATCATGTATATTTTTAAAGAACTTCAATGCATTTTTATGTATTGTTTTACGTGTTATAATAATTTTACTAGTTAATCCATGATTTGAATTTCTCATGTACCAGTGCGCGCTTAGGATTTGTCTCATAATAACATTTTGGGATCCCCTTCAAGTAAATTAATGCTGATCTTTGCTGCTTGTTTCCAGACTAGGGAAGCATAAATTGGGAGAGGTTTTAAGATTAGTGTGTTGATAAGGGAAATTCTATCAGTGTAATTTTCTAATGTATTTGATATGGCGATTAATGTGAGATTCTTGTTAATGATAACACCAAGAAGAAAAATTGAAAGTTGCTTCACTGCTTTAGTGGCAAGGAATTGAATTTGATTTGATTATTACGAAAGAGAGGGAAAAAGTTTTACTTTTGTCAACTAGAGTAGACATGACGCAATAAAGTTTATGTCGGGATAGAAATAATAAATATAACGGATGCAGCTTATATATGTTGCTTTATTTTTGAACATTTGCTTATTTTTTTAATTAAAACCCTCAAAATAGAATAATGTCTATGGGAGTACCCATATATTCAAATATAAAATTTAAGACAATATTTATATATCGAAGGTAAGAAATTTATAGTGTCTTTACAAATTGACTGAATTGCAAAGAAAATTTTTGGTTCCTCCATTTAGTGGGTCTTGACTAGCTTCGATGAGATTGTATAATTGGGGTGTGTAGAATAACATTTATTTCATCATCCTTTTTCTCTGCAATAGATTAATTCCCCTAGTTTTTCATGTTATATCAGATTATATTTGATTAGTTTTACTGTAATATTCTTTATAATGACGTATCATGTTCACATTTACGTGATAAACTTCTCTATCTACTGATACCGAGCTGCAGTAAATAAGAAGCTGGCTTACTTGAACACATTTTAAATAAAACAAAATATAGATTAAATCTTCTAAAGGCGATGAAAAATTGCTTTTGAGCACTTTGTAAGTTTAAAATATTCCCTCACAACAAAGGAGCTAAATACTTATTAAGAGTATCTTGTTGCCCAAGCAATTAATTAGCAAGCATTGCTGAGAATAACACCAAAAAACTGAAGGCATAAATTTAGAAATTAATAAACATTCTTTCGTATACAATTAGTAACAACATACAACTTCCGTTTAAAGGAACTTGTCTTAAAGGTTACACTCTTTTAAATGACAGAGCACTTTAACTAAAAAGCTTGTCGTTTTATCGATCAAACGCTAATAGTGCTGTTGTTTAAAGAAATTACCTTTCCTAAGCGATCACGTTTAAAATTTCACGCTTCACATATATTAAAGCCTCTTGACTTCCACTTTAGTTTAACCTCCACTGAATACAGAGAAGAGAGTTGATGAGGCATTATATCCCTTGCTTAGTTTTTAAAAGTATACACCGCCTTATTTAACATAAAGGTTAAATGTCTAGCTTGAGGACTTGCTTTTAAAATTTTTAAAAATTACTCAGAGTAGAAGTATATGCTTGATATATATTTGGAAACTTTTCGCCATTCTTCAAGCAAATAATTTTATTTCAACCTCATTTTCGTAAACTTCCTTATTCTACTTTTAGAGCTAATAAGAGGC